>LR778270.1:45945129-46032629 GCA_902810595.1 Coregonus sp. 'balchen'
TATTCTCAATATTGGGGATGATGGCATAGTCAGTAGTGGCAGCATTGCTTAGAATCCAAATTGTGACCCACCACCTCGATTCAGTCTTATGTCGCATTATTGAAAATTGTGTTTTTTACATTGGATAAAAGTAGATACTCAGAGCTCGAGAATGGTAATCATACACTGCAGTTTAGGAACAATTCTGCTTTGAAAGTTGACAAACTTGTAACCCCACTTTTGAGAAAAAGGCCTGTGAATGTTTTGGTACACCTACTGGAGAGTTATGCTTTGTCTACACCCACTCAGCATCGTTCACACCCTCTTAAGCCTTAGCCCCACCCATCTCTTTAAGGATTCACATGTGAGGCCATGTGCTAAACACAGTCAATACGGTAGTGTAATAAACAATCAACGATTTAAAGACTAAAAGTGGTGAAAGTAGTAGCATAAAATAGTGGTAAAAAATTCACTTGATCTAGTACTTGGCCTATATCCTAATCTGACGTTGGTGCAGGTCATGTGGTTCTTCACATTACCGTCTCTGTTAAACACACACTATATCAAATAAAATCTATGTTTATTTGTCACATACACAGGATACAGAAGGTGTAAACGGTACAGTGAAATGGTTACTTGCATAGTGGAGTCTTTTCTTTAGACATGTAGCTAGCGAGCTAGGTAAATTGGTTGCTAAAGCTAACCAACTAGGTTCAATGTTAGCTAGCTAGATAACATTAGGCTATAACTAGCAATACAAATGGCTTTCTGAGATACTAATAATATTACTACACAGATCATACATGTAAGGTTAGCTAGCAAGCCAGCCAGCTAACGTTAGCTAGCTAGGTAACAGCACGTTTGAACTTGTAATGAAAATGACTTTCTGACAAAATTAGAAACGTATGTCTAAAAATGTAGCTAGACTCTTACCCGTATATATGAATGAACGCTTCTCCCTCTGTCATGGATGCCATGGTTGCCCTTAGCTTGAAGATGTAATCCGGAGACAGGTGTTTTATACAACAGCCTTCTATGTGTTCTCTTTTCGACTCTCTCCGCATTTGGCAATCATCTCTCTGCTTCCACCGGGCATTCCACTGATTTCAAAACTTATTCCGTGACAGCAACACTGTTGATTGCCGTTTCTTCCCCCATCACCGTCATCAGAAGACTCTACAAATGTCTGGTTCAATTAAAAATGTTTTTACCTAAATCAGTGATTTCCTCATCGTCTGATTCATTTTCAGAGTCAGAGAGAGTCAGCGTGGCACTATCGTCCTCCAGAAAGTAGTCCATCACAACTTTTTCCCACTGATCTTTGTCGATAACGCTATTAACTTCAGGGCAGCAATGCAACACTTCTTCAGTTCTTCACTATATCTTTCCAAAAAGCAGTGGTAGAAAGGATTATCCACACATACTGAGCAGCTACACGGTAGACCAATACGAACTCATCTCTCGGCATGTCCAGCCCACTCATTATCTCAGCCAATCATGGCTAGCGGGAAGGTTCCTGTATTTTCTTTGGCTAAACCAACTAGCCTCGTAATTTAACAATTTTATTCGTATTTACAGATGGCACACACGTTTGTTATTAAGGCACCTGAAAGTTCACATGTTCCAGAAGGCATTTCTGCCAAAAAAAACGCATGTGGATGAAAAAAACACACAAAAAAACGTTAAAATGCCTCTCCTGTGAAGTAGTGACATACGCCTAGCTTCTTGAAACAGCTCACGATTGATTTGTTTCAATGGTGAAACAGAGCAGGTCAGTTTAGATTCCAGGCCTGGAGCAGTGTGGCATAATGTCATTTTGTAAAATGAGAGTAGGATGAGGTTTTACAGTAATTCCTGTATTTATGTACATTACTGTGAGTCCTTGTTTGACCTCAATGCAATAAGGACAATAATGTCAGGCATTGAAATAGTCAAGTTTATGACAGTTTAGACATTAATAAATGAGGCATTGAAAGTTTAGGCATCGACAAACTCCAGAGAGATTCTTCCAAGAAACAAACCAGCAGATTGGCATGTTCACAAGAAGAACTGACAAATTCCTTAAAGTATTTTTAATATCTGAACTTTTTGTCCTTGAAAATAAATGTACATCCCCCTTATGTCTCTGGACTAGTCCTGGACTAAGAGCCACTTTCAGAATCTCCGCTGATCACACGTAGAGGCTATTCTCATTGACGAAAGTTTAAGGAGAGGCAACGAGACGAGATTTCAATTGACATAATATGTACATAAACCTTTCAATTTACATCCTTGTCTTACCTTTTGTTGTGGCTGGCAACGTGACGTTCCTGCTCTGCAGTTCCAAATGTACCATAAATATCAGTATCACAGTAGCCACTAACCAGTAAGCATGCAAACTATTCAACAATGCAAGCAACTTTTCCTCTAAAACACATTAGCTACACTCTTGAATAATGCAACCAAACCCATATTACTAATGTTATTATTGTTATATTAATTATTCTTAAATAATGCAACAATTCACCAGCATGTGCAGACAATTAAAGGGTTTATTTTCTCGTTCGTACCCATATTAAATGTAGCTTGCAAGACAACAGCACAGCTAACTAGCTACTGCTAGCTACTAACTTTAGCATATCAAACATGAAGCATCTCGAGAATCTCCTTGTCTATGTCAGTGTGAAAAGAGCCTCAGACACATCAGTACCGTTTTGCTAGCTGAGAGTACTTAGCACCTCTGAACGTAATTTGCGAACCGAGCGCGCACTGATTTTACAACGCTAGATTCACACTCGGTGCGATGTGTGGAAGCCTTTAGACTGTGATTTGGTCACCCCTAGATTAAACCCCATTCGTAGTTCCTAGATTAAACCCCTTCGTAGTTGACCCATACATAATGTGATGTTGCAGCAGATTATAATATTTTGGTTGAATGGTAACTGAGCCCTAGTTTAGAGGCAGTAGACAATAGGAGGGATCTGTCTAACAGGGACACATGCTGGGTAGGTGGAGGGGGGGTAGAACCGTTTTTGGGGGAAGGGGGTTAGAGGATGTATCAGGGAGGGGCTGCAACATGTAACCCCCATTGTGCATTATGTATTTGGACTATCTCCTGTTCCATTAATCAGCTGAATGTGTTTTACAATAACACTAGTCAAATCTGGCAAACTTGATGCCATTTACATTTAACACGTGTACATGACTTTTTGCATATGAGGAAAGAATACATATTGTTTCCTTTTTTGGATGGGGTTGTGGTGTGTGTTGTGTGGTGGTGTGGTGTGTGGTGTGTGTTGTGTGGTGGTGTGGTGTGTGGTGTGTGGTGTGTGGTGGTGTGGTGTGTTATAGTGTGGCGCGGTGTGGCATTGCGTTGTGTCGGGTGAGGGTGTGCATCTGCTACCCCCAGGCCGTTCTCTCTGTGAAAAAGGCCACAGAACAAACACAACCCCATCCGAAAACAGAATCTGGCATATGCTAAACTAAGATAGCGCCATTCCAACATTCTTGCAGACCTCAGCTCATTGTGACCTCACCCTGTGAAGGCCCTGTGAGGCAAAAGGGTTTCAAACAATTTCTTTTTTTTTTCTCGTTGAAATCTCATCAACAACTACAAAAAAAAAGAGAGGTCTTTGCATATTCACAGCCGCTGCAGGGTAGTACTGTACAGTGTCAGGCTGGCTGGCTGCTAGCTGGGTTCCCTGTCTACACCAAGCCCTTCACAAAGGTCACCAACAGTTTGACCAATCACGTTATTAACAGAAAGACGGACAAGGAATGATGATCACTGTGCCTAGCAGCTAGCTTCAACATCTGTAGCCGTTCCTACATATGCTAGTGAGATTTTTTTTTGGGGGTTGTTGCATTAAATATGGTGGCAGATTGAATTATATCAAGTCAATCCTTCCCTCTGTTCCCTGAGAACCTGTTTAATATAAGGTAGTTAAAGCCACCGCTGATGATGATGTTTCTTGCACAATATAATTTATAGCTAATCAAGGGTCCATAAATGGGAGGCATTGTAAAATATTTCCATTATGTGGGGAATGTTTATAGGTAGTAAAGGCTTTTTACAGCTCTCAGTCTGTTGTTGTTCTGGGCATTTTTGGATAAAGATATGTGTGATTAACATCTGAACATTAAAATGTAACGTAACGCAGGCAGTGTGTATCATACTAACAGACAGATTATCTCCAGACTATCTATAGAGACTAATCCATTTAGTGGTTATCATAATAACAGAGATTATCTCCAGACCATCTATAGAGACTAATCCATGCAGTGTGTATCATACTAACAGACATATTATCTCCAGACTATCAATAGAGACTAATCCATTTAGTGGTTATCATAATAACAGAGATTATCTCCAGACCATCTATAGAGACTAATCCATGCAGTGTGTATCATGCTAACAGACAGATTATCTCCAGACTATCTATAGAGACTAATCCATGCAGTGTGTATCATGCTAACAGACAGATTATCTCCAGACTATCTATAGAGACTAATCCATGCAGTGTGTATCATGCTAACAGACATATTATCTCCAGACTATCTATAGAGACTAATCCATGCAGTGTGTATCATAATAACAGACAGATTATCTCCAGACTATCTATAGACACTAATATTTAGTATAGTTTTGTCTAAACAGGATAACTTTTTAGTGTTTCACTATTTTTTCCCCCCCCACTGAAATTCACTGAGGAGGATGGTCCTCCCCTTCCTCCTCTGAGGAGCCTCCACTGATAGAGACTAATCCAGACAGTATGTATCATAGTAACAGACATATTACAGTGGGGGAAAAAAGTATTTAGTCAGCCACCAATTGTGCAAGTTCTCCCACTTAAAAAGATGAGAGAGGCCTGTAATTTTCATCATAGGTACACGTCAACTATGACAGACAAAATGAGAAAAAAAAATCCAGAAAATCAGATTGTAGGATTTTTAATGAATTTATTTGCAAATGATGGTGGAAAATAAGTTTTTGGTCAATAACAAAAGTTTCTCAATACTTTGTTATATACCCTTTGTTGGCAATGACACAGGTCAAACGTTTTCTGTATGTCTTCACAAGGTTTTCACACACTGTTGCTGGTATTTTGGCCCATTCCTCCATGCAGATCTCCTCTAGAGCAGTGATGTTTTGGGGCTGTCGCTGGGCAACACAGACTTTCAACTCCCTCCAAAGATTTTCTACGGGGTTGAGATCTGGAGACAGCCTAGGCCACTCCAGGACCTTGAAATGCTTCTTACGAAGCCACTCCTTCGTTGCCCGGGCGGTGTGTTTGGGATCATTGTCATGCTGAAAGACCCAGCCACGTTTCATCTTCAATGCCCTTGCTGATGGAAGGAGGTTTTCACTCAAAATCTCACGATACATGTTCCCATTCATTCTTTCCTTTACACAGATCAGTCGTCCTGGTCCCTTTGCAGAAAAACAGCCCCAAAGCATGATGTTTTCACCCCCATGCTTCACAGTAGGTATGGTGTTCTTTGGATGCAACTCAGCATTCTTTGTCCTCCAAACACGACGAGTTGAGTTTTTACCAAAAAGTTCTATTTTGGTTTCATCTGACCATATGACATTCTCCCAATCCTCTTCTGGATCATCCAAATGCACTCTAGCAAACTTCAGACGGGCCTGGACATGTACTGGCTTAAGCAGGGGGACACGTCTGGCACTGCAGGATTTGAGTCCCTGGTGGCGTAGTGTGTTACTGATGGTAGGCTTTGTTACTTTGGTCCCAGCTCTCTGCAGGTCATTCACTAGGTCCCCCCGTGTGGTTCTGGGATTTTTGCTTACCGTTCTTGTGATCATTTTGACCCCACGGGGTGAGATCTTGCATGGAGCCCCAGATCGAGGGAGATTATCAGTGGTCTTGTATGTCTTCCATTTCCTAATAATTGCTCCCACAGTTGATTTCTTCAAACCAAGCTGCTTACCTATTGCAGATTCAGTCTTCCCAGCCTGGTGCAGGTCTACAATTTTGTTTCTGGTGTCCTTTGACAGCTCTTTGGTCTTGGCCATAGTGGAGTTTGGAGTGTGACTGTTTGAGGTTGTGGACAGGTGTCTTTTATACTGATAACAAGTTCAAACAGGTGCCATTAATACAGGTAAAGAGTGGAGGACAGAGGAGCCTCTTAAAGAAGAAGTTACAGGTCTGTTTGAGAGCCAGAAATCTTGCTTGTTTGTAGGTGACCAAATACTTATTTTCCACCATAATTTGCAAATAAATTCATTAAAAAATCCTACTATGTGATTTTCTGAAAAAAAAAATCTAAATTTGTCTGTCATAGTTGACGTGTACCTATGATGAAAATTACAGGCCTCTCTCATCTTTTTAAGTGGGAGAACTTGCACAATTGGTGGCTGACTAAATACTTTTTTCCCCCACTGTATCTCCAGACTATCTATAGACACAAATCCATGCAGAATATTGAGTTAGCCTATATTGTAAATAACTAAGTTAAAATATGTATTAATACCTACTACAGTCAATTAATTTGGCTTTATGTGTCATGTAGACTAGAGGATCTAAATACATCTGTTCTGAGATTAAAGCCTTGATCACTTAGATTACACAAAGACAACCTCAATACAGTTTACAATGTGTTAAACTAGGATATGGTAAAAAGGGGGAGGGGGGTTATACAAGGGAAAGGGGTTAAATACACAATGCACTGCAGAGAGCTTCCTGTAAACCAGGACGGTACCAGTGAACTAATGCACATTGTATTTACTGCCGAGCATCCAGATAATACATCCAACAGCTTCCTGTCACCATATGCTGCCTAGATGAGATGCGTCTTTCAGGAAGCATTATCTGCTTATGCTTAAGTTATCATCTGAATGGAGAGTGGTGCATTAGAGTGTTACATATGGTTCCCGTAGATTATTACAGAGACATTAACTTGTCTAGTATTGTAGATTAGGGCCTTCAGATCCTCAAAAAGGTCAACAGCTGCACCATTGAGAGCATCTTGACTGGCTGCATCACCGCTTGGTACGGCAACTGCTTGGCATCCGACCGCAAGGCGCTACAGAGGACAGTGAGTATGACCCAGTACATCACTGGGGCCGAGCTCCCTGCCATCCAGGACCTCTATACTAGGCGGTGTCAGAGGAAGGCCCTAAAAATTGTCAAAGACTCCAGCCACCCAAGTCTCGTTCTCTCTGCTATTGCACGGCAATCGGTACCGATGCACCAAGTGTGGAATCAATAGGACCCTGAACAGCTTCTACCCCCAAGCCACAATACTGTTAAATAGTTAGTTAAATAATTAACCAAAAGCTACCCAGACTACAGTGCATTCGGAAACTATTCAGACCACTTTACTTTTTCCACATTTTGTTACATTACAGCCTAATTCTAAAATGGATACAATTATTTTTTACCCTCATCATTCAACACACCATACCCCATAATGACAAAGCGAAAACAGGTTTTTTGAAATTATGGCAAATGTATTAAACTTAAAAACCAGAAATACCTTATTTACATAAATATTCAGACCCTTTGCTATGAGACTCGAATTTAAGCTCAGGTGCATCCTGTTTCCATTGATCATCCTTGAGATGTTTCTACAACTTGATTGGAGTCCACCTGTGGTAAATTCAATTGATTGGACATGATTTGGAAAGGCACACACCTGTCTATGTAAGGTCCCACAGTTGACAGTGCATGTCAGACCAAAAACCAAGCCATGAGGTCGAAGGACTTGTCGGTAGAGCTCTGAGACAGGATTGTGTCGAGGCACCGCTCTGGGGAAGTGTACCAAAAAATGTCTGCAGCATTGAAGGTCCCCAAGAACACAGGGGCCTCCATCATTCTTAAATGGAAGAAGTTTGGAACCACCAAGACTCTTCCTTGAGCTGACCGCCCAACCAAACTGAGCAATCGGGGGAGAAGGGCCTTGGTCAGGGAGGTGACCAAGAACCTGATGGTCACTCTGCCAGAGCTCCTAAATTCCTCTGTGGTGATGGGAGAACCTTCCAGAAGGACAACCATCTCTGCAGCACTCCACCAAACAGGCCTTTATGGTAGAGTGGCCAGACGGAAGCCACTCCTCAGTAAAAGGCACATGACAGCCCACTTGGAGTTTGCCAAAAGGCACTTTAAGACTCTCAGACCATGAGAAACAAGATTCTCTGGTCTGATGAAACCAAGATTGAACTCTTTGGCTTGAATGCCAAGCGTCACATCTGGAGGAAACCTGGCACCATATCTATGGTTTTTGCTCTGACATGCACTGTCAACAGTGGGACCTTACATAGACAGGTGTGTGCCTTTCCAAATCATGTGCAATCAATTGAATTTATAACAGGTGGACTCCAATCAAGTTGTAGAAACATCTCAAGGATGATCAATGGAAACAGGATGCACCTCAGCTCAATTTCGAGTCTCATAGCGAAGGGTCTGAATACTTATGTAAATAAGTTATTTCTGTTAAAAAAATAAAATTAAAAAATAAATTGCTTTGTCATTATTGTGTGTAGATTGCTGAGGAAAAAATTCAATTTTTAGAATAAGGCTGTAACGTAACAAAATGTGGAACAAGTTAAGGGGTCTGAATATTTTCTGAAGGCACTGTATAGCCATGTTATGACCTGGTACTCCCTGTATATAGCTATGCCATTACCTGGTACTCCCTTTATATAGCCATGTTATTATTTTTACCCAGCACTCGACCAGTTACTGTTACTCCCCTTAATACATCCATGTTTATTATTACCTCTTATTCCTGCACAAGCGACTCAGTACTGGTACTCCCTCTACATAGCTACATTATTACCTGGTACTCCCTCTACATAGCTACATTATTATCTGGTACTCCCTCTACATAGCTACATTATTACCTGGTACTCCCTCTACATAGGTACTGGTACTCCTCTACATAGCTACATTATTATCTGGTATCCGTTAACCCGGTTATTACCTGGTACTCCCTCCATAGCTCATTATTATCTGGTACTCCCTGTATAAAGCCCGGTTATTACCTGGTACTCCCCCATAGCTACTTATTATTGGACTCCTGTATAAACACTGGTTATTATCTGGTACTCCCTGTATAAAGCCCGGTTATTACCTGGTACTCCCTCTACATAGCTACATTATTATCTGGTACTCCCTGTATAAAGCCTGGTTATTACCTGGTACTCCCTCTACATAGCTACATTATTACCTGGTACTCCCTGTATAAGCCCGTTATTACCTGGTACTCCCTCTACATAGCTACATTATTATCTGGTACTCCCTGTATAAAGCCTGGTTATTACCTGGTACTCCCTGTATATAGCCAAGTTATTACCTGGTACTCCCTGTATATAGCCACGTTATTACCTGGTACTCCCTGTATATAGCCATGTTATGTACCTGTACTTCCCTGTATAAGCCAGTTATTACCTGGTACTCCCTGTATATGCCAAGTTATTACCTGGTTACTCCTGTTTATAGCCATGTTATTCCTGTATCCCTGTATATAGCCTGTTATTACCTGGTACTCCCTGTATATAGCCAAGTTATTACCTGGTACTCCTTGTATATAGCCAAGTTATTACCTGGTACTCCCTGTATATATCCAAGTTATTTCCTGGTACTCCCTGCCAAGACAGCAGCTACTCTTCCTGGGGTCCAGCAAAATGAAGGCAGTTATACATTTTAAACACATTACAATACATTCATAACAGATTTCACAACATATTAAGTGTATGTCCTCTACTCTACTACCACATATGTATAACACAAAATCCATGTGTACGTGTGTATAGTGTATAGTATGTTATTGTTTGTTTGTATGCATGTGTCAATGCTTGTGTTGCTTCATAGTCCCTGCTGTTCCATAAGGTGTATTTTTATCTGTTTTTTTTAAATCTAATTTTACTGCTGGCATGAGTTACTTGATGTGGAATAGAGTTCCATGTAGTCATGGCTCTATGTAGTACTGTGCGCCTCCCATAGTCTGTTCTGGACTTGGGGACTGTGAAGAGACCTCTGTTGGGATGTCTTTTGGGGTATGCATGGGTGCCATGTTATTATCTACTTACTGTATATAGCCATGTTATTACCTGGTACTTCCTGTATATAGCCATGTTATTACCTACTTCCTGTATATAGCCATGTTATTATCTACTTCCTGTAAGTACCCATGTTATTATCTACTTCCTGTATATAGCCATGTTATTACCTACTTCCTGTATATAGCCATGTTATTATCTACTTCCTGTATATAGCCATGTTATTATCTACTTCCTGTATATATCCATGTTATTATCTACTTCCTGTATATAGCCATGTTATTATCTACTTCCTGTATATAGCCATGTTGTTATTTTGACTCATCATTGTTATTCACTATGTATTTCTTCTTCGTGTTCTAATTCTATTTTTATTTGATCTTTTTTATATTTATCTGTAACTCTGATTTATTGGAAAAGGACCCCTAAGTAATCATTTCACTGTTAGTCTATACCCGTTGTTGACAAAGCATGTGACAAATAAAAATTGATTTGATTTGATAGGTGCATTTTGGGACATAGATAACACAAACAACATAATCTCAAATGATGTCCATGGACTCTTGACCTTCTTGTAGAGTTTCATTTATGCTGTCTCAAATCTCTTCTGCCTGTAATACCAATCCCAATCCAATGTGGTGTTCAGATTGGATTACATGCCAAAAACCATGTGTCCAATCATCATGACAATATATATTTCAAGATTCTATTTTGGGGAAAGCCACTATTCTTAATATTTGGGATGGATGGCATAGTCGGTAGAGCCAGCATTGCTTAGAAATCCAAATTGTGACCCATCACATGGATTCGGTCCTATGTATGACCCACTGCTCCAATAGTGGCGAGCTTTACACCACTCCAGCCAACGCTTGGCATTGCGCTTGGTGATCTTAGGCTTGTGTGCGGCTGCTCGGCCATGGAAACCCATTTCATGAAGCTCCCGATGAACAGTTATTGTGCTGAAGTTGGTTCCAGAGACCGTTTGGAACTCAGTAGTGAGTGTTGCAACCAAGGACAGATTATTTTTACACGCTACGTGCTTCAACACTCGGCGGTCCCGTTCGGTGAGCTTGTGTGGCCTACCACTTCATGGCTGAGCCGTTGTTTCTCCTAGACGTTTCCACTTCACAATAACAGCACTTACAGTTGACCGGCGCAACTCTAGCAGGGCAGATATTTGACAAACTGACTTGTTGGAAAGGTGGCATCCTATGAAGGTGCCACGTTGAAAGTCACTGAGCTCTTCAGTAAGGGCCATTCGACTGCCAGTGTTTGTCTATGGAGATTGCATGGCTGTGTGCTCGATTTTATACACCTGTCAGCAACGGGTGTGGCTGAAATCCACTAATTTGAAGCCGTGTTCACATACTTTTGTATATATAGTGTATCTACCTCCATTACCTCGTACCCCTGCACATCTGCTCCGTACTGGTTCCCTGTGCACATAGCCAAGTTATCGTTACTCATTGTGGATTTATTCCTTGTGTTATTATTGTTCTATTATTTCTATGTTTGTTCTCTCTGTTGCGAAGGGCCTTTAAATAGTTCATAATTCCACTGTAAGTCTACACCTGTTGTTTACAAAGCATGTGACAAATAACATTTGATTTGATTGGAGCCACTTCACAGCTATTTTCCTAACATTCTACACATTTTGCCATTTGGAAATTGATCCGCGGGCCATAGATTATTACAGAGGCATTAACTTGTCTAGTATTGTAGACCTCGCCACTCCCCTCAATTTGCTTTGCAGACCTTCAAATAGTATTCAACGATTAAATTGGTTCCATTGTGTCAGGCAAGCTCGATCAAGCTCAATTAAGCCCAGCTTAAGTCTTTGAAAGGTTTTAAATACTGTTTGAACCCAGGTTGGGTAGTCTGGTGGTGTAATCTGCTTTTCAGAGATAGCTGGAAGCCCCCCCCCCCCCCCCCCCCCCCCCCCCCCCCCCGCCACCACCACCACCACCCTCCCTCCCCCCTCATAACCCAGGACCATGTGTTTGACTATTTATAGGTGAAAATATCACTGTGGCCCCGTGAGAACATCTGTCTACCCAGAGTATAATCTCTCAGATGAAAATGTTAGTGTTTTCTTGAGCTCTTTTTCAATATGTCTTCCTCCTGTTACAGGTTTAGCCACAGGAAGAGGGAGGAACCTAAAGGACTCAATCCACCCCTCCTCCCCTCCCCCCTCCCCCCCTCCTCCCCTCCACCCCTCCACCCCTCCACCCCTCCTCAGTTTGACCTCTCCTCATATCTGCATCTAAGACCCCATGTTTTGGTGAACATGATGACATATTCTGAGATCAGCATTTTAAATCACCTCGATTAAAGTATGTCAATATGTTCTGGTTCGGCTCTGGTGTTGTAATCAGGGGAGGAACACAGGATCAGCCCAAATCTAACATGGGAGGCTGGAGGTCCTCGCAGTTCTGATAACAAAATAATCCAGATATTCCAAACAGATTATCATCAACAAGGGAGATACCTCCAAGAACCAAAACAACCCAGGATGTTCATGAGCCAAAGTGCGACCTTACGAACTGAAAATGGTTTTACAAACCATTGCAGTACTCACTGGAGAGTAGGCTAGGACTAGGAAAGTACTCTGGTCAGCAGAGAGCAACAGTAGGTGAAGAGGAGAGAGAGAGAGAGAGAGAGAGAGAGAGAGAGAGAGAGAGAGAGAGAGAGAGAGAGAGAGAGAGAGAGAGAGAGAGAGAGAGAGAGAGAGAGAGAGAGAGAGAGAGAGAGAGAGAGAGAGAGAGAGAGAGCACATCAACATGGTATGCATCAGTAGTCACAGCAGATGGACATATCACACACAGAACACTGTGAGAGTTCCAGTTCTGACTACTGGGCAGTGAAAAAGTTGTTATAACACATAATGCAATAGCACACTTCAGTTAGGATTGAGTGGGCCAGCCTTGAGATCTCAAAAAGCTTGACTCAGGGGTGATGAAATTCTGTGCTTGGATCTCAAATAATGCTCCATTCCACGGGCTGTTGGAGAATGGCCTGCGTCTCAAACGGCACCCTATTCCCTATATAGAGCACTACTGTTTACAAGAGACCAAAGGTAGTGTACTACATGTATAGGATCTTCATTTGATCACTTTATTGTTGGTGAGAATTTTCCTGCACCGCAGGAAATGCAGATTAGCTTTTTTGAGTTACATAAATTCACTGAAAACCCACACTAACACACAGTTATATTAATGCTGCATTCACGTGCTCGTCAGAGCTTCCTAATTCCTAGCTGTGATATCGGAAATACAATTTAGTTTCATTCATGTGCTTTTTTTCTCTTGGTTTTAGCTAGCTTGTTAAGCTAGCTAACGTTGCTTATAGTTAAGTTAGCTAGCTTGTTAAGCTAGCTAACGTTGCTTATAGTTAAGTTAGCTAGCTTGCTTAACATTGACAATATGATCAAACTAGCTACATTGTGTTCTACCCATATTGTAGTTGTCAAAAACTGATTCATTGTCACCTTTTCTTTGAAAAGGTAAAAGGTCAGAGGTGAAATGTCCCAGCTCGGCAACTCGGGCAACAACATTTTCTAGATAGTAATTCCGACTTAAATCATCACTACTAAATCACTGTGTGTGTTTATTTCATGAAAATAACTAAAAATATATTTTGTATCATTTATTTCCCTGAGTTTCCTTTTTGCGATTGAAATGCCGTCTGATCGTGTGGGCGTGTTGATACAAATATATTTACATACACAGCCCTGATTGGCAGATAGGATCATTTAGACTCTAGAGAGCCTACCCTGCTTAACCCCTTGAAAGTAGGAGGATACATATGCAAATAAAAGATGACTGATCATTGGTCAGAATAATCAGATCAGATTGTGATGTCATGCTGTGGGCCAAAAACTCCATCCCAACTCAACAGGCTCTTGCACTAAAAGGGCATTAGCATCATTTTCACAATTTCAGAGTGTTATTTTGACCTCATAGTGTCGATATATATATATATATATATATATATATATATATATATATATATATATATATATATATATATATATATATATATAATTATTTTTAGGAAATCAAGTTTTGGACTGCACTGCCCCTTTAACAGTATTGCACTTTTCATGTAGCCTACTTTTGGCCAGCTAATAGCCTAGCCACCAATCAAGCAACATTATGGACTAAAGATCCAATTCCTGTTGCTGCAGGATTATTTTTGCTGTGACAATATACAAGTCAAATTAATAAAATCCTATACACCTGTATGTAGGTAATAGGGTACCATTTGGTCTGTCTGTGGTGGTGTTGGAGAACAACAACATGGCATGCCACAATATACAGACAGAAAGTACAGAGAGAGCCAAGGATTGGACATGCCCATTGGTATGCGACTCCTCCCATAACCACAATGCAGTGCAACATAACATGCAGTATTAAAAAATAAATATGGTCCTCATGTAACAGTGGTTGTTACTTGTAATGTTTAAAATCTGTATCCTACTAATGTACAAACCCTTTGCTGTATACAGCAACATATGCAGTATGAGTAATATGCTCTGGATAAGAGCGTCTGCTAAATGACTAAAATGTAAATGTAAATGTAATATGATGGTGCACGAGAGAGAGGCAAGTCTATCTATGAAGAGGTTTAGGAGCTGCTGGCATTGTGAGGGATAAGAAATGGGAGAGAGGGGTGAGGAGGGAGGGAGATAGAAGGGAGGATGGGAGGAGATAGCTAGGAGAGGAGGAGTATAGTGTTAGGTCGCTTTTTTCTGCTCTCGCTTCTCTGAGCTTAGTTCTATCTCCTTGGCGATCATTGCCTTCAGCTAGATCTGTCGCGTTAGCCCGAAAATAGGTAGGTGAGGTGTCATTTGGTGGATGGCGGGTGGTATAGGAGGGGGGGTGGTTTGGGCGTCCAAAGGCCTCCAACGGGGTCTGCCGGTGGGTGGAGGTACAGCTCTGTGTCACCCCGGGATCATCGCACATGATTACTAGGGGATCAGTGTGATCGGCTGTCGTTGATTTCAACGACATCTGTCCATGAGGTGAGACAAGCTGTGACATGGAGGGGCCCAGATCAGACATTAAATCTCATCTCCTGCAGATTTTCAGCCATAATGGTTCAGTAAAGCCTCCTTGTGTTTCTGAGGCTATAATAACAGCAAAGGCAAAGTTCCTGGAGCATTATTTACCTTCAGATTCAGAATGAAGGGTAAAGGAAAGGTCTTCTCCATCTGTTCAGAGAAAAGCGCTGAGACTCTTAAATAGAACCCTATTCCCTACGAGGCTCTGGACAAAAGTAGTGCACTAAATAGAGGATAGGGTGCCATTTCGGACGCACATCCAGACACTTATCTCAGAGAGTACATATGTAGGATCTTAATTTGATCAATCTTTTGTTGCAAACTTGTAGTGTATTTTAGTTTTAAAAGGCTTCTAAAGTTTGCAATTTCCAATTTGAAATTTCAGATTTAATTTGCCCTGACGAAAATAATTGTATCTACCTCTACAAAAAGTCAATTCATTATAATCCACATAATAGTTCACATCTCCTACTGCTGCAAGATTATTTCCCTGCTGTAGGAAACTGGCTCAAATTAACATTCTACATCTGTAGGATGATGATGGTGGTCTTCTGTAGTGAGGGTGAAGTCACACGTTTCTCAAGTTAGGATCTAGCCAATTAGGTAGACACAGGAAGTGGAACTGAGCTTTGGAAAGCTCCTGGTTTGGCGAATGTTATGTCTACATGCTTAAAGACAGACAAGATCACCTTTTAAATAATAAATAAATAAATAAAAAATTAACCTTTTGAACCCAAACACTTTCAGGACTTTCAGAAAGTAATAGAAACTGTATGCAACATACATAATTCACTGCCTGTTCAAACTTCAACTGACATTCTAGTATCCAACTGACATTCTAATATTCAAATGATATTCTAGTATCCAACTGACATTCTAATATCCAAATGACATTCTAGTATCCAACTGACATTCTAATATCCAAATGACATTCTAGTATCCAACAGGCATTCTAATATCCAAATGACATTCTAGTATCCAACAGGCATTCTAATATCCAAATGACATTCTAGTATCCAACAGGCATTCTAATATCCAAATGACATTCTAGTATCCAACAGGCATTCTAATATCCAAATGACATTCTAGTATCCAACAGGCATTCTAATATCCAAATGACATTCTAGTATCCAACAGGCATTCTAATATCCAAATGACATTCTAGTATCCAACAGGCATTCTAATATCCAAATGACATTCTAGTATCCAAGCATTCTAATCCAATACATTTAGTATCCCAGGCATTCTAATATCCAAATGACATTCTAGTATCCAACAGGCATTCTAATATCCAAATGACATTCTAGTATCCAACAGGCATTCTAATATCCAAATGATATTCTAGTATCCAACAGGCATTCTAATATCCAAATGACATTCTAGTATCCAACAGGCATTCTAATATCCAAATGACATTCTAGTATCCAACAGGCATTCTAATATCCAAATGACATTCTAGTATCCAACAACCTCAGAGTAAGTTACAATGATCCATGACAGAGAAAGTAATTTACATGTATAATCCACTGATTGACCAGAGTGTCCTTTACTAAAACCAATATCGCCCGGCTTCATAAGATGGATTATTTATATACTCTGCATGGGGAAGTAATTGCATAGTTCATAACAGTGAGACGAGGATTACAGAATTCATTATAGTTTTCAGTGTGGCACAGCTTGTATACAATTACTTTAAGACCCTAAAACCTCTAAGAGATACAAATCATTTCCTCAATATGGAAGAACGGGATACTTAAGGTGTATCCCAAATGGCACCCTGTTCCCTATACAGTGCATTTAGCCCTGGTCAAAAGTATTGCACGTTACATTTGGAACGCAGCCTTTGATTTGACCCTCTGTCTCTGAGAGCGCATAGAGGCTCATGTAAAAATAATCTCTCCCCTAAACTAAAAGTCCCTTTCTTCATTTCATCTCTGAGTTTTACAAGGGAAATGCTTAAACATATGGCTGTTAATATGCTAAACAGCAGTTCGAACCTTTCTGGGGATTTTTTTTGTTGTTGAAGAAATCTGTGATTAAATGTCATGCAGACTTTCACTAACCACATATGCCCGGAGAAAATCCCTTGTTCCTACGAGAATTTATATTAAAAGGTAGTTCTAAGAAAAAACGGACGTTAAAATCATGCTGAAAGTATAGAAGACATAATAATACCTGTAATCAAATCAAAACCTTACCGTGAAATGCTTACTTACAAGCCCTTAACCAATAATGTAGTTTTCAGAAAATATAGTTATGAAAATATTGACTAAATAAACTAATGTAAAACAATAAAAAAATTATAACACAATAAAATAACGTAACAATAATGAGGCTATATACAGGGGGTACCGGTACCGAGTCAATGTGCGGGGGTATAGGTTAGTCGAGGTAATTTGTACATTTAGGTAGTGGTAAAGTGACTATGCATAGATAATAAACAGAGTAGCAACAGTGTAATAACAAAGGGTGTGGGTGTGTGTGTGTGTGTGTGGGGGGAGGGGGGGGGGGGGGGGGGGGGGGGCATTTGATTAATTGTTCAGCTAAAATGTTTAAAAAAGGTATAATCTTCGTAAATGATATCGTAGGTAGAACTGGTGGAGTTATGTCGCACATGCAGCTAACAAAAACATATGGAAATGTCTGCTCTACCCAAAATTACAACCAAATAATTGCAGCATTACCGCAAAAATGGAAGAGGAAAGAGGAAGGGGGAAAAAGTAAGGAACTTGTCTGTCGGCCCTGCATTAATGAAAATAATTGGTTAAAGAAAATTGTGATCAATAAAAAAGTATACCAGTTTCATTTAACGACCAAAGGATTGACAGCCGTCTCCGCACCACGTGCTCTCACCACTGGTGTCCCCCAGGGCTCAGTTCTAGGCCCTCTCCTATTCTCTCTATACACCAAGTCACTTGGCTCTGTCATATCCTCACATTGTCTCTCCTATCATTGCTATGCAGACGACACACAATTCATTTTCTCCTTTCCCCCTTCTGATAACCAGGTGGCGAATCGCATCTCTGCATGTCTGGCAGACATATCAGTGTGGATGTCGGATCACCACCTCAAGCTGAACCTCGGCAAGACGGAGCTGCTCTTCCTCCCGGGGAAGGACTGCCCGCTCCATGATCTCGCCATCACGGTTGACAACTCCATTGTGTCCTCCTCCCAGAGTGCAAAAAACCTTGGCGTGACCCTGGACAACACCCTGTTGTTCTCTGCTAACATCATAGCGGTGACCCAATCCTGCAGGTTCATAATCTACAACATTTGCAGAGTACGACCCTACCTTACACAGAAAGCGGCACAGGTCCTAATCCAGGCACTTGTCATCTCCCGTCTGGATTACTGCAACTCGCTGTTGGCTGGGCTCCCTGCCTGTGCCATTAAACCCCTACAACTTATCTTGAACGCTGCAGCCCGTCTGGAGTTCAACCTTCCCAAGTTCTCTCATGTCACCCCGCTCCTCCGCACACTCCACTGGCTTCCAGTTGAGGCTCGCATCTACTACAAGACCATGGTGCTTGCCTACGGAGCTGTGAGAGGAACGGCACCTCCTTACCTTCAGGCTCTGATCAGACCCTACACCCAAACGAGGGCACTACGTTCATCCACCTCTGGCCTGCTAGCTCCCCTACCTCTACGGAAGCACAGTTCCCGCTCAGCCCAGTCAAAGCTATTCGCTGCTCTGGCACCCCAATGGTGGAACAAGCTCCCCCACGACGCCAGGACAGCGGAGTCACTGACCACCTTCCGGAGACACTTGAAACCCTACCTCTTTAAGGAATACCTGGAATAGTATAAAGTAATCCTTCGTCCCCCACCACCCATAAAAAAAAAAAAAAGAAGAAAAGAGTGGTTGTCCCACTGGCAATCATAAGTTGAATGCACAAATTTTGAAGTCGTTCTGGATAAGAGCGTCTGCTAAATGCTGTAAATGTAAATGTAAATGTCCCATTTAGATTGCAAAATAGTTGGGAAGAGATTTTTGACGTACCGATTCCATGGCATAGTGTTTATGAACTGATGCGCAAAACGACGCCGGATTCAAAACTTAGAATTTTTCCAATTTAAATTATTATATAAAATACTTGCTACCAATAGAATGTTATTTATATGGGGATACAATCTTCCCAGCTCTGCAGATTTTGCTGCGAAGAGACAGAATCATTAGATCATTTGTTTTGGTACTGTCCATTTTTAGCTTGTTTTTGGACACAGGTCCAGGAATGGCTAAAGGATTGCAATATTTACCTTGAGCTTACCCTGCAGATTGCACTACTGGGTGATCTGAAAAGTCATAGTCAATCGGATGGTGTAAAGAGATAGATAGGTGATGTTGAATGGAGTTGAAGGACTAATAACAACTAACAACAAGATAACTTATGTAAAGCATACTGTGTCCATAATAAGTATATACAGTGGGGGAAAAAAGTATTTAGTCAGCCACCAATTGTGCAAGTTCTCCCACTTAAAAAGATGAGAGAGGCCTGTCATTTTCATCATAGGTACACATCAACTATGACAGACAAATGGAGGGAAAAAAAATCCAGAAAATCACATTGTAGGATTTGTAATGAATTTATTTGCAAATTATGGTGGAAAATAAGTATTTGGTCACCTACAAACAAGCAAGATTTCTGGCTCTCACAGACCTGTAACTTCTTCTTTAAGAGGCTCCTCTGTCCTCCACTCGTTACCTGTATTAATGGCACCTGTTTGAACTTGTTATCAGTATAAAAGACACCTGTCCACAACCTCAAACAGTCACACTCCAAACTCCACTATGGCCAAGACCAAAGAGCTGTCAAAGGACACCAGAAACAAAATTGTAGACCTGCACCAGGCTGGGAAGACTGAATCTGCAATAGGTAAGCAGCTTGGTTTGAAGAAATCAACTGTGGGAGCAATTATTAGGAAATGGAAGACATACAAGACCACTGATAATCTCCCTCAATCTGGGGCTCCACGCAAGATCTCACCCCGTGAGCAAAAATCCCAGAACCACACGGGGGGACCTAGTGAATGACCTGCAGAGAGCTGGGACCAAAGTAACAAAGCCTACCATCAGTAATACACTACGCCACCAGGTACTCAAATCCTGCAGTGCCAGACGTGTCCCCCTGCTTAAGCCAGTACATGTCCAGGCCCGTCTGAAGTTTGCTAGAGTGCATTTGGATGATCCAGAAGAGGATTGGGAGAATGTCATATGGTCAGATGAAACCAAAATAGAACTTTTTGGTAAAAACCCAACTCGTCGTGTTTGGAGGACAAAGAATGCTGAGTTGCATCCAAAGAACACCATACCTACTGTGAAGCATGGGGGTGGAAACATCATGCTTTGGGGCTGTTTTTCTGTAAAGGGACCAGGACGACTGATCCGTGTAAAGGAAAGAATGAATGGGAACATGTATCGTGAGATTTTGAGTGAAAACCTCCTTCCATCAGCAAGGGCATTGAAAATGAAACGTGGCTGGGTCTTTCAGCATGACAATGATCCCAAACACACCGCCCGGGCAACGAAGGAGTGGCTTCGTAAGAAGCATTTCAAGGTCCTCGAGTGGCCTAGCCAGTCTCCAGATCTCAACCCCATAGAAAATCTTTGGAGGGAGTTGAAAGTCCGTGTTGCCCAGCGACAGCCCCAAACCATCATTGCTCTAGAGGAGATCTGCATGGAGGAATGGGCCAAAATACCAGCAACAGTGTGTGAAAACCTTGTGAAGACTTACAGAAAATGTTTGACCTGTGTCATTGCCAACAAAGGGTATATAACAAAGTATTGAGAAACTTTTGTTATTGACCAAATACTTATTTTCCACCATAATTTGCAAATAAATTCATGAAAAATCCTACAATGTGATTTTCTGGATTTATTTTTCTCATTTTGTCTGTCATAGTTGACGTGTACCTATGATGAAAGTTACAGGCCTCTCTCATCTTTTTAAGTGGGAGAACTTGCACAATTGGTGGCTGACTAAATACTTTTTTTCCCCACTGTAGGTTATAGGTTGAGAGCTTATGTGAGAGACCACAGTTAGAAAGATATGGCATATAGAACCAAACCGGATGGACATCATGGAAATGATCGGAGAGGTTGAGGGTAGAGGAAGTTCATGAGAATAAACAAACAAAATAGAATTATTGTAAAATTGACTGTGTCCATAAAATGTATATAGTATGTATAAGCAGGAAGTAGAGGCCTAAGCATTGTTGTTCACTAGTTTACTCCAATTAGGGAAGGGGTGGTGGGGTTGGAAAGTAATAAAGGGAAATATATTTTTTTAAAGGATATGTATATGTATATATGTGTATATGTATGTGTATGTATGTATATGCACAGTGAGGGACAAAAGTATTTGATCCCCTGCTGATTTTGTACGTTTGCCCATTGACAAAGAAATGATGAGTCTATAATTTTAATGGTAGGTTTATTTGAACAGTGAGAGACAGAATAACAACAACAAAATCCAGAAAAACGTATGTCAAAAATTTTATAAATTGATTTGCATTTTAATGAGGGAAGTAAGTATTTGACCCCTTTGCAAAACATGACTTAGTACTTGGTGGCAAAACCCTTGTTGGCTATCACAGAGGTCAGACGTTTCTTGTAGTTGGCCACCAGGTTTGCACACGTCTCAGGAGGGATTTTGTTCCACTCCTCTTTGCAGATCTTCTCCAAGTCATTAAGGTTTCGAGGCTGACGTTTGGCAACTCGAACCTTCAGCTCCCTCCACAGATTTTCTATGGGATTAAGGTCTGGAGACTGGCTAGGCCACTCCAGGACCTTAATGTGCTTCTTCTTGAGCCGCTCCTTTGTTGCCTTGGCCGTGTGTTTTGGGTCATTGTCATGCTGGAATACCCATCCACGACCCATTTTCAATGACCTGGCTGAGGGAAGGAGGTTCTCACCCAAGATTTGACGGTACATGGCCCCGTCCATCGTCCTTTTGATGCAGTGAAGTTGTCCTGTCCCCTTAGCAGAAAAACACCCCCAAAGCATAACGTTTCCACCTCCATGTTTGACAGTGGGGATGGTGTTCTTGGGGTCATAGGCAGCATTCCTCCTCCTCCAAACACGGCGAGTTAAGTTGATGCCAAAGAGCTCGATTTTGGTCTCATCTAACCACAACACTTTCACCCAGTTCTCCTCTGAATCATTCAGATGTTCATTGGCAAACTTCAGATGGCCCTGTATATGTGCTTTCTTGAGCAGGGGGACCTTGCGGGCGCTGCAGGATTTCAGTCCTTCACGGCGTAGTGTGTTACCAATTGTTTTCTTGGTGACTATGGTCCCAGCTGCCTTGAGATCATTGACAAGATCCTCCCGTGTAGTTCTGGGCTGATTCCTCACCGTTCTCATGATCATTGCAACTCCACAAGGTGAGATCTTGCATGGAGCCCCAGGCCGAGGGAGATTGACAGTTCTTTTGTGTTTCTTCCATTTGCGAATAATCACACCAACTGTTGTCACCTTCTCACCAAGCTGCTTGGCGATGGTCTTGTAGCCCATTCCAGCCTTGTGTAGGTCTACAATCTTCTCCCTGACATCCTTGGAGAGCTCTTTGGTCTTGGCCATGGTGGAGAGTTTTGAATCTGATTGATTGATTGCTTCTGTGGACAGGTGTCTTTTATACAGGTAACAAACTGTGATTAGGAGCACTCCCTTTAAGAGTGTGCTCCTAATCTCAGCTCATTACCTGTATAAAAGACACCTGGGAGCCAGAAATCTTTCTGATTGAGAGGGGGTCAAATACTTATTTCCCTCATTAAAATGCAAAAACATTTTTGACATGCGTTTTTCTGGATTTTTTTGTTGTTATTCTGTCTCTCACTGTTCAAATAAACGTACCATTAAAATTATAGACTGATCATTTCTTTGTCAGTGGGCAAACGTACAAAATCAGCAGGGGATCAAATACTTTTTTCCCTCACTATATATATACATATTTGCGAGAGAAAAAAACATAGGGGGGATTGGAAGTGATGCAGACAATTACATTGATGGAAGTTACAATATATCTGCAATATTAAAGCTGATCTACCCCCTAAAAATAAAATAAAAAATAAAATAAATAAATAAATTGTTCAGCAATCTTATGGCTTGGGGGTAGAAGCTGTTAAGGAGCCTTTTGGACCTAGACTTGGCGCTCCGGTACCGCTTGACGTGCTCTATCAGAGAGAACAGTCTATGACTTGGGTGACTGGAGTTTTTGACCATTTTTTGCGGGGCCTTCCTCTGACACTGCCTGGTATAGAGGTCTTGGGTGGCAGGAAGCTTGGCTGCAGTGATGTACTGGGCCGTACGCACCACCCTCTGTGGCGCCTTATGGTTGGAATATACAGGACTGGGTTAAACTAGTTCAATATAGGTCCTGTGTAGCTCAGTTGGTAGAGCATGGCAATTCCCACGGGGGACCAGTATGAAAAAAAAAGTGTATGCACTCACTAACTGTAAGTCGCTCTGGATAACAGCGTCTGCTAAAATGAAAAAAATATAATACCACAGACAGTTCCTGTAATACAGGAAAGGGTTAAACTAGTTTAATATAACAATCAACACAACAGCTTGCTGGTTTAACACATTCAGCAAAATATTGAAATACAGTATCTTATTTTACCTTTCTATTGTACAATTTGAAGGATGATCTTTATGGTTTAGGATCCATTGATCTATTGCTCTGAACGTTTCTAGTATTACGTACAGCTGTAAATAACTTTTGGACATTAGATCGGCGGTCATTCACCAGAATTTCAACCAGAAATTCGACTTCCCTGACCTGGATCCTTCCGAGGCAGCCCCATTTCTCCCAGGTATTACACGAAAGCGTTGACGCCAGAAAAGAGGGAGGAGAAGTGAGGTTCTAGTCAGGCTCAGGTGGCAAGCAAACCATACACTGCTTCCGTATATATTACTGAGCTGTAGCTCAGTTGGTAGAGCATGGCGCTTGCAATGCCAGGGTTGAAGGTTCATTTCCCACGGGGGGCCAGTATGAAAATGTATGCACTTACTAACTGTTAGTCGCTCTGGATAAGAGCGTCTGCTAAATGACTAAAATGTAAAAATGTAACATTCAGTCCTTGGACAATAAAGTAGACAAGCTCAGGGCGAGGTTCTCCTTTCAGAGAGACATAAGGGACTGTAACATACTCTGTTTAACAGAATCATGTCTCTGTCCGGATATATTGTCTCCGTCCATACATCCAGCGGGGTTCTCCGTTCATTGCGCGGACAGGAATAAATAACTCTCCGGGGGGAAAAAAACAGAGGTGGAGGGGTACGTCTCATGAATAACAACTCATGGTGTCATTGTGGTAACGTACAGGAACTTTGGTTCTCCCGGTTTGGAATATCTCACAATCAAATGCCGACCGCATTTCCTCACGAGATAATTTTCTTCAGTTAGTGCCACTGCCGTGTATATTCCCCACCAAGCCGACACCGCGACGGCTCTCAAGGAACTAAACTGTACTTTGTGCAAACTGGAAACCGCATATCCCGAGTCTGCATTTATTGTAGCTGGGGACTTTGATAAAGGAAATCTGAGGAAAAAACTCTCAGAATTCTATCAATACATCCCCTGTGCTACACGCGGAGAGAACACGCTTGGCCATTGTCGCTCTCCCTTCCCGGGACGGCTACAAGGCCTTCCCCCCTCCCTGGCAAATCAAATCACACCTCCCTCCTGCTCCTCCCTGCCTATGGACAGAAACTTAAGCAGGAAGCATGTTCAATGTTATTCTGACCAATCAGAATCTATGCTTCAAGACTGTTTTGATCACGCGGACTGGGAAATGTTCCGGGTCGCCTCTGGGAACATTATGACTCAGCAACTGGGTTCATCAGGAAGAGGATGATGATCCTTTTGTGATGACTAGAAGTTATCCAAACCCCCAAAAAACGTGAAAAGACGGCAGCATTCGCACAAATCTGAAAAGCGCGAACCACCGCAAGGTGGAAGTGTACGAACAGACCAGCTATTCCCTCCAAAATGTCAGTACAGGGACAAAGTGGAGTCTCAATTCAGCGGCTGAGGCAGGAGACGTATGTAGCAGGGACTTCAGACAATCACTGATTATAAAGGGAAAGCCAGCCACCAACGCCTCGAGCCCGGACACACTAAACACCTTCTTCGCCCGCTTTGAAGAAAATAACACAGAGCAGACGATGTGGGCCCGCGCCACTCACGAGGACCATGTGCTCTCGATCTCTGTGAATGGCTGCACCATCGAGAGCATTCCATCGGGCTGTATCACCGCCTGGTATGGCAACTGCACCGCCCGCAACCGCAGGGCTCTCCAGAGGGTGGTGCCATCAGCCCAATGTGGTCAGCCCAACTGCCCTCCCTCCAGGACATCTACAGCACCCGGTGTCACAGGAAGACCAAGAAGATCATCAAGAACTTCAGCCACATGAGCCAAGGCCTGTTCACCCCGCTACCATCACGAAGGCGGAGACAGTACAGGTGCATCAAAGCTGGGACAGAGAGACTGATAAACAGCTTCTATCTCCAGGCCATCAGATGGTTAAACAATCACTAGCTGGCCTCCACCCTGCACCTTAGAGACTGCTGCCCTATGTACACAGAGTCATTAAACACTGGTCACTTTAATAATGTTTACATATTGTTTTACCCAGTTTATATGTTTATACTGTATTCTAGTCCTATACACAGTACAATGCCAAAAGTATGTGGACACCTGCTCATCGAACATCATATTCCAAAATCATGGGCATTAATAGTGAGTTGGTCCCTCCTTTGCTGCTATAACAGCCTCCACTCTTCTGGGAAAGCTTTCCACTAGAACATTGCTGTGGGGACTTGCTTCCATTCAGACACAAGAGCATTAGGTTGGGCAGTGATGTTGGGCGATTAGGCCTGGCTCGCAGTCTGTGTTCCAATTCATCCCAAAGGTGTTCGATGGGGTTGAGGTCAGGGCTCTGTGCAGGCCAGTCAAGGTCTTCCACACCGATCTCGACAAACCATTTCTGTATGGACCTCACTTTGTGCATGGGGGCATTGTCATGCTGAAAGAGGAAAGGGCCTTCTCCAAAAGCAGAGAATTCTCTAGAATGTCATTGTGTGATGTAGCATTAAAGATTTCCCTTCACTGGAACGAAAGGGCCTAGTCCGAACCATGAAAAACAGCCCCAGACCATTATTCCTCCTCCACCAAATGTTACAGTTGGCACTATGCATTGGTGCAGGTAGTGTTCTCCTGGCATCCTCAAAACCCAGATTTGTCCATCGGACTGCCAGATGGTGAAGCGTGATTCATCACTCCAGAGAATGCGTTTCCATTGCTCCAGAGTCCAATGGCGGCGAGCTTTACACCACTCCAGCCGACGATTGGCATTGCGTATGGTGATCTTAGGCTTGTGTGCGGCTGCTCGGGCATGGAAACCCATTTCATTAAGCTCCCGACGAATAGTTATTGTGCTGACGTTGCTTCCAGAGGCAGTTTGGAACTCAGTAGTTAGTGTTGCAACCGAGGACAGGTGATTTTTACGTGCTACGTGCTAAAGCACTCGGCGGTCCCGTTCTGTGAGCTTGTGTGGCCTACCACTTCGCGGCTGAGCCGTTGCTACTCCTAGACGTTTCCACTTCACAATAACAGCACTTACAGTTGACCGGGGCAACTCTAGCAGGGCAGAAATTTGATGAACTGACTTGTTGGAAAAGTGGCATCGCATGACAGTGCCACGTTGAAAGTCACTGAGCTCTTCAGTAAGGCCATTCTACTGTCAATGTTTGTCTATGGAGATTGCATGGCTGTGTGCTCGATTTTACACACCTGTCAGCAACGGGTGTGGCTGAAATAGCCGAATCCACTAATTTGAAGGGGTGTCCACATACTTTTGTATATATAGTGTATATATGAAGTCTGCAGTGACGTTACATTCAGCAACACCTGCTTTAAATAGACAGGTTTGAGTTGGGCGGGCTGCTTCTGAGTGATTTGTCCAAGGATGAGTGATCAATAACCAGATTATTTTATTTTGTGGAAACTGCATGGGTCACCTCTACATACTATATAATATTGTAATTATTAAGATTCAATCAGTGTCTTTTTTTTTGTTACTACCGACCAAATATCACCTCTAAATGCAGGTTACAAAACATTGTCACAATGTCAGAGGGAGGAGTTCATTAAAACTGTGTAAGTATTCATTTGATTTACTGCCAGATTTGGCTCTACTAGATTAGAGATATGAAGCCACCCAATGAACAGATAGGACGGTGATTCAAGGTGTGACGAGCATGTCTTTGAGTTTAGGAACAGATGGGAAGTGTCCGTGTTCACCTAGTGTGGCGCATCCGGACATGTGGTACACTAGCATGCACAGAGTTTAGCTTGTTAGCCAGGCGGGT
Source organism: Coregonus sp. 'balchen' (assembly GCA_902810595.1). Lineage (NCBI taxonomy): Eukaryota > Metazoa > Chordata > Actinopteri > Salmoniformes > Salmonidae > Coregonus > Coregonus sp. 'balchen'. The sequence goes on from LR778270.1 coordinate 45,972,545, forward strand.
TAAAACGGGCCCTCTTCAAGTAGATACGGTATTATTCTCTCCCCTGTAGGAAGATACGAGGTACATTCAATAAATTATGGCAATGACTGTCTATACTATAGCACTGGTTTCAAGAATATTTGCTCAGATTATTACACAGTTTTAATTAGTATGCAAATGTTCTCTTTATGATCGCTTTTCCACTTTCTTCATTATATTTCATCTCTCTATTTATCCTTCGCAGATAGATTAAATTCACGTTGTCAGACGTGAAAAAGGGCTCATTTGGTAAATTAATTTCGAATGCTTTTCTCATTAATCAAACAGATATGCACAATTATGTGCATAACATAATTATATTCTCTTAGTTATAGCCTACATTTGTCTGGATTGTACATGCTGCCGTCTTCATTGCTAACTTCCAAGGACATTTGGTGAAATACTATACTACAGTCCAGACAGGGTCAATGAATTGCTCAACGTATTCTATTTGAACCCAGTGTGGTTCAACCTACCCTATCCTATCCTATCCTACCCTATCCTACCTTACCCTACCCTACCCTACCCTACCCTACCCTACCCTACCCTACTTTATCCTACCCTATACCACCCTATCCTAACCTATCATATCATATCATATCCTAACCTATCCTATCCTACCCTATCCTACCCTATCCTACCCTAACCTATCTTATCATATCCCCAACCTACCCTACCCTACCCTATCCTACCATGTCCTACAGTATCCTATCCTATCCTACCCTAAACCTACCTTACCCCACCCACACTACCCTACCCTACCATTCCCTATCCTACCCTTCCATACCCTAACCGATCCGATCCTATCCTATCCTACCCTACCATACCCAATCCTACCCAACCATACCCTAATCAATCCTATTCTACCCTACCATACCCTGTCCTACACCACCATACCCTAACCGATCCTATCCTACCATACCCTAACTGATCATATCCTACCCTACCATACCCTATCCTACCCTACCATAACCTAACAATCCTATCCTACTCTACCCTACCCTATCCTACCCTACCATACCCTAACCGATCCTATCCTACCCTACCATACCCTATCTATCCTACCCTACCATACCCTAACCGATCCTATCCTACTCTACCATACCCTATCCTACCCTACCATAACCTAACCGATCCTATCCTATCCTATCCTACCCTACCATACCCTAACCGATCCTATCCTACTCTACCATACCCTATCCTACCCTACCATAACCTAACCGATCCTATCCTATCCTATCCTACCATACCATACCATACCATACCATACCATACCCTAACCGATCCTATCCTACCCTACCATACCCTAACCGATCCTATCCTACTCTACCATACCCTATCTTACCCTACCATACCCTAACCGATCCTACCCTACCATACCCTACCCTACAATACCCTATACTACCCTACCCTACCATACCCTATCCTACCCTACCATACCCTAACCGATCCTATCCTACTCTACCATACCATATCTTACCCTACCATACCCTATCCACCTACCCTACCATACCCTAACCGATCCTATCCTACCCTTCCCATCCACATTTTATATTTGAGTCATTTAGCAGACGCTTTTATCCAGAGCGACTTACAATTACTGGACATTCACAGAAAAACAAGGCTATTAAAACATTTAGCATTTTTCCAATAATTTATCAAAAATAAGAAAGAACAGATTGATCAAAAGCAAATGTACAAATGTTGTAAATATGAAACTAAAACATTTTCCAACAGAAAGAAACATCCACTTCAGGCTTCTACATCTGCATAGCTTGCTGTTTGGGGTTTCAGGCTGGGTTTCTGCATAAGCACTTTGTGACATCTGCTGATGTAAAAAGGGCTTTATAAATAAATGTGATTGAAATTTGATTGATTGACCTCTCTAAGTGTAGGCTGATGAACCTGAAGACGAGACATTGCATCCCACTGCAACACCTGCTGAAGCCAGAGCAGAAAGCTGTTGAGCAAATGGTTTCCCTCATGTACTGTCATGTTACAGGATGGAGTAAGCCTTGACAGTACAGGGAGATCAGTTGGTTGTTAATCCCAGACTATAGCTGCACCGTGTCCTCCTCTTCTATTGTAATTGTGATACTGTTTAATGCCCTATAATCCAGGGCCCAACGAGCTACGTTCTGATTTAATGTCCACTCACAAACGAGTTGAAATTAAACAATGCTCAGTTAGTTCCTAAAAAATAATATTTTACATTTACATTACATTTTAGTCATTTAGCATACGCTCTTATCCTGGAGCAACTTACATTTTAACGTGAATAAATATTATAATAAAAAATAACGTTAATAAAATGCCCACTCGGCCCGAGGGGGCCTCTAGCTGAGTCTCTGCTATCAATGCATTGTTTTGTTTTTAATCACAGCCAAGACTAATAAAGACCACAGAGAGTAATCGAGCAGCGACCGCCGTCCTACAAAGATGACACGTGGTGGGTCACCTGTTATAATCTTCTGTCCAATTACAGGCCACCGTGATCCACTGGGATTGCTTCAATCAAAGCAGCAAATTTGAATATCCACAAGACTTTCCAGTGTGAATGTCTCACCCTGTGATTTATACACAGCCATTGAGGAAATTGCATTCCCACCCTGTCCTCGCCGCTTGGCATCCATTACTGCTATTATCATCATCTCAAGCCCACACAGGGAAGTAATACAAAAATAGAAAAAATAAAAGCAGACGTTTGTGTGGTGCTTAGATTGAGACATAAATATTGTCTCGTCCCTGATGTGGCACGAACCACCCCCCCCCACAGGAAAAAAAAGAAAGGGAGGAGAGAAAGACGAAAAAGAGGGAGAGAGAAAGAAGGGGGGGGAGAAGGAGAGAGGAGGAGAGGGGGAGCAGAGAGCCCAGAGTAAAAGAGGGAGGAGGAAAGAGAGGAGAAAAAGAGAGAGAGAAAAAAGAGAGAGGGGCCCCAAAAAGAGGGGAAAAAAAAAAGGAAAGGGGAAAGGAAAAAAGGCCCCAGGAAAAGAGAGAAGAAAAGAAAAAGCGAAAGAGAGCAAAAAAAACGAGAGAGAAAAAGGGGGAGAGGGGGAAAAAAGGAAAAAAAGGAACGAGAGAAATGAAAAAAGGGAAGAGAAAAGAGGAGGGGAGAAGAGAAGAGAGGGGAGAGAGAAAATGAGGAGGGCATGAAAAGAGAAGAGAGAGCCGGGGAGAGAGAAGAGGGGGAAGGGGAGTGGAGAGAAAAAAAAAGAAAAAGAAAGAGGAGAAAAGAGAGAGGGGAAGAAGAAAAAACGGAAAAAAAAGGGGAAAGAAAAAAAAACGGGAAAAGGGGAAGAGAAGGGGGAAGAGGGGAGAAGAGAGGAGAGGAAGAAGAAGAGGAGAGGGAGAGGTAGACAAAAAGGAAAAGAAAAGGGGCCCCCAAAGGGGGGTTGAGGGAAAAGAAAAATTGAGAGGAAAAACTTTTTCCCCCTTTTCTTTTCCTTTCTCTCTTTTCCTTTTTTCTTCTTCTTTGATTCTTCTTTCGCTTCTCTTCTAAACCCCCCCCATCTTTATTTCCTGTCTCTGACCACTTTTCTTTAATGCAGCTCTCTGTTCAATTTAGCCAAAGTCGACCACCCAAGCTCTACACTCAACATTATGACATCTTTGTGTAAATGAAATAAATAACCCTCAAGATAGTGTAGAGTTTTCCATTGAACATTAAGAATCTGAAGGACTCAACTCCATCCACAATGCATTTCACAGTGGAATGGCTAACGTCAGGCCTGGTGGTAGTGAAGACGTTTCTGAGAGGATGGTGGGATGCTGACAGGTCTTTCCCCTAGAGGAGGGCCCTGCGGTTATTAGCAGAAACAGCCAGCCTAAAGAGCAGGTGGACACACACAGGCTGATGCTGACCCACACAGACACACACACACACACACACCACACACACACACACACCACACACACACGCACAGGCACACACACACACACACACACACACACACACACAGGCACACACACACACACACAGACACAAACACACACACACCACAGGGCACACACCCCACACAGAACACACAATAACACACACACACCCACACACACACACACAGGCACACACACACAGGCACACACACACACAACACACACACACACACACACACAACACACACATCCACACAGGCACACACAGACACACACACACACAACACACCACAGGCACACACACACACACACACACACACACACACACACACACAGGCACACAGGCACACCACACACACACACAGGCACACCACACACACAGGCACACCACACACACACCACACACACACACACAGGCACACCACACACCCACAACACACACACACAGACACACACACACACACACAGGCACACACACACACACAGAGACACACACACACACAGACACACACCACACACACACACACCACACACACACACACACACACAGGCACACACACACATACACACAGGACACACACACAGACACACACACACACACACACACACACACAGACACACACACACACAGAGACACACACACACACACACACACAGACACACACACACACACACACAGGCACACACACACACACACAGACACACAGGCGGATGCTCACCCACACAGACATACCTCCTCCCTCCGAGCTAGGTTGTGAGGTAGGTGTCAACATCTGTCACAGGTTTCTGTGAACCGCTTTGTTCTCTGAACTCCTGTTTCTAGTTAGGCTGAACTCCTGTTTCTAGTTAGGCAGGTGTGGGTGTGTGTTAGTGTGTGGGTGTGTGTTAGTGTGTGTGTCTGTGTATCCCGCGACCGGGAGACCCATGGGGCGGCGCACAATTGGCCCAGCGTCGTCCATGGTAGGGGAGGGAATGGCCGGCAGGGATGTAGCTCAGTTGGTAGAGCATGGCGTTTGCAACGCCAGGGTTGTGGGTTCGATTCCCACGGGGGGCCAGTATGAAAAATAAAAATATAATGTATGCACTCACTAACTGTTAGTCGCTCTGGATAAGAGCGTCTGCTAAATGACTAAAATGTAAAATGTGTGTTGTGCTGCTGTGTTGTGTTGTGTGAATCAGATTGGCGTAGTCGACAGGCACCTGGGGAAAAGGGATATTAAACTAACATTTGGAGTCGACGGAGGCTCCAGGGTGGCAGGCAGGCAGCTCGACAGCTGTGGCCAGGGAGCAGGTGATGTCGGGGGGCAGAGAGAGGGCCCCACATCCCACTGACATCCACTGAGAGGAGGCCGACCAGACAGTCTTCATAAATTATCTTCCAACAATTTGCCTCTCTCCCCTACCCCCACTCTCTTCTTATTAACTACTTTTACAAATCAAACATCTGTCACGTTAGAATATACAAATTAATTATGCAGCTTCTCCCAATCAAGAATCGTATAACAAGTTTGTGAGCCGATCCTCGAGCCGTAAGGCTTCAGAGAGACAGAGAGGAACAGAGCGAACGGAGAGGGGTTTGATATTATCTTTTAATTTCTTTAAAATGAATCATCGCTTTACCGGGAGAATAAAAAAGAAATAAGTTTGATCAGCAATGTCATCATTTTCGTTTAGTATCATTTCAGCAAGGCCTGTCATATTCCCTGTTCAGACAGCTTTTACAAAGAGTATTTTCTGACCCATTTCTGGCTCAAACCGCTGAATACTATTATCTGGTCTGTAATACATTATAAACCTGCTAGACTGGGTCTGGTCTGGTCTGATCTGTATTACATTATAAACCTGCTAGACTGGGTCTGGTCTGGTCTGATCTGTATTACATTATAAACCTGCTAGACTGGATCTGGTCTGGTCTGGTCTGTATTACATTATAAACTGGCTGGGTCTGTTTGAAGGTATAATGAAGGGGTGTTTTCGGAGTGTCATGTACCTTCCCCCTCTCTGTTTAATCATAACTTAATAATTATTACCAGAAGTTAAGTGAATTCCGTTTTCTTTCTCTTTCAAAGCCTTCTCCAAAACTCTGGAGTCTGTGACTTCCGGACTTCCCTGTTCAAGGACCCACATGTTCATTTTTGAATGTCCCAGCAAGTTTTCTCCTGCCTGGGAAAGGTGTGTCGAGGTGTTGGGGGTGATCTTTGGCGTTCACCAGCCCACTGACAGAAGACAGCTGTATGGCCCCGTCCCGCTGTCCTCCATCCCACCATGAGGTGCCCCAGGACCCCGCCCGTTCAGGGGTCACGACCTAGGAGGGGAGGCACCATTTGGTACCAGTTACTAAGCCACGGGGGGCCACCGCTGCTGCTACCCTCTCCTCTCTGCCCCCTTCAGTCAAGGTAGAGCTGCATAGACTGAACCCTGACACACACAGACAGGCAAACGCAGACACACACACACACACACACAGGCAGAAGCTGACACACACACACACACACACACACACACACACACACACACACACACACACACACACACACACACACACACACACACACACACAGGGCTGGCTGGCAGAGCGGCTTCCTATCATCTGCAGCGGTGAAGGGCCTGATGACCTTGAGATGGCTCCTCCCACACGCTGTGACTGCATACTGTTTACTGCAAAATGGATAGAGAACAGCTGCACACACACACACACACACACACACACACACACACACACACACACACACACACACACACACACACACACACACACACACGCACACACACACAGAGGACTGGATGAATGAAGGAGACAGACCATACTACAGGAGAGATGGAGCAAAGAGCTGAGGGAGGGAGGGTACACTACCCTGCACAGACCTGTTCACTGTAGGACGGACGTATGGCGGGAGCTTTTACCAGAGACACGGTCTAAACAGCCATGATGACGCCCCCAAGTCTCGTAGACAAAAAGGCAACTTTGTTAAATCCATCCTACAAAAAAAAGACATAGCCTCATCTTCCCAGTGGTGTTGTGTTAACAGTTAATGAGTGGTAAAGCCTGCAGAATGTGTTATGACTTATAACACATGTGGTGTGATGCCAGCTGGGGTAATGGAGGGATAATGCTGGGTTCATTCACTCCCACACACACACTTTACAGTGGCCCTTTTTATGACAAAATTAATTGATTCACACATACATTAAAAGACAAATGAATTGGAATGAAATGCTAGTTGGACGCGGCGGTGGCTTCTGATCTGCCATGAACAGCTGTGGCGGTAAAAAGACTGAGGGTGCTTCCCAAATGGAGCCCTATTCCCCATAGGGGTTCTGGTCAAAAGAAGTGCACTACGTGGGAGGGAATAGGGGTGCGATTTGGGACGCAGACTGAGGTGACATTATTCACGTCTGTTAATGGCTGGTTGAAGCACAATAAATAAACAACTCTGAACCAACCTGGTGATTTTACCACTACAGCCTCTCCTCCTCCCTAGTGAATGACTCTTTACTAACAATTTCCATATGTGGTGTTTCTACTGCTGGGTAGTTTTTACCTCTGCTGGGTAGTTTTTACCTCTGCTGGGTAGTTTTACCTCTGCTGGTTAGTTTTTACCTCTGCTGGGTAGTTTTTACTGCTGCTGGTTAGTTTTTACCACTGCTGGTTAGTTTTTACTGTGAGATTTTTTGTTGGCCACTGGCTGGGTAGTTTTTACTGCTGCTGGGTAGTTTTTACTGCTGCTGGGTAGTTTTTACTGCTGCTGGTTTTCTGTGAGCTGTTGTAGCGGGTGATTTGGGCGGAGTCGGCGCAGGGGATGTGTAAATCCCAGAATAATGGTTTATTCGGGCCAATACAAGCGGTTCCGCAGCCAATGTGTAAAACAACTACAATTTCAACTTAACGGGCGGCACTGGGAAAGACAAAACACAACGGGTGAATATCCCGGGCGATAAAGTCATAATGCTCCACCGAGACTATCGACACCTCCAAAATGGAAACAATCACACACAAAGACATGGGGGCAGGCAGAGGGAACACTTCTACAGGGACTGATGAAGGGATATGAACCAGGTGTGTGTAATAAACAAGACAAAACAAATGGAATGATGAGATGAGGAGCGGCAGTGGCTAGAAGGCCGGTGACGACGAACGCCGAAGCCTGCCCGAACAAGGAGAGGAGGCAGCTTCGCAGGAAGTCGTGACAGCTGTTTTGGTTGTGTTTTCATGTAAATTTACCTAGCTTTATTTTATTAAACAAATAAATATTACAAATGACTGTGGGACTCTCAAGGTGTTGTTACAGGTCATTCACATAGTGATATTATCCTGCTTGACTACATGATGCTCCTTTATGAATTAATGATTAGTCATTTGTAGAGTAACGATGCAAACGGTGATTAAATCTTCAAATCAAATCAAATTTTATTAGTCACTATTTGTCATTATTTGCTCAAATGATGTATAAACATTGGAATTATTTGTAAATTAAAAATCATTTGCGGATTCACTACTGGCAGATGTCATTGGTGGGCGCTGCTACTGCAGGAGTGGTGAATTTCCCCCATAACACGTCAAACGCTTTTATCACGTTTCAGCAGAAGACCCAGATGCAGATAGTGTCGAAGTAACAAAAGTTTATTACAAAAACAGGGGGGCAGGCAAACGACAGGTCAAGGGCAGGCAGAGGTCAGTAATCCAGATCAGAGTCCAAAAGGTACAGAACGGCAGGCAGTCTCCGGGTTCCACTCCTATCAGCTAAAAACAAGAAGAAGCGGCTCCAGTGGGCACGTGATCACCAACACTGGACAACAGAGGAGTGGAAAAACATCGCCTGGTCCGACGAATTCCAGTTCCTGTTGTGTCATGCTGATGGCAGAGTCAGGATCTGGCATGAGCAGTATGAGTCCATGGCCCCATCCTGCCTGGTATCAACGATACAGGCTGGTGGCGGTGGTGTAATGGTGTGGGGAATGTTTTCCTGGCACACATTAGGTCCCTTGATACCAATTGAGCAATATTTCAATGCCCCGAAGAATTCATGCTGTTCTGGAGGCAAAGGGGGGGGTCCGTCCCGGTAATAGATGGATGTACCTAATAAACTGGCCACTGAGTGAATATTGTAAGGGTTAGGGCTAGGGTTGAGATTAGGGTAAAGACTAGGGGTAGTTGATAGTTAATTCAACAACTTGTTGATAGTAATTTGAACATATTTAAATCTTCTGTAAGAGGACTCTCCAAATAAAGCGTTTAGTCTATGTCAAATTAAGTCAAAGATGGCAGCATGGTTCTCGGCTCACTAGACGTAATTACCATCTTGGAATGAGCTTAAGCAGCTTCAGCATCAAAACCAGTTCAACATCCTTCCGCAGCTCTCTGTCACTTGGTTAAACTCAGGTCAGGAGATGCTTATTGTGTTGTTACATGGCTCTGCCACCACCCTCTTCTCTCCACCAACCTCCTAAGTAAACATAGACAGAGCATGAGACAAAATGGCCACCATCAGAGCCGTGAGCAGGAAGAGCTTCAGTTAATTTACCCCTGAGAGGAGAGGGCCTCTCTTGAGGGTTCTGACTACATGATATAAACAAGTGTCCGGAGTCGGGTGCCATGACTAAATTATTAACTGTGTATTTCGTAACGTTAGTGACAATATGTTAACATGTTGTTTTTCCTCCTTCCCCCCGTCGCCAACAGATGGGTCCCTTTACTTTATTTTCCACATCAAGTATGATTATTTATTTGTGCCAAAAGCCACCTGCCGTTCCCTGGTCTCTGGTCTAATGATTTATGTTGGTAACACACAGCGGGATGCACTATCTGTTGGATGGTGTCTCAATAAAGGAAGGCGCATCAACATATTGACATCATGTTCAAGGGGAAAATGTATCATCGCGAAAGGAAGGCGGCGTTGGAGGAGAGGGAGGAGGTGGTGGAGCATTGTCGCTAGGCTGCGTGCCAACACCTCTGAAATGGACCTCTTTTGTCTTCGTAAGCACTGAGTTCTCTCTCTCTCTTTTTTTTTGTATCTCTCTCTCTATCTCTCTCTCTCTCTCTCTCTCTCTCTCTCTCTCTCTCTCTCTCTATCTCTCTCCCTCCTACACTAGGGTATTCAGAAGCATGTCATGATAATTAGGTAATAGCCTATTAAAAAGTAAAATAAGAGAGAATACATTAACATTGAGACGGCAGACCAGAACCAGAGAAGGACAGAACCAGATGATTCTCAGACCAGAACCAGACAAGGACAGAACCAGATGATTTTCAGACCAGAAACAGAGAAGGACAGAACCAGATGATTCTCAGACCAGAACCAGAGAAGGACAGAACCAGATGATTCTCAGACCAGAACCGGAGAAGGACAGAACCAGATGATTCTCATACCAGAACCGGAGAAGGACAGAACCAGATGATTCTCAGACCAGAACCGGAGAAGGACAGAACCAGATGATTCTCAGACCAGAACCGGAGAAGGACAGAACCAGATAGATGATTCTCAGACCAGAACCGGAGAAGGACAGAACCAGATGATTCTCAGACCAGAACCGGAGAAGGACAGAACCAGATGATTCTCAGACCAGAACCGGAGAAGGACAGAACCAGATGATTCTCAGACCAGAACCAGAGAAGGACAGAACCAGATGATTCTCAGACCAGAACCGGAGAAGGACAGAACCAGATGATTCTCAGACCAGAACCAGAGAAGGATAGACAAAAAGTCCCTACTGATGCTCCTGGTTGGATATGAGTCCAAAAACAAAAGAAGCTAATGATAGATCATTGCGGCTTTGCTTTGGTGCATGGTAACCAATGCTAGATCATTGAGACTTTGCTTTGGTGCATGGTAGCTAATGCTAGATCATTGAGACTTTGCTTTGGTGCGTGTTACATCAGAGCTCTCAGTCATTTTCTTCAGATCAGAATGAAAAAATGTCACAAATAAAAGTACCAATTAAGTTGAGTATTCATGTAATTTCAAAGCATGATGTCCTCGGGATAGGTCAGTTAGAATCAGAATGCCCCAGTGTTCTAGAATGTAGAACAATTACACATACTCAATACTCTAATCCCTGTTGGGGTTTAAAACATGAATACAGTGTAATTACTGATTCACATATAGCTTTAACCTCCCTTTTCTTTTACTAAAGTGACTGAAAATGGGTCCAAAAATATGCCATTTATGATGGGTGTTCTATAATAATTACAGCCGTCAGTGTTAGGAAGATAAGCGTTTTCCATCCTTTCTAGACCAAATATTCTAATGCGAAAGCCAGAGGATTAAAGCGTTGAGTGCAGTAAGCCAACACTGCTAGGAATACCCAGCCAGGCACTCCCAATACGAGAGCAGATTGAAATAAAAGCCTTTATCTACCCATTTAAGAACATATACGGGGCTCTGGCGCCCAAACCACAGGAGAAAGCCAAAGCCATTGTAGGCCTCAGCCAGACAATGCACTGAACATAAACCTATAATAGCCTTTAGGATTAAGAATATGCTGGCTGCCTTTAATTACATATTGCTTGTGAGGGGTTTACCTTCCTGGGCCGACCGAGAGGCTGAGAGCTCACTGTGGCTGCCACTGCACTTATACAGGAAAGACTGGGGACAGACGGCACAGACAAATTAACAGAAGGATTTCGTTTTTAATCTCAACTAGTGAAAGTTAGTTGTGTTTTATTTAATGGTTGGGCCTAGCCAGATTCGCTGCATAAATATGTCTGTATGCCCTTGTACTGTATGTGTTAGACCTACTGGTAGATATGTAACTTTTTAAAGGAGGTTAATATGACTTAACTCTTGTAATGATTTATTGACTTGCTTGTTTTTGAGATTATGTGTTTATCGATGGTAATGATGCTAATGCTATGCTAATGAAAATGATGGTAAACTGGGGTGTGGGATGATAATACTAACTGTGGGATGCTACTGCTAACTGTGGGATGCTAACTGTGGGAGGCTAATGCTAACTATGGGATGCTAATTGTGGGCGGCTAATGCTAACTGTGGGATGCTAACTGTGGGATGCTAAATGTGGGATGCTAATGCTAACTGTGGGATGCTAACTGTGGTATACTAACTGTGGAATCAAACTCAGTGTACGAATGAGGTGATTAGGATGTCCCTGCTATGCCATTTATGAAGGATTAGCCTCCCACCAGCCCAGAGGCTCACTGATCAGCCTCCCACCAGCCCAGAGGGTCAGTGATCAGCCTCCCACCAGCCCAGAGGGTCAGTGATCAGCCTCCCACCAGCCCAGAGGGTCAGTGATCAGCCTCCCACCAGCCCAGAGGCTCAGTGATCAGCCTCCCACCAGCCCAGAGGCTCAGTGATCAGCCTCCCACCAGCCCAGAGGGTCAGTGATCAGCCTCCCACCAGCCCAGAGGGTCAGTGATCAGCCTCCCACCAGCCCAGAGGCTCAGTGATCAGCCTCCCACCAGCCCAGATGCTCAGTGATCAGCCTCCCACCAGCCCAGAGGGTCAGTGATCAGCCTCCCACCAGCCCAGAGGGTCAGTGATCAGCCTCCCACCAGCCCAGAGGGTCAGTGATCAGCCTCCCACCAGCCCAGAGGCTCAGTGATCAGCCTCCCACCAGCCCAGAGGCTCAGTGATCAGCCTCCCACCAGCCCAGAGGGTCAGTGATCAGCCTCCCACCAGCCCAGAGGGTCACTGATCAGCCTCCCACCAGCCCAGAGGGTCAGTGATCAGCCTCCCACCAGCCCAGAGGGTCACTGATCAGCCTCCCACCAGCCCAGAGGGTCACTGATCAGCCTCCCACCAGCCCAGAGGGTCAGTGATCAGCCTCCCACCAGCCCAGAGGAGATCGCCTCGCTGTGACGCCATGGGGCCCAACTTCGAAGCACATCACGTCTTAATTAACTTCCTGCCTCTCTCCATGGTCTCTCTCTCTCTCTCTGTGCTCCTTTGGCTAAGGACACACTGGGATCAAAATAATCTTTAAACTATCATTTTGACCTCATCTACTAATAGGTGCCCTTCTTTGTGAGGCATTGGAAAACCTCCCTGGTCTTTGTTGTTGAATCTGTGTTTGAAATTCACTGCTCGGCTGAGGGACCTTACAGATAATTGTATGTGTGGGGTACAGAGATGAGGTAGTCATTCAAAAATCATGTTAAACACTATTATTGCACACAAAGTCCATGCAATTTATTATGTGACTTGTTAAGTAATTTTTTACCACTGAACTTATTTAGGCTTGCCATAACAAAGGGGTTGAATACTTATTGACTCAAGATATTTCAGCTTTTACATTTTTAATTAATAAAAACAACTAAAAACATCATTCCACTTTGACATTATGGGGTATTGTGTGTAGGCCAGTGACAAAAAAAAATCTCAATTGAATCCATTTTAAATTCAGGCTGTAACACAACAAAATGTGGAAAAAGTCAAAGGGGGCGTGAACACTTTCTGAAGAGGAGACGCTTCATAAAATTCGTACAAATACCTTCGGATCCTTGGAGAGTTCCCTGAACCTGAGGAGAAACACCCCACTATGCCCAGGAGCCAAGAAGCCATTCCAGCTTTTAGCCCAAGATGTAATAGATGTCATAATTTATCATGTAAACCCAAAACTGTTTCTTAATTAAGTGCATGCGTTAATAAAAAAAGAAAAAAAAAGATCCCTGTAAGTACTTTGCTATGCTAATTGCAATATTCCCCACATTAGTTATCGGCTAGTGCCCTTGGCTATTTGCTGCTGTGAGGGCGGATCTTTTCTTTCCTCAGTTCTTAAAGTTAATTAACTCGTCCAGCCTCAACAACGTAGAGGAAAAGTTTTTCTAAATGTGGCAGCTTAGCAGTAGACTTCCGATTCTGTCTTCTGATCTGACGTCAGCCGTTTCAATTAGTCTGTCTGTCTGATATACCGTGTGTCATAGGACAGATTTAGACTTTGTTTTCCAATGCTGTGTCACAGGGCAAGGACAATAAACAGTTTAGAACACACAACAAACTAAGACAGATGATGACAAATCTCTGCAGCCTGGACTTTTTCCACATTTTGTTACGTTACAGCCTTATTCTAAAATTGATTAAAATTGTGTTTTTTTTCACTTATCAATCTACACACAATACCCCATAATGACAAAGCAAAAACAGGTTTTTAGAAATGTTTGCAAATGTATTAAACATAAAAAAATGGAAATATCACATTTACATAAGTATTCAGACCCTTTACTCAGTACTTTGTTGAATCACCTTTGGCAGTGATTACAGCCTCAAGTCTTCTTGGGTATGACGCTACAAGCTTGGCACACCTGTATTTGGAGAGTTTCTCCCATTCTTCTCTGCAGATCCTCTCAAGCTCTGTCAGGTTGGATGGGGAGCGTCGCTGCACAGCTATTTTCAGGTCTCTCCAGAGATGTTTGATCGGGTTCAAGTCCGGCCTCTGGCTGGGCCACTCAAGGACATTCAGAGACTTGTCCCGAAGCCACTCCTGCATTGTCTTGGCTGTGTGCTTAGGGCCGTTGTCCTGTTGGAAGGTGAACCTTCGCCCCAGTCTGAGGTCCTGAGCGCTCTGGAGCAGGTTTTCATCAAGGATCTCTCTGTACTTTGCTCCATTCATCTTTCCCTCGATCCTGACTAGTCTCCCTGTCCCTGCCGCTGAAAAACATCCACACAGCATGATGCTGCCACCACCGTGCTTCACCGTAGATATGGTGCCAGGTTTCCTCCAGACGTGATGCTTGGCATTCAGGCCAAAGAGTTCAATCTTGGTTTCATCAGACCAGAGAATCTTGTTTCTCATGGTCTGAGAGTCCTTTAGGTGCCTTTTGGCAAACTCCATGCGGGCTGTCATGTGCCTTTTACTGAGGAGTGGCTTCCGTCTGGCCACTCTACCATAAAGGCCTGATTGGTGGAGTGCTGCCGAGATGGTTGTCCTTCTGGAAGGTTCTCCCATCTTCACAGAGGAACTCAGGAGCTCTTTCAGAGTGACCATTGGGTTCTTGGTCACGTCCCTGACCAAGGCCAATCTCCCCCGATTGCTCAGTTTGGCCGGGCGGCCAGCTCTAGGAAGAGGCTTGGTGGTTCCAAACTTCTTCCAATTAAGAATGATGGAGGCCACTGTGTTCTTGGGGACCTTCAATGCTGCAGAAATGTTTTGGTACCCTTCCCCAGATCTGTGCCTCGACACAATCCTGTCTCAGCGGTCTACGGACAATTCCTTCAACCTCATGGCTTGGTTTTTGGTCTGACATGCACTGTCAACTGTGGAACCTTATATAGACAGGTGTGTGCCTTTCCAAATCATGTCCAATCAATTGAATTTAATACAGGTGGACTCCAATGAAGTTGTAGAAACATCTCAAGGATGATCAATGTAAACAGGATGCACCTCAGCTCAAATTTGAGTCTCATAGCAAAGTGTCTGGATACTTATGCAAAAAATATATTTCTGTTTTTGATTTATAATACATTTGCCTAAATTTCTGAAAACCTGGTTTCGCTTTGTTATTATGTGTGACGAGTACTGAGGATACAAAGAGTCAGGACGCAGATGCAGGAATTAACAAGGTAAAGGTTTACTTAACAATGAGAAAGAAAATAACAAGGAGAGAGTAAACGACACGACGCTAACAATTACACACAACATCATCCAGAGCAGTCCAGGGCTATACAGTGGTGGTGATGAGATGATGAGGTGCAGGTGCACTGGAGGTGATTAGGGTGCGTTGGGTTTCCATTCCTGTGTTGCCGAGGTTGTGCGCTCAGACCGGTGGCTCAGTAGACCGGCGAATCAGAGCGCCAGATGGGAGCAACGGGAGGAGACGTGACATTATTGGGTATTATGTGTAGATTGATGAGGATTTGTATTGATTTAATACATTTTAGAATAAGGCTGTAATGTAACAAAATGTGGAAAAAGTCAAGGGGTCTGAATACTTTCTGAATGCACTGTGTGAAGAGATGGTGCCGACGAAGATGGCGGCCTCGCGACTAGCTCTTAGGAAACTTGGCAGTATTTAGTTTATTTATGTATTACTTTTTACATTATTAGCTCAGAAAGTGTTTTGCATCATTACATACAGACTATTGGATATCAGAGCGGTGGTAACTCACCAGCATTATGACCGGGAATACGACTTTCCCGAAGCAGATCCTTTGTTTGCTCTCCCCAGGGCAACTGAACTGATTCCAGCGGCTGACCCAAAACATCGCCGGCGGAGGAGAGGCACTCGGAGCGGCCTTCTGGTCCGATTTAGGAGGCGCGCACACCACCCACCACTTCCATGTATTCTACTCGCTAATCTTCAATCTTTGGATAACAAAGTCGATGAACTACGGGCAAGGATTTATTTCCAGAGAGACATCAAGGCCTGTAACATACTCTGTTTCACGGAAACATGGCTCTCTGGGGATATTCTGTCGGAATCGGTCCAGCCAGATGGGTTCTCAGTTCATCGCGCAGACAGGAATAAATATCTCTCCGGGAAGCAGAAGGGCGGAGGTGTGTGTTTCATGATTAACGACTCATGGTGTAATTGTAGTGACATAGAGGAACTCGAGTCCTTCTGTTCACCCGACCTAGAATATCTCACAATCAAATGCCGACCGTATTATCTCCCAAGAGAATTCTCTTTGGTTATAGTCACGGCCGTGTATATCCCCCCTCAAGCCGATACCACGACGGCCCTCAAAGAACTTCACTGGACTTTATGCAAACTGGAAACCACATATCCTGAGGCTGCATTTATTGTAGCGGGGGATTTTAACAAAGTAAAATTGAGGACTAGGCTGCCGAAGTTCTATCAACATATCAACTGTTGTACTCGCGGCGCTAAAATCCTCGACCATTGCTATTCAAACTTCTTTGATGGTTATAAGGCCCTCCCCCGCCCTCCTTTCGGCAAATCTGACCACGACTCGATTTTGCTTCTCCCTTCCTATAGGCAGAAACTCAAACAGGAAGTACCCATGCTAAGGACTAGTCAACACTGGTCTGACCAATCGGAATCCACGCTTCAAGATTGTTTTCAATCACGCGGACTGGGATATGTTCCGGCTAGCTTCCGAAAATAATTTGGACATATACGCTGAAACAGTGACAGAGTTTATCAGGAAGTGTATAGGTGATGTTGTGCCCACTGTGACTATTAAAACCTACCCTAACAAGAAACCGTGGATAGACGGCAGCATTCGCGCAAATCTGAAAGCGGGAACCACCGCATTCAACCATGGCAAGGTGACTGGGAATATGGCAGAATACAAACAGTGTAGCTACTCACTCCGCAAGGCAATTAAACTGGTAAAACATCAGTATAGAGACAAAGTGGAGTCGCAATTCAACGGCTCAGACACGAGACGTATGTGGCAGGGTCTACAGACAATCACGGACTACAAAAAGAAAACCAGCCACGTCACCGATACCAACGTCTCGCTTCCAGACAAGCTAAACACCTTCTTCACCCGCTTTGAAGATAACACAGTGCCACTGATGAGGCCCACTACCAAGGACTGTGGCCTCTCCTTCTCCATGGCCGATGTGGTTAAGACATTTAAGCATGTTAATCCCTGCAAGGCTGCCGGCCCAGACGGCATCCCTAGCCGCATACTCAGAGCATGTGCAGACCAGCTGGCTGGTGTGTTCATGGACATATTCAATCTCTCCCTTTCCCAGTCTGCTGTTCCCACATGCTTCAAGATGGCCACCATTGTTCCTGTACCCAAGAAAGTAAAGGTAACTGAACTAAATGACTATCGCCCTGTAGCACTCACCTCTGTCATCATGAAGTGCTTTGAGAGACTAGTCAAGGATCATATCACCTCTACCTTACCTGTCACCCTAGACCCACTTCAATTTGCCCCCTCCTGTACTCCCTGTTCACCCATGACTGCGTGGTCAAGCATTCCTCCAACTCAATCATCAAGTTTGCAGACGACACAACAGTAGTAGGCTTGATTACCAACAATGACGAGACCGCCTACAGGGAGGAGGTGAGGGCTCTGGGAGTGTGGTGCCAGGAAAATAACCTCTCACTCAACATCAACAAAACAAAGGAGATGATCGTGGACTTCAGGAAACTACAGAGGGTGCACCCCCCTATCCACATCGACGGGACCGCAGTGGAGAAGGTGGAAAGCTTCAAGTTCCTTGGCGTACACATCACCGACAAACTGAAATGGTCCACCCACGCAGACAGTGTGGTGAAGAAGGCACAACAGAGCCTCTTCATCTTCAGGAGGCTGAATAAATGTGGCTTATCTCCTAAAACCCTCACAAACTTTTACAGATGCATAATTAAGAGCATCCTGTCGGGCTGTATCACCACTTCGTACGGCAACTGCACCGCCCACAACCGCAAGGCTCTCCAGAGGGTGGTGCAGTCTGCACAACGCATTACCGGGGGCAAACTACCCGCCCTCCAGGACACCTAAAGCACCCGATGTCACAGGAAGGCCAAAAAGATAATCTATCTCAAGGCCATCAGACTGTTAAATAGCCATCACTAGCACATTATAGGCTGCTGCTGCCTATTGAAATCACTGGCCACTTTAAGAAATGGAACACTAGTCACTTTAATAATGTTTACATATCTTGCACTACTCATCTCATATGTAAAGTGGGGGAAAAAAGTATTTAGTCATCCACCAATTGTGCAAGTTCTCCCACTTAAAAAGATGAGAGAGGCCTGTAATTCAACTATGACAGACAAAATGAGGAAAAAAAATCCAGAAAATCACATTGTAGGATTTTTAATGAATTTATTTGCAAATGATGGTGGAAAATAAGTATTTGGTCAATAACAAAAGTTTCTCAATACTTTGTTATATACCCTTTGTTGGCAATGACACAGGTCAAACTTTTTCTGTAAGTCTTCACTAGGCTTTCACACACTGTTGCTGGTATTTTGGCCCATTCCTCCATGCAGATCTCCTCTAGAGCAGTGATGTTTTGGGGCTGTCGCTGGGCAACACGGACTTTCAACTCCCTCCAAAGATTTTCTATGAGATTGAGATCTGGAGACTGGCTAGGCCACTCCAGGACCTTGAAATGCTTCTTACAAAGCCACTCCTTCGTTGCCCGGGTGGTGTGTTTGGGATCATTGTCATGCTGAAAGACCCAGCCACGTTTCATCTTCAATGCCCTTGCTGATGGAAGGAGGTTTTCACTCAAAATATCACGATACATGGCCCCATTCATTCTTTCCTTTACACGGATCAGTCGTCCTGGTCCCTTTGCAGAAAAACAGCCCCAAAGCATGATGTTTCCACCCCCATGCTTCACAGTAGGTATGGTGTTCTTTGGATGCAACTCAGCATTCTTTGTCCTCCAAACACGACGAGTTCTATTTTGGTTTCATCTGACCATATGACATTCTCCCAATCCTCTTCTGGATCATCCAAATGCACTCTAGCAAACTTCAGACGGGCCTGGACATGTACTGGCTTAAGCAGGGGGACACGTCTGGCACTGCAGGATTTGAGTCCCTGGCGGCGTAGTGTGTTACTGATGGTAGGCTTTGTTACTTTGGTCCCAGCTCTCTGCAGGTCATTCACTAGGTGTGGTTCTAGGATTTTTGCTCACCGTTCTTGTGATCATTTTGACCCCACAGGGTGAGATCTTGCGTGGAGCCCCAGATCGAGGGAGATTATCAGTGGCCTTGTATGTCTTCCATTTCCTAATAATTGCTCCCACAGTTGATTTCTTCAAACCAAGCTGCTTACCTATTGCAGATTCAGTCTTCCCAGCCTGGTGCAGGTCTACAATTTTGTTTCTGGTGTCCTTTGACAGCTCTTTGGTCTTGGCCATAGTGGAGTTTGGAGTGTGACTGTTTGAGGTTGTGGACAGGTGTCTTTTATACTGATAACAAGTTCAAACAGGTGCCATTAATACAGGTAACGAGTGGAGGACAGAGGAGCCTCTTAAAGAAGAAGTTACAGGTCTGTGAGAGCCAGAAATCTTGCTTGTTTGTAGGTGACCAAATACTTATTTTCCACCATAATTTGCAAATAAATTCATTAAAAATCCTACCATGTGATTTTCTGGATTCTTTTTTCTCAACTTGTCTGTCATAGTTGACGTGTACCTATGATGAAAATTACAGGCCTCTCTCATCTTTTTAAGTGGGAGAACTTGCACAATTGGTGGCTGACTAAATACTTTTTTCCCCCACTGTATATACTGCATTCTATTCTATAATATTATTCTGTATCTTAGTCCATGCCGCACTGTCATTGCTTGTCCATATATGTATATATTCTTAAATCGCATTCCTTATTTCTTTTTGTGTATTGGGTATATGTTGTGAAATTGTTAGATATTACTGCACTGTCGGAGCTAGAAGCACAAGCATTTCGCTACACCCGCTATAACATCTGCTAAACACATGTATGTGACAAATAAAATTTGATTTGATTTTATATATATATATATACAGTTGAAGTCGGAAGTTTACATAAACCTTAGTCAAATACATTTAAACTCAGTTTTTCACAATTCCTGACATTTAATCCTAGTAAAAATTCCCTGTCTTAGGTCAGTTAGGATCAACACTTTATTTTAAGAATGTGAAATGTCAGAATAATAGTAGAGAGAGTGATTTATTTCAGCTTTTATTTATTTCATCACATTCCCAGTGGGTCATAAGTTTACATACACTCAATTAGTATTTGGTAGCATTGTCTTTAAATTGTTTAACTTGGGTCAAACATTTTAGGTAGCCTTCCACAAGCTTCCCACAATAAGTTGGGTGAATTTTGGCCCATTCCTCCTGACAGAGCTGGTGTAACTGAGTCAGGTTTATAGACCTTCTTGCTCGCACACGCTTTCTCAGTTCTGCCCACACATTTTCTATAGGATTGAGGTCAGGGCTTTGTGATGGCCACTCCAATACCTTGACTTTGTTGTCCTTAAGCCATTTTGCCACAACTTTGGAAGTATGCTTGGGGTCATTGTCCATTTGGAAGACCCATTTGCGACCAAGCTTTAACTTCCTGACTGATGTCTTGAGATGTTGCTTCAATATATCCACATCATTTTCCTTCCTCATGATGCCATCTATTTTGTGAAGTGCACCAGTCCCTCCTGCAGCAAAGCACCCCCACAGCATAATGCTGCCACCCCCGTGCTTCACAGTTGGGATGGTGTTCTTCGGCTTGCAAGCATCCCCCTTTTTCCTCCAAACATAACGATGGTCATTATGGCCAAACAGTTCTATTTTGTTTCATCAGACCAGAGGACATTTCTCCAAAAAGTACGATCTTTGTCCCCATGTGCAGTTGCAAACCGTAGTCTGGCTTTTTTATGGCAGTTTTGCAGCAGTGGCTTCTTCCTTGCTGAGCGGCCTTTCAGGTTATGTCGACATAGGACTCATTTTACTGTGGATATAGATACTTTTGTACCTGTGTCCTCCAGCATATTCACAAGGTCCTTTGCTGTTGTTCTGGGATTGATTTGCACTTTTCGCATCAAAGTTCCTGGTCTCTAGGAGACAGAACGTGTCTCCTTCCTGAGCGGTATGATGGTTGCGTGGTCCCATGGTGTTTATACTTGCGTACAATTGTTTGTACAGATTAACTTGGTACCTTTAGGTGTTTGGAAATTGCTCCCAAGGATGAACCAGACTTGTGGAGGTCTACAATTGTTTTTCTGAGGTCTTGGCTGATTTCTTTTGATTTTCCCATGATGTCAAGCAAAGAGGCACTGAGTTTGAAGGTAGGTCTTGTAATACATCCACAGGTACACATCCAACTGACTCAAATGATGTCAATTAGCCTATCAGAAGCTTCTAAAGCCATGACATCATTTTCTGGAATTTTCCAAGCTGTTTAAATGCACAGTCAACTTAGTGTATGTAAACTTCTGACCCACTGGAATTGTGATAAAGTGAAATAATCTGTCTGTAAACAATTGTTGAAAACATTTCTTGTGTCATGCACAAAGTAGATGTCTTAACCGACTTGCCAAAACTATAGTTTGTTAACAAGAAATGTGTGGAGTGGTTGAAAAACAAGTTTGAATGACTCCAACCTAAGTGGGAAAAAAAGTAGTTGTTCAGCCACCAATTGTGCAGTTCTCCCACTTAAAGATGAGAGAGGCCTGAATTTTCATCATAGGTACCACGTCAGCTATGACAGACAAAATGATAAAAATAATCCAT
Organism: Coregonus sp. 'balchen'; assembly: GCA_902810595.1. Taxonomy (NCBI): domain Eukaryota; kingdom Metazoa; phylum Chordata; class Actinopteri; order Salmoniformes; family Salmonidae; genus Coregonus; species Coregonus sp. 'balchen'. Next base: position 45,994,542 of record LR778270.1, read on the forward strand.
AAAATCACATTGTATGATGTTAATGAATTTATTTGCAATTATGGTTAAAATAATATTTGGTCAATAACAAAAGTTCTCAGATAAACTTTGTTATATACCCTTTGTTGGCATACACGGTCCAAACGTTTCTGTAAGCGTTCACAAGGTTTTCAGCACACTGTTGCCCTGGTATTTTGGCCGCATCCTCCATGCGATCTCCTCTAGAGCAGGGATGTTTTTGGGGCTGTCGCTGGGCAACACGGACTTTCAACTCCCTCCAAAAGATTTTCTATGGGGTTGAGGTGTGGAGACTAGCTAGGCCACTCCAGGACCTTGAAATGCTTATTACGAAGCCACTCCTTCGTTGCCCGGGCGGTGTGTTTGGGATCATTGTCATGCTGAAAGACCCAGCCACGTTTCATCTTCAATGCCCTTGCTGATGGAAGGAGGTTTTCACTCAAAATCTCATGAAACATGGCCCCATTCATTCTTTCCTTTAAACGGATCAGTCGTCCTGGTCCCTTTGCAGAAAAAACAGCCCCAAAGCATGATGTTTCCACCCCCATGCTTCACAGTAGGTATGGTGTTCTTTGGATGCAACTCAGCATTCTTTGTCCTCCAAACACGACGAGTTGAGTTTTTACCAAAAAGTTATATTTTGGTTTCATCTGACCATATGACATTCTCCCAATCCTCTTCTGGATCATCCAAATGCACTCTAGCAAACTTCAGACGGGCCTGGACATGTACTGGCTTAAGCAGGGGGACACATCTTGCACTGCATGATTTGAGTCCCTGGCGGCGTAGTGTGTTACTGATGGTAGGCTTTGTTACTTTGGTCCCAGCTCTCTGCAGGTCATTCACTAGGTCCCCCCGTGTGGTTCTGGATTTTTGCTCACCGTTCTTGTGATCATTTAGACCCCACGGGGTGAGATCTTGCGTGGAGCCCCAGATCGAGGGAGATTATCAGTGGTCTTGTATGTCTTCCATTTCCTAATAATTGCTCCCACTGTTGATTTCTTCAAACCAAGCTGCTTACCTATTGCAGATTCAGTCTTCCCAGCCTGGTGCAGGTCTACAATTTTGTTTCTGGTGTCCTTTGACAGCTCTTTGGTCTTGGCCATAGTGGAGTTTGGAGTGTGACTGTTTGAGGTTGTGGACAGGTGTCTTTTATACTGATAACAAGTTCAAACAGGTGCCATTAATACAGGTAACGAGTGGAGGACAGAGGAGCCTCTTAAAGAAGAAGTTACAGGTCTGTGAGAGCCAGAAATCTTGCTTGTTTGTAGGTGACCAAATACTTATTTTCCACCATCATTTGCAAATAAAATCATTAAAAATCCTACAATGTGATTTTCTTCCGATTTCAACTGTATATATACAGACACATTACTATGGTGTAACAGTGTAGTTCCTGTACAGCTTCCACATCAGGTACACGATCACCAACTGAGCTATTTGACTAGCTAATAAGATCCGGGTTGAATCTTGATGACAGTATTAAGGACTCCATATCGGGAGTGGCAGCCACATATTGTTGAACAGGATTAATCTGTTAGCAACATGCTAATGACCTCCACACACATACACACACACACACACACACACACACACCACACACACACACACACACCACACACACACAGACAAACAAAACCATGCACACACTAATGACCTCCACTACCTCCCTAACTGACTGCTGGAGGTGGTTAAGACCCGGCCATGACTTTTCATTTTAATATAATAATAAATAATAATATGCCATTTAGCAGACGCTTTTATCCAAAGCGACTTACAGTCATGCGTGCATACATTTTTGTGTATGGGTGGTCCCGGGTATCGAACCCACTACCCTGGCGTTACAAGCGCCGCGCTCTACCAGCTGAATGGCTTCTCCATTCTCTCATGCAGTGTGGAGATAAGCATGTGTAAATCATGCTTGAAGTTAATTAATTTGTGTGGGACTCAAATATAAATATTGCCCTTTTTAGAAGTGAGCATTATTCAGCCGTGACACTGTATCTGCTGTGTGATTCACTAGTAAGAAGGTCAATATACCCACTCTGGACATGCAAGACATGAAGACTGTCCAGTTAATGTTTAAAGACGTATAGTATGGTTGAAATGTATGACTGTTTCACTACAGAGCAGCAATCTGAATACGATTAATTCTGCATAAAATGATCTTGATCTATTCTATTCTATTCTAAAATGTGTATAATTGAGCCCCCCTTAGTTTTAATGGGTAGGACACCTGTTATCCCGACTACAGCCATGCCGAAGATGGATTTGATATTTGTAAAAGCCAAACAAAACACAAGGACATTAACACAAATTCAATCTTTTTAACAACCAACCCCAATCCTTTGAGTTGTCATGGCATTTGGCTTAATGGGAAAACTTAGCAAAGGCAAGCAGCGGACCGACCGCCTAGCGTCATAAACGTAGCATGATGTAATTCCACCCATATGAAGAAACTCACAAAAAAAAAAAAAAAAAAAAATCTGTTGACATTATCCCGCTGATGTTGGATGGAACATCTGCAGTAGAATTTTAATATGTATTTAATATTCAGGGCGCGTCTTACACTCTGACATTAGCCGAGAAAGATAAATCCCTTGAAAGATTAAATTAAAATGTAGGCTGGGGGTATTTAGCGCTAGCTATTGTTTTCATTAGTGCTAAAGGAATTGTACTCACAGCACATTATATTAAATCGAGCCATGAGCCAGGAGCTGTTGGCTGTGTCACAAAGGGCAGTTTATTCCCTACATAGTACACTACTGGTCAAAGCACTATGTAGGGTATAGGATTCCAATTGGGACGCAGCTGTTTTCATTCATATGTTGCTTCTTGATGAAGCGTCATTTCATTGGGGGGAGGGGGGGGGTTCACTAATCCCCTACCAGCGGTGGGTTAGTGTTATAGTTTTTAACTACACTGAACCATAACAAAATATGCATTTGCAGTATTAAAATAAAACTTCTATTATGTTAAAAGCAGAAGGTACATTGCATTGCTCTCTATTGCTGCTAACTGGGCCTGGTACCATTACATTGCTCTCTATTGCTGCTAACTGGGCCTGGTACCATTACATTGCTCTCTATTGCTGCTAACTGGGCCTGGTACCATTACATTGCTCTCTATTGCTGCTAACTGGGCCTGGTACCATTACATTACTCTCTATTGCTGCTAACTGGGACGGTACCATTACAACCCTGCATTCACTTGGAATGACCGGCAGCAGCATGAAATTACAGTACAACGAATAATAGCATAACATTTAATTATTTATTTAATTTAAGCGCAGATCATTTTAGTGAGATTGTTTTATGTGATGTGAGTGCTTTCAACAGGTTGTCAAAAGAACATCTGCAAATGCAGTTGATTGATTTAAACTCCTGACAGATGTCGTATGAATTTTTATGATATTAAGAGAATCATGCATTAACACTATAATATAAAACCTTGGACAACGTAGCATGCATATTTAACTGGGGCTGTACAGAGTGACCTGTATAATTTGTGTTTCCTATGTGCTCACTATATGGCCTACTGTTGGCGATGTTCTCCATGTCCACATGTGTATACAGATCTACTGGGGTTCAGAACCGAGTGTCTTGGACACCACAAGACCATGTTAGTCCACTCTTCAGGTCATCAATTCTCAGGCAGCTGTAAGGCAACGCTAGTCTGTCCAAATGTATTAACTGAACCCACATCAACTAACAACAACAACATATCAAAGCATTTTTTTTTTGTAACCAAAAAATTGCACAAACCATTTGAGGTTCACCACCTGTCTTTCCTTGTGGAAAACCCCTGTAGTTTGAAAAAAACACCTTGGTGCACCTCACACTTCCACCCTCCTCCTAATCCTCTGGCCTCCTCTGTCCTCTCCCAGACCATGGTTTCCTGACATAGTGACACGGAGCGACCTGGTGTGGCATACCACTGTCCCTCTGTTCTGTAGCAGCAGTCTGGTGTGTCTGAACAAGCTGTTCCAACAACTGGAAGACATCACAAGTTAAATACTCATTATTTTAATTTGATGCTAATCATGTGTTAATGAGACTAATCCCCACAATGATTCAGGTAATTTGCTTAATGGCTGCCCAGAGCCCAGATCACACCAATCAGTCACGTCTGATAAGACGTATGTTCTGTTGCGGAGCGGAGAGAAGCGTAGAAGGGAAAGCTACATCACAGGTAGTAAAGGTGGATGAGGTGGAGGGGAAAGCTACCTCACAGGTAGTAAAGGTGGATGAGGTGGAGGGGAAAGCTACCTCACAGGTAGTAAAGGTTGGATGAGGTAGAGGGGAAAGCTACCTCACAGTAGTAAAGGTGGATGAGGTGGAGGGGAAAGCTACCTCACAGGTAGTAAAGGGTGGATGAGGTAGAGGGGAAAGCTACCTCACAGTAGTAAAGGTGGATGAGGTGGAGGGGAAAGCTACCTCACAGGTAGTAAAGGTGGATGAGGTGGAGGGGAAAGCTACCTCACAGGTAGTAAAGGTGGATGAGGTAGAGGGGAAAGCTACCTCACAGGTAGTAAAGGTGGATTAGGTAGAAGGGAAAAGCAACCTCACAGGTAGTAAGGTGGATGAGGTAGAGGGGAAAGCTACCTCACAGGTAGTAAAGGTGGATGAGGTAGAGGGGAAAGCTACCTCACAGGTAGTAAAGGTGGATGAGGTAGAGGGGAAAGCTACCTCACAGGTAGTAAAGGTGGATGAGGTAGAGGGGAAAGCTACCTCACAGCTAGTAAAGGTGGATTAGTAGAAGGGAAAGCTACCTCACAGGTAGTAAAGGTGGATGAGGTAGAGGGGAAAGCTACCTCACAGTAGTAAAGGTGGATGAGGTGGAGGGGAAAGCTACCTCACAGGTAGTAAAGGTGGATGAGGTAGAGGGGAAAGCTACCTCACAGGTAGTAAAGGTGGATGAGGTGGAGGGGAAAGCTACCTCACAGGTAGTAAAGGTGGATGAGGTAGAGGGGAAAGCTACCTCACAGGTAGTAAAGGTGGATGAGGTGGAGGGGAAAGCTACCTCACAGGTAGTAAAGGTGGATGAGGTGGAGGGGAAAGCTACCTCACAGGTAGTAAAGGTGGATGAGGTAGAGGGGAAGCTACCTCACAGGTAGTAAAGGTGGATGAGGTAGAGGGGAAAGCTACCTCACAGGTAGTAAAGGTGGATGAGGTAGAGGGGAAAGCTACCTCACAGGTAGTAAAGGTGGATGAGGTAGAGGGGAAAGCTACCTCACAGGTAGTAAAGGTGGATGAGGTAGAGGGGAAAGCTACCTCACAGCTAGTAAAGGTGGATTAGGTAGAAGGGAAAGCTACCTCACAGGTAGTAAAGGTGGATGAGGTAGAGGGGAAAGCTACCTCACAGGTAGTAAAGGTGGATGAGGTAGAGGGGAAAGCTACATCACAGGTAGTAAAGGTGGATGAGGTAGGGGGAAAGCTACCTCACAGGTAGTAAAGGTGGATGAGGTAGAGGGGAAAGCTACCTCACAGCTAGTAAAGGTGGATTAGGTAGAATGGAAAGCTACCTCACAGGTAGTAAAGGTGGATGAGGTAGAGGGGAAAGCTACCTCACAGGTAGTAAAGGTGGATGAGGTAGAGGGGAAAGCTACCTCACAGCTAGTAAAGGTGGATTAGGTAGAAGGGAAAGCTACCTCACAGGTAGTAAAGGTGGATGAGGTAGAGGGGAAAGCTACCTCACAGGTAGTAAAGGTGGATGAGGTAGAAGGGAAAGCTACCTCACAGGTAGTAAAGGTGGATGAGGTGGAGGGGAAAGCTACCTCACAGGTAGTAAAGGTGGATGAGGTGGAGGGGAAAGCTACCTCACAGGTAGTAAAGGTGGATGAGGTAGAGGGGAAAGCTACCTCACAGGTAGTAAAGGTGGATGAGGTAGAGGGGAAAGCTACCTCACAGGTAGTAAAGGTGGATGAGGTAGAAGGGAAAGCTACCTCACAGGTAGTAAAGGTGGATGAGGTGGAGGGGAAAGCTACCTCACAGGTAGTAAAGGTGGATGAGGTGGAGGGGGAAAGCTACCTCACAGGTAGTAAAGGTGGATGAGGTAGAGGGGAAAGCTACCTCACAGGTAGTAAAGGTGGATGAGGTAGAGGGGAAAGCTACCTCACAGGTTGTAAAGGTGGATGAGGTAGAGGGGAAAGCTACCTCACAGGTAGTAAAGGTGGATGAGGTAGAGGGGAAAGCTACCTCACAGGTAGTAAAGGTGGATGAGGTGGAGGGGAAAGCTACCTCACAGGTAGTAAATGTGGATGAGGTAGAGGGGAAAGCTACCTCACAGGTAGTAAAGGTGGGTGAGGTGGAGGGAAAGCTACCTCACAGGTTGTAAAGGTGGATGAGGTGGAGGGGAAAGCTACCTCACAGGTAGTAAAGGTGGGTGAGGTGGAGGGAAAGCTACCTCACAGGTTGTAAAGGTGGATGAGGTGGAGGGGAAAGCTACCTCACATGTAGTAAAGGTGGATGAGGTAGAGGGGAAAGCTACCTCACAGGTAGTAAAGGTGTGTTGGTGTGTTTGGACCATGATAGGTCCTTAGTGATGTCGACACCGAAGATCTTGAAGCTCTCGACCCGCTCCACTACAGCCCATGTCGATGTGGATGGGGGCGTGCTCTACCCTCCATTTCCTGTAGTCCACGATCAGCTCCTTGGTCCTACTGATGTTGAGGGAGAGGTTGTTGCTACGGCACCACACTACCAGGCCTCTGACCTCCTCCCTGTAGGCTGACTCATCGTCGACGGTGATCAGGCCTCCCACCGTCGGGTCGTCGGCAGACGTAATAAGGTAGACAGGGGGGGAGGGAGGGTGAAGGGGGGAGGGGGTGAGGGAGGGGGGGGATGAGAGAGGGGTGGTGAAGGGTGAGGGGGGAGGAGAGAGAGGGGGATGGGGAGAGAGTGGAGATCGGGAGGGGGGGTGATGGGTGAGGTGGGGAGGGGGAAAGAGGGGAGTGTGGGCGGGGTGAGAGGGTGAGATGGGTGAGAGGGGGTGACGAGGCGTGAGGGGGTGGAGGAGGGTGGGGTGAGGGGAGAGGGTGGTGAGGAGGGAGTGAGAGGGAGAGATGGGTGAGGAGGGGGTGAGAGTGAGAGATGGGTGAGGAGGGGTGAGAGGGAGAGATGGGTGAGGAGGGGGTGAGTGAGAGAGAGCTGAAGAATGGTGGCGCGGACATAATGAACCATGAGAGCTAACAAATATAAATAGCTTTCTCTTGCATTTTTACTGCCATCACAACAAATGGTCATTAGCTTTTTATGAGGGATTGTGCAAATAATAAATATATCTTAATTACATTCATCCCAAATGCAAATTTGTGAATTTAAGAGCGCTGGGGAATAAAAAATGATGCTATACTGCCTTGGGCTAATGTTGCTTACCGGCCTGCAGTGAGGGGACGGGCATTTTGTTTATACAAGACTAGCATATTTTCGGTTATAGTAGTCAATGTCTGTTTAAATTATTATTTAATTGTTTAATTGTTTGATGAAAAGTCGAATTTACACCAAACTATTATTGCTTGATGAAATGATGTCCTGATTATGACCATGTTGTTCCTCTAGTTATCCTCCTATCCCAGGTGGTCAAATCAAATACACCCCATTTACCCATTCTCACAATCATTCCACACACACACACACACACACACACACACACACACGCACACACACACACACACACACACACACACACACACACACACACACACACACACACACACACACACACACACACACACACACACACACACACACACACACACACACGCACACGCACACACACACACACATCTCATTTAACCAGCCTCACAATCATTAATTCACACTCAAAGTCATTTGCATATTTCCTCCATCAAACAAACAAAGATAATTATCCAAAGTCGCCTCATTATATAGTAAGCTGTCTAAAACAATGGAACCTGTCTAAAACAATGGAACCTGTCTAAAACAATTGAACCTGTTTAAAAAAATTGGCACTTAGCTAAAACACTGGTACTTAGCTAAAACTTTGGTACTTAGCTAAAACATTGGTACTTAGCTAAAACATTGGTACTTAGCTAAAACATTGGTATTTAGCTAAAACATTGGTTATTCGCTAAAACAATGGTACTTAGCTAAAACATTGGTACGTCGCTAAAACATTGGTACTTAGCTAAAACAATGATACTTAGCTAAAACATTGGTACTTCGCTAAAACAATGGTACTTAGCTAAAACAATGGTACTTAGCTAAAACGCCAATTCCACCATCACTCTAGGATGTACATTTGCCCCCCTAAATCAGGGGATAACCTATTATTGCTGGGTAATCTGGGTTGAAGCATGCCAAATAGCCATACAGGGGGCCTGGCCATTGTTCTGCACAACGGCTTAACCATGTTGAACAAGCTGAGTCACAATGGACTTATGTGTCATCCTGTAGGCCTGGTCTCTACCTGCTCACACACACGCACGCACACACACACGCACGCACGCACGCACACACAGACGCACGCACGCACGCACAAACATACACACAGGCCACACACAAACACACAGACACACACACGGCCATGCACAGACCTTTCAGGGGGGGTAAGGTGCTCAAAATGAGAAAATTGCAATCTCCCCGCCTTTTCTAAATGTTTTACTTTCATAATTCATATCTCAAAATTCATGACATACCAAATGCCTCTGTAGCGAAAAGCGTTTACATTTTTCAGCATGGGCCTATTTATTTCTCCAACACCAACGCTCACTCATCACAAATCATAACAACCTAGTTACAGTGCCTCCTAATGACGTGATTGACATGGGGAAAGGAGGGTAGGCTGTGAGCTGATCATTGATGTTGATAATTGATGTAAATCTGCTAGTTAGCTAGCTCGATTTCTCTTACTGATCTGCCTCTCCCTTCTGCAGGTATCAGCCAACCAGGACTGATGTAGGCTAAATCAAGTGTTGTCAAGTGTTAATCAAATGCTATGCTGCCGTGGCAGTACTGTTGATATTTTAAATAGATAGCTACACACTTTACCAGTGTGCATCAGTTGTCAGAGCAGCTTACCGATCACTGCACCTGTACACAGCCATTCTGACATTAGCCCACCCAACAACCTCATCCCCATAGTGTTATTTATTTTGCTAATTTGCACCCCAGTATCTCTATTTGCACATAATCTTTTCCACATCTATCATTCCAGTGTTAATGCGAAATTGTAACTATTTTGCACTATGGCCTATTTATTGCCTTACCGCCATAACTTACTACATTCGCACACACTGTATATATATTTTCTGTTGTATTTTTGACTTTGTTTTGTTTTACCCCATATGTAACTCTGTGTTGTTGTTTTTATCTCACTGCTTTGCTTTATCTTGGCCAGGTCGCAGTTGTAAATGAGAACTTGTTCTCAACTGGCTTACCTGGTTAAATAAAGGTTAAATAAAAAAAATAAAAAAAATAAAGTGACCACTTCCCTCAAGCCATGCATGTCTGGGTACCGGGGGCACCAATCTCAGCACCGGGCAAACTGGGAAAAAGGTGCAACAGGACATGAGCGAACAGGGCAGATCAACATGTGCAACCAACGGACGGGGGGGTGGTGAACTTGAAAAACTACTTGCGGGCAGTGGATTCCGAACAACAACGACAAAAAATCTACGCAAAGAAAAAACATTTTTTGGGGAACTTATACCCCCCCCCCCCCCCCCCCCCCCTCCCCAACAGGGCACTTTGAAGACTGGAAGGGTAAAGGGGTAAATGCTCTGCAGGTAGTTCCCTATCTACACACACCCACACAAACACACACACACACACACACACACACACAACCTCTCCCCCCCCCACCATCATCCATGCATATCCTTGGTCAGTGTGAACAACAAGAGCGTTCAGACAGACAGTCACGTACACTCATAAACCATCATGGAGATTACATTTCAAAGGCTGCTTTCACTCACCATGTAGTGCTTTCGTTTATATGTTTGGTTTACAGCTGGCCCTCTATTTAGCAGCTCCCTCCCTACCTGCTGTATTGTGGAGCTGTGGACTAAATACTGTACATGGTTATCATATCTGTTAGATGGAGATTAAATACAGCGTTATCCTATCTGTTAGATGGAGATTAAATACATGGTTATCCTATCTGTTAGATGGAGATTAAATACAGCGTTATCCTATCTGTTAGATGGAGATTAAATACATGGTTATCCTATCTGTTAGATGGAGATTAAATACAGGTTATTCTATCTGTTAGATAGAGATTAAATACAGGTTATCCTATCTGTTAGATGGAGATTAAATACAGGGTTATCCTATCTGTTAAATGGAGATTAAATACAGGTTATCCTATCTGTTAGATAGAGATTAAATACAGGTTATCCTATCTGTTAGATGGAGATTAAATACAGGTTATCCTATCTGTTAGATGGAGATTAAATACAGGTTATCATATCTATTAGATGGAGATTAAATACAGGTTATCCTATCTGTTAGATGGAGATTAAATACAGGTTATCATATCTATTAGATGGAGATTAAATACAGGTTATCCTATCTGTTAGATGGAGATTAAATACAGGTTATCCTATCTGTTAGATGGAGATTAAATACAGGTTATCCTATCTGTTAGATGGAGATTAAATACAGGTTATCCTATCTGTTAGATGGAGATTAAATACAGGTTATCATATCTATTAGATAGAGATTAAATACAGCGTTATCCTATCTGTTAGATGGAGATTAATACAGGTTATCCTATCTGTAGATGGAGATTAAATTAAATACAGGTTATCCTATCTGTTAGATGGAGATTAAATACAGGTTATCCTATCTGTTAGATGGAGATTAAATACAGGTTATCCTATCTGTTAGATTGAGATTAAATACAGGTTATCATATCTATTAGATGGAGATTAAATACAGCGTTATCCTATCTGTTAGATGGAGATTAAATACAGCGTTATCCTATCTGTTAGATGGAGATTAAATACAGGGTTATCCTATCTGTTAGATGGAGATTAAATACAGCGTTATCCTATCTGTTAGAAGGAGATTAAATACAGGGTTATCCTATCTGTTAGATGGAGATTAAATACAGGTTATCCTATCTGTTAGATGGAGATTAAATACAGGTTATCATATCTGTTAGATGGAGATTAAATACAGGGTTATCCTATCTGTTAGATGGAGATTAAATACAGGTTATCCTATCTGTTAGATGGAGATTAAATACAGGTTATCCTATCTGTTAGATGGAGATTAAATACAGGTTATCCTATCTGTTAGATGGAGATTAAATACAGGGTTATCCTATCTGTTAGATGGAGATTACATACATGGTTATTTTATATTTTAGATAGAGATTAAATACATGGTTATTTTATTTGTTAGATTAAATACATGGTTATCCTATATGTGAGATTAAATACAGGTTCATTCTATGTGTTAGAGATTAAATACATGGTTATCCTATCTGTTAGATAGAGATTAAATACATGGTTATCCTATGTTATCTGTTAGATGGATTATTTAACATTTTCAATATTATGTGTAACACTCCAGATAACATGGCTATCTGGAGCAGCAGCTTGGACTATCTGTTATATAACGTTGATATGATCTGTAGAACATATGGGGCAACGTGTGTGTGTACAACATTATATAGGACAACGTGTGTGTGTGTCGATTTGCACCAATAAATCATGTCAATGTAATAATACAAAAGTTTACAATGAAAGATTTTTATCAATTGCAATTCAATGGAACAGCAACGGGGACACTCATTACTGTCCAAATCAAATCAAATGTTATTTGCCACATGCGCCAAATACAACAGGTGTAGACCTTACAGAGAAATGCTTACTTACAAGCCCTTAACCAACAATGCAGTTTTGAAGAAAATAAAAAAAAGTTTAAAGTAAAATATAGAAAAGTTAAAAAAATAAATATATATATTAAAGAGCAACAGTAAAAAATAACACTAGGGAGGCTAAATACAGGGGGTACCGGTACAGAGTCAATGTGAGGGGGCACCGGTTAGACAAGGTAATTGAGGTAATATGTACATGTGGGTAGAGTTAAGGTGACTATGCATAAATAATAAACAGAGTAGCAGCAGCGTAAAATATGGGGTGGGGGTGGGGGTGGGGGGGGGGGGCAATGCAAATAGTCTGGGTAACCATGATTAGCTGTTCAGGAGTCTTATGGCTTGGGGGTAGTAGCTGTTAAGAAGCCTTTTGGGACCTAGACTTGCCATGCGGTAGCAGAGAGAACAGTCTATGACTAGGGTGGCTGGAGTCTTTGACAATTTTTAGGGCTTTCCTCTGACACTGCCTGGTATAGAGGTCCTGGATGGCTGGAAGCTTGGCCCCAGTGATGTACTGGGCCGTACGCACTACCCTCGGTCCAGTGCAATTCAATGGGACAGCAATGGGGACACTCATTACTGTCCAGTACATTTCAAACTTCCAACCATAAAGTGCTACTCTACAACCAGCAGAAAAATGTATTGTTTGGTGTACCATGGAATACTGAGTTCATATCATTTAATAAAACATTAATATCCTGAAAGGCCACAAAGGGTGTCAGAATGTCCTCCTGGAGGTATTGTTGAAAGGAAAACCATTTAAATTAAGATTTCCCTGGATAAGATTTTATGACTAAATTGACACGTGTCTGGTAATGAATGGCTTTTTACTACCTCCACTACACTTTCCTGTGAGTCAGTGATACACACACACACACACACACACAACACACACACACACACACACACACACGCACAACACACACACACACCACACACACACACCACACACACACGCACACACACCACACACACACCACACACACACACACACGCACACCACATCTATAACACACAACAACACGACACATACCCACACAACACACCACACCACGCACACACCTAACACAGACGACGCAAAAACGCGTTACACAGGAAGGTATATGACCTCCAGCCACGCCAGCAACCAACGCACATGGATGACGGCAGTGCGGGGACGACGTGTAGACGGCGAGTGCGTGGGATACCTCTGTCAGTGGCTGATAAGTAGAGGGTGTGGATGGGTGGGTGATTGTGGAGTGGTGGGTGGGTGTAGGTGGAGTGTATAGGTGTGCGTGGTGGGTCAGTGCGGGGAGGAGAACGTGTCTGTGTGTGGTGGTGTGTGTGTGTGTGTGTTGTGATGTGTGTGTGTGGTATGTTGGGTGGTGTGTGTGTCGGTGTGTGTGTGTCTGTGGTGTGATGTGTGTGTGTAGTGGGGTGGTATATGTATGTAAGTGTGTTTTTATATAAGTGAGTGTGAGTGTGTGTGAGTGTGTACGTGTGTCTGTGTGTGTGTGTGTGTGTGTGTGTGAGTGTGTGTGAGTGTGTGTGAGTGTGTACGTGTGTCTGTGTGTGGTGTGTGTGTGTGTGTGTGTGTGTGTGTGTGTGTGTGAGTGTGTGTGAGTGCGTACGTGTGTCTGTGTGTGTGTGAGTGCATGCATGTCTGTAAGAGGGACATAAATTAAGTTACTTACGTTGTGTCTTCCAGCGCCCCTGGGATAATGTACATTTGCTGCAGCATTATGACAATTTAGCGACACAATGGTAGGGATTAAATGAGCTGGGTTTGGGTCATTGATACGACATTGTCTCAACGCAGCCTTATAATGCTGTGAAAGGATCCAGGAACCCAAATGATATGGGTGGATCCCATCCTCCTTATAACACGAGCTCTGTTTCCAGAAGGTATCAAAATTGTCAATAAATGTTACACCCACAGAGCTGCAATAGTCTCGTAGCCAGTTATGGAGGGCTAAAAGTCTGCTGAACCGTTCAATGCCACAATTTAGGGAGGGCAGAGGGACAGATATTCTGGGGGGAGAATGCTGCAAAATATCTTTCTGTAGGGTCTGCCTGATACTGTACAGAGACATGGAACATGGTAGAAGAAGGCTGTAGGAGGCTGTAGAAGGTTGTAGAAGGCTGTAGGAGGCTGTATAAGGCTGTAGAAGGCTGTAAAGGCTGTAGAAGGCTGTAGAAGGCTGTAGAAGGCTGTAGGAGGCTGTAGAAGACCGTAGCAGGTTGTAGAAGGCTGTAGGAGGCTGTATAAGGCTGTAGAAGGCTGTAGGAGGCTGTAGAAGGCTGTAGAAGGCTGTAGAAGGCTGTAGGAGGCTGTAGAAGACCGTAGAAGGTTGTAGAAGGCTGTAGAAGGCTGTAGAAGGCTGTAAAGGCTGTAGAGGCTGTAGAAGAGCCGTAGAAGCGTTGTAGAAGGCTGTAGGAAGGCTGTAAAGGTGTAGGAGGCTGTAGGCAGGCTGTAGACAACACACAGCACACGAGAGACCACGACAGCTACACACACACACACACACAGAGAGACACACACACAGAGACACACACACAGAGACACACACACAGAGACACACACACACACAGAGACACACACACAGAGACATACACAGACACGACACAACACACACAGAGAGACACACACACAGAGACATACACAAAGACACACACAGAGACACACACAGAGACACTCACTCATAGAGGGAGTGTATGATCTCACCTCACTGATGATGTCCCTCCTGGACGACAGAGGTATAGCTGGGTCACCTGTTGGCGTGGCATAGCCAGCATGCTGCAGCGTTCATAGTGTTGCGGGTAGAACAGCAATACATGGGATGCATCCCAAATGGCACCCTATTCCCTATATAGTGCACTACTTTTGACCAGAGTCCTATGTACCCTGGTCAAAAGTAGTGCACTATATAGGGAATATGAGGCCATTTGGGATGCAATACGTAAAGAAATACACATGACACAGAAGAGAGTGTGGAGAGAAAATGTATTTTTTTGCATCCACTACAAGACCATGGTGCTTACCTACGGAGCAGCGAGAGGAACTGCCCCTCCCTACCTTCAGGCTATGCTTAAACCCTACACCCCAACCCGAGCCCTCCGTTCTGTCACCTCTGGTCTCTTGGCTGAGCTTCCGCTTCCGCTCAGCACAGTGAAAGCTATTTTCTGTCCTGGCACCCCAATGGTGGAATCAGCTTCCCACTGAAGCTAGGACAGCAAAGTCACTGCCCATCTTCCGAAAATATCTGAAACCCTACCTCTTCAAATAGTACAGTATATTAAATAATCCCACAGCCCCCCCCCCCCCCCCCCCCCCCCCCCCCTTCAGTGACTTGACATTTTAGTCTATAGTTATCTGGATATTTTAATTCTCACTTTAATCCTCACCCAGGCTTTGTCTCCCATTGACTCCCAGCCATTTCAGTCTCAAAGAGATCTGGAGGCTCTAGGGAGTCCTCTTCTGGTGGGAGTGAGTACTGCATCTCCCCTTCGCCACAACCACAGATAACACACCTCAGCTCATCTCTATCAAATCATCAGGGTTGTGGAGAGAGGCTAGAGAGAGAAAACATTTTGCTCAGTTACAGCAAAAAAGACACGCTCTTGGAACAGCACACATATTAATCTGAAACATATATATGAGATTCAAGTAATTTTTCCATGAACTTAAAACCTAAAGAGGGTGAATATGAACCAACCTTTCCTCTGTAGGCAGCTTTATAAAACCTAAAGAGGGTGAATATGAACCAACCTTTCCTCCGTAGGCAGCTTTATAAAACCTAAAGAGGGTGAATATGAACCAACCTTTCCTCCGTAGGCAGCTTTATAAAACCTAAAGAGGGTGAATATGAACCAACCTTCCCTCTTTACACAGCTTTATAAAACCTAAAGAGGGTGAATATGAACCAACCTTTCCTCCGTAGGCAGCTTTATAAAACCTAAAGAGGGTGAATATGAACCAACCTTCCCTCTTTACACAGCTTTATAAAACCTAAAGAGGGTGAATATGAACCAACCTTCCCTCTTTAAACCAACAGGGCATCTCTATTATAAAACCTAAAGAGGGTGAATATGAACCAACCTTTCCTCTTTACACAGCTTTATAAAACCTAAAGAGGGTGAATATGAACCAACCTTCCCTCCGTAGGCAGCTTTATAATGCAGCCATAGCAGCAGCTGAATAAAAATGGCGCAATTACTATATTGAGGTCAGAAGGCAATGACTATCCGGGCCATAGAAATAGAATATCTTTAGAATATAATTACACTGACTTGAATAGGGATTCCCATTCTAGTAATTATATTCTACTTATATTTCTATGATTGATGTGCTGGGCTGACTGTGTAGCCTGTATCAAGGGAAATCATCAGACTGCTGTCCATGCCACAGTAGAACTAAAATGATAGTACATTGACTTGAATCAGGGTTTCCCATTCTAGTAATTCTATTGCTATGGTCCATTCTCTAACTGCACTGCACAGCCACTCACTATATCATAGTGATCTGTCTAGCTGAGTTATTTTCCTTGGGGACCTGCTTAGCAAGTTAGCGAAGCTCAGCGAGTTAGCGGCCAATGCTAATGCTAACCTTCTCTGATGTTTGGCATTTAGGGATGAAGGAGAAAACAGCTTAGTGGTTTCATTTTTTTCTTCATTTTCTTCTAGCTCTTTTGAACTGCATGGAGTGTCCTCAGTGTTCAATCTGCTTAGCTTTAAAGCAAGACAGTGGGGAGAACAAGTATTTGATACACTGCTGATTTTGCAGGTTTTCCTACTTACAAAGCATGTAGAGGTCTGTAATTTTTATCATAGGTACACTTCAACTGTGAGACGGAATCTAAAACAAAAATCCAGAAAATCACATTGTATGATTTTTAAGTAATGAATTTGCATTTTATTGCATGACATAAGTATTTTATACATCAGAAAAGCAGAACTTAATATTTGGTACAGAAACCTTTGTTTGCAATTACAGAGATCATACGTTTCCTGTAGGTCTTGACCAGGTTTGCACACACTGCAGCAGGGATTTTGGCCCACTCCTCCATACAGACCTTCTCCAGATCCTTCAGGTTTCGGGGCTGTGGCTGGGCAATACGGACTTTCAGCTCCCTCCAAAGATTTTCTATTGGGTTCAGGTCTGGAGACTGGCTAGGCAACTCCAGGACCTTGAGATGCTTCTTACGGAGCCACTCCTTAGTTGCCCTGGCTGTGTGTTTCGGGTCGTTGTCATGCTGGAAGACCCAGCCACGACCCATCTTCAATGCTCTTACTGAGGGAAGGAGGTTGTTGGCCAAGATCTCGCAATACATGGCCCCATCCATCATCCCCTCAATAAGATGCAGTCGTCCTTTCCCCTTTGCAGAAAAGCATCCCCAAAGAATGATGTTTCCACCTCCATGCTTCACGATTGGGATGGTGTTCTTGGGGTACTCATCCTTCTTCTTCCTCCAAACACGGCGAGTGGAGTTTAGACCAAAAAGCTCTATTTTTGTCTCATCAGACCACATGACCTTCTCCCATTCCTCCTCTGGATCATCCAGATGGTCATTGGCAAACTTCAGACAGGCCTGGACATGCGCTGGCTTGAGCAGGGGGACCTTGCGTGCGCTGCAGGATTTTAATCCAGGACGGCGTAGTGTGTTACTAATGGTTTTCTTTGAGACTGTGGTCCCAGCTCTCTTCAGGTCATTGACCAGGTCCTGCCGTGTAGTTCTGGGCTGATCCCTCACCTTCCTCATAATCATTGATGCCCCACGAGGTGACATCTTGCATGGAGCCCCAGACCAAGGGTGATTGACCGTCATCTTGAACTTCTTCCATTTTCTAATAATTGCGCCAACAGTTGTTGCCTTCTCACCAAGCTGCTTGCCTATTGTCCTGTAGCCCATCCCAGCTGTGTGCAGGTCTACAATTTTATCCCTGATGTCCTTACACATCTCTCTGGTCTTGGCCATTGTGGAGAGTATGGAGTCTGTTTGATTGAGTGTGTGGACAGGTGTCTTTTATACAGGTAACGAGTTCAAACAGGTGCAGTTAATACAGGTAATGAGTGGAGAACAGGAGGGCTTCTTAAAGAAAAACTAACAGGTCTGTGAGAGACGGAATTCTTACTGGTTGGTAGGTGATCAAATACTTATGTCATGCAATAAAATGCAAATTAATTACTTAAAAATCATACAATGTGATTTTCTGGATTTTTGTTTTAGATTCCGTCTCTCACAGTTGTAGTGTACCTATGATAAAAATTACAGACCTCTACATGCTTTGTAAGTAGGAAAACCTGCAAAATCGGCAGTGTATCAAATACTTGTTCTCCCCACTGTATGTTTGGAGTGTCCTCAGGGGTCTATCTGCTCTTACAGCAGACTGTTAATGTATGTTTGGAGTGTCCTCAGTGTTCCATCTGCTCTTACAGCAAGACTGTTAAAACCTCTTAAGGATTGGACCCTTTTTTTCCATTTTCACCTAAAATGACATACCCAAATCTAACTGCCTGTAGCTCAGGACCTGAAGCAAGGATATGCATATTCTTGATACCATTTAAAAGGAAACACTTTGAAGTTTGTGGAAATGTGTAATTAATGTAGGAGAATATAACACATTAGATCTGGTAAAAGATAATACAAACATAAAAACATGTGTTTTCTATTATTTTTTTTATTCCATCATCTTTGAAATGCAAGAGAAAGGCCGCCATATAATATTGCAGTTTAGGCACAATTTAGATTTTGGCCCCTAGACGGCAGCAGTGTGTGGGCAAAGTTTCAGATTGATCCAGTGAAGCATTGCAATACTGGACTATTTTGTATCAAGTCTGCCCAAATGTGCCGAATTGGTCAATTGATACATTTTCAAGTACATAACTATAGAGAACATACAAAAATTATATGGTAATACAAAATGTAAGTTTACACACTCCCAGGGATATCATACATGATGGATCATTAGCTTATACACTAACTTTCACACATCTAGATGGCCGGGTGGGTGTGGAGCCAGAGACAGCAGGGGTTCAAACTGTAGAACCCAGTTCCTACATTTGAATATAAAAATAGATTTTATCAAACAAAACCATGCTACATTTTATCTCTGGGATCCTTATGATGACAAATCAGAGCAAGATTACTGAATGTAAGTACATTATTTACCTTCAGAGGTGAATGTATCAAACCAGTTGCCGTGATAAGTTTGTTGTTGTTGTGCACTCTCCTCAAACAATAGCATGGTATTTTTTCACTGTAATAGCTACTGTAAATTGGACAGTGCAGTTGGATTAACAATAATTTAAGCTTTCTGCCCATATAAGACATGTCTATGTCCTGGAAAGTTTGCCCTCACTTACAACAGTCATGCTAATCACATTAGCGCACTTTAGCTCAACCGTCCCGTATACGGGACACCGATCCCGTAGAGGTAAATGTATGTTTGGAGTGTCCTCAGTGTTCCATCTTCTCTTACCGTCCGGGTTTGGCCGGTGTAGGCCGTCATCGTAAATAAAAATGTGTTCTTAACTGACTTGCCTAGTTAAGTAAAGGTAAAATAAAATAAATTACAGCAGACTGTTAATGCATGTTTGGAGTGTCCTCAGTGTTCCATCTTCTCTTACAGCAGACTGTTAATGTATGATTGGAGTGTCCTCAGTGTTCCATCTTCTCTTACATCAGACTGTTAATGTATGTTTGGAGTGTCCTCAGTGTTCCATCTGCTCTTACAGCAGACTGTTAATGTAGGTTTGTTTCCATCCCAGTTTCCATCTCCTTAAGGGAGATCTCCATATTGGGAAAGTACCAGATAAATGAACTGCTTACGATTGTGATTCTGAATGTCAGCTGTTGGTGGATATGCCTGGACTGAAGGCAAGGCAACAATAGTTGAAGGCTAGCTAGCTGTCCAGGTGGTGTGTTACAGGGTAATTCTACTGTGAGACTCTTAGACAGAGTTCTACACGTGTTGACGCCTGACAACTCTCCCTCCTCTGCTGTGAAGGGCTGATGAAGAGAGAGGGGAGCATTTCATTTCATGCCTGGTGCTTGTGTGATGAGCGTCATGCGAGCGTGGCAGTGCCCGGGTCGTACGTCAACGGTTGGACAGGTGAGGAGGCCATCCATCTCATGTAAAGGCAGCGCCTCACACACTCAGTTAAACACAACCAACAACCAAACACATGTCAGAGAATAATAATGTCATTCAAAAGATTATTATTAGCGCCGGGTCGGGAACGCAACGCTAGATAAGATGAGAAAAGACAACACATACAATTATTCAGATATTTTTGCAAATTAAATAAAATAAAATAACAGAAATACCTTATTTACATAAGTATTCAGACCCTTTGCTATGAGACTCGAAATTTAGCTCAGGTTTATCCTGTTTCCATTGATCATCCTTGAGATGTTTCTACAACTTGATTGGAGTCCACATGTGGTAAATTCAATTGATTGGACATGATTTGGAAAGGCACACACCTGTCTATATAAGGTTCCACAGTTGACAGTGCATGTCAGAGCAAAAACCAAGCTATGAGGTCGAAGGAATTGTCCGTAGAGCTCCGAGACAGGATTGTGTCGAGGCACAGATCTGGGGAAGGGTACCAAAACATTTATACAGCATTGAAGATCCACACGAACACAGTGGCCTCCATCATTCTTAAATGAAAGAAGTTTGGAACCGCCAAGACTCTTCCTAGAGCTGGCCTCCCGGCCAAACTGAGCAATCGGGGGAGAAGGGCCTTGGTCAGGAAGGTGACCAAGAACCCGATGGTCAGTCTGACAGAGCTCTAGAGTTCCTCTTTGGAGATAGGAGAAACTCCCAGAAGGACAACCATCTCTGCAGCACTCCACTAATCAGGCCTTTATGGTAGAGTGGCCAGACAGAAGCCACCTGGCACCATCCCTACGGTGAAGCATGGTGGTGGCAGCATCATGCTGTGGGAATGTTTTATGTCTCTGTGTCCAGTATGAAGGAAGTTAGAGGTAGTTTCGCGAGCCGATGCTAACTAGCGTTATAACAATGAATGGAAATCTATGGGTATCTACTAGCATGCTAGCAGATATCCATAGACTTCCAGTCATTGCGCTAATGCTACATTTGTGACTAACGAAACATAGTGAAAAAGTCATACCGAAACATAGTGAGACCCATGCACAGTAGGGCTCATTTTGATTAACCTTCTAGTACAGATTTATTTTATAAATTTTATTTGCATACAAAATTAACCAAAAAAGTAAAAACATGATTTTTAATATGATTTTCAAAACCTTTAAATTGAATTTAGAGATTTGTAATCTCTATTGTTCTATGTAAAATCTTAAATGTTGATTGAATGAATCTGAAACTTGTTGATTGATTGATTTACTTATGCATCTAATTAATTATGTTGTTAGATGTCTACGTTATTACTTTACGTTTCAGTGTGAAGTGTTGATCATAGAGATAAATGGAGTACAGTGTCTTCGGAAAGTATTCAGACCCCTTGACTTTTTCACATTTTGTTACGTTACAGATTAATTCTAAATTTGATTAAATTGGTTTTTTCCCTCATCATTCTACACACAATATCCCATAATGTCAAAGCAAAAACAGGTTTTTAGAAATTCTTGCTAAGTTATTAAAAATAAAAAAACGGAAATGTCACATTTACATAAGTATTCAGACCCTTTACTTAGTACTTTGTTGAAGCACCTTTGGCAGCGATTACAGCATCGAGTACAGTAGAGCACAGCAGAGTAGAGTACTGTATGGGCTTGTGGTTTAAGGCACCTTCATACAGTCTTTTAGTGTGTGTTTCAGTACTGATCTCAAAAGGTGGGACAGCATTTTTTGAGAAAGATGTTTAAAGGGGAACTGCACCCTCTGATTTGGCCTCGTTTTTAGGCTTGCTCCTCAAGAAATGCAGGTGGCCATGACAGAAGCCTTGGGGGGTGTGGTTTGATGTTTTGATAACTTTCAATTGTAGTAACAGGCCCAATGAAGAATAAACAATAATTTACATAATACCATAGAAGCAGTGTTCTGGTGATGTAACAATGTGCACCTTTCACCTTTCATTGTTATTCCCAGCCGATACAGACACTGTGCCTATTGACATTTTGTCTGATAGTAATGGGGCTATGTTGGAAAACATGTCAGAGGGGTCATACCTTCCTGTGTGGTGTAACACGAGTTACTGGTGCAGAATACACAGGGTTTCTGCCACCCCCAGACTGACTGGTATCATTCAATTCAAAAAAAAAAAAAAAGTTAAAGTAAAAGTTGTATCTAGTAAAATGTTAATGACGAGTGCCAGCTCTTTCTCCATTCAGAGACGTCAGTATCAAGCCTGTCTGTTGGTCAGGACTCAATCACGTCATCTTGCAAATCTCCAAGTGCTGGCCCAATAGATCCATCTGTGAACACACACACACAGTCACTGTTCTATTACCAATGGCAGTTAAGATGGTGATATCTGACAAACAAACAAATACTATGTTGAAGTTTGAACAGGTCAGACTAAAACCGTCTAATTCTGTTCTCCCCATCGACAACTGTTGGTGAGCAGGCAAGAGGTCTTTACCAGAGCCCCATTGATGGACATGGCAGCGTAGATCAGCTCCTGGCCCCTCATCAAAGATACTGATCGGTCACACACAAACACACACGCAGAGCAGTGATAACATCATCAATGGTGGTTAAGATTAGCATGATTAGCTGATCATTCCGTTTACCTTTCTGTTTCACTTCAGATATCATGATATGTAAATAATCAGGACGGTTCCAACAGGCTAGGTTATGAAGGTGAATTGGGACAGAACTCGAAACTGTTTTGACCTTTGACCAGGTCAAATGTCACCAACCTGATTCAAGTGTCCTCTCTGTTCTATTTATAGGAATGCTTACAGCGAGGGCATGTCTGAGTGATGCTGAGGGTCCCCTTACTGGTCTTCTTTATGTTGTATGTTCGGCTGCAAACTGGACATCTCTAGAACAACTGCAGCAGGCAATTCTCATAACTAATGTTAGCTAGCCTGTAGCTAGCTAGCCTGTCTCGCTAGCATTATCAAACGATAATGTTACATAACCAGCAGTATCTAGACAATACACAATAAAGTTGTATGAGCTATGACATAAGTTGTAGTGAGGTAGCTAACTGTGAACATTAGGTAAAACGCTAGCTAGCCTGCCTCGCTATATCAAAAGATAGCTACCTACATAACCAGCAATAACGTTATCTAACGTCTTTAGCTAAGCTATACCAGAGAGGTCATTATATTCAACTAGCTCTGGTTATATCCACCACCAAGCTAGAGTTACTGGTGCGGACTTGGGGACCAACGAATTCCAACCACAAATTCCGCCTTGTAGGGTTCTTTCTGCAGGGCATGCAAACCATAGTTGGCTATGCATCCTGCCGGAAGCATGCATTGTCAAACCGGACCCAGAGGCATGGGGCTTTTCAGTCTCAAACGGCCATGATCCTTTGAATACGTTGGGGGCGATGAATAAATGGAGCCCCATTCAATGAAGGGAAGCGAAGTGGGCGGAGGGGTGACTTGCACGTGGAGTTTGGCAAAAGGGGGCATGAATTGTTGTATTTTTATTTATTTTTATTTTTATTCTACTGTGTTTGTATTTGTTTGTATTTGTCAGCATTAATATTGCAGATAGATTGTAACTTCCATCAAAGTAATTGTCTGCATCATTTCCAATGCCCCATATATTTTTTTAATGCGTTTGAGCCAATCAGTTGTGTTGTGACAAGGGATGGGTGGTATATCGAAGATAGCCCTATTTGGTAAAATACGAAGTCAATATTATGGCAAGAAAAGCTCAAATAAGCAAACAGAAACGACAGTCCATCATTACATTAAGACATGAAGGTCAGTCAATACAGAACATTTCAAGAACTTTGAAAGTTTCTTCAAGTGCAGTCGCAAAAACCATCAAGCGCTATGATGAAACTGGCTCTCATGAGGACCGGCACAGGAAACAAAGAACGAGAGTTACCTCTGCTGCAGAGGATAAGTTCATTAGAGTTAACTACACCTCATATTGCAGCCCAAATACATACTTCACAGTGTTCAAGTAACAGACACATCTCAACATCAACTGTTCAGAGGAGACTGAGTGAATCAGGCCTTCATGGCGAATTGCTGCAAATAAACCACTACTAAAGGACACCAATAAGAAGAACAGACTTGCTTGGGCCAAGAAACACGAGCAATGGACATTAGACCGGTGGAAATCTGTCCTTTGGTCTGATGAGTCCAAATTGGAGATTTTTTTGTTCAAACTGCCGTGTCTTTGTGAGATGCAGAGTAGATGAACGGATGATCTCCGCGTGTGTGGTTCCCACCGGGAAGCATGGAGGAGGAGGTGTGATGAATGTGGGGGTGCTTTGCTGGTGACACTGTCAGTGATTTATTTAGAATTCAAGGCACACTTAACCAGCATGGCTACCACAGCATTCTGCAGCTATACGCCATCCCATCTGGTTTGCGCTTAGTGGGACTATCATTTTGTTTTTCAACAGGACAATGACCCAAAACACACCTCCAGGCTGTGCAAGGGCTATTTGACCAAGGAGAGTGATGGAGTGCTGCATCAGATGACCTGGCCTCCACAATCACCCGACCTCAACCCAATTGAGATGGTTTGGGATGAGTTGGACCGCAGAGTGAAGGAAAAGCAGCCAACAAGTGCTCAGCATATGCGGGAACTCCTCATGAAGCTGGTTGAGAGAACGCCAAGAGTGTGCAAAGCTGTCATCAATGCAAAGGGTGGCTATTTGAAGAAACTTTTTTGGTTACTACATGATTCCATATGTGTTATTTCATAGTTTTGATTTATTCACTATTATTCTACAATAAAGAAAATAGGAAAAAGAAAAAGAAAACCCTTGAATGAGTAGGTGTGTCCAAACTTTGGACTGGTACTATATATAAAGAAGGCATGAATTGTTGACATAATTGTAATCCAAAGCCAACCTACATTGACTCAGGCTCCAGTCTATAGAAATCCTGTTGACATTTACATTTTACATTTTAGTCATTTAGCAGACGCTCTTATCCAGAGCGACTTACAGTTACTGGACGACGCTGGGCCAATTGTGCGCCGCCCATTAGTCTCCCGGTCGCGGCCGGCTGCGACAGAGCCTGGATGTTCAGTACTGGAATAGATCAGTCCCTCTGAATAAGCAGAGAGAAGAGATGAGAGGGTCAACATGGTTAACCTGGAAGAAATAGGCTGTTCTGGCCAGACCTGGAACCTGGAGACCCAGAGACAGGTCTGATCATTCAATGTTAGTTGTGGTTATTTGTAGCTCAGTTGGTAGAGCATGGTGTTTGCAATGCCAGGGTAGTGGGTTCGATTCCCGGGACATAACATGTGTGCACGCATGACTGTGAGTCTCTTTGGATAAAAGTAAAATGACTAAATGACATATATTACTATTTCACATCATCGCTGATAGAGAGTAGGTGGGAGTCTTGCTGATTTATCAGAGATGCTGTATATTCAGTCTAAGCCAGGCCACTTTGGGTCTCGCGCTCTCTCTCTCTCGGGTGATTCACACCCAATGTGACCTTTGCAATTAAACTCCAGGTTTCTCACTTAAAGCACACATAATGAGCAGGGCCGGTGTCAGGCAGGCCGGTCAGTCATGCTTGGCTGGCAGCGATGCTTCTGCTTTTTAAAGACATCCAGACATCGTTCCTATCACAAAACAACAGCTCACCATAACATTACAATAGCAACAGAGACAAAACAACAGCTCACCATAACATTACAATAGCAACAGAGACAAAACAACAGCTCACCATAACATTACAATAGCAACAGAGACAAAACAACAGCTCACCATAACATTACATTAGCAACAGAGACAAAACAACAGCTCACCATAACATTACATTAGCAACAGAGACAAAACAACAGCTCACCATAACATTACATTAGCAACAGAGACAAAACAACAGCTCACCATAACATTACATTAGCAACAGAGACAAAACAACAGCTCACCATAACATTACAATAGCAACAGAGACAAAACAACAGCTCACCATAACATTACAATAGCAACAGAGACAAAACAACAGCTCACCATAACATTACAATAGAAGCAGAAACAGAACATACGGGTCTTTCATTCCTCTCTCTCTCTCTCCCGCTCCATCTCTCCTCCCATCTCCCGCTGCAGTTTCAGTACATTAATTGACTCATTATTCTGATTTGTATTCAGGAGGGGGATTGATTAAGGGCGGCAGATGCCCAGTCTATGTAGACGAGCTCCGAGCTGTGGATGGGCGTTGTTTGAGCTGTGGACGGGCGTTGTTTGAGCTGTGGATGGTCGTTGTTTGAGCTGTGGATGGTCGTTGTTTGAGCTGTGGATGGGCGTTGTTGGAGCTGTGGATGGGCGTTGTTGGAGCTGTGGATGGTCGTTGTTTGAGCTGTGGATGGGCGTTGTTGGAGCTGTGGATGGGCGTTGTTTGAGCTGTGGATGGGCGTTGTTTGAGCAGTGGATGGGCGTTGTTGGAGCTGTGGATGGGCGTTGTTTGAGCAGTGGATGGGCGTTGTTTGAGCAGTGGACGGGCGTTGTTGGAGCTGTGGATGGCCATTGTTTGAGCTGTGGATGGGCGTTGTTGGAGCTGTGGATGGGCGTTGTTGGAGCTGTGGATGGGCGTTGTTGGAGCTGTGGATGGGCGTTGTTTGAGCTGTGGATGGTCGTTGTTTGAGCTGTGGATGGGCGTTGTTTGAGCTGTGGATGGGCTGTATTTGTCCCATACGTTTACATGACTTATTAGAACACTCAGGGGCTATTGCCCCAACCCCCCAGGAAACACACCCAACCCCACAGGATACACAGAACAGAGAGAAGGAAACCCACCCAAGAATAATAAATATCTGGTGTATTTTGAGGAGGGAAATTAACGTGTGGCGGTGGACACATTTTACAAAAGTGCTTTAAAAAAAAGGTGCTTATTCATTTTTCTTCAGTATTCTTGTGAAAAACACATGCTCTCCATCTCTCTGCCATGCACTCAACTTCCTCTCCCTCCCTCAGATGATAATTAGTATGATGTGTCACAGAGAAAGAAATGGCAGCTCTCTCTCTTCCAATCTCTCTCCGTCTCTTTCTCTCTCGCCCTCGCTCTCTTCTCTCTCTCTCTCCTCTCTCCCTGACGCGTGCAGCGTAGGACATCTAGGCCATAGTTAACCCCATTGTTCCTGCTTGACAGCTTCCAACACTTAGTCAGCCTGACATGTCCAGTTAGCTACAAGCAGAAAGTTTACCTGACAGTGTGGCCTGACAGGGTGGCCTACATAATCATTCTCACCCTCTCCTTCTCCACAGCCCTCTGCCCCCTCGCCCCATCTCCTCTTTCCTCCCCCCACTTCTCCCTTTTCCCCCCACCCACCCGCCCTCCACTACTCTCGCCCTCATCCCTCGTTCCGATACATCTTATTTGAGAGCATTACGAAGACATCAATCATTTGTTGGGGCTATATGTTGTTGCAGGCCTTTTCGCTCCAGGCATAGCATGGCGCTGGGGAAACGGGGGAAGGGATCAGGTGGAGATGGCAGGAATCAAAACTGACGCAGGTTGGAGCTCTGGTGGCCATGGAGTCTCTCTCACAAATTGACTGGATCTCTAGAACACCCTGGGGGCTGTTTACCCTGTCCCCCACACCCTGGGGACTGTTTACCCTGTCCCCCACACCCTGGGGGCTGTTTACCCTGTCCCCCACACCCTGGGGGCTGTTTACCCTGTCCTACACACCCTGGGAGCTGTTTACCCTGTCCCCCACACCCTGGGGGCTGTTTACCCTGTCCCCCACACCCTGGGGGCTGTTTACCCTGTCCCCCACACCCTGGGGGCTGTTTACCCTGTCCCCCACACCCTGGGAGCAGTTTACCCTGTCCCCCACACCCTGGGAGCAGTTTACCCTGTCCCCCACACCCTGGGAGCTGTTTACCCTGTCCCCCACACCCTGGGAGCTGTTTACCCTGTCCCCCACACCCTGGGAGCTGTTTACCCTGTCCCCCACACCTTGGGAGCTGTTTACCCTGTCCCCCACACCCTGGGAGCTGTTTACCCTGTCCTACACACCTTGGGAGCTGCTTACCCTGTCCCCCACATCCTGGGAGCTGTTTACCCTGTCCCCCCCACCCTGGGAGCTGTTTACCCTGTCCCCCACACCCTGGGAGCTGTTTACCCTGTCCCCCACACCCTGGGAGCTGTTTACCCTGTCCCCCACACCCTGGGAGCTGTTTACCCTGTCCCCCACACCTTGGGAGCTGTTTACCCTGTCCCCCACACCCTGGGAGCTGTTTACCCTGTCCTACACACCTTGGGAGCTGTTTACCCTGTCCCCCACACCCTGGGAGCTGTTTACCCTGTCCCCCACACCTTGGGAGCTGTTTACCCTGTCCCCCACACCTTGGGAGCTGTTTACCCTGTCCCCCACACCCTGGGAGCTGTTTACCCTGTCCCCCACACCTTGGGAGCTGTTTACCCTGTCCCCCACACCCTGGGGGCTGTTTACCCTGTCCCCCACACCCTGGGAGCTGTTTACCCTGTCCCCCACACCCTGGGAGCTGTTTACCCTGTCCCCCACACCCTGGGAGCTGTTTACCCTGTCCTACACACCCTGGGAGCTGTTTACCCTGTCCTACACACCCTGGGAGCTGTTTACCCTGTCCTACACACCCTGGGAGCTGTTTACCCTGTCCCCCACACCCTGGGGACTGTTTACCCTGTCCTACACACCCTGGGAGCTGTTTACCCTGTCCCCCACACCCTGGGAGCTGTTTACCCTGTCCCCCACACCCTGGGAGCTGTTTACCCTGTCCCCCACACCCTGGGGGCTGTTTACCCTGTCCCCCACACCCTGGGGACTGTTTACCCTGTCCTACACACCCTGGGAGCTGTTTACCCTGTCCCCCACACCCTGGGAGCTGTTTACCCTGTCCCCCACACCCTGGGAGCTGTTTACCCTGTCCCCCACACCCTGGGAGCTGTTTACCCTGTCCCCCACACCCTGGGAGCTGTTTACCCTGTCCTACACACCCTGGGAGCTGTTTACCCTGTCCCCCACACTTGGGAGCTGTTTACCCTGTCCTACACACCCTGGGAGCTGTTTACCCTGTCCCCCACACCCTGGGAGCTGTTTACCCTGTCCCCCACACCTTGGGAGCTGTTTACCCTGTCCCCCACACCCTGGGGGCTGTTTACCCTGTCCCCCACACCCTGGGGGCTGTTTACCCTGTCCCCCACACCCTGGGAGCTGTTTACCCTGTCCCCCACACCCTGGGGGCTGTTTACCCTGTCCCCCACACCTTGGGAGCTGTTTACCCTGTCCCCCACACCCTGGGGACTGTTTACCCTGTCCCCCACACCCTAGGGACTGTTTACCCTGTCCTACTCACCCTGGGGGCTGTTTACCCTGTCCCCCCACACCCTGGGGGCTGTTTACCCTGTCCCCCACACGCTGGGGGCTGTTTACCCTGTCCTACACACCCTGGGAGCTGTTTACCCTGTCCCCCACACCCTGAGAGCTGTTTACCCTGTCCCCCACACCCTGGGAGCTGTTTACCCTGTCCCCCACACCCTGGGAGCTGTTTACCCTGTCCCCCACACCCTGGGGGCTGTTTACCCTGTCCCCCACACCCTAGGAGCTGTTTACCCTGTCTTCCACACCCTGGGAGCTGTTTACCCTGTCCCCCACACCCTGGGAGCTGTTTACCCTGTCCCCCACACCCTGGGAGCTGTTTACCCTGTCCCCCACACCCCGGGGGCTGTTTACCCTGTCCCCCACACCCTGGGAGCTGTTTACCCTGTCCCCCACACCCTAGGAGCTGTTTACCCTGTCTTCCACACCCTGGGAGCTGTTTACCCTGTCCCCCACACCCTGGGAGCTGTTTACCCTGTCCCCCACACCCTGGGAGCTGTTTACCCTGTCCCCCACACCCCGGGGGCTGTTTACCCTGTCCCCCCACACCCTGGGAGCTGTTTACCCTGTTCCCCACACCCTGGGGGCTGTTTACCCTGTCCACCACACCCTGGGGGCTGTTTACCCTTTCCCCCACACCCTGGGAGCTGTTTACCCTGTCCCCCACACCCTGGGAGCTGTTTACCCTGTCCCCCCACACCTTGGGAGCTGTTTACCCTGTCCCCCACACCCTGGGAGCTGTTTACCCTGTCCCCCACACCCTGGGAGCTGTTTACCCTGTCCCCCCCACCTTGGGAGCTGTTTACCCTGTCCCTCACACCCTGGGGGCTGTTTACCCTGTCCCCCCCACCTTGGGAGTTGTTTACCCTGTCCTACACACCTTGGGAGCTGTTTACCCTGTCCCCCACACCCTGGGAGCTGTTTACCCTGTCCCCCCCACCCTGGGAGCTGTTTACCCTGTCCCCCACACCCTGGGAGCTGTTTACCCTGTCCCCCACACCCTGGGAGCTGTTTACCCTGTCCCCCACACTTGGGAGCTGTTTACCCTGTCCCCCACACCCTGGGAGCTGTTTACCCTGTCCCCCACACCCTGGGAGCTGTTTACCCTGTCCCCCACACCCTGGGAGCTGCTTACCCTGTCCCCCACACCCTGGGAGCTGTTTACCCTGTCCCCCACACCCTGGGAGCTGTTTACCCTGTCCCCCACACCCTGGGAGCTGTTTACCCTGTCCTACACACCTTGGGAGCTGTTTACCCTGTCCCCCACACCCTGGGAGCTGTTTACCCTGTCCCCCCCACCCTGGGAGCTGTTTACCCTGTCCCCCACACCCTGGGAGCTGTTTACCCTGTCCCCCACACCCTGGGAGCTGTTTACCCTGTCCCCCACACCTTGGGAGCTGTTTACCCTGTCCCCCACACCCTGGGAGCTGTTTACCCTGTCCTACACACCTTGGGAGCTGTTTACCCTGTCCCCCACACCCTGGGAGCTGTTTACCCTGTCCCCCCCACCCTGGGAGCTGTTTACCCTGTCCCCCACACCTGGGAGCTGTTTACCCTGTCCCCCACACCCTGGGAGCTGTTTACCCTGTCCCCCACACCCTGGGAGCTGTTTACCCTGTCCCCCACACCTTGGGAGCTGTTTACCCTGTCCCCCACACCCTGGGAGCTGTTTACCCTGTCCTACACACCTTGGGAGCTGTTTACCCTGTCCCCCACACCCTGGGAGCTGTTTACCCTGTCCCCCACACCTTGGGAGCTGTTTACCCTGTCCCCCACACCTTGGGAGCTGTTTACCCTGTCCCCCACACCCTGGGAGCTGTTTACCCTGTCCCCCACACCTTGGGAGCTGTTTACCCTGTCCCCCACACCCTGGGGGCTGTTTACCCTGTCCCCCACACCCTGGGAGCTGTTTACCCTGTCCCCCACACCCTGGGAGCTGTTTACCCTGTCCCCCACACCCTGGGAGCTGTTTACCCTGTCCTACACACCCTGGGAGCTGTTTACCCTGTCCTACACACCCTGGGAGCTGTTTACCCCTGTCCTACACACCCTGGGAGCTGTTTACCCTGTCCTACACACCCTGGGAGCTGTTTACCCTGTCCCCCACACCCTGGGAGCTGTTTACCCTGTCCCCCACACCCTGGGAGCTGTTTACCCTGTCCCCCACACCCTGGGGGCTGTTTACCCTGTCCCCCACACCCTGGGAGCTGTTTACCCTGTCCTACACACCCTGGGAGCTGTTTACCCTGTCCCCCACACCTTGGGAGCTGTTTACCCTGTCCTACACACCCTGGGAGCTGTTTACCCTGTCCCCCACACCCTGGGAGCTGTTTACCCTGTCCCCCACACCTTGGGAGCTGTTTACCCTGTCCCCCACACCCTGGGGGCTGTTTACCCTGTCCCCCACACCCTGGGGGCTGTTTACCCTGTCCCCCACACCCTGGGAGCTGTTTACCCTGTCCCCCACACCCTGGGGGCTGTTTACCCCTGTCCCCCACACCTTGGGAGCTGTTTACCCTGTCCCCCCACATTCTGGGGGCTGTTTACCCTGTCCCTCACACCTTGGAGCTGTTTACCCTGTCCCCCACACCCTGGGGACTGTTTACCCTGTCCCCCACACCCTGGGGACTGTTTACCCTGTCCTACTCACCCTGGGGGCTGTTTACCCTGTCCCCCACAGCCTGGGGGCTGTTTACCCTGTCCCCCACACGCTGGGGGCTGTTTACCCTGTCCTACACACCCTGGGAGCTGTTTACCCTGTCCCCCACACCCTGAGAGCTGTTTACCCTGTCCCCCACACCCTGGGAGCTGTTTACCCTGTCCCCCACACCCTGGGAGCTGTTTACCCTGTCCCCCACACCCTGGGGGCTGTTTACCCTGTCCCCCACACCCTAGGAGCTGTTTACCCTGTCCCCCACACCCTGGGAGCTGTTTACCCTGTCCCCCCCACCCTGGGAGCTGTTTACCCTGTCCCCCACACCCTGGGAGCTGTTTACCCTGTCCCCCACACCCCGGGGGCTGTTTACCCTGTCCCCCACACCCTGGGAGCTGTTTACCCTGTCCCCCACACCCTGGGGGCTGTTTACCCTGTCCACCACACCCTGGGGGCTGTTTACCCTTTCCTCCACACCCTGGGAGCTGTTTACCCTGTCCCCCACACCCTGGGAGCTGTTTACCCTGTCCCCCACACCTTGGGAGCTGTTTACCCTGTCCCCCCACACCCTGGGAGCTGTTTACCCTGTCCCCCCCACCTTGGGAGTTGTTTACCCTGTCCCCCCACACCCTGGGAGCTGCTTACCCTGTCCCCCACACCTTGGGAGCTGTTTACCCTGTCCCCCCACACCCTGGGAGCTGCTTACCCTGTCCCCCCCACCTTGGGAGCTGTTTACCCTGTCCCCCACACCCTTGGGACTGTTTACCCTGTCCCCCACACCCTGGGGACTGTTTACCCTGTCCCCCACACCCTGGGAGCTGTTTACCCTGTCCCCCACACCCTGGGGACTGTTTACCCTGTCCCCCACACCCTGGGGGCTGTTTACCCTGTCCCCCACACCCTGGGGACTGTTTACCCTGTCCCCCACACCATGGGAGCTGTTTACCCTGTCCCCCACACCCTGGGGACTGTTTACCCTGTCCCCCACTACGTTACGCTGAACTGCACTAGGCATTTGAGACTGTGTGTGTGTGTGTGTGTGTGTGTGTGTGTGAGTGTGTGTGTGTGTGTGTGTGTGTGTGTGTGTGTGTGTGTGTGTGTGTGTGTGTGTGTGTGTGTGTGTGTGACCCCCGGGGGGACTTCGCTACAGAGCTGTGCTGTGGCTGCTGTGTTAACACTATCTAACAGTCTGATACGGCCGAATTGTAAAAACAAGCCAATTACAATAAAAGTTGAGGCGAGACAGTCAGGGAGCGAGGGAGATAGAGCGAGAGAGAGCGATTTAGAGAGAGCAAGATAGTCAGGGAGCGAGAGAGAGAGAGAGAGAGAGAGAGAGAGGTGCAGAGCGTCCCAGAGTGATATCTGCATACGTTAGGCAGGGCCAGGGTTATGGGTGTTCTGACAGTAATGGGTTTTTACAGGGCTGGGCAGGAGACTAAGGACTGAGTGATCCACTCTGATAGCAGTCATTGTGATGATGAAGCCTCTATTACTGTAGTTGAGCTTAATCTGGACCAGGAGTTTAATAGGACTATATAATGCAGTGTGTGTGTATGTGTGTGTATGTGTGTGTGTGTGTAGGTTTATCATGCAGTGTGTGTGTGTGTGTGTGTGTGTGTGTGTGTGTGTGTGTGTGTGTGTGTGTGTGTGTGTGTGTGTGTGTGTGTGTGTGTGTGTGTGTGTGTGTGTGAACTGACTGTTGTGCATTAGGTAGGATATTTCTGAATAAGTTAACCATTCTGTCTTCTCTTCATGGATAATTGTAGGAAGGAAGTGGAGGGAGATGCTTGATTGTTTCCTGGTTGAGACCAATATATACTGAACAAAAATATAAGCGCAACATGCAACAATTTCAAAGATTTTACTGAGTTACAGTTCATAT
This sequence comes from Coregonus sp. 'balchen', assembly GCA_902810595.1. NCBI lineage: Eukaryota > Metazoa > Chordata > Actinopteri > Salmoniformes > Salmonidae > Coregonus > Coregonus sp. 'balchen'. Next base: position 46,028,348 of record LR778270.1, read on the forward strand.
AAGGAAATCAGTCAATATAAATAAATGAATTAGGCCCTAATCTATGGATTCCACATGACTGAGCATGGGCGGAGCCATGGGCGGAGCCATGGGTGGGCCTGGGAGGGCATAGGCCAACCCACTGGGGAGCCAGACACAGCCAATCAGACGATCCAGCAGGTGAAGAAGCTGGTTGTTATAGACTGTCAATATACTACACACACACACACACACACACACACACACACACACACACACACACACACACACACACACACACACACACACACACACACACACACACACACACACAAACACACACACACACACACTTCAGGACACCTACAGCACCAGATGTCACAGGAAGGCCAAAGAGATCACCAAGGACCTCAGCCACCCGAGCAACGGCCTGTTCACCCCGCTACCATCCAGAAGGCGAGGTCAGTACAGGTGCATCAAAGCTGGGACCGAGAGACTGAAAAACAGCTTCTATCTCAAGGCCATCAGACTGTTAAATAGCCATCACTAGCCGGCTACCACCCGGTTACTCAACCCTGCACGTTAGAGGCTGCTGCCCTATATACATAGACATGGAATCACTGGCCACTTTAATAATGGAACACTAGTCACTTTAATAATGTTTATATAGTGCATTACTCATTTCATAAGTATATATTGCATTCTAGAGAATGCCATCCTATTCAGCTATTGCTGTACACATAATATTCCATCCTATGTATTCTACAGATATACCACATATTCTATCCACGTACTGTCTATAATGTCTATACATCCCATCACACGTTCATATATATACAGTGGGGAGAACAAGTATTTGATACACTGCCGATTTGGCAAGTTTTCCTACTTACAAAGCACGTAGAGGTCTGTAATTGTTATCATAGGTACACTTCAACTGTGAGAGACGGAATCTAAAACAAAAATCCAGAAAATCACATTGTATGATTTTTAAGTAATTAATTTGCATTTTATTGCATGACATAAGTATTTGATAGATCAGAAAAGCAGAACTTAATATTTGGTACAGAAACCTTTGTTTGCAATTACAGAGATCATACGTTTCCTGTAGGTCTTGACCAGGTTTGCGCACACTGCAGCAGGGATTTTGGCCCACTCCTCCATACAGACCTTCTCCAGATTCTTCAGGTTTCGGGGCTGTCGCTGGGCAATACGGACTTTCAGCTCCCTCCAAAGATTTTCTATTGGGTTCGGTCTGGAGACTGGCTAGGCCACTCCAGGACCTTGAGATGCTTCTTAGTTGCCCTGGCTGTGTGTTTCGGGTCGTTGTCATGCTGGAAGACCCAGCCACGACCCATCTTCAATGCTCTTACTGCGGGAAGGAGGTTGTTGGCCAAGATCTCGCGATACATGGCCCCATCCATCCTCACCTCAATACGGTGCAGTCGTCCTGTCCCCTTTGCAGAAAAGCATCCCCAAAGAATGATGTTTCCACCTCCATGCTTCACGGTTGGGATGGTGTTCTTGGGGTTGTACTCATCCTTCTTCTTCCTCCAAACACGGCGAGTGGAGTTTAGACCAAAAAGCTCTATTTTTGTCTCATCAGACCACATGACCTTCTCCCATTCCTCCTCTGGATCATCCAGATGGTCATTGGCAAACTTCAGACGGGCCTGGACATGCGCTGGCTTGAGCAGGGGGACCTTGCGTGCGCTGCAGGATTTAAATCCATGACGGCGTAGTGTGTTACTAATGGTTTTCTTTGAGACTGTGGTCCCAGCTCTCTTCAAGTCATTGACCAGGTCCTGCCGTGTAGTTCTGGGCTGATCCCTCACCTTCCTCATGATCATTGATGCCCCACGAGGTGAGATCTTGCATGGAGCCCCAGACCGAAGGTGATTGACGTCATCTTGAACTTCTTCCATTTTCTAATAATTGTGCCAACAGTTGTTGCCTTCTCACCAAGCTGCTTGCCTATTGTCCTGTAGCCCATCCCAGCCTTGTGCAGGTCTATAATTTTATCCCTGATGTCCTTACACAGCTCTCTGGTCTTGTCCATTGTGGAGAGGTTGGAGTCTGTTTGATTGAGTGTGTGGACAGGTGTCTTTTATACAGGTATTGAGTTCAAACAGGTGCAGTTAATACAGGTAATGAGTGGAGAACAGGAGGGCTTCTTAAAGAAAAACTAACAGGTCTGTGAGAGACGGAATTCTTACTTGTTGGTAGGTGATCAAATACTTATGTCATGCAATAAAATGCAAATGAATTACTTAAAAATCATACAATGTGATTTTCTGGATTTTTGTTTTAGATTCCGTCTCTCACAGTTGAAGTGTACCTATGATAAAAATTACAGATCTCTACATGCTTTGTAAGTAGGAAAACCTGCAAAATCGGCAGTGTATCAAATACTTGTTCTCCTCACTGTATATATATTTTTTAATACTCCGGACTCCGATGTACACTGTGTTCTACTATATTTTTTTCAATGCCACTCTGACATTGCTCATCCTAATATATATATATTTCTTAATTCCATTATTTTACTTTTAGATTTGTGTGTATTGTAGTGTATTGTTAGATATTACTGCGCTTTTGGAGCTAGGAACACACGTATTTCACTACACCCACAATAACATCTGCTAATTATGTGTATGTGACCACTAAAATTGTATTTTATTTGACAAACACTCACACACACACAACCGCCTGTCTTAGTACACACACACACACACACACACACACACACACACACACACACACACACACACACACACACACACACACACACACACACACACACACACACACCCCTGTTATTATACTCTGTGGACTCCAACCTCCTAGTTCAATTATTCAGGGATATTATCCATTCAATCTGTCACTGACACTCTGCACGGTGAGTAGGTGTGTGTGTGTGTGTGTGTGTGTGTAGGAGCTTGTATCACCACAGTGTAACTCCAGGGGTCCGCCCCCAGAAGAGACCTGCTCTCAGCAGCAGCTCCACTCTATGTGTATATGTACGTTCTGCCTGTCACTAGAAATCACAGAGTACCGGTACTGCTACTGGTCCTACTCACGCTAAGATAAATTAGCCAGGTCTCAGAGGTGAGGTAGGGGTTTTTAGTTGTCCAACCCAAGCTTGTCATCGTCTTGGTTGCCGGGCGGGATTTAAACTGAAAAGGGGGATTGGCTGTAGCGTTCAGAACGGCTACAGGGAGACACGGGGCAGAGGCAATACGTGGAAAATGATCTCAGACTTGACATAGGATGGTATCATACTGTCTGTCAACAGACTAACTAACAAATAACTTTGTTCTGATGCGCAGATCTTTTCGTCACTGATCATTTGGACAAATCATATGATTTCACAGGTGTTCAGCTTTCTAATTTGGTTGGAGGCATTTGGTCCATGCTTTGGCTGAGAGTTTCAGTTTAAGGGGGGTGGAGACTTTATTAGTCTCGTTAGTATATATTCTCATACATCTCCACCCATTAAACATCTGATGCAATTACGCAATATTTTTGTTCTGGGTCTCTGAGATTTGGTACAATACAACACTGTGGCCTGTGTTTGTGACTGAGGACAGAAGTAGAAGACATAGCCTGGATGGTAACGCTACAAGCACAGTGCTACTGTCATCACTGGTGTTATCTTACTGCATCCGTCCCATAGATATAGCATCTCCGTCAGTTCCCTAAGTCCTCTCACATGACCACGTTATTGTCCACCATTGTGCTCTCTCTCTTCCTTGTCTCGTCGTCTTGACTACCACTCCAAAGAGGGCCCGCATGTAAGACACACACAGTGATGGATTATGGTTATGAAAGAGGAGCCTTCAGAACATCCCCAGACAGATGTTGGAGACGTCGTCCCCACAGCTACCCGGAGACTTTCTGACGCTGGTGCCGACGCGGCGGGCAAATGTGGTGGCCATTGGAGAAACCGAATGAAAACATTTGTGTGTGTGTGTTTTGGGTGGGGGGGGGGGGGGACAGTAAGAGCTGCAGTGCGATGGCACTGGATCCACGGCAGCTGCTTTGTTCAATGTTTCATGGACACGCACACAGACACACACTGCAGCCACAGCTGCTCTCCAAATGATAGTTAATATTGCAGGGGGCCGCTCACCCTGGGTCTTCCCTGTCACATGGTCTGAGTGTCAAGCCCCTGTCGGCTTCGACTTCCTCTTCCCTGTGACACTAGCTCAGAGGACACTGGGTTTCACCCTCCACTCCATTTCTCCTCTCCTCTCCCTCCCTCTCTCCTCTCCCCTCTCCACACCCCCCACTCACTCCTCTCCTCCCTCTCTCCTCTCCTCCG
>LR778270.1:46035129-46102246 GCA_902810595.1 Coregonus sp. 'balchen'
AGAAAGCCAAACACACGTTTCGCTTGTCGGCAGAACAATTTGTCTGGTGTCTGAATATTTTCCATCTACGTCTTTCTCCACATATGGCCATCCTCAAGGAGAGCCATTTCTCTCAGTGCCAGCTACCTGTCTGCCAATGTCAAATAGCCGTTTATTCAGCGCCCGCCCAACCCCTGCCTGGTGACACTGAGGTATATCAACAGTGACAAAAGTATATTGGAATAATTATCTTGGAATTAATACATTAGCCCTAACTTAAATAAATGTCACAAGATCAATATATCTCAGAATGAATGGGGAGAGAAGAGAGACAGAGTCTGCATCCAAAATGTCACCCTATTCCCTACAGAACACTATGGCCTTTGGTCTAAAGTAGTGCACTATATAGGGAATAGGGTTGCCGTTCGGGACACAGACGGAGTCTAGATGTGAAGGACACTGCTTCATCATTCATTAATTCCAGAGTAATGGAGGCAGATGAAATGGTTATTTCAGCACGATGTCATTACAATCATCGTCGGACATTTTAAATATAAAATTCTCCCATTTATCGTCATATTTCCACCTCCTCCGTTCAGGGCCAAGGACGATTAACCTCTTCAGTTGTGATAGCTGGTCATTTCCATTTAAAATGACCCATGATCACCAACATGTGAAGTTCATAGGAGCATGTTAAATTGGGTGTCAAATGAAAGCTAAGAGTCTATATTTTTGAGAAATGTATATGAATACATTTCTAAACCATTTTTCATCCTAAAAATGTGGAATAAGCAAAGGCTTTGATATATTGTCAAACAGATGGAATAGGGGTCTTAGAAAACACCTACCAGAAAAAGTCTTAAAAGGTATTAGAAATACATCCATACACAATAATGTTGAAGTGAAGACCCCTGCAAACTAATATTAACGATTATCTTTAGTTTAGGATAATTGTTTCTGCCTTCTGTAAGTTTAAGAAACATTGCCTTGTGCCTTTAAACTATGTTACCAAAAACCCACATACAGTGCATTCGGAAAGTATTCAGACCCCTTGACTTTTTCCTCATTTTATTACATTACAGCCAATTCTCAATAGTAGCCATTGTGTATACTTTGTTATTTTTCAAATCAATGTTTTCTTCTGCATACATTTCAAGTGAAGAATCCGTGTCTCAGCGCAATTTCCCAGCTACCAAATAACCAGTCATCTTTAAATTGTCTATATCTAGCCATATTATACTCTGCTATTTTATCTCTTCGTATATATTTACAGTTTAGTCATTTAGCAGACGCTCTTATCCAGAGCGACTTACAGTTTGTGAGTGCATACATTTTCATACTGGGCCCCCCCCCCCGTGGGAAACGAACCCACAACCCTGGCGTTGCAAGCGCCATTGCTCTACCGACTGAGCTACACAGGGGACCTCAGTTACCAAACTGGAAATCTAAAAGTGAAGATAAAGAATCAGGCTGTTCTCAGATCTGGAGTGATATGATGGTGAAAGTTATTAAGACAGACTAGGTGTTTATGACATGAATCCGTTCTCCTCAAAGGATTAGACTACTTCCCTTACACCATAATGAGAACAGAAAACTGGACACTAAAGGGACCTCTCTGTGGTCAAAGATAAAAACGCTATAACTTACGACCTACAATGTTCCCCTCCGCTGGGTTGAAACCAAGTGGAGCACCACTTTCTAGAAGATAGACCACCTCCACCGTCATCCATAATAACCTCTATTGCATGTTTAACTCCACTGTACTGTCCTGTGGCCCTAGATTGATCTGCTGTGACGGGGACGTCAGTCTACTCCAGTCTGAACCAGGTTGTCCTCTCTAAGAAGCTGGTCTACTCCAGTCTGAACCAGGATGTCCTCTCTAACAAGCTGGTCTACTCCAGTCTGAACCAGGCTGTCCTCTCTAAGAAGCTGGTCTACTCCAGTCTGAACCAGGCTGTCCTCTCTAAGAAGCTGGTCTACTCCAGTCTGAACCAGGCTGTCCTCTCTAAGAAGCTGGTCTACTCCAGTCTGAACCAGGCTGTCCTCTCTAAGAAGCTGGTTTACTCCAGTCTGAATCAGGCAGTCGTCACTAAGAAGCTTGTTTACATTATTCACCAGTATGAAGAATTCACCCTTGTGCTTCATTGTGCAGCATCACATCATATGGTCTCTAAGTTGTGTGGTCTCTAAGTTGTGTGGTCTCTAAGTTGTGTGGTCTCTAAGTGGTCTCTACGTTGTGTGGTCTCTAAGTGGTTTCTAAATTGTGTGGTCTCTAAGTGGTTTCTAAGTTGTGTGGTCTCTAAGTTGTGTGGTCTCTAAGTTGTGTGTTCTCTAAGTGGTCTCTAAGTTGTGTGGTCTCTAAGTTGTGTGGTCTCTAAGTGGCTCTAAGTTGTGTGGTCTCTAAGTTGTGTGGTCTCTAAGTGGTTTCTAAGTTCTCTAAGTTGTGTGGACTCTAAGTTGTGTCGTCTCTAAGTGGCTCTAAGTTGTGTGGTCTCTAAGTTGTGTGTTCTCTAAGTGGTCTCTAAGTTGTGTGGTCTCTAAGTTGTTTGGTCTCTAAGTGGCTCTAAGTTGTGTGGTCTCTAAGTTGTGTGGTCTCTAAGTGGTTTCTAAGTTGTGTGGTCTCTAAGTTGTGTGGTCTCTAAGTGGTCTCTAAGTTGTGTGGTCTCTAAGTGGTCTCTACGTTGTGTGGTCTCTAAGTGGTTTCTAAGTTGTGTGGTCTCTAAGTTGTGTGTTCTCTAAGTGGTCTCTAAGTTGTGTGGTCTCTAAGTTGTGTGGTCTCTAAGTGGCTCTAAGTTGTGTGGTCTCTAAGTTGTGTGGTCTCTAAGTGGTTTCTAAGTTGTGTGGTCTCTAAGTTGTGTGGACTCTAAGTTGTGTGGTCTCTAAGTGGCTCTAAGTTGTGTGGTCTCTACGTTGTGTGATCTCTAAGTTGTGTGGTCTCTAAGTTGTGTGGTCTCTAAGTGGTTTCTAAGTTGTGTAGTCTCTAAGTTGTGTGGTCTCTAAGTTGTGTGGTCTCTAAGTTGTGTGGTCTCTAAGTGGTTTCTAAGTTGTGTGGTCTCTAAGTTGTGTGGTCTCTAAGTGGTTTCTAAGTTGTGTGGTCTCTAAGTTGTGTGGTCTCTAAGTGGTTTCTAAGTTGTGTGGTCTCTAAATTGTGTGGTCTCTAAATTCTTAGCATCTGTTTCCATTTCTACCGTCCAGGCCTCTGAGCAGAGGTGTTCATCCCGAGAGCACACACACACCAAAACACAAACACCACACACAAACCACACACACACCACACACACACACACACACACACACAACACACACACCACACACACCACACAACACACAACAAAACACCCAACACACACACACACACACACACCAACCCCACACACACACACACACACCACACCCACACACAACACCACACACACACACACCACAAACCCACACAAACCAACCCACACACACAAACACAACACACACACACACACAAACCACCCAAACACAAACCACACCTTCAAAAACACACACACACCAACACAAACACACACAACACCACAACACCACACACACCCACAACACCACACACACACACCACACACAAACCACAAACACACACACACACACACACACAACACACACACACACAAACACAAACACACACACACACACAGGTCAGTGAGCCAGATGAATAAATATACATGCTGCAAAAAGATTGCATATTGAAGTGAGAGGTGGTGAGTTTCTAGGTGACCAACCTGTTGAAGATGAGAGAACACCTCATATGATTCAGTCAATAAATCAATATTTACTGCACTTGAAAATTCAAATCTATATTCTATATTGAAAATCACAGTAGTCTTTATCATGTTTCATGTGTATGACCTCTACCATAACCGAGGCACCTACAGTACACCGGCTAGAAATTATAGATGCCTTTTCAATTACTGTCAATGTGACACCATCACACGCCACCCCGGCTCCATATTAATGACATGCTGTGGTATTAATGCACGTGTGTTATATGACCACTGAAATAGATTTGTAATTAATGTTGGATTAAAGTGAGAGATGAGTGGGTGAACTGACTGACTGACTAATGGAGACCCAAGGTCTTTCAGGAATATGTCAGTGGAATTTAGGACAATTTTAGTGATATTCGGGACTATTTCAGTGGCATTTAGGACCATTTCAGTTACATTTTTGGACAATTTCAATTAAATGTAGGACTATTTCAGTGACATTTAGGACAATTTCAGTTACATTTTGGGACAATTTCAGTGAAATGTAGGACTATTTCAGTGACATTTTGTACTACAGTGCCTTCAGAAAGTATTCATACCCCTTGACTTATTCTACATTTTGTTGTGTTACAGCCTGAATTCAACATTTATTAGAATTAAACAATTTCTCACCCATCTACACACAATCCTCCATAATGACAAAGTGGAAACGTGTATTTAGACATTTTTGTACATTTAGTTAAACATTTAATAATACATGTCTAATTTACATAAGTATTCACACCCCTGAGTCAATACTTTGTAGAAGCACCTTTGGCATCTGTGAGTCTTTCTGGGTAAGTCTACTGTATATATTTTTAAATGATAAGATAAAATTTTGATTTTGGCCTTCTGCTACCTAAAGACCATAGAAACACATTTAAGAACACATTCATAAATGTCAAAAAGGACAGTAAAAAAAGAAATCATAAGAAACTCAGGAGATATATATACACTACCAGTCAAAAGTTTGGAGACACCTACTCATTCAAGGGGTTTTCTTTATTTTAACTATTATCTACGTTGTAGAATAATAGTGAAGACATCAAAGCTATGTAATAACACATATGGAATCACATAGTAACCAAAAAAAGTGTTAAACAAATCAAAATTTATATTTGAGATTCTTCAAATAGCCACCCTTTGCCTTGATGACAACTTTGCACACTCTTGGCATTCTCTCAACCAGCTTCACCTGGAATGCTTTTCCAACAGTCTTGAAGGAGTTCCCACATATCCTTAGCACTTGTTGGCTGCTTTTCCTTCACTCTGCCTTCTGACTCATCCCAAACCATCTCAATTGGGTTGAGGTCGGGTGATTGTGGAGGGCAGATCATTTGATGCAGCACTCCATCACTCTCCTTCTTGGAAAAATAGCCCTTACACAGCCTGGAGGTGTGTTGGGTCATTGTCTTGTTGAAAAACAAATGATAGTCCCACTGAGCCCAAACCAGACGGGATGGCGTATCGCTGCAGGATGCTGTGGTAGCCATGCTGGTTAAGTGTGCCTTGAATTGTAAATAAATCACTGACAGTGTCACCAGCAAAGCACCCCACACCATAACACCTCCTCCTCCATGCTTTACGGTGGGAAATACACATGCGGAGAGCATCCGTTCACCCACACCGCATCTCACAAAGACACTGCTGTTGGAACCAAAAATCTCCAATTTGGACTCCAGACCAAAGGACACATTTCCACCGGTCTAATGTCCATTGCTCGTGTTTCTTGGCCCAAGCAGGTCTCTTCTTCTTATTGGTGTCCTTTAGTAGTGGTTTTTTTGCAGCAATTCGACCATGAAGGCCTGATTCACACAGTCCCCTCTGAACAGTTGATGTTGAGATGTGTCTGTGACTTGAACTCTGTGAAACATTGATTTGGGCTGCAATTTCTGAGGCTGGTAACTCTAATGAACTTATCCTCTACAGCAGATTTAACTCTGGGTCTTCCATTCCTGTGGTGGTCCTCATGAGAGCCAGTTTCATCATGGTTTTTGCGACTGCACTTGAAGAAACTTTCAAAGTTCTTGAAATGTTCCGTATTGACTGACCTTCATGTCTTAAAGTAATGATGGACTGTTGTTTCTCTTTGCTTATTTGAGCTGTTCTTGCCATAACATGGACTTGGTCTTTTACCAAATAGGGCTATCTTCTGTGTACACCCCTACCTTGTCACAACACAACTGATTGGCTCAAACACATTAAGAAGGAAAGAAATTCCACAAATGAACTTTTAAGAAGGCACACCTGTTAATTGAAATGCATTCCAGGTGACTACATCATGAAGCCTGTTGAGAGAATGCCAAGCGTGTGCAAAGCTGTCATCAAAGCAAAGTGTGGCTATTTGAAGGATCTCAAATATAGAATATATTTTGATTTGTTTAACACTTTTCTGGTTACTACATGATTCCATATGTGTTATTTCATAGTTTTGATGTCTTCACTATTATTCTACAATGTAAAAAATAGTAAAAATAAAACGCTTGAATGGGTAGGTGTGTCCAAACTTTTGACTGGTAGTGTGTATATATATATACAATTTTTTTTGTCCATTAAAACAACATCAAATTGATCAGAAATACAGTGTAGACATTGCTAATGTTCTAAATGGCTATTGTAGTTGGAAACGGCTGATTTCTAATGGAATATCTACATAGGCGTACAGATGCCCATTATCAGCAACCATCAGTCCTGTGTTCCAATGGCACGTTGTGTTTGCTAATCCAAGTTTATCATTTTAAAAGACTAAATGATAATTAGAAAACCCTTTTAGAGTGTCTAGTTTGAGAAACAGACGCCTCACAGGTCCTCAACTGGCAGCTTCATTAAATAGTACCCGCAAAACACCAGTTTAAACATCAACAGTGAAGAGGCGACTCCGGGATGCTGACCTTCTAGGCAGAGTTGCAAAGAAAAAGCCATATCTCAGACTAGCCAATAAAAATAAAAGATTAAGATGGGCAGTCTGAGATATGGCTTTTTCTTTGCAACTCTGCCTAGAAGGTCAGCATCCCAGAGCTTTTCTTTCGAAAACAAGGACATTTCTAAGTGACCCCAAACTTTTGAACGGTAGTGTATATATACATATATATATATATATATGTATAATTTTTTTACACATATCCAACCCCTTTTTTTGGGTAGGCACAAAACTGTATTTTTACTGGTACTGGTTACCTTCAGACAAGTCCCATGACACTTGTGGGGGTCGTAGAGCAAAACGGAGAACACCATCCTGTTTGTGGGAGTCTCATCTTTCCATACAGTTATGCCAAACCGTTTGAAAGCTACAGACATTTACATGAGAAGAACGATATTCGGGACGTCTCATGGTCTGACAAAAACCGTTGTAGCTCTGCCACCTTTCACCGCAGATGCGGAGGTGTGACATCATCGGTGGATTCAGACGCATCCAATGCAATACATATCTCGAGCTTAAACTGACAGATTTCTTTTTTTTTGTTATGTAACTTCGATTGACACACCGGTGCGTCAATCGACTCTAGGGGGTTATTCTTTCAAAAATTCTTCAAGCTATATTTGGAACTATTTTAGTGTCATGTAGGACTGTTCCAGTGACATTTGGGACTATTTCAGTGAAATGTAGGACTATTTCAGTGACATTTGTGACTCATTTCAGGAAACTAGGCTTACGTTGTGTGTAACTACTTCACAGGGAGAGCCGTTTGAACGTAAACTATGTTTTTTTATCAAAATGCATTCTTGGGCAGAAATGCCTTCTGGAACATATGCACTTTCATGTGCCTTAATAACAAACTTGTATCCCATCTGTAAAAACAAATAAAATGGTTAGATTACGAGCCTAGTTGGTTTAGCCACAGAAAAAGACAGGAACCTTCCCGCTATCCATGATTGGCTGAGATAATGGGTGGGCTGGACATGCCGAGAGAAAAGTTCGGATTGGTCTGCCATGTAGCACGCTTCTGTCTATAACATGAGCTGGTCAGTATGTGTAGGTAATCCTTTCTAACGCTGCTTTTTTAAAAGATATCATGTTGTAAAACTGCAAAGGCGTTGCAAAGGTGTTGCTCTCCACTTTCTGGAGGACCAAGTTTTAAAATCTGTGGAATGCACGATGGAGTTATAGTATGATAGCTAAGGAGATGGAGAAAATTCTGGCGTTTGATTGCAAATACGCAGACGGAGTCGAAAAGAGAACACATAGAAGGCTGTTGTATAAAACACCTGTCTCCGGATTACATCTTCAAACTAAGGCAACCATGGCATCCATGACAGAGAGGGAGAAGCGTCCATCCATGTATACGGGTAAGATAGTCTAGCTAGCTAAATCTTCAGATATTACACATTTCTAATTTTGTCAGAAAGTCGTTTTCATTTCAAGTTAAAGCGTACTGTTCGCTAGCTAGCTAACGTTAGCTGGCTGGCTTGCTGGCTAACGTTATGTGTATGATCTGTGTAGTAATATTATTCATATCTCAGAGCCATTTGCATTGCTAGTTATAGCCTAATGTTAGCTAGCTAGCTAACATTGAACCTGGTTGGTTAGCTACCTGCAGATTCATGCAGGGTAGTAATGTTATGAGTTGGGATTATGGGTCATTGTTTAGCTAGCTAGCTACATGTCTAAACAAAAGACTCCACCATGCAAGTCACCATTTCAATAGAATGTTCATGATGTCACTGTGACAACTGTCGATAGACATAGCTGGTAAATTCGCTCTGGCTATCTACTCCGATTTCAGAGCACTCGTCTGAGTGTGCCAGAGCTCATAATAAATGACGAATTTACGAATGCTCAACACACGTTGAATATGGCCGGTGTCAGTAAACGTTGACAAAAAAGCGTAATTAAATTGTTGCCAGCAGCACAGTTGCAGTAACCAAGGATTATTTCGGACTTGAGAACAGTTAGCCCAGCAATGACTCATTGTCACGACTTCCGCCGAGGCTGCCTCCCCTCCTTGTTCGGGCAGGTTTCGGCATTCGTCGTCACCAGCTTACTAGCCACTGCCGCTCCATTATTCATCATTCCATTTGTCTTGTCTTGTCAATCACACACATCTGGTTCTTATCCCCTCATTAGTCCGTGTATAAGTGTTCCCTCTGCCCCCCTTGTCCTTGTGGGTGATTGTTTATTTGTGAGAGTAGTGTAGACCGGTGGAGCTACTCGTACCTTATTATTGCCGGGGTAGATATTTCCCCTGTGCCTGTTATTGTTGGAGCTACCGTTACCTTGTATTGCCAGGCTAGATTTTCCCCTTTGCCTGTTTCGTTTGTCGCTATCCAGCGCTATTAATGTATGACGGAATAAACTCTGCATTCGGTGATTACCCTCCTGCGCCTGACTCCTTCTATCACACTCATCACACTCACTGGGCACACACTGGTTGAATCAATGTTGAACATGAACCACATGGAATAGACGTTGAATTGACATCTGTGCCCAGTGGGGAGTTGTTTACCTGTCCTCCTACGCAGCATTGCAGCAGGCGGGCGTTGGGACGTTGCACAGACCAATTGGCACCCGTTCTAACTGTTACAAGACAAGAGGGAGGTTGACACAGTCTTCTCTTGGTCCCTAAGGTCCATCCACTTGCTAGTCTCCATAAAGCATACAAATAAAGCAAATAATCTTTAGTAAGAATAGAGATTATAAAGACACAAACATCATCAAAATGTACAGAAAATCCATTGGTCACTGCCCTTTTGTAATCTCTAGAATCAATCAGAGCTCTGACAGCGACTGATTCCTTGGTATAGGTCAAAGGTCACATAAGGCACACTAGTGGGATTAGACCGATTTCCACGAATTAAACGCATGTAAGAGTATTACAGAGTAATAGATAATAGAGTACATACACTGAGTATTACAGAGTAATATATAATAGAGTACATACACTGGGTATTACAGAGTAATATATAATAGAGTACATACACTGAGTATTACAGAGTAATATATAATAGAGTACATACACTGGGTATTACAGAGTAATATATAATAGAGTACATACACTGGGTATTACAGAGTAATACATAATATACTGAGTATTACAGAGTAATAAATAATACACAGAGTATTACAGAGTAATATATAATAGAGTACATACACTGGGTATTACAGAGTAATATATAATAGAGTACATACACTGGGTATTACAGAGTAATACATAATATACTGAGTATTACAGAGTAATAAATAATACACTGAGTATTACAGAGTAATATATAATAGAGTACATACACTGGGTATTACAGAGTAATACATATCATACTGAGTATTACAGAGTAATAAATAATACACGGAGTATTACAGAGTAATATATAATATATTTGGGTAATACTCTACGGGGGTATTTGACCACTGACCCTATGTTTCCTCCAAGGAAAACAAGAGCTCCTTACAGCTGTCAAATCCTATAGCTGCTACTGAGGACATTGAACATTAATTTTATGTGAATTTTTTAAAATGTTTTTACCCAACTGTATGAAAAGACATCATTGTATACAGTGCCTTCAGAAAGTATTCACACCCCTTCACTTTTTCCACATCTCTTCCAGCCTGAATTTAAAATGGATTGACCTACACATAATAACCCATAATGTCAAAGTGGAATAATATTTTTAGAAATTTTTACAAATAAATAACAAATGTAAAGCTTAAACGTCTTGAGTCAATAACTATTCAACCGCTTTGTTATGACAAGCCTAAATAAGTTCAGGAGTAAAAATTTGCTTAACGAGTCACATGATAAGTTGCATGGACTCACTCTGTGTGCAATAATAGTGTTTAACATGGTTTTTGAATGACTACCTCATCTCTGTACCCCACGCATACAATTATCTCTAAGATCCCTCAGTCGAGCAGTGAATTTCAAACACAGATTCAACGACGAAGATCAGGGAGGTTTTCCAATGCCTCGCAAAGAAGGGCACCTATTGGTAGATGGATAAAAAAAAGCAGACTGAATATCCCTTTGAACATGGTGAAGTTATTAATTACACTTTGAATGGTGTATCAATACACCCAGTCACTACGAAGATACAGGCGTCCTTCCTAACTCAGTAGCCGGAGAGGAAGGAAACTGCTCAGGGATTTCACTATTTGTCCAGTGGTGACTTTAAAACAGTTACAGAGTTTAATAGCTGCGATAGGAGAAAACTGAGGATGGATCAACAACATTGTAGTTACTCCACAATACTAACATAATTGACAGAATGAAAAGAAGGAAGCATGTACAGAATAACAATTATTACACAACATGCATCCTGTTTGCAACAAGGCACTAAAGTAATTCTGCACAAAATGTGGCAAAGCAATTCACTTTTTGTCTTGAATACAAAGTGTTATTTACATTTACATTTTAGTCATTTAGCAGACGCTCTTATCCAGAGCGACTTACAGTTAGTGCATACATTATTATTTTTCATACCCACTGTGGGAATCGAACCCACAACCCTGACGTTGCAAACGCCATGCTCTACCAACTGAGCTACATCCCTGCCGGCCATTCCCTCCCCTACCCTGGACGACGCTGGGCCAATTGCGCGCCGCCCCATGGGTCTCCCGGTCGCGGCCGGCTACGACAGAGCCTGGATTCGAACCAGGATCTCTAGTGGCACAGCTAGCACTGCGATGCAGTGCCTTAGACCACTGTTTGGGGAAAATCCAATACAACACATTACTGAGTACCACTATCCATATTTTCAAGCATAGTGATGGCTGCATCTTGTTATGGGTATGCTTGTAATCGTTAAGGACTGGGGAGTTTTTCAGGATAAAAAAGAAACAGAATGAAGCTAAGCACAGGCAAAATCCTAGAGGAAATCGTGGTTCAGTCTGCTTTCCACCAAACACTGGGAGATAAATTCACCTTTCAGCAGGACAATAACCTAAAACACAAGGCCAAATCTATACTGGAGTTGCTTACCAAGAAGACAGTGAATGTTCCTAAGTGGGCGAGTTCCAGTTTTGACTTAAATCTGCTTGAAAACCTCTGGTAAGACTTGAAAATGGTTGTCTAGCAATGATCAACAACCAATTTAACAGAGCTTGAAGCATTTTGAAAATAATAATGGGAAAATGTTGCACAATCCAGGTGTGGAAAGCTCTTAGAGACTTACCCAGAAAGACTCACAGCTGTAATCCCTGTCAAAGGTGATTCCGACATGTATTGACTCAGGGGGTTGAATATTTACAGTTGAAGTCGGAAGTTTACATACACTTAGGTTGGAGTCATTAAAAAATGTTTTTCAACCACTCCACAAATGTCTTGTTAACAAACTATAGTTTTGGCAAGTCGGTTAGGACATCTACTTTGTGCATGACACAAGTAATTTTTCCAACAATTGTTTACAGACAGATTATTTCACTTATAATTCACTGTATCACAATTCCAGTGGGTCAGAAGTTTACAAACATTAAGTTGACTGTGCATTTAAACAGCTTGTAAAATTCCAGAAAATGATGTCATGGCTTTAGAAGCTTCTGATAGGCTAATTGACATCATTTGAGTCAATTGGAGGTGTACCTGTGGATGTATTTCAAGGCCTACTTTCAAACTCAGTGCCTCTTTGCTTGACATCATGTTCATCTGTTCATCTGTACAAACAATAGTACGCAAGTATAAACACCACGGGACCACGCAGCCTTCATACCGCTCAGGAAGGAGACGCGTTCTGTCTCCTAGAGATGAACGTACTTTGGTGCGAAAAGTGCAAATCAATCCCAGAACAACAGCAAAGGACCTTGTGAAGATGGTGGAGGAAACGGGTACAAAAATATATATATCCACAGTAAAACTAGTCCTATATATCGACATAACCTGAAAGGCCGCTCAGCAAGGAAGAAACCACTGCTCCAAAACCACCATAAAAAAGCCAGACTACGGTTTGCAACTGCACATGGGGACAAAGAACGTACTTTTTGGAGAAATGTCCTCTGGTCTGATGAAACAAAAATAGAACTGTTTGGCCATAATGACCATCGTTATGTTTGGAGGAAAAAGGGGTGCGCTTGCAAGCCGAAGCACGGGGGTGGCAGCATCATGCTGTGGGGGTGCTTTACTGCAGGAGGGACTGGTGCACTTCACAAAATAGATGGCATCATGAGGAAGGAAAATGATGTGGATATATTGAAGCAACATCTCAAGACATCAGTCAGGAAGTTAAAGCTTGGTCGCAAATCGTCTTCCAAATGGACAATGACCCCAAGCATACTTCCAAAGTTGTGGCAAAATGGCTTAAGGACAACAAAGTCAAGGTATTGGAGTGGCAATCACAAAGCCCTGAACTCAATCTTATAGAACTGTCACGATCGTCAGGAACAGATGAGGACCAAGGCGCAGCGTTGCAGGCAAACATACTCATTTATTAGCGAAACGTGATCAAAACAACAAAAGACGGTAACGTGACAGTACACGGTAAAACACAACCAACTCGAAACAAGAACCCACAAAACACAAAGGAAAACCGACAGTTTAAATATGGCTCCCAATCAGAGACAACCAGCAAACAGCTGACACTCGTTGCCTCTGATTGGGAGTCACTCAGGCCAACATAGAAAATGACAAACTAGAACCCCCAACATAAAAATATAACACATAGAATAAACACACCCTGGCTCAACAAATAGAGTCCCAGAGCCAGGGTGTGACAGTACCCCCCCCTAAAGGCGCGGACTGCGACCGCGCCTCAATAAGAGCTAAACAGGGGAGGGCTGGTTGGGCATACCTCCTCGGCGGCGGTTCTGGCTCCGGCCTTGCCCACCACCCTCCAATCAACCCCCCATAGCGCCCCTGGTCCGGTCTAGCCCCGCTGGCCGGAGCCGGACTGACGACACGCACCCCTGGCTTGGTGCGAGGAGCAGGAACGGACCGGACCGGGCTGACGATGCGCACCCCTGGCTTGGTGCGTGGAGTAGCACCTGGCCGAACCGGGCTGACGATACACACCCCTGGCTTGGTGCGTGGAGCAGGAATGGACCGGACCGGGCTGACGATGCGCACCCCTGGCTTGGTGCGTGGAGTAGCAACTGGCCGGACCGGGCTGACGACTCGCACCCCTGGCTTTGTGCGTGGAGCCGGAACGGGCCTCACCGGACTGACGACTCGCACCCCTGGCTTGGTGCGTGGAGCCGGAACGGGCCTCACCGGACTGACGACTCGCACCCCTGGCTTGGTGCGTGGAGCCGGAACGGGCCTCACCGGACTGACGACTCGCTCCCCTGGCTTGGTGCGAGTAGCAGGAACGGGCTGGACCAGGCTGACGACTCGCACCCCTGGCTTGGTGCGAGTAGCAGGAACGTTCTGGACCAGGCTGACGACTCGCACCCCTGGCTTGGTGCGAGTGGCAGGAACAGGCTGGACCAGGCTGACGACTCGCACCCCTGGCTTGGTGCGAGTGGCAGGAACAGGCCGGGCCGGGCTGGCGACTCGCACCCCTGGCTTGGTGCGAGTGGCAGGAACAGGCCGGGCCGGGCTGGCGACTCGCACCCCTGGCTTGGTGCGAGTGGCAGGAACAGGCCGGGCCGGGCTGGCGACGCGCACCGTAGGTTTGGTGCGAGTGGCAGGAACAGGCCGGGCCGGACTGGCGACGCACACCGTAGGTTTAGTGCATGGAGCAGGGACAGGCCGGGCTGGGCTGGCGACGCACCCCGTAGGCTTGGTCGTGGAGCAGGGACAGGCCGGGCTGGCGACGCACCCCGTAGGCTTGGTGCGTGGAGCAGGGACAGGCCGGGCTGGCGACGCACACCGTAGGCTTGGTGCGTGGAGCAGGGACAGGCCGAACCGGGCTGTGGAGACGGATAGGAGACCTGGAGTGAAGAGCGGCCACCACCCGTCCTGGCTGAATGCCTACCCTCACACACTCTGTGTGAGGCATCCGCACAGGACGTACAGGGCTGTGTACCCGTACTGGCATAACAGCACGTGACACTGGAGCAGGATATCCGGGACCGCGGAGAGGCATTGGAGACCACGAGCGTTGAGCCGGCACACTCCGTCCTGGCTGCATACCCACCTTCGCACGACACGTGCGGGGTGCTCGCACAGGACGTACAGGACTATGCCGGACCACTCGTGGCACAGTACGCCGCTCCGCATACCGCGGAACCTGCCCCGTCCCATGCTGCCATGCCTGAGCACGGGAAGTTGGTTCCGCTCTCCATCCAGGCTCCGTCAACCTGCCTTCTGGCCCCCCAAACCCGGTGGCCTCCTCTCCAAATCGCCCTGTGGCAGCCTCCTGCTGCCCAGCCGCCCATGCCGTGTGCCCCCCCCTAAAATTGTTTTGGGGTCGCCTCTCGTCCTTTCGACGATGACACTGCTGACGCCGCTGCTCCTCTCTCGCCAGGGCCTTAATCCTACCCCAAGGTCCCTTGCCCCCGAGCATGTCCTCCCAGGACCACGATTTGCCCACCTGGGCCATCGCCAACCTCTCCATCTCTTTACCTGGCGCTTCCTCCCATGTCCAGTCTGCCTGCTCCTGGACACGCTGCTTGGTCCTTTTATGGTGGGTTCTTCTGTCACGATCGTCAGGAACAGATGAGGACCAAGGCGCAGCGTTGCAGGCAAACATACTCATTTATTAGCGAAACGTGATCAAAACAACAAAAGACGGTAACGTGACAGTACACGGTAAAACACAACCAACTCGAAACAAGAACCCACAAAACACAAAGGAAAACCGACAGTTTAAATATGGCTCCCAATCAGAGACAACCAGCAAACAGCTGACACTCGTCACTCAGGCCAACATAGAAAATGACAAACTAGAACCCCCAACATAGAAATATAACACATAGAATAAACACACCCTGGCTCAACAAATAGAGTCCCAGAGCCAGGGTGTGACAAGAACATTTGTGGGCAGAACTGAAAAAGTGTGTGCGATGAAGGAGGCCTACAAATCTGACTCAGTTACACCAGCTCTGTCAGGAGGAATGGGCCAAAATTCACCCAACTTATTGTGGGAAGCTTGATGAAGGCTACCCGAAACGTTTGACCCAAGTTAAACAATTTAAAGGCAATGCTACCAAATACTAATTGAGTGTATGTAAACTTCTGACCCACTGGGGAAGTGATGAAATAATTAAAAGCTGAAATAAATCCTTCTCTCAACTATTATACTGACATTTCACATTCTTAAAATAAAGTGGTGATCCTAACTGACCTAAAACAGGAAATCTTTACTAGGATTAAATGTCAGGAATTGTGAAAAACTGAGTTTAAATGTATTTGGCTAAGGTGTATGTAAACTTCCGACTTCAACTGTATCTAATCAAGAAGGTAGCTCAGTTGTTAGAGCATGGCGTTTGCAACACCAGGGTTGTGGGTTCGATTCCCACGGGGGGCCAGTATTAAAATAAAAAATTTATGCACTAACTGTAAGTCGCTCTGGATAAGAGCGTCTGCTAAATGACGTAAATGTAAATGTAAGAAATATTAGTGTTTTATTTTTCATATATATTTTTTACAAATGTTAGAATATTTCTTCCACTTTGACATTACAGAGTATTTTGTGTTGATCGTTGTCATTTTGTTGTAACATAACAAAATGTGGAAAAAGTCAAGAGGTGTACATACTTTCTGAAGGCCTGGTACATAGACACTCTCATTGTGCATTGTACAGCCGACACTAAACAGCTCCTACAGCCGACACTAAACATCTCCCACAGCCGACACCAACAGCCTACACTATGTCATTCCTCCCTCTCTCTCTTACAGAGTATAACACAAAGAACAGAACATCATTGAAAACAGGACAAAAAAAATCAAGCCACATCACTGATCCATGGGGGAGTGTTCCTTGTTTAAGTGCTCAGGGTATCAACAGAATCCGCAGTACCAGGCCAACCCTGTTGTCATGCTAAATGGCCTCCGTCTGACTTCAGTCCCTTAATGGGGTCCAGTCTAAAACCTCAGTTAGATTAATGACAACGGACAATCATTACCTCCATATTAAAGAGGATGTAATTGTTCATTACCTCTATGTTAAATAGGCTGTAATCATCCATTACCTCCATATTAAAGAGTCTGTAATCATCCATTACCTCCATATTAAAGAATCTGTAATCATCCATTACCTCCATATTAAAGAGGAGGAGGTAATCATCCATTACCTCCATATTAAAGAGGCCCTAATCATCCATTACCTCCATATTAAAGAGGAGGAGATAATCATCCATTACCTCCATATTAAAGAGGATGAGGTAATCATCCATTACCTCCATATTAAAGAGGCCCTAATCATCCATTACCTCCATATTAAAGAGGAGGAGGTAATCATCCATTCCCTCCATATTAAAGAGGAGGAGGTAATCATCCATTACCTCCAGTGGCGACCTGTCATTCAGGGCATGTGGGGCAGAGGGTTGCCTGTTTTGCATGTTATTTTACCATTAATATGAGACAGATCAGTTAGACTTTCTGAGTATAGCCTACTGTCAGATATAGAAACAGCATACTCTTTATAATTTAGTATAAATTAAGTGTTCACTATGACAGTTTTTCTAACAGTTTTGACATTAATCTTTTAATTTAATTTCACCTTTATTTAACCAGGTAAGCCAGTTGAGAACAAGTTCTCATTCACAACTGCGACCTGGCCAAGATAAAGCAAAGCAGTGCGATAAAAACAACAACACAGCGTTACATATGGGGTAAAACTATATTAATGAACTATACCCCATCTGGAGCCATCTGAACTGTGGCTTGGTTAGACTAGAGTGTAAATGGAATCAAAAGCAGTTAAAACCACATTGGGACTAGAAGTGGAACCACTTCATAAAGTAGATGACTGACAGAACTCCATGGCAACCAGCAAGCTAGGCCTACAGTCTAGGCACTTATTTGTAAGATGGCAGATTAGTACAGAATCCGAAAGCAATTTCTTCCCTAATATCAATTTTATGAAGTATTAGTGTTTTTGTCTTCTGCATTCTAAATGTTACATGACCATACTACACTGGAAATGTAGGATAGTATTTTCCTCTTTCTTATTTACAATGGTCATAGCTGAGATGATTACTTCCTAAATGAGGAAGTGAAAAAAGAGTCTTTATCATTGTCCTTGCAGAACTTGTGGTTTACAAAAAAGGGATTTTTTTTTTTTTTTTTGGATTACTGCAACTCGCTGTTGGCTGGGCTCCCTGCCTGTGCCATTAAACCCCTACAACTCATCCAGAATGCCGCAGCCCGTCTGGTGTTCAACCTTCCCAAGTTCTCTCACGTCACCCCGCTCCTCCGCACACTCCACTGGCTTGCATCTGCTACAAGACCATGGTGCTTGCCTACGGAGCTGTGAGGGGAACGGCACCTTCAGGCTCTGATCAGACCCTACACCCAAACGAGGGCATTGCGTTCATCCACCTCTGGCCTGCTAGCTCCCCTACCTCTGCGGAAGCACAGTTCCCGCTCAGCCCAGTCAAAACTGTTCGCTGCTCTGGCACCCCAATGGTGGAACAAGCTCCCTCACGACGCCAGGACAGCGGAGTCACTCACCACCTTCCGGAGACACTTGAAACCCCACCTCTTTAAGGAATACCTGGGATAGGATAAAGTAATCCTTCTACCCCCCCCCCCCCAAATGTTTTTTTATCCCACTGGCTATAAGGTGAATGCACCAATTTGTAAGTCGCTCTGGATAAGAGCATCTGCTAAATTACGTAAATGTAATGTAATGTAAACATATCAGTTTGCAAACAATGTAAAAAATAAAGTTAATAAAGCCTCCATATGAACGTGGTCTCTTTTTTGCTTTCTCGAGTAAGGCAGCTCCAAAATGCAGGTGTTTCAGCCTAGCTCAGTGCTTTCTGTGGTGGTGGGGCAGCCAGTGGAAAATACGGAGCATAGGGGTTGGTAATGTTCTCTAGTTGCGCCGTGATTGGCTCAGTGTTCTGTCACTCATGGGGACACTACGTCACTGCCAAGTCTTAGGGGAGAGCTCAAAAAATTCTAGCCGCTTGGCTGCTGCCATAGAGTTACATTAGAAGTGCCCATCCAAGAAGTCTCAAGGTCATTGGCCACAGATAAAATGATGTCAAATCACGTTATATCAACAGTAGCTTTGATTGGTCTGATCATGTCAACATCACACTTTCAAAATCTTAGCTAGCAGTCATGAATCAAGTCGACAATCTACTGGCAAATCCTTTTTAATCCTTGTCATATGAAGAGAAATCATAGATAAAGCGTATCGGTGCTCATCGGCCATTGGACATAAACATTACACAACAAGTTTGGAATCGCAAATTCAACAATGAGTGGTTATAAGGACTCAGTTGCTAACTGCAATCATTGCAAAGCAATCACTAACCTGATATTCAGTGGAGTGGGTGTGTGGTCCCAATTCTCAGTTTAAGGTTCTCTTTTCCAAGTTTAAAATGATAAACATTCAACATTGGCCATGCTGTCAATCCAGCATGATTTCTGCTGCACTCAAAAAAACTGTTAACTCAGAACTGGGAAATCGGACTTCAGTGTGTTCAAGACAACTGCTCCGACTGGGAAAATACGTTTTGAACGGTCATCCAACTCAAAGTCATAAGAAAACAGTTGATTCTGTAATGGATGTTGTTGTCATGACGCCAATAAGGACCATAAAACAACAACCAAAGTGACTGTATCCAGACAGAGACACCACCTACCATGAACCACAATTGGTGCCAGTTTCTTACCTCTAAACACACTAAGCAGGGATACAGTTAAAGATGCAGTCCGGGTTCTTAGGCACATATTGGAATTCGTAACATATCATACAATTGGCTCGCGAGCACCACTTTCAAAAACTACTGGCTGAAATAATACAAAAACCTTTGGAGCATCACGTTAATTAGAATATAGGCTACGCTAACAAAGCTAAATTAACTAATTTCAAGTGCATCAATTATAAGCTAATTGGGTTCTAGACAGGGCTGTAAGGGACTGAGTACGGAGTGCTGAAGGGTGGAGACCCCTGATGAAGAACAAAGTATTTATGACTTGAACTCAATTAGTGAAGTCTTAGTGAATATCAGAGGGTACGTCATCTCTGGATACACGGGGGTCAGACAGACAGACACTTATGCTCAACATACCCGAGTAGAAGCACGGAAGGTTTGTGGGAGAATGTTTGCAACATTTGCGTACGGCTACTGTTTGGATAAGAAGGTGGATTAGTGCTTAGGGTACAGTTAGACAGTCCATATCCACAATACACATCCCACCCATTGGTTGTATTTCACGGAACATTCCCACAATCTTCTAAGAACGTTGGAAATGACAGAATACAGTGACTCATTTATAACGCTGGCCTCCAGGTCATTTTAGTGATATTACTTATATTAATATATGTTTTTGTCAATAATTGAAACATGGTTCTTGAAGACACTTAAATCAAGCAGGTAATTGAAAGGCATTGGGTGGTTTCTAATATAATAAAGTAGTTTGTTTCTGACTGACAGTTTCTGTTTTCCATGTAAGCCAAAGGGGTTGCCTTTCCTGGCAGCTCTTGACTTCTGTCAAGATTGGTATCAAAATGAAGGAACATGGCATGGTTGACCATCACGACGAAGGAACATGACATGACAGAAGGCAGGTTGGGATATACAGTGTATCAGGGGGAGGGTACTGACAGAAGGCAGGTTGGAGTATACAGTGTATCAGGGGGAGGGTACTGACAGAAGGCAGGTTGGAGTATACAGTGTATCAGGGGGGAGGGTACTGACAGAAGGCAGGTTGGAGTATACAGTGTATCAGGGGGGAGGGTACTGACAGAAGGCAGGTTGGAGTATACAGTGTTGATGTCATGTCCTGTCCTGGGGTAACCACAGGTGAGACAGACATACAGGGACCCACAGCTGTGGAGAGAGAGAGACAGACAGGGACCCACAGCTGTGGAGAGAGAGAGACAGACAGGGACCCACAGCTGTGGAGAGAGACACAGACAGGGACCCACAGCTGTGGAGAGAGACACAGACAGGGACCCACAGCTGTGGAGAGAGAGACAGACAGACAGGGACCCACAGCTGTGGAGAGAGAGACAGACAGGGACCCACAGCTGTGGAGAGAGAGAGACAGACAGGGACCCACAGCTGTGGAGAGAGACACAGACAGGGACCCACAGCTGTGGAGAGAGACACAGACAGGGACCCACAGCTGTGGAGAGAGAGACAGACAGACAGGGACCCACAGCTGTGGAGAGAGAGACAGACAGGGACCCACAGCTGTGGAGAGAGAGACATACAGGGACCCACAGCTGTGGAGAGAGAGACAGACAGACAGGGACCCACAGCTGTGGAGAGAGAGACAGACAGGGACCCACAGCTGTGGAGAGAGAGACAGACAGGGACCCACAGCTGTGGAGAGAGAGACAGACAGGGACCCACAGCTGTGGAGAGAGCTGTTACCAGGGAGACGAGGCCAGGCCAGCCAATAGAGCCCTGAGGGTTTCCTGGCTACCTCTCTCATTATTATCTGAAGGTCCTCCTCTCCATACAGCTGTCCACGGAGGAGCCTGTCCCCATGGATACACTGGACACCCTGTGATGGACCCGGTGATGACACCCTGTGATGGTCAGCAGAACAAACAACTAAAAGAAGGGGAGGAAAAGGGACATGTAGTAAATAATGATTTGATACAGTCTGTCACTGAGGTACTGTAAAATCACTTGTTGGGCACGGATTATTTTTCAATGGTGGATGACCCTTCAAGGCAATAGCTTAATGGATCTTTTTAAAGCTGGTACCATGATGTTTTGTTGTTGTTGTTGTTGTTACATTTACAATGTTATTAGAAAATACTAATCTGATTGTTTGATTGGTGCAAGGCCAGAAAAAACAAGGACCATCATGATGATAAACTCAACTGTCCAGTATGATTGTGTGGCCAGTGAGTCATGATGATAAACAAGCATGCTCATAGTTCTCCTCATCTTAGAGTGAAGTTTTAAAACAATAGTTTGACGAAAGACTGAGTTGGTACAGTAGCATCCGGGGCAATTATATAGTACATTTGAGTCTGATAAATTAAATAATTCAACTAACTACCAAAGCTACATTGGAGATACAACATTCCTCATTTAGGGTTTGAAGTCCACCCTGCATATCCAAATGTATTGTCACAAACCACGTAACTCTACGGCTGTTCCACCTGGTCTTTATGGATATGAAGTGTAGCTGTATTTCACTTCCTTAACTAGCCTAGCGAATGACGTTTTAGTTGAGCAGTGATTGATAAAGGGAGAGTTCATGGCCCTACCACACATCCAGGATCTGGAGCCGAGAATATAATACATTCTGTGTCGCCAATGGCACCCTATTCCCTATATAGTGCACTACTTTTGACCAGGACCCATAGCGGTATGGTCTAAAGTAGTGCACTATGTAGGGAATGGGGTGCCATTTTGGGACTCGGCCATAATATAACTATATAATCAGGATTTATGAAGTCATCCATCAGATTGATCGCGAGCATTCTATCCAATGAAAATGATTATTGAATTATTGTGGGCTGGCCATTAAGAGAGTGTCCACTCAATAAGTGAAGCTAGGGCTCCTCTTGAACCCACTCAATTAACCCACTCAATTAACCCACTCAATTAACCCACTCAATTAAAATTAGACAGTCGTCTCTCACCACTTCAGTTCTACAGCTTCTGTTACAGTGAGGTATGGCAGATACTATGGCTCCTCAATGCTTTTCTGGGGCAATGGGAGAGTTTTCACTAGGAAGGTGGAATACTAACAAAATACATTTCCACAATTCAAGAGATCATGATATCTCTTCTTGTAGCTGTTGTTGTATTAAAACATTGCAAACCTGAGATATTGTTTTTTACATTTTAGTCACGAACAGTCTCCTTTATTTTGTATCCTCTAAGGTCATCAATGACATATATTTTAGTCATAAAAGATTGATATTAGTCAAAAACCTGAAATGGATTAAGGTAAAGCCTCTTTAGTTGTTTATCAGTTATTTTGTCACCTCGTGACACCATAGGTGTCGCTAGCGATCACGTCAGGTAAAGTTAATAATCACGATAACACTCCCACTTGTGTATAACTGATATATCTCTGTAATATCTCTAGGTTTAACTAAATCAAAATCCTATTAATCCTTATTCAACAATCTAAATTATCACCGTGGATAAAGTAGCTTAGGCTACCTATCCGTAAGTAAACAGGCAGGTTTAGAAAAAAACAAAAGCTTTAGCTTTCACTGAAAACATAATTGATGAACACTGAAAACATTAGGGAAAATCAAAAAAAAATTATTCCCTTTGTTTCAACAGTTTTTCTAATTACTTTCTAATTACATTGAGGGAAAGGTGGCAAACATGTTGTCTGTCTGTGTGTTTGTTTTGAAGCCACCCGGTTGGACTAATACCGGGGGATTAGGTATGACAGTTGGTGAGGGGCGTTGGAGCGCCAATGTTATGTCTTGTGTATAACTGTTATACATTAGGTGGTTGGTGAGGGGCGTTGGAGCACCAATGTTATCTCTTCACCACTATGATCCTCTCCTACTGACCCAAATAATGAGATAAGAGAAAGATTGGGCGTCCTTATCTCTCTCTATCTCTCTATCATCTTCACTCTCTCCCTCTCTTTCTCCCTCTCCCATTTCTGTTTCTCTCTTTCTCGCTCCCTCTACCCTCACTCCCTCCCTTTCCGTCTCTCTTTCACCCTCTCTCTCTCTTTCTCTCTGTCTCTCCCTCTCTCTCTCCCTCTCTCCCTCTCTCTCTCCATCTCTCCCTCTCTCTCTCCATCCACTGAGGATCAAGCCTCCATAATCCAAGGGTTTTATATCCACCAAAACAGCTTGGGCCCATCAGCAAATTGAGATGGCATATGGTATAGGTTTATGATTCGTCTGCCACACGCATAGCAATGAGGTGCCTCATCATCCGTGGGTAAACACTGTGGGGAAAATATCGTAATGTTAAATGATGCCAGGCAGAGAGAGGGAGAAGCCACAGAGATACAGGGGAGAGAAGCGGCAGTACAGGCCGGGCGTGGGGTGGTGGTGGGATGGGAGGAGGGTTACTGTAGTGTTTGCTTGGAGGAGTGGTGCTGTGCATCCCAAATGGAACCCTATTCCCTATGTAGTGCACTACTTCAAAAGCAATAGCCCTGGTCAAAAGTAGTGCACTACATAGGGAATAGGATTCCATTTGGTGACACGGCCAAGGTGGTGGGATGAGAAGTGGTTGTTTGATCTACGGAGCGGTGGCAGATGAATTTGTCGACGAGGTTCTGGAATCTGGATTGTTCTGGATCCCCCTTCTCTCCTGTGGGATGGGGTTGGGAGGGCTGGGGAGGGCTGGGATTAGGGGACTGGCGCTGGAAGAGGTCCCGATCTGAGCCACACCAATCTGGGGGAGAAGAGAGGAACGTGGAGAGGCACAGACAGAGAGGAAGAGAGAGAGAGAGAGACGAGACCGACTGACAGACGGACAGACCGACAAGACAGACAGACAGAGACAGACGTACAGACAGACTACAGACAAGACAGACGACAGACAGAGAGAGACGAGAGGAGACAGAGAGACAGACCGATAGACATAGAGATCAGATAGAGACAGATGTGAGAAAGAGAGACAGAGAGCATAGAGAAAGAGCGCGAGACAGAGACGACAGTGAGAAGAGAAGAGAGAGGAGAGAGAGAGAGAGAGAGAGAAGAGACAGAGAGAGATAGCGAGAGGAGAGAGAGAGAGAGAAGAGAGAGAGCGAGAGAGACCGAGATAGAGAGAGAGAGAGAGAGAGATAGATAGATATAGAGATATATATAGATATATAGTAGATAGAGAATATGATAGGGGATAATTATATGATATAGCATATTGGTACAACGTTGTCTACTGTCATTAGAAGGGGATCGTTCATATCTGAACCAGCATTGGATCCCATTGTAAATTATGACAAATGGTTGTTACATGCATATCAAAATGTCTTAATAGAAGGTCACAAATCCAGATCAACAATGACACAACACCTTCCTACAGAACATCACAGAGAGCCTATGTACTGTAATCTGCTACATTAGCACAATTTTAAAAATAGCTGCAGGAGAAGTACATGTAGGATCTTAATTTGAGCCAGTTTGCTACAGCAGGAAAATAATCATGCAGCAACAGGAAATGTGAATTATTATGTGGATTATAATTAATGGACATTTCTGTAGGGGTTGCACAATTTTTCGTAAGAGATAATCAAGTCTGAAATTTCAAAGTGGAAATTACACATTTCAAAAGCCTTTTTTAACCACAAATACATTATCAGTTTAAAATGTCCTGCATTGGAGGAACGTTCTGCAACAGGGTGATCAAATGAAGATCCTACATCTGTATGTCAGAAACAATCTGATCCTCCTCCTGCTACCAGACTTTGGGATGTGACACGATAACAAACACCTCCAGACATGTTTCCTCTCATCGGTCATTAGGCAGAACGCTGTCTGCTCCCGGCAAGGTGACTCCTCCTCAACCCACCTCTCTTAGCCGA
Source organism: Coregonus sp. 'balchen' (assembly GCA_902810595.1). Lineage (NCBI taxonomy): Eukaryota > Metazoa > Chordata > Actinopteri > Salmoniformes > Salmonidae > Coregonus > Coregonus sp. 'balchen'. The sequence goes on from LR778270.1 coordinate 46,060,334, forward strand.
CCCGCCTCTCTGAGTTATCGCCCGACGCCCCACCTCCAATGACCAAAACCCCTCGTCCGATTGGCTGAGTCAGTCAGCCAGATGTGCCAGGTGATTGGCTGAGGGACCTGTCAGTCAGCCTGATGTGCAAGGTGATTGGCTGAGGGACCTGTCAGTCAGCCGGGGTGCCAGGTGATATGGGTTCAGACACTCAGCAGACGTCCCGGCTGCCTCAACGATATCAGAGCTGTGGTGTAACAGACCCCTGCCTAACCTTAACACTCAGCGACAGTCGTATGTTAGGCTTTATCATTAGCACAACCCAGACGGACCTTGTTGAGCCTACAGCGTTGAGGTGAGGTGAGCGTGTTGGTTGGTGTGTCTGACTCAACTAACCCAACGCCTGCCCTGTGGGGTTGCACCACTGCACATACTGTGCTATCATTGCTCCATACCTAGCAGGGTGATGGGATTGGGAGCTGGCCTTACCTAGCAGGGTGATGGTCTTTGGACTGGATTTACCTAGCAGGGTGATGGGCTTTGGACTGGACTTACCTAGCAGGGTGATGGGCTTTGGACTGGACTTACCTAGCAGGGTGATGGGCTTTGGACTGGATTTACCTAGCAGGGTGATGGGCTTTGGACTGGACTTACCTAGCAGGGTGATGGGCTTTGGACTGGACTTACCTAGCAGGGTGATGGGCTTTGGACTGGACTTACCTAGCAGGGTGATGGGCTTTGGACTGGACTTACCTAGCAGGGTGATGGGCTTTGGACTGGACTTACCTAGCAGGTGAAGGTGATATGCAAACCAGACTGCTGTGGACATTTTTGGTAGCATGTTTCCACTGATATTTACCTAGAATTTAATTTGGATTATTGTGAAGTAAAACAAGTATTAGTTTGCAATTACCATGCTCTGCAGAAGGCCTTGAGGCTGATACATAAAGTGTAGTAAAGAGCAGTGATACTATCAAGAGCAGTGATACTATCAAGAGCAGTGATACTATCAAGAGCAGTGATACTATCAAGAGCAGTGATACTATCAAGAGCAGTGATACTATCAAGAGGCAGACCTGGCTCTCAAGAGAAGACAGGCTATGTACACACTGCCCACAAAATGAAGTGGAAACTGAGCTGCACGTTCTAAACTCCTGCCAAATGTATGACCATATTAGAGACACTATTTCCCTCAGATTAGAAAGATCCACAAAGAATTCGAAAACAAACCCAATTTCGATAAACTCCCTTATCTACTGGGTGAAATACCACAGTGTGCCATCACAGCAGCAAGATTTGTGACCTGTTGCCACAAGAAAAGGGCAACCAGTGAAGAACAAACACCATCGTAAATACAACCCACATTTATGTTTATTTATTTTTCCATTTGTACTTTAACTATTTGCACATTGTTACAACACTGTATATATACATAATATGACATTTGAAATGTCTTTATTATTTTGGAACTTCTGAGTGTAATGTTTACTGTTAATATTTATTGTTTATTTCACTTTTGTTTACTATCTACTTCACTTGCTTTGGCAATGTTAACATACGTTTCCCATTGCCAATAAAGCCCTTAAATTGAATTGAATTGAATTGAATTGACTAGGCTGTTAGGTGTACCGCTAGACAGTCTCTCTTGGTCATCACACATTTCACAGCTCTGCAAAAAAAATCATCCGCACCTCCTGTATGCTCAGAAGGATTGCAAAATATACGCCAGAGCAAATTCTAAAACAAATCTCAAAAGCTCTCATCCATAGTCAAATTAAAATACTGCTCTGTCGTCTGGAGTAATGCAAGTGTTGCTGACCCAAAGAGACTGCAGATAGCACAAAATAAGGCAGCCAGAATGGTTCTGCAGTGTGGTTCCAAGAGGCCCTCCATATAATGGCATAATGCACCCAAATGGCCAACTGTCAAGGAAATTACACAAAATAATATACTCATCCGTTTTCATAACATTCACCACTCTGAAAGACCAACCCACTATATACAGTGAGGGAAAAAAGTATTTGATCCCCTGCTGATTTTGTATGTTTGCCCACTGACAAAGACATGATCAGTCTATAATTTTAATGGTAGGTTTATTTGAACAGTGAGAGACAGAATAACAACAACAAAAAAATCCAGAAAAACGCATGTCAAAAATGTTATAAATTGATTTGCATTTTAATGAGGGAAATAAGTATTTGACCCCTCTGCAAAACATGACTTAGTACTTGGTGGCAAAACACTTGTTGGCAATCACAGAGGCCAGACGTTTCTTGTAGTTGGCCACCAGGTTTGCACACATCTCAGGAGGGATTTTGTCCCACTCCTCTTTGCAGATTTTCTCCAAGTCATTAAGGTTTCGAGGCTGACGTTTGGCAACTCGAACTTTCAGCTCCCTCCACAGATTTTCTATGGGATTAAGGTCTGGAGACTGGCTTGGCCACTCCAGGACCTTAATGTGCTTCTTCTTGAGCCACTCCTTTGTTGCCTTGGCCATATTTTGGGTCATTGTCATGCTGGAATACCCATCCACAACCCATTTTCAATGCCCAGGCTGAGGGAAGGAGGTTCTCACCCAAGATTTGACGGTACATGGCCCCGTCCATCGTCACTTTGATGCAGTGAAGTTGTCCTGTCCCCTTAGCAGAAAAACACCCCCAAAGCATAATGTTTCCACCTCCATGTTTGACGGTGGGGATGGTGTTCTTGTGGTCATAGGCAGCATTCCTCCTCCTCCAAACACGGCGAGTTGAGTTGACGGCAAAGAGCTCCATTTTGGTCTCATCTGACCACAACACTTTCACCCAGTTCTCCTCTGAATCATTCAGATGTTAATTGACAAACTTCAGACGGCCCTGTATATGTGCTTTCTTGAGCAGGGGGACCTTGTGGGCACTGCAGGATTTCAGTCCTTTACGGCGTAGTGTGTTACCAATTGTTTTCTTGGTGACTATGGTCCCAGCTGCCTTGAGATCATTGACAAGATCCTCCCGTGTAGTTCTGGGCTGATTCCTCACTGTTCTCATGATCATTACAACTTCACAAGGTGAGATCTTGCATGGAGTCCCAGGCCGAGGGAGATTGACAATTATTTTGTGTTTCTTCCATTTGCGAATAATCACACCAACTGTTGTCACCTTCTCACCAAGCTGCTTGGCGATGGTCTTATAGCCAATTCCAGCCTTGTGTAGGTCTATAATCTTGTCCCTGACATCCTTGGAGAGCTCTTTGGTCTTGGCCATGGTGGAGAGTTTGGAATCTGATTAATTGAATGCTTCTGTGGACAGGTGTATTTTATACAGGTAACAAACTGAGATTAGGAGCACTCCCTTTAAGAGTGTGCGCCTAATCTCAGCTCGTTACCCGTATAAAAGACACCTGGGAGCCAGAAATCTTTCTGATTGAGAGGGGGTCAAATACTTATTTCCCTCATTAAAATGCAAATCAATTTATAACATTTTTGACATGCGTTTTTCTCGATTTTGTTGTTGTTATTCTGACTCTCACTGTTCAAATAAACCTACCATTAAAATGATAGACTGATCATGTCTTTGTCAGTGGGCAAACGTACAAAATCAGCAGGGGATCAAATACTTTTTTCCCTCACTGTATGATAAACTGGATACGGTCAAAGACAAACGCTCTTGTAACACACAGAGTAGAGCCAGGGCCACCTGTAGACTATTAAAACCCAGAGTAGAGCCAGGGCCACCTGTAGACTATTAAAATACAGAGTAGAGCCAGGGCCACCTGTAGACTATTAAAACATAGAGTAGAGCCAGGGCCACCTGTAGACTATTAAAACCCAGAGTAGAGCCAGGGCCACCTGTAGACTATTAAAACCCAGAGTAGAGCCAGGGCCACCTGTAGACTATTAAAACCCAGAGTAGAGCCAGGGCCACCTGTAGACTATTAAAACCCAGAGTAGAGCCAGGGCCACCTGTAGACTATTAAAACACAGAGTAGAGCCAGGGCCACCTGTAGACTATTAAAACCCAGAGTAGAGCTGGGCAAAATACCTTTTAGTTTCAGGGCAGTGAAGTCCTGGAACTCCATGACAGAAAGTTACAAAAACTTGCCAAATAGTTATTTTAAGAGATTAATTCATTACATGTCTTGAACGACTAGAGTGGGTCTAAGAGATTATTGTAATATGTTATGCTGTATTTCAATTCATGTGTGGACATGAGGTATATGGGGGTAGGCTGGGGAGTGTAACTGGTCATATGTCTAGGTAACAGGAATGTGGATCTTTGTTTGTGTTTTTGTGCTTTTACTTTGCTTTTGTTGTCTTTTACATTTCTTAAGGACTCTATAAAATCAATAGCATATTAAAGACAAAGCAAAGCTTTTCCATAAGCACTTAAAAAAATTATACAATCATATCTATTAAATTGTCTGATATTGTTATGATTAATATAATAAATAATTCAATCACAAGTAATATTATCATATATGATATTATAGCTGCAGTATGTATTAAGGTATGAGATAGTAAGACTCTTAGTGAGCTCAGTGAAAAGAACATCCCAACAACACAGCCTAAACCTCAGGAAGCCTGAACCTTCACGCGTTAGTAATCCTCCATCTGTATTACCTCCGTCCTTCCGTCCGTCTCTGAATCTGAAAAGCAGCACCACAGAGCCAGGGACTACTAATACACTCTGATATACAATCTACTCTAACAAGCTGTTCTTAGGGCCCTTAGATGGTCCATGCAGTCAGACATCTGTTTTGGGAAGGCATGGCCCTTTCTCTCTCTCTCTCTCTATCTCTCTCTTTTTCTCTCTTTCTCTCTCTCTCTCTCTCTCTCTCTCTCTTTTCTCTCTCTCTCTCTTCTCTCTTTCTCTTCTCTCTCTTCTCTCTCTTTCTCTCTCTCTCCTCTCTCTCTCTCTATATATATATATATACTCTCTCTCCCTCTTCCTTCTCTCTCTCCCCTCTCTTTGCCATCTCTCTCTCTCTCTCTCTCTCTCTCTGCAGACAGTATTTGATCCTATAGTTACCCACATTTCCAACACAACTGTGACATAGTGGATAACCTGTGAAGCCAGACCGGCTTAGAGGGCCAACAGCTGCACACGTTCGTCCACCGCTCACTGGAACAAATCTCAGGGAATGGAGGGAAGTTAGGAGTTGGGTTTTACGATGGTTAAGACCCTCCATTAAAAATGAGAATACAGGAACTAGAGTTTCACTCAGCTCAGAGATGATTTATGTTATGACATTTGCTTTTCATTTGGTTGTGTTGTGAGACTCCCAACATATGAATGTGGAGTTTTTTGTGGATTGACGAAGGTACTTACATACTTACTTACTTACTTAGTATTAAAATAATTTGAAATAAATAAATAACTACAAATATTGTAAAATACAACTTGTTTTATGTATATTATATCGTGTATATTATACAGTGTATATTATATAGTGTATATTATGTAGTGTATATTATAGTGTTTATTATATAATGTATTTTATATAGTGTATATTATGTAGTGTATATTATAGTGTTTATTATATAGTGCATTTTATATAGTGTATTTATATAGTGTTTATTCTATAGTGTATATTATATTGTGTATATTATGTAGTGTATATTATATAGTGTATATTATATTGTGTATATTATATAGTGTATATTATATAGTGTATATTATAGCGTATATTATATAGTGTATATTATAGTGTATATTATATATTGTATTTATATAGTGTATATTATATAATGTATATTATAGTGTTTATTATATAGTGTATTTTATATAGTGTATATTATATAGTGTATATTATGTAGTGTATATTATATAGTGTATATTATATAGTGTATATTATAGTGTATATTATATAGTGTATATTATATTGTGTATATTATATAGTGTATATTATATAGTGTATATTATAGCGTTATATTATATAGTGTATATTATAGTTTTATATTATAGTATTGTATTTATATAGTGTATATTACTAGTGTATATTATGTAGTGCGTACCCTATTATTATAGTTGTATATTATGTGTATTTATATAATGTATATTATTGATTAGGTATATTCTATTGTGTTCTATTATATAGTGTATATTATAGTGTATATTATATATTGTATTTATATAGTGTATATTATATAATGTATATTATAGTGTTTATTATATAGTGTATATTATTTACTGTATTTATATTTTACGTCATTTAGCAGACGCTCTTATCCAGAGCGACTTACAGTTAGTGAATACATATTTTTTTATATATTTTTATTTTTTATTTTTTTATACTGGCCCCCCGTGGGAAACGAACCCACAACCCTGGCGTTGCAAACGCCATGCTCTATCAACTGAGCTACATCCCTGCCGGCCATTCCCTCCCCTACCCTGGCCGACACTGGGCCAATTGGTGCGCCCCCCCCCCCCCGCCCATGAGTCTCCCGGTCGCGGCCGGCTGCGAGAGAGCCTGGATTCGAACCAGGATCTCTAGTGGCACAGTTAGCACTGCGATGCAGTGCCTTAGACCACTGCGCCACTCGGGAGACATTATATAGTGTATATTATAGTGTATATTATATAGTGTATATTATATAGTGTATATTATATACTGTATATTATAGTGTTTATTATATAGTGTATATTATACAGTGTATATTATATAGTGTATATTATAGTCTTTATTATATAGTGTATTTTATATAGTGTATTTACAGTTGAAGTTTACATACACCTTAGCCAAAAACATTTAAACTCAGTTTCTGACATTTAATCCTAGTAAAAATTCCCTGTCTTAGGTCAGTTAGGATCACCACTTTATTTTAAGAATGTGAAATGTCAGAATAATAGTAGAGAGAATGATTTATTTGAGCTTTTATTTCTTTCATCACATTCCCAGTGGGTCAGAAGTTTACATACACTTAATTAGTATTTGGTAGCATTGCCTTTAAATTGTTTGACTTAGGTCAAACATTTCGGGTAGCCTTCCATAAGCTTCCCACAATAAGTTGGGTGAATTTTGGCCCATTCTTCCTGACAGAGCTGGTGAAACTGAGTCAGGTTTTGTTGGCCTCGCTTTTTCAGTTCTGACCACATATTTTCTATAGGATTGAGGTCAGGGCTTTGTGATGGCCACTTCAATACCTTGACTTTGTTGTCCTTAAGCCATTTTGCCACAACTTTGGAAGTATGCTTGGGGTCATTGTCCATTTGGAAGACCCATTTGCGACCAAGCTTTAACTTCCTGACTGATGTCTTGAGATGTTGCTTCAATATATCCACATAATTGTCCTTCCTCATGATGCCATCTATTTTGTGAAGTGCACCAGTCCCTCCTGCAGCAAAGCACCTCCACAGCATGATGCTGCCACCCCCGTGCTTCACGGTTGGGATGGTGTTCTTCGGCTTGCAAGCGACCCCCTTTTTCCTCCAAACATAACGATGGTCATTATGGCTAAACAGTTCTATTTTTGTTTCATCAGACCAGAGGACATTTCTCCAAAAAGTACGATCTTTGTCCCCATGTGCAGTTGCAAACCATAGTCTGGCTTTTTTATGGCGGTTTTGGAGCAGTGGTTTCTTCCTTGCTGAGCGGCCTTTCAGGTTATGTCGATATAGGACTCGTTTTACTGTGGATATAGAGTACAGTCTAAAGATGATGTCATCCCATCCCATCAGTCTATATAGTCTAAAGATGGATTCAAATACTATAACTGTAACTCACATACAAACAACTGTAGTCATGTATCCCGAGTCTGTCGGATGTATTTAAATCCACCTTAAAAACCTCTTAGGTGTAAAGTCCCCTGTTTAGGGGATCTTCGTGGTTCTGGTACCGGTTCCGACCGAATTTTTCCCACTGTATATCGAAATGGCTTGCAATGAACCATAACACTGGTTCCCTGTGTGATGTAGGATGTGAAATCTGAAACCACTTGAAGCTGGGATATCCCTACTACCATTTAATTCGCTCTTCCGACTGTCCATCAACACCTGGCTGAACCCTACCACTGCCAAAGCACATGCCTGCAATCCATACGTCGTAGTGCATCAGGAGAGAGTGGATTCATCACTGTAACACATTCAGAGATCGATTTATAGCCATTAATCCATAGATTCTAAGCAAAAAAACACTTTATGTTTGTCATAGAGGGGCAAGATTAATATGAGATGAAAGGTGAGTTCCTAACGAGTTCATGAAGCCAAGCTAGAGCTCAGTGAGATGTTCACAGCGATGGGGGCAGACATTTTGATCAAGAGAGACCTTTAGAAAATATGCACATTTTCTCTAACACTAAACATACAAATACAGTTATAAGGAAGTTGAAATCTTATAGTTAGTCATTTTATAATTTGATTCTACTATATTTAGAAAGCATATAAGTCATTTCAAGCCTTATTCATTCAGTTTTGTTGAATAGGAAATACATCATATAAAATATTTAATATGTTCATATTTTTTAAATCATATTTATACTGTGTACATGAGCTTGTGTCCTCAAAATTGACTACACCTCAGCAATTTACAGCAATTTCTACAAGAAAGGTGAGATTTTAACCATTGTTGGCGTATGTTGTTTGAAGTCACTGGCCAGGTGCTGGCCACTAGCTTGGTTAAGACAGACTAAACTCTGCTCTCACAGTTGAGCACAGCATCCAGTCTGGTTTAAGCACCTCTCTCTGTCACTTCTCTCTGGCTCATTCTTACTGTAGATATATGACTGGTCTGGTCTGGAGGAAGCTGTTTGACAAGGAAGACATGACCGCCATTTGCGTAGGAATGACAACACCTGTCGGATAGAGGAAATCAACACAGGATGTCCATTTTGATGTGGCCATATTGCCCATACCAGTGCCAGTGGAATAACTGAGTCATTGGAAGAAAGCGATTCAGATCAACAAGTCTAAATAAACCCTGACTCTGTTAAGTTATGAGCTCAGTATGTTCTCATGCTATTCAAGCATACTGTAAGATACATACTGGGGATGGTCTATACCCATAATCCTACACATAAGACTGTATAATTTAGCAATAAGGCACGAGCAGGTGTGGTATATGGCCAATATACCATGGCTAAGGGCTGTTCTTAAACACCACGCAATGTGAAGTGCCTGGATACAGCCCTTAGCCGTGGTATATTGGCCATATACCACAAACCACCGAGGTGCCTTATAAACGTAATTAGAGCAGAAAAAATAAACGTGTTGTCATACCTGTGGTATACGGTCTGATATACCAAGGCTGTCAGCCAATCAGCATTCAGGGCTTGAACCACCCAGTTTATAAAATATTATTATCATATTATGGGACATGACCAATAGTAACTGTTAAAAGGGATTCCAATGGACATACGGCATCACTTGATAGCTCACCTTTTGCAGCATAGATATATTTCAACATGGATTATAACAGTACACATACAATATTTCATATAGCTCAATCCTTCCATGGTTACTGCTGCTGTGGATCAGGGAAATAGACAGATAAGCAGATCTTTTTGATGAAGCAGTTTATGAAAATGTCAGATTCATATTAATTGCATATGAAAATATAGCCTTTTAATATTAAAGTATATGAAAATATACTCCTTAATGACTCCAGTAACCGTTAGGGCTCACTGCTTATGAATGGATGCTGATGATTTAGTTAGTGTCAAGTGATACCGTCTGTGTGTGTGTGTCTGTGTGTGTGTTTGTGCGAGCATGTGCCCGTGTGTCCACAGAAGGCACAGAAACTTTCACAGGAACTGGAAGCACAGTGATACAGGCTGTTGATAAAAACCACAGCTTGGATTATACATCGTTTCTGCTGCAGACGTACGTTACTGTATGACTGTACTGATATCTCCCAGTGTTAAGAGAATTACAGTCTCTCTCTCTCTCTCTCTCTCTCTCTCTCTCTCTCTCTTCTCCCTCTCTCTCTCTCTCTCTCTCTCTCTCTCTTTCTCTCTCTCTCTCACACACACACACACACACACACACACACACACACACACACACACACACACACACACACACACACACACAGCAGGCATCTCGTCACAGCATGCAAATGTAGTGAAAACAGAAGGTGTACAAGCACATATTTTTACTAAATGGAAAACCTATTTTTTGGGGCGTTGTGGCCCTTGGAGTGTTTTGTGTGTATGCATCTGTGTGTATGTGTTTGTGTGTGTGTGTGTGTGTGTGTGTGTGTGTGTGTGTGTGTGTGTGTGTGTGTGTGTGTGTGTGTGTGTGTGGTGCCTCCGGTGTTAAGCTTTACAGGGGGAGAGAGGCTGGTCACTGTCCTCTATCTCTGTCCACAAACAACATTTAATCACAATCCCTGTCGGCCCGTATAAATCTGTATAGACCCAATTAAACGTAGCCCTTTAGCACCCTCATACTCAAACAGCATCAGACCATGTCTTCACTATGTAGCAGAGGACAACGTGTAAAAATGGGAGGTCCACTTTCCATAAATTCAACACATGACAACCATGAGCACCGTCACATTACAATGGGTTAATTGTAGTCACATTAAAATGTGACTCTAGTAGGAATTTGTGATATATACATGAAAAATAAATTCATGTATAAAACGACAACAACAACAAAAAACGATACAGTGGTACATAACATATGAATGAATATAGTAAAGACAAAAAAGGTTTGGAGAACAGTTGGTTACCTTGGTATATTTTACATCTACAGCCACATCCTGACCTGTGATAATATACGAAATGCAGACACGAGGACGGACAATCTACAATCAAAGGGAAACTTTGAAAAACATAATTTTTTTAATATTTTGGACAATAAACTGGTTGGTAATGATTTATTTTCAGAAAGAAAAATACTGCATGATCGCGATGAATAATGTGCTTATCGTTGGCTCCTCAAACTATTCTGGTACCAGATTTTGAAATCGAAAATGTAATAATTAAACATCCTGATAGAAATTATATCAAAATACACCGTCTTATACATACTTGAACACTTTTATTTTTATTAGCAGTTTGTTTCCTAAAAATGTAAGTTCTAAAAATACGGATAATTTATTCCAAATGTGAATAAAAAACAATGACATAATTGGGTTTGAAAATGTTTATACTGAAATGACTACATTCAAACCAACTTTTAGCTTATGCGGGAGGGGAAAAAAAGGCATTTTTGGGGCATCTCACAATTGAATTCCACAAAAAAAACAAAATAAAAAAGTGCAAAAAATAACAAATAAATATATTTTTAAGGAAAGGCATATTTGGCAAAGGGCACTGTCATATTAAAAAATATCAATAATGTTAATATGTTTTATTTATAAAGAGTAACAAATGTGATCTCGCCGTGGAACATTTTGAGACCAGGGGAAAGAGAGGGCATCTAAAGCCAATGTGAAGCGTTGTTAGGGTGGAGAGCTGTGATTGGGTCGGTATGCAAATAACTCATTAGTATGCGTTAATAGCTGCTCTGGGCTCTCAGATGTAACATCACAAGCAAATATAAAAACTGTTAAATATCCTCTTCTACAGTTCATCTAAAACGAAGCTGATTATCCTACTAAAATGTAACGCAGAAGATTAAGCAAGAGACTAAAAATGTGTATGAAAAATTATATCAGGATTGTATCTGACCATCAGCGTCATCCCTGTCCCTTCCTGTCCACCCAGATAACAAAACAAAGGAATAATTAAGTCAGAGACGACGTGCGCGCCCAACCCCGTCTCGCACACTCGCATGCCCACCAAAACGTGAAAATCCAGGCCCATTCCCCCCTTTGAAACTTGATGGTTGTTGAACTTATTTTTAGTGTCATTTGATAAGCTTCCCTGGTTGCGCAGAGACATCCCACTGACCCAGCCACTGGTCATTGTCTATACCGGTTCCCATCAAAACCGGGCGCGCTTTGTCAGGTTTCGACTCGAATATCCATTTTGCATCTGAAGTACCGTATCCAAAGTGACTGGATCGTTGGAGCCTTTTCTCTTCAGCTGCTGCTGCCTCTCCTCCCCCACAGTGCTCCCCTCTCGCTGACATCATTTGGGATTGGTGTCATGACAGCGCGCTTGAGAAATCCACAACAAATATATATATATATATATATATATATATACTACCGCTTTTTTTTTGGTGGTGGGGTGACGCGTGCGAGGCTTGGTAACATAATTTCTGGAAATGAACAATACTTATCCGTCCGTCGCATCCGTTGCCTTGGTTTTGCGTTTGGGTTTCGGACAGCTAGGGTGCACCAAACCGTCGCCAAGGAGACAGGATGGAGTGGGTTCTTTCTCTTCACATACAGTTACAGGTCATTCAATGTCAAAAGGCATAAAAAAAAGACGATCAACTCTTCACAGGCTGCTGCTTGCTGTTCCCTTTAATTATTTTAATTAAACTTTGATATTCTGCTGCCGAAGCTAAAGGGCTGAGACTGGAGAGAGGCAAGGAGGCCCTTGGAGGACTGGAGACAGAAGGGATGGGCAGAGGCAGGGAGGCCCTTGGAGGACTGGAGACGGAGGGGAGTGGGAGACAGCTGTATCTATATCTTAAAACTCTTCAACTGACTGACTGGCAGGTTTATGGGTTGTGATGTTGTACGCCTTAGTGAGCATACAGCAGAATGCATCAAAACAGGGGGGAATACGGGCTTTAGGCGCCCATCCTTCAAACGTAGTCGGAGTGGAGAGTTGTGGTGGTCTGGTCAGAGGGGCTGTCCTGTCCCGGACCGGCCAGGCCCGCGGTGGGATAACGCTCCAGTAACTCCCCTTGTCCCCAGTGCATAATGAAAGAAAGGTGTCTTCACAAAACTAAAGGGCACTGTCTTAGCTACTGCTTCCAATACCTTAGGGCGTCCTGGGCTGTCCACAGTTTGTCATGCGTGTGCACTTCTCAGTGTTAAAATGACAGGATCTCCAGTCAAAGGGGGTCCCGCCGGGCAGCTTTCAACGATGGTGGATGGAGAGGAGTTGGGGAGGCTTTGTGACGAGACGTTGCCAAGAGGCGATGGACTTGTGCACTGTGTTGAGGCCTGCTGGGAGTATTCCTATTGCCACGCTAACGGCACACAGCCTCACTCTCTCTGGGAGCATTCCTATTGACACGCTAACGGCACACAGCCTCACTCTCTCTGGGAGCATTCCTATTGACACGCTAACGGCACACAGCCTCACTCTCTCTGGGAGCATTCCTATTGACACGCTAACGGCACACAGCCTCATCAGCTCTCTCGCTCTGCATGTTTATTTTTTTTTAGATAGCTTCCATCTGTGTCCATGAAATGAGGTTCTCCACAGAAGGCGCAATATGGTCAGAATATGTTAAGCCTTTAGTGCGCACAAAAAGCTAACTGGATCCGATTGGCCACGTTTTGTGCCGCAACTGTTTATTTGCTTTGGCCTCTTGTGAAATAAAAAGGACAAGTAGAAAAATATAAAGTCATATCCCTGTTATGGAAGAATGGAAATATGAAAATGTTCTTATGAGTAAGACGCTGTTTGAGACGGCAGGAGACATCATGGAGAAGAGATTCCCCTTTGTGCACAAAACTGAGAGAAGCAAATGGTTTTGGACGCTATAGTCTTTTGGATATTAGGTCTTCAAAAACATATTTGTATGTTGTATGTTGAAGATGTCTTCCTTGTGTTCGTCTTCTAACCGTTCTGCACTCGGTTGAAATTAATACATCTCCCCTGAAAAGAGAAACAATAATACATTGTATTAGTCTTGGATCAATAACAGCACTCCAAAATTCCACACATTCATACACTAGTAAATCATCGTAATATTTGTTACAGCTAATATTCTTCTAAATTAAACTGTATTGTTTTCCCCAAAAATTGCAAATACTTTTCAAGTAAATCTAATTATTGTAGCATAGGAACACAGTTAAATATTTGATATGTTGAAACATTTCCAAGTTTACAAAAGTACACATTTGTAGTTTTTTCTGCAACAAATTAAAAAATATATCAAATTTAAAACTTTCATCAGAAACTGATTTTTAATCTTTTTAAAATGTTAAACTATATATATATATATATATATATATATATATATATATATATATATATATATATATATATATATATAAGTTAAAATGTGCTAATTCACAGGAAACTTTTAGAATTTCACCTATCAGTAAGATGACAAATTATTACAAATCTTACATTGATATATATGTTTTTTTTAATGGTCTATGCTCATACTATGTAAAATAAGTAATAGATCATGTGTACTGTACACGTAAAAAAAAAAAAAAAAAAACTCTGTTACACATTGCAATACTGTTGTAACAGAATGCATAATGCACAATGTGAGGACTCTCACAACTCATCCTCTATTTACTATTATGGTGTTATTACTTTATAGCACATACCACCAACCTGCCCACCACTACAACAATATCTCATTGTAGGCCCCTGACAGTGGTGGTCCCACCCCAACTCACGGGGTTCTGTATAGGGCAGCATGGGATAACATAGGGGTTGGGGTCAATTCTCATTAAAGTCATTTGGTGATTTGAATAGATTTTTTTTATTTTTATAATAGATCTATTCTTTGAAAATAGATTTTGAATAGATGTTCAACTATAGAATTGGAATTTCAGTGTACTTCAGTGTACTTCACTGACTTAAATTCTACTGAGTTAAGTAAATCAGCATTCAGTTTCCTTGCACCTTACTTGTGGAACAATCTTCAAAATGTCCTTAAATGTGATGTTTTGGTGCCTCTAGGGCCATTCAGAAAGCTGATTGAGGACCGTATTACTGAAGAATGTTTTTTTGTTTTTTTTTATGACCGTGTTTTCTTTCTGTTTGCATTTTGTATTTTGACGCGTGTAGTTCTGTAATTTCAGTTATTCTGAATGACTCCCTGTATGACTTCCTGATAAAATAAAGGTTAAATCAAATTGGAATTGACCCCAATCCTGGTGTGGACCACAGGAGGCCCAGTTGAGCAGCTGTCTCAGCCAGCCTTACCGCCTGTCTGCTGGGAGGGGAAACAGTCCAGTGGTATAGCTCCAGCTCTCACTGGCACCAAGAGGGAGCTCCAGTACAGCTAATATACAGACAGCAGCCAAGCAAACAACACTAGTCCCCTCCCCAACCTGCCATTCCCACTGCCACTCTCCCACACCCAGAGACTGAAGTACAACCCTGACACTGTGCCATGCCCTCTCTCTCTCTCTCTCCTCTCCTCCTCTCTCTCTCGCTCTCTCTCTCTCTCGGGGGTCTCTCTCTCCTCATCCCTCTCTCCATCCTCTCTCTCCCTCTCCCTCCTCTCATCTCCTCTCTCTCCTCTCTCTCTCTCTCTCTCTCTTCTTTCTTCTCTCTCTTCTCTCTCTCTCTTTCTCCCCCCCCCCACAGAGACAAAAGCACAACCCTGACATTGGATGCACTAACCGTGTGGATGCCAATGCAATGACTGAGATGTTGTGAGCATCTAAAAACTGCATCCAAATGCGATCAAAGATCGGAGACCATTGCAGTACTCCTACACTGAGTCCAACAGCCACTCTGTGGTGGTTGTTGCCATGGTTCAGTGGTACAGGGGGCAGCCACAACAGTTAGCAGCTCCACACACGGGGTTGTGCTCGCTAAGTTTTGTTTGGATTAGAACTGTGCTTTGGACAAAAGAGAGAACCCTCCTTTTTTTCTCTCTTCAAATCCTGTGTGTGTGTGTGTGTGTGTGTGTGTGTGTGTGGTGTGTGTGTGTGTGTGTGTGTGTGTGTGTGTGTGTGTGTGTGTGTACTCGTGTGTATAGTGTGGGCTTTGCGTCGACCCTCTGTGTCTAATCTCACACAGTCAACAAATAAGGCACATCAGATGCTGTTTTGGCCGCAGACACCAGAGTAGCTAAGTTCACTGGATTTTCTGGGGTTTAAAACGAGAGGGGGACTTTGAGAAAGCTGCTTCCCAGCAGGAGCATTATGTCTGGGGCTGGGGCTATGGAGGGGCTGGGCTATAGGGCTGGAGCTGGCTAACTGGGGCTATGGAGGGGCTGGGGTATAGGGCTGGAGCTGGCTAACTGGGGCTATGGAGGGGCTGGGCTATAGGGCTGGAGCTGGCTAACTGGGGCTCTGGAGGGGCTGGGGTATAGGGCTGGAGCTGGCTAACTGGGGCTCTGGAGGGGCTGGGCTATAGGGCTGGAGCTGGCTAACTGGGGCTCTGGAGGGGCTGGGGTATAGGGCTGGAGCTGGCTAACTGGGGCTCTGGAGGGGCTGGGGTATAGGGCTGGAGCTGGCTAACTGGGGCTCTGGAGGGGCTGGGCTATAGGGCTGGAGCTGGCTAACTGGGGCTATGGAGGGGCTGGGGTATAGGGCTGGAGCTGGCTAACTGGGGCTATGGAGGGGCTGGGCTATAGGGCTGAGCTGGCTAACTGGGGGCTATGGAGGGGCTGGGGTATAGGGCTGGAGCTGGCTAACTGGGGCTATGGAGGGGCTGGGCTATAGGGCTGGAGCTGGCTAACTGGGGCTATGGAGGGGCTGGGCTATAGGGCTGGAGCTGGCTACTGGGGCTATGGAGGGGCTGGGCTATATGGCTGGAGCTGGCTAACTGGGCTATGGAGGGCTGGGGTATAGGCTGGAGCTGGCTAACTGGGGCTCTGTGAGGGCTGGGCTATAGGGCTTGGAGCTGGCTAACTGGGCTTGGAGGGCTGGGGTATAGGCTGGAGCTGCTAACTGGGGCTATTGGAGGGGCTTGGGTATAGGGCTGTAGCTGGCTAACTGGGGCTTGGAGGGCTGGGTATAGGGCTGGAGCTGGCTAACTGGGGCTCTGGAAGTGGGCTGGGCTATGGGCTGAGCTGGCTAACTGGGCTATGGAGGGGCTGGGTAAGGGCTGGAGCTGGCTAACTGGGCTATGGAGGGGCTGGGCTATAGGGCTGGAGCTGGCTAACTGGGGCTCTGGAGGGGCTGGGTATATGGCTGAGCTGGCTAACTGGGCTCTGGAGGGGCTGGGCTATAGGCTGGAGCTGGCTACTGGGCTCTGGAGGGCTGGGTATAGGGCTGGGCTGGCTGGGGGCTCTGGAGGGGCTGGGGTATAGGGCTGAGCTGGCTAACTGGGGCTCTGGAGGGGCTGGCTATAGGGCTGGAGCTGGCTAACTGGGGCTATGGAGGGGCTGGGGTATAGGGCTGGAGCTGGCTAACTGGGGGCTATGGAGGGGCTGGGCTATAGGGCTGGAGCTGGCTAACTGGGGCTATGGAGGGGCTGGGGTATAGGGCTGGAGCGGCTAACTGGGGCTATGAGGGCTGGGGCTATAGGGCTGGAGCCTGGCTAACTTGGGGCTATGGAGGGGGCTGGGCTATAGGGCTGGAGCTGGCTAACTGGGGCTATGGAGGGGCTGGGCTATAGGGCTGGTAGCTGGCTAACTGGGGGCTATGGAGGGGCTGGGGTATAGGGCTGGAGCTGGCTAACTGGGGGCTCTGGAGGGGCTGGGCTATAGGGCTGGAGCTGGCTAACTGGGGGCTCCTGGAGGGGGCTGGGGTATATGGGCTGGAGCTGGCTAACTGGGGCTATGGAGGGTGCTGGGGTATAGGGCTGGAGCTGGCTAACTGGGGCTATGGAGGGGCTGGGGTATAGGGCTGGAGCTGGCTAACTGGGGCTATGGAGGGGCTGGGCTATAGGGCTGGAGCTGGCTAACTGGGGCTATGGAGGGGCTGGGGTATAAGGCTGGAGCTGGCTAACTGGTCCTGTTCCTGGGCCAGTGAGCTCTGAGTTGGCAGTGTGTAATCTACTGTAACTGGGCCACGTTTCAGAGACACACACAGAGGGAGCGAGGGAGAGATGCTGATGGGCACTGCCCACCTGTGTGTGCCACCCGTCAGAGTACAGAGAGGGGGAAACAATAGAAAAGTCTACATGTCAGCATGGGATGTCAGAGGAATTTAATCAGACAGATGGATGGATGGATGGATGGATGGATGGATGGATGACTGACTGACTGGATGAAGGAAGGATGGATGGGGAGATGTCAGAGGTGGGGAGATTGAGAAGTGAAGAGACAAGGGGTACAGGCAGGGTGTTTTTTTCTCTCCTTGTAGTCGGGGAGAGAGAAAGCTAAAGAGAGATCCAAACTGTAAGCTACTGTCTCATGATAAATAGGTAACATTAAAACCCTTACATTAGGTTTGGACTGAACCACATTGGGAGATATTGAGAAGTTAACTTTCTAAATGATGTCAAACATAACTTCAGATATGTTACAGAGACTCGGAGGGTGTCGTTAGATGCAATATGGTTGTGTTCTTGTAGAAATACTGTACAATAGAAAATTATATTCATAGCTACAGGTTTGAGACACATATTCAGCTTTATGATTTTAGTGTTCTGTCGTTTATCTATATCAATGAAAATGCAGTATGAACCACAGAGTTGGAAAGAAAGCCTGATTGAGGCAGTCCCTCCCTTTGTTTTTTTGTCTTGTCATTTTGAACACACCATTTCATCAGACAATGGGCGTCATTTGGACAGTGCCAAATGTGGAGAAAGATGCTGCCAAAATTACTCACTTCTCAGTCATTCTTGCACCAGTATTTATTTTGAAACCTATCCTTCCTACAATGACCAAGAGGCAGCTGCAATTCGAGAGAGTTTAAGCTAGGTTTTCAGTAAGTACAGTGAGGGAAAAAAGTATTTGATCCCCTGCTGATTTTGTACGTTTGCCCACTGACAAAGAAATGATCAGTCTATCATTTTAATGGTAGGTTTATTTGAACAGTGAGAGACAGAATAACAACAAAAAAATCCAGAAAAACTCATGTCAAAAATGTTATAAATTGATTTGCATTTTAATGAGGGAAATAAGTATTTGACCCCCTCTCAATCAGAAAGATTTCTGGCTCCCAGGTGTCTTTTATACAGGTAATGAGCTGAGATTAGGAGCACACTCTTAAAGGGACTGCTCCTAATCTCAGTTTGTTACCTATATAAAAGACACCTGTCCACAGAAGCAATCAATCAATCAGATTCCAAACTCTCCACCATGGCCAAGACCAAAGAGCTCTCCAAGGATGTCAGGGACAAGATTGTAGACCTACACAAGGCTGGAATGGGCTACAAGACCATCGCCAAGCAGCTTGGTGAAAAGGTGACAACAGTTGGTGCGATTATTCGCAAATGGAAGAAACACAAAATAACTGTCAATCTCCCTCGGCCTGGGGCTCCATGCAATATCTCACCTCGTGATCATGAGAACGGTGAGGAATCAGCCCAGAACTACAGGGGAGGATCTTGTCAATGATCTCAAGGCAGCTGGTACCATAGTCACCAAAAAAACAATTGGTAACACACTACGCCGTAAAGGACTGCAATCCTGCAGGGCCCGCAAGGTCCCCCTGCACAAGAAAGCACATATACAGGGCTGTCTGAAGTTTGCCAATGAACATCTGAATGATTCAGAGGAGAACTGGGTGAAAGTGTTGTGGTCAGATGAGACCAAAATCGAGCTCTTTGGCATCAACTTAACTCGCCGTGTTTGGAGGAGGAGGAATGCTGCCTATGACCCCAAGAACACCATTCCCACCGTCAAACATGGAGGTGGAAACATTATGCTTTGGGGGGTTTTTTTCTGCTAAGGGGACAGGACAACTTCACTGCATCAAAAGGACGATGGACGGGGCCATGTACCGTCAAATCTTGGGTGAGAAACTCCTTCCCTCAGCCAGGTCATTGAAAATGGGTCGTGGATGGGTATTCCAGCATGACAATGACCCAAAACACACGGCCAAGGCAACAAAGGAGCGGCTCAAGAAGAAGCACATTAAGGTCCTGGAGTGGCCTAGCCAGTCTCCAGACCTTGATCCCATAGAAAATCTGTGCAGGGAGCTGAAGGTTCGAGTTGCCAAACGTCAGCCTCGAAACCTTAATGACTTGGAGAAGATCTGCAAAGAGGAGTGGAACAAAATCCCTCCTGAGATGTGTGCAAACCTGGTGGCCAACGACAAGAAACGTCTGACCTCTGTGATTGCCAACAAGGGTTTTGCCACCAAGTACTAAGTCATGTTTTGCAGAGGGGTCAAATACTTATTTCCCTCATTAAAATGCTAATCAATTTATAACATTTTTTATGTGCGTTTTTCTGGATTTTTTTGTTGTTATTCTGTCTCTCACTGTTCAAATAAACCTACCATTAAAATTATAGACTGATCATGTCTTTGTCAGTGGGCAAATGTACAAAATCAGCAGGGGATCAAATACTTTTATCCCTCAATGTATAAGCAGAAAACTCAACTGCAATCACATTCGCAATCTGCAGTATTCCCAAGTTGTTCTAAAACAAATGTTGTGTTAAGTATTCCAAATGGACGAAACAGACGTTTTTTTGGCAACAAATCTCCCCAAAATATTTGCCCTGACAAGATGTCACCCTGTGTGTATACCTCTTGGCTTATCTGACCATAGCTTTGGCCTGGCGATGTAAAACCATCTTGGTGGAGGTTTGGGAGTTGTGTCTCTGCCCCCACCATGTTGTCTGGAGCTGCAGAGGTCTGCAGCCTGCAGCCAGACTTCAGAGAACAACAACATGTTTTTTGGCGATCAGAGTTTTGGCTGGTACTTGGGCAAGGCTCCAGAAGTCCGTGTTCGCGTGTGATTTTGCATCTCATCTCTCTCTGAACAGCTTGATTCCCCCAACAACACTACAAAGATCTGTCTTACACTGTCCAGTTTCCACAGTTTCTACATGAGGGACTGAGACCAAGAAAACAAGGTGAATACGGCATCCATATTAGGAAGTCCCTAGAATGAACACAACTGAGGGAGTTTCTGACAACTGAGGGAGTTCATAATATGGACCATTGGAACTACGTCATTCTGTGGTTTTTATGTTTGAATAAAATGTCTCCATGTAACTTGAATGAACTGTTTTATTTGAAATAAGAACTGGTAAACAATAATTATGGACTATGAAATATTCGTTTGGAAGGAAATGAAGACTGTAAAAGCTACAACGTGTCCTTTAGCTTTTAGACACCACATATATCAGTCAAGTTATAACACTCAATTAAATGAGTGGCTGAAACTTAAATGTAATAATTAAAGAACAATTCTACAGTTAAACATCTTCCCCTATCCAAAACCTTCATATTGAATGAACAGTTCCTCTTTCTCTGCAAAGGATCCCAATGGTATTCCTGGAACCCCCCCCCCTCAGAGCAAAACACTTCCAATACCTCTACAATGGACCCATTTCACTGTCCCTGTCTGTCAGTGGAGTCTCACGCATCATACAAGTGTTCTTGCTTTATCCCTCATCCTCTAGCTACATATTGAACAAATGAAGAGGTTGAAAATGGAGGGAGGTTAGGGAGAAGCACAGATGCAAGGGGGATGGCAGCAGTGCCAGAGTTTGAGCAACCCTCCCTCCGTCCACACTTAAGGCCATCACCGGTCCCCACAGCCCCTCGTCGGCACACACACACGCACACACACCGAAACACACACACGCACGTACACACGTACACGCACACACACCGAAACACACACACGCACGTACACACGTACACGCACACATAGCACTGCCATCTGTCTGGAAGGGAAATTAGAGCCACCAGGGCTACAGCCAACAAAATGAAGCTCACTGGAAATCAGAAAATGTTGCCTCATCTTAAAGAAAAAAAAGAAAACTTATACAAGCGCTAGGTACATGGAAGAAAGTAAACATCAGGGTCTACACCAACACCAATAGGAGAGAGTTACCAGAAACAGATATCTGGAAAGCCACAAAGGACAATAGGGTAGAAATCCCCAAAGGACATTAGGGTAGAAAGCCCCAAAGGACATTAGGGTAGAAAGCCCCAAAGGACATTAGGGTAGAAAGCCCCAAAGGACATTAGGGTAGAAAGCCCCAAAGGACATTATGGAGAAGAAAGCCCCAAAAGACATTAGGGTTGAAAGCCCCAAAGGTCATTAGGGTTGAAAGCCCCAAAGGACATTATGGAGAAGAAAGCCCCAAAATACATTAGGGTTGAAAGCCCCAAAGGACATTAGGGTAGAACTGCAACTCAATTTTTCCATCTAATGTTTTTCACTTAATCAAACTGGGAATCCTGTCTAGTCACTGGCAGCTGTGAGGTATCAGTTCAGCTAAGCTCCCTAAGATACTGACATGTACAGTAGAGGAATGCTAGCGTTAGATCTGAGCATTGATTAAGACATTGCCTGCGTACCAAATTGCACCCTACTTAATTTATAGTGCACTACTTTTGACCTTGGCTTGGATAGGAAACAGGGCGCCATTTGGGACACCCCCCCATTAGATGTTAGAAGATGAGAGCATTGATTTAAACATGGTGCTGATCTCTCTCCGTAATTCAGATCCCTCTGTCAGGACGAGAAGCCCTTCAGAAGAGCTTAGCTGTTGTAATTTACCGGGACATTAAATACCACCACTGACACCAAATGATGCAGTCCAAATTGCACCCTATTTCCTATATAGTGCACTAATTTTTGACCAAGGCTTGTAGGTGGTCCTGTGTGGGCTCAGTCGGTAGAGCATGGTGCTTCCAACGCCAAAGGGTCGTGGGTTTGATTCTCACTGGGGCCACCCATACGTAAAATGTATGCACGTAAGTCGCTTTGGATAGAAGCGTCTACTAAATGGCATACTGTATATTACTAGGGAATAGGGTGCAGTTTGGGATGCAGGCCATTTACAGCAGCAGCGGCCTTTCAGAGAAGAGTGTACGCTGGTTTCCGATCGACTTATTCTGTGTAAATAAAGTGGAATATGATCAGCAATCATGCTCTAATGACTCCCTGATTGACCTGGGGGGATGGAGAGAGAAAAGATAAGAGGGATGCCTGCCTGTCTGAATCTAGAGCCAGCAGTAAAACACTGGCAGGCGGCGGCATACTGTTTACAGATTGTTCGTCATTGGCTCACACTATAGTTCATGACATGGGAACATGTTGACTACAGAAATGAGGAGGGACGTCATCCAACTGACCTCAGCACTGCTATCAACCAGCACTCACTGAGATATACTTGCTGTATGTTAAAGGTCCAATGCAGACTTTCTCATCTCACTAGCAAATCATTTCTGCTTAATAATTAAGTACCTTAACGTTATTGTTTTCAATTAAAATGGTCAAGAAACGAAAATAGCTTCTTAGCAAAGAGCAATTTCTCAAGCAAGAATTTTGCTAGGACTGTCTTAGAGTGGTTTGAGTGGGGAGGGGAAAACTGAAAACTAGCTGTTATTGGCAGAGCGATTTGGAACTCTCTTTCTTATTGGTCTATTAACTATTTACTGACTGGTGATGTCACCAGGCAGGCCAAAACTCCATCCCACCAAAACAGGATGACATTTTAAACATCTCTTACAATAAAAAGGGAATTATCATCCTTTTCAACATTTCACAGAATTATTCCAACCTCATAGTGTGGAAATATATATGAAACACAGGAAAAAAAATACTTTTTTGACTGAACTGGGCCTTTAAGCCAGGGTTTCAGGACATAGCAAGATTTTCTCCTGTATTTGATCCAGAAAGGAGAATGACACCAAAAATAAAAGCAATTGTCTAACGATGGAGCTGCACCCTCTGACATGAAAAGAAAAGGGGACAGTTGGATTGAAAAAGCTTTAAATAAAGGTTACAAATCAGGCATGGCACATGATTGTGCTATACACAGGGCCCTATGACATCAATGGCCCGGTCATCTTGCCCCATCCGATTTCAACCATTATTTGCATGATTGTTTGCCCAAGGGCTATGAGGTCAGACATTCATTTCATTTGTTCGCGAATACAATATTTACCACAAAACACTCATTCCATCCCAGCATGCAACACCAGCGCTGCCTGTTTGCTGGTCCGAGGATAAGCTGAATTCTCCTGAAGCCTACAGAAGAGTACAACGTACAAGGCCACAGCAGCTACCTCCAGCTGTTTCCTGCCCCACCATGCCTCCCATCCTTCTCTCCCTCTCTTTCCCTCTAGTCGTTCCCCTTCCGCTGGTCTCAGCCAGTCAGAGTAAAGTGCACATCATTTGCCAGCTAAGAGCTCTGGGCAGCTCTGGGTAGCAGAAAGGCACAGATGGCACTAATGGAGGAGAGGAATCCAACTGAGGCACCGGGACTGAGCCACACCATGCCTCGGCCAAATAGCTCTAGTGGTTATGTATGTCTGTATGTCTGTCTGTTTCTACGCCCAGTCCAACCCAAGCCGGCTCCCAGATCTACCAAGGTTAATTCCAATCCACGGCACTCCAGCATAAAGAATTTAGAATGATGAAATAATCATAAGAGGAGCGCAGGAGGTGGAGAAAGGGGGGGGTCTGACTGGAAGCATGCCAAGAGGATCAGATGGAGCTTGGATGGTGGGATTGTTCTTGGGTAGCTAGCGCCTAGTGACATACTGGAGTGCATGAAGAATAAAACAACAGGCCAACTGGGATTGATTCCCAACCCATCTCTCAGCAGGAAACTGGCTCTGCTTGTAATTGAGTGACCGAGGACTTTGTGTTCAAATACAAATCTGCAGCACACACTACTACTTTCGCTTGTATAGCAATACTATATAACTCATTATAATCTAGATAGAAATACTATATAACTCATTATAATCTAGATAGAAATACTATATAACTCATTATAATCTAGATAGAAATACTATATAACTCATTATAATCTAGATAGAAATACTATATAACTCATTATAATCTAGATAGAAATACTATTTAACTCATTATAATCTAGATGGAAATACTATATAACTCATTATAATCTAGATAGAAATACTATATAACTCATTATAATCTAGATAGAAATACTATATAACTCATTATAATCTAGATAGAAATACTATATAACTCATTATAATCTAGATAGAAATACTATATAACTCATTATAATCTAGATAGAAATACTATATAACTCATTATAATCTAGATAGAAATACTATATAACTCATTATCATCTAGATAGAAATACTATATAACTCATTATAATGCAAATTAATTACTTAAAAATCATACAATGTGATTTTCTGGATTTTTGTTTTAGATTCCGTCTCTCACAGTTGAAGTGTACCTATGATAAAAAATACAGACCTTTACATGCTTTGTAAGTAGGAAAATCTGCAAAATCGGCAGTGTATCAAATACTTGTTCTCCCCACTGTAACTCGTTATAATCTAGATAGCAGTACTATATAACTCGTTATAATCTAGCAATACAGAGAACTCTGTTGTAGCCGGCCACGACCGGGAGACCCATGGGGCGGTGCACAATTGGCCCAGCGTCGTCCAGGGTAGGGGAGGGAATGGCCGGCAGGGATGTAGCTCAGTTGGAAGAGCATGGCGTTTGCAACGTCAGGGTTGTGGGTTCGATTCCCACGGGGGGCCAGTATGAAAAAAAAAAAATGTATGTATGCACTCACTAACTGTAAGTCGCTCTGGATAAGAGCGTCTGCTAAATGACTCAAATGTAAATGTAATGATCATGACCAAACTGCTAGAGATGGGTTCAATAACCAGTTGCTAACCCAACCATGAGGTGTAATCAGATGACCAAGACATGGGTATAATGGTACCTTGTATGGCAACGTTTAGGAAAACCCTGGTAATACACAGAGTGAACTAACCAGTCTCAACCCTTCCTATTAGAATGACGTTTCCCTTTGTCGTGACTGTGCTGATGAGCATCCAACACACACAAGACAGGGGCAGGGGGGGGGGGGGGCTCATCTGTCCTGTTTTAATTCATCCATCCGTCGTCTCCCCCCACATAGACCCAGAGACATGTTACACCGAGAGACTGAGGGATACACCAAAAACCATACGCTTACATAATGCCTTCCAGTGTAACCCCGAATACCAACCACCAACAAGACCCAGCTGATTTGCATAATGTTAATATGTAAGAGGAAGAGGAAGAAGAAACATGCTTACGGAATGTTTTCCTCCTCTGTTTGGGGGCTAAAGGCTGTTTCCATAGCGGCACCCCAAACATCATCCCGCGGCTATGAGTGTTTCCACACAAATGTGTGAGTGAATGTAATAAAAAACCGTAAAGTACTGAAAGAGAGAGAGCGAGCGAGCGAGAGAGAGAGAGAGAGACAGACAGAGAGAGAGAGAGAGAGAGATAGAGAGAAGAGCAGAGAGAAGAGAGAGAGTAGAAAGAAAGAGAGAGAGGAGAGAGACAGAGAAGAGAGAGAGAGAGAGAGAGAGAGAGAGAGAGAGAGAGAGAAGAAGAGAGATAGAGAGAGAAGAGAAGAGAGAGCAGAGAGAGAGTAGAGATAAGAGACGAGAGAGATATATAGATAGAGAGAGAGATACAGAGGAATCCTTATAGATATCTAAAGAAAGATAGAGAGAGGAGAGAGATCGCCGAGACCATGCGTCTCTGACTGTTTCCTACGTGCGATTTGTGAGTGTGTGTGTGTACGTGTATGCTGACACACTTGTGTGTATCTGTGAGCGTGTGTGTGCTCACAAGTGTGTGTGTGTCTGTGTGTGTGCCCATTTCCTGTTCCCTCCAACAGCGAGCCAGCGTTCCTCCAGTGGTGCCGGATGAGGGTCACATGCGATCTGAGCTGAGGAGAGAGGCGACACAGCACATGCGACAGGACAGGGAGGCCCGTAATTGGAGAGAGCTGTCAAGACGAGGGGTGTGGCGCGTGTGAGGTGGAGACACTGTGTGTGTGTGTGTGTGTGTGTGTGTGTGTGTGTGTGTGTGTGTGTGTGTGTGTGTGTGTGTGAGACTGCCACTGTGCTGCATGGCGTGGCACGTGCCAGGGCGGCTGCCCTCCCTCCCCCATGGGGTGGCACATATTAAGTCCCTCATGAGGCTAATGCAGGGAGAAATGGCTCTGGAACACAGGTCAAAGGGTAACACGGTTTAGGAAGGAAGCAGGGCTGAACCTCAATGTAGAGGTTTAGGAAGGAAGCAGGGCTGTAGCCCACTTCAACCTCAATGTAGAGTGCTACTGTTCAGGGTTGATGTGAAACTAACTAACGATGAGGGTTAGTTTGGAGGTTGACTAAGTAGGTCTTCAGTTTTACCGTTTTTGATCTTTTGATAAGATTAAATATATTTTTTACAGAAGCAAAGGATCAATCCCAATTTTGTCTTTTCTCCAAGGTTGACTTTGTGTTCCTGTTTTGGTGTGATATTATGAAAGTTATTTCGGATGGTTTCGTGTTTGAATCGTTTAATGTGTTATGAATATTCATGTTATACCCCCATTTAGTTAATGATTGAGAAAATAATTTTCTGTTGTCCCCAATTCCAAAATGCTTGGGAACACCTCGTGTTTGATACAATGCTATCTATTGTTGATACTGTAAACCCCTTAACATGTAATTATCTAAATAAATAAATATCTAATTTCGTGTTTAACAAATTGTTCATCAACAAATGATTAAAAATGCATTTTGAACAATTTCAATGCTAATGATGTGCCATCATGGATCGCTAAAAAAAATGCGACGTTGTCAAACAGATACAGCTGACATGATTAACTACAATTAGAGACAGGTAAAACAAAAGAAGTAATCTGGTAATTAGCAGTAATCACAGAGACAAAGGAGTTAATTGCACTGGAAATAATCGTTTAATTTCTCAGTTGTAATTTGATCTCTTTGTTGATATGTGGATATCTATAACCAGATCTTTATCTGATAATATCCATCTAATAATCTCACAGGACTAAAGACACAAAGGGAACACTTTATTTCCTTCCTTTATAAACTCTATTTAAGTAACCTATACTCAATACATCAAATACATTGTAGGTTTATAATACATCTTTAAAATGTGTAATTCAAGATTGTGTGCCTGTTCCTCTGCCAAGCCCATGTCTTCTCAGTTCAGGTCACATTAACCCACTTCTCACAGTTGTGGTCCAGAAACAACAGCCTCCCCTTTAATCTAGTGTAAAAGGCCTGGAGCCTGCAGCTGGTTCTATCATCCTGTTATATCTCCACCATCACCTGCAGCTGGTTCTATCATCCTGTTATATCCACCATCACCTGCAGCTGGTTCTATCATCCTGTTATATCCACCATCACCTGGAGCTGGTTCTATCATCCTGTTATATCTCCACCATCACCTGCAGCTGGTTCTATCATCCTGTTATATCCACCATCACCTGCAGCTGGTTCTATCATCCTGTTATATCTCCACCATCACCTGCAGCTGGTTCTATCATCCTGTTATATCCACCATCACCTGCAGCTGGTTCTATCATCCTGTTATATCCACCATCACCTGCAGCTGGTTCTATCATCCTGTTATATCTCCACCATCACCTGCAGCTGGTTCTATCATCCTGTTATATCCACCATCACCTGCAGCTGGTTCTATCATCCTGTTATATCTCCACCATCACCTGCAGCTGGTTCTATCATCCTGTTATATCTCCACCATCACCTGCAGCTGGTTCTATCATCCTGTTATATCCACCATCACCTGCAGCTGGTTCTATCATCCTGTTATATCCACCATCACCTGCAGGAGGTTCTATCATCCTGTTATATCTCCACCATCACCTGCAGCTGGTTCTATCATCCTGTTATATCCACCATCACCCAGTGATCATCACGTTATTTACTACTCACATTAACATGCGGCTTGATAAGCATATTCTCCACAATATGTTTTATCACCAAGCCTTTCCTTCCACCCAACCCAATACAGCAGAGTGTGTGTGTGTGTGTGTGTGTGTGTGTATTGACTGCAAATGTATTGTTATAAATAACAATAATACGACTTAAACAGTAGACTGAGAATATATTATATTTATGAGCTATGTGAACATGGATAGGCATTTCTGTTGAAGGTTACCTATCTGGTGAGCATGATTATTGTAATAATTTTTTTAAAGCTTTAGTTAAGTATTGTACACCTATGATTCTTATGCAGACATTTCAACATGTAACCGGAACCACGTTCAAATACAGACCCTATTTACAGGTTCTTCATAAGTCACATAAACCTGAAAATCAGTGTGTATCTATGGGCTGCTGTTGCTATGGGCCTTATATGTCACATGAACCCGAAAAAGTCCTCATATATACTATTAAAATCAGGTCTGAACAAAATATAGCCCTAGACAAAATCTCAACAGATGGATGTATTCCTAGAATCATGGGACCAAATTATTCTGATTCCCAGGTCTCTTGGATCTTGGGAAAGGCATGTCCCAATATGTCACATTTTTGTCATAAGTCCTGATATTGTCTATAAACACGTATGAGTGTGTGTGTGTGTGTGTGTGTGTGTGTGTGTGTGTGTGTATATCAGTTAATATTTACACCCTAGCTAGTTTACAGCCTTACATAAATATTAACTTTTCAGTGGTAAGATTTAAGGCTGAATTTAACACTAAGACAGACTGGAATTGTAAATAATTTCAGGCCAGCCCTTCCTAACATGAATCAGATATGTAGACTACTTGCTAAATAAGCATAATCTCTTTGGAATATACCATAACCCTAACCATACAGGGTACAATCAGTGACTACCCAGCAAACCGGAAACATTCCTAGAACATTAGCTAAGATTCCCCTTAAGTTCTAGTTAGGGTTTTAGAGAATGTTTTTGATAACAAAACATTTTTATTTTTCAAAACATATTTTAGATTAAATAACCTTGAAATGTTCTACTAACATTCACTAAAATGTTGTTCACAACATCTGTAACAGCCACCACAGAACATTCCCCAAAAGTTCTCATTAGGTTTCCAGGTAATGTAAATAATGTACCAGTAATGTTTTCCCAGCAAACCAAAATTGGTTCTGTGAAAGTTCCCAAAACATTTGTTAGGGTGCGGAAAATGTTCTCTTAATACAAAATCTGTCCATTCGAGCTCCCGAGTGTCGCAGCGGTCTAAAGCACTGCATCTCAGTGCTTGAGGTGTCAATACAGAACCCCTGGTTCGATTCCAGGCTGTATCACAACCGGCCGTGATTGGGAGTCCCATAGGGCGGCGCACAATTGGCCCAGCGTCGTCCGGGTTTGGCCGATGTAGGCCGTCATTGTAAATAAGAAAATCTTCTTAACTGACTTGCCTAGTTAAATAAAGGTTAAATATATACAGTGGGGGAAAAAGTATTTAGTCAGCCACCAATTGTGCAAGGTCTCCCACTTAAAAAGATGAGAGAGGCCTGTAATTTTCATCATAGGTACACGTCAACTATGACAGACAAAATGAGAAAAAAAAATCCAGAAAATCAGATTGTAGGATTTTTAATTAATTTATTTGCAAATTATGGTGGAAAATAAGTATTTGGTCAATGACAAACGTTTCTCAATACTTTGTTATATACCCTTTGTTGGCAATGACACAGGTCAAACGTTTTCTGTAAGTCTTCACAAGGTTTTCACACACTGTTGCTGGTATTTTGGCCCATTCCTCCATGCAGATCTCCTCTAGAGCAGTGATGTTTTGGGGCTGTCGCTGGGCAACACGGACTTTCAACTCCCTCCAAAGATTTTCTATGTGGTTGAGATCTGGAGACTGGCTAGGCCACTCCAGGACCTTGAAATGCTTCCTACTGGCTAAGCCACTCCTTCGTTGCCCGGGTGGTGTGTTTGGGATCATTGTTATGCTGAAAGACCCAGCCACGTTTCATCTTCAATGCCCTTGCTGATGGAAGGAGGTTTTCACTCAAAATCTCACGATACATGGCCCCATTCATTCTTTCCTTTACACGGATCAGTCGTCCTGGTCCCTTTGCAGAAAAACAGCCCCAAAGCATGATGTTTCCGCCCCCATGCTTCACAGTAGGTGTGATCATTTTGACCCCACGGGGTGAGATCTTGCACAGAGCCATAATTGCTCCCACAGTTGATTTCTTCAAACCAAGCTGCTTACCTATTGCAGATGCAGTCTTCCCAGCCTGGTGCAGGTCTACAATTTTGTTTCTGGTGTCCTTTGACAGCTCTTTGGTCTTGGCCATAGTGGAGTTTGGAATGTGACTGTTTGAGGTTGTGGACAGGTGTCTTTTATACTGATAACAAGTTCAAACATGTGCCATTAATACAGGTAACGAGTGGAGGACAGAGGAGCCTCTTAAAGAAGAAGTTACAGGTCTGTGAGAGCCAGAAATCTTGCTTGTTTGTAGGTGACCAAATACTTATTTTCCACCATAATTTGCAAATAAATTCATAAAAAATCCTACAATGTGATTTTCTGGATTTGTCTGTCATAGTTGACGTGTACCTATGATGAAAATTACAGGCCTCTCTCATCTTTTTAAGTGGGAGAACTTGCACAATTGGTGGCTGACTAAATACTTTTTTTCCCCACTGTATATTTTAAAATGTTTGTATAAAACAGTCAACTCATGTTGCAAGAACGTTCCCAGAACACATTTAATCTGTTCTTTGAAGGTTTCCATAATGTTTAATTAGGTTGTGGGAATATTCTGAGGAGAACATTGTATGAATGTTAGGACATTTGTCTTTATTTCGTTGAAATGTATAAATCCAGTCAGAAATGCAGAATTCAGACAAACTGTAAAAAAATGTAACATTGTGTAAAAATGTAATGTTCAGCTTTAAAAAACGTTCCTGATATAATTCAAATCAAATTAAATGTTGTTTGTCACATGCGCCGAATACAACAGGTGTAGACCTTACAGTGAAATGCTTACTTACCTTAACCAACAATGCAGTTTTAAGAAAGAATACCAAAAAAAAAATCACAATTCCTACTTAAATGGCCCCCTTTCTTATTTTTCACGATCTGAAATGCAAAAGTGATCCTAGATCATCACTCATAGTCTTGGATACCTTGTAAATACGGCCCAGAAGTACGCAGCATATAAAGAGGATGGGTGAAGAGATGGTGAATAACCCAGTTACCAGTATTTCCCTGGGTTAGTTATGTCTAAGAAGGTTAAAAAGGAAGCATGGAATTCCTGATTGACCGTACTGCCATGGCGACCATACTGAAAACATTAAATGTAAGAGAGCTACCTTGGTGCCTCAGAGGGTCAAAAATCTGCCTAGGAAACCAAACAATTCAGGTTCAAACCCCACATGCGGATTGGCAACGTCAAGTGTATAAAACATGACTATTTTTGGATGACTAAACGCTGTTCAAATGTCCTATGAATGAAATTAAAAGGCCATGTGTCTCTACATCCCTACAATACAGTCCTCAAATGACAATTGTTGTTAAATCTAGAGAGAAACACAATGGGAATGTATTCTAATCTGATTTAAATTTGCATGCTGAGAATGTTGTAGTAATATTAGGTAAAACTAAAATATAACATTTTTGAAATGTTCTTGAAATGTTCTGAGGACCTCCAAGACAAGTTAACATGTATATTGCGTGAACATCAATGGAATATTATGTTAAACCTTAAACAAATATGCCATGAACGTAATAAAAACTGACTTAATTCATTCAATTACAACATTAAGAGAATTTCCTGTGCAACCTAACTTAAAATATGCTCAGTTGTGATGACATTCATATAATGTTTGTGTTTTGGGAATCGATCTCTTGTAATGTACCCGTACTGTTCCCACAACCTAATTAAATATTCTGGGAAACATTAAAGAACAGATTAAATGTGTTCTGTCAACATTCTTGCAACATAAAAGGAATATTTTGTGCACCGTGATAGAAACATGGACAGTTGTAGTTTTTTGGGAACCTATCTTGTCATATCCCCACAATGTTCCCACAACCTAAATAATTTTTCTGGGAACTTCTAAAGAACATAACAAATGTGTTCTGGGAAAAAGTTCATGCAACATCAGGCACATTTTCTTTGCAACCTAATAGAAACATTGAAATAATCAGCACAACTGGACAGTTTTTGTGTTTTGGGAACATATCAATTGACATGTACACACAACTTTCCCACAGCCTACTGAAACAGGTAGCTTGGCGGGTAGGAGCGTTGGGCCAGTAAACAACAGGTTGCTGGATCTAATCCCTGAGCTGACAAGGTAAACATCTGTAGTTCTGCTCCTGAGCAAGGCATTTAGTCCCCTGGTGTGGATGTCGATTAAGGTAGCCCCCCCCCACCTCTGTAAATTCAGAGGGGTTGGTTAAAATGCAGAAGATGCATTCAGTTGTACAACTAACTAGGTATCTCTGTTGTAACATCAGATGAAGGTTTTTTGCACCCTAAAATAAACATTGTAAAATCATCTGCACAACTGGACAGTTTTTGTGTTTTGGGAACATATTTTTTTGTGATGTCCTTACATTATTCTCGCCAGACTGTTCCCACAACCTAATGCAATATTCTGGGAACCTTTAAAGAACAGATTACACATGTTTTAGGAATGTTCTTGAAACATCAGACGAATGTTTTATGCAAACATTCTATAATCCTCTGGACAGTTTTTGTGTTCTGAGAACATTTGCCGCGACCTTAACGAGCGTTCTGGAAACTTTCACAGAACCAATTTTGGTTAGCTGGGTAGCCTTAGATTAGAAAATGGTCCGTACCTATTTCTTTCCCCTCATCTCCCCAAAGACATTGACTGCAGCAACTTGTTGTCCAATAAAATAAACAGGGAAAATAATGTTCCCAGGCTCAGTGTCCAAAACCACACCTTCCTTTCTTTCGCTTTTCTATTGTATTATTTAACGATATGAAAATGGGATGGGTTACAGAGCGGGCATAGACTGTAGTAGGAATAGAAGTAGCAGACAGCAGAAGACCCGACGACTCGTCAGCAGTTTAGTCCAGATTCTGGAGTCTGCAGCACTCCCGCTGGACCAGATCCCAGCACCACCCACCACAACAGCTTCTCCTCAGCTTATGAAGCTGTTCACACCTGAATGTGTGTTTTCACCTCCACACCTCTGGGTGACAAACCCATGACCTTTGTGGCGTAGTCGGGCTAGTCACCATGACACTCCTCAGGGTGGAGAAGGGACTAATGACAGAGGTGTGTGTCACACTCAAATCCTTCCTGAAAACACAACACTCACGTTCCACGTCAACATCGCCACTATAAGCTATAATGATAACCGCTAGCCTATAGAAAACATGATTGTAGTAAGCCAGGGCCGACACTAGTTCTTGTCTCCAGGTGGGTGGTTGATGTCAGGATGTGATGGGACTAGCCAGCCATCACTGGGGACCACATTGGAATTTAGTGTTGTATAACACTTTCATGTGTTATTCTCTGGGATTGTCAATGTTTAATAGTAAAACAACTTTTACCAACAACAACAAAAAATCTATTCATTGCTATACTGTCCTGGTCCATGGCAGAACAGCAGCTATGGACTTGAATCAACTCTGGTTGACCTGAGTTCACAGAGGAGGGCACTGCTCTACCTCACAGCTCCACCTCCCTCTACCTTCCCAGGGCCCAATAATGCAAATAACAAGTTTGGCAGGCTAACACACACGTACGCACGCACGCACGCACGCACGCACGCACGCACGCACGCACACACACACACACACACACACACACACACACACACACACACACACACACACACACACACACACACCACACACACACCACCACACACACACACACACACACAACACACACACACACACACACACACACACACACACCACACACACACACACACACACACCCACACACACACACACACACACACACACACCCACACACCCACCACCACACCACACACCCACACACACACACCACACACCACCCACACACACACACACACAACAACACACCACACACACACACACAACACACACACACATCACACAACACACGCACGCACGCACACACCACACACACACACACACACACACACACCACACCACACCACACACCCACACCACCACACCACACACACACAAACACCACCCCACCCACCACACACCACACACACCACACACACCACACCACAGCACACACACACAAACAAACACACACACACACACACACACCACATGCACAAAACACACACACACACACACACACACACACACACACACACACACACGGCGCTGGCTATTACAACAGTTTTTTGTCCGGAGAAAGGGTGTGAACCGCTGCACTGCATGAAAATACCTTCAAATCAACTAAAGGGCTCACGCTAAAAAAGATGCCCGGCTAAAGGCCAGCTTGGCCTGGCCAGAGCTGTGCTGAGCTGAAGGACCTTGGCCAGCTGTGCTGAGCTGAAGGAACTTGGCCAGAGCTGTGCTGAGCTGAAGGACCTTGGCCAGAGCTGAGCTGAGCTGAAGGAACTTGGCCAGAGCTGAGCTGAGCTGAAGGAATTTGGCCAAAGTGTTTGTAAGGGACAGTATGAATCAGAGTGTTACTGCAAGCCATCTGCCATTAGGATGAGGAGGAGTGTTCTCCAACATCAGCAGAACAGAGGCAGCGAGAGCTGCATATGGCCTGAGACACAGTGTCACATTGGGGACAGGGCTGCTCTGTTCAATGCAACACAGACCATAGCCTTTTCACCAATTGGGTGTTGAGACATGACACGTATCGGATATAGTTAGATGCCTGTGTGTGAGAGACTATAGACCATTTCTGTGGACATACATGTACCATAGTCCGATCCATAGATGGAGCTGCAGATGCATTCTGGAAACTACAATGAACAGAATGAAACTATTGCTTCAACAGGAAACATTTATACACACTGACACAGTGTACTTCACTGAGAGCAGCATACATATAATACTTTGCATAAAGTAGAGGGGGAAAAAATACTGATCATCCTAGGCTGTCCCTCTAGCGTCAAATACAAAAGTAGTCATGGCCTTGTGTTTATGCAGATGTTATAGTAGTGAGTTTACAGCTTTCTCCTCTAACCAAACATGTGCCCTCCCTCTCTCTCTCTCCTCTCTATATCTCCTACTCTTATTCTTCTCTCTGGTTCGTCTCTCTAACTCTCCCTTATCTATCTCTCTATCTCTACTCTATATCTGTCTCTCTCTGTCTTATCTAGCTCTCTTCTCTTCTATCCCTCTCTCCTCTTCTATTCTCTTCGATCCTACTTTCTATCTCTCTTCTCTCTCTCTCTCTCTTCTCCTCTCTCTCTCTCTCTCTCTCTCTCTCTCTCTCTCCTCTCTCTACTTCTCATCTACTCTCTCTCAATGTTGTAGAGAGCAAACACAATTAATTCTGCTATGGGACAAGATGGTGTAGGGTGCTGGCTTTGATGGCCCAGCTGGGTGACACTGTGTGTGTGTTTGTGTTTGTGTGTATGCGCCTGTGTGTGTGTTTGTGTGTGTGTGTACGCGCCATCTCTCTCTCTGTGTGTGTGTGTGCGTGCGTGTGTGTGTGTGGGTGTTAGTGTGCGTATGTGTAAGTCTATTAAATGTAGTCTGACATGCAGTAATTATTCTAATGTGATGCATCCCAGACTAAACAGGACTGGCTTGGCTGAGGGTGTCATATAGGAGTCATTACTGCTGACAGGGGCTGTTGCGAGTGTGTGTGTGCGTGCGTGCTTTTGTGCGTGCTTGGGTGTGCACGCTTCAACATCTTGTCTAATCTTGTAACATCTTGGGTTGACCCTTGTGTAGCTATCTACCAGTTCACCACTGGGCCGAGGGGGGTGATGCTGAGATCATCAGCTTTGGATCTTAGTGTAACTCAACAAGTGACCAAAGAACCTGGCAAGGAACCTGGAAATGCCATTTTATTAATTAACCTGCCCTTATAAAACATTCAGCCCTATATACTGCTGCTATACCTGACTTTCCAACCAAGGTGCAAAGGTTTTCATAATAAAGACGTATCTTTTTAAAGTTATCCTCCAAGCGTTGATGAATATTTTCCTCAAATCTCCAACCAATACTTTGAAAAGCATTTGAATGGCAGTTTCGTTCAATGACAGCAATCATGATCCTGGTTACACACAGTGAGGACATCCTGGTAACACACAGTGAGGACATCCTGGTTACACACAGTGAGGACATCCTGGTAACACACAGTGAGGACATCCTGGTTACACACAGTGAGGACATCCTGGTAACACACAGTGAGGACATCCTGGTTACACACAGTGAGGACATCCTGGTTACACACAGTGAGGACATCCTGGTTACACACAGTGAGGACATCCTGGCTATGCTAATTTATTTGCATATGTTCAAACTCTAGATATTCAGATTTGCCTCCAGCCTAGTCTCAGTGTAACGAGTCAGTAATTTATTTATGCTGTGATAAGAGGATTGTTTTCTATTTCCTTTACATTTCAAAATATTACATCAATGGTTTCCCATTATGTTTACAGAAAGTCAGTATGCTAATATTATTTGTTGCCAGTGGCAGTCACTTCTCGTCCATAGACTGCATTCAAGATAAGGAAACAAATATATAAATATGTAATTTGCTGAAATATCCCTTTATGAGGGCTAAAGAGCCTTTAGCAACAACCTCCATGCTAGTGAACCTACAGTCCGTTAACAAGGCTAAATAGCCATTAGCAACAACCTCCATGCTAGTGAACCTATAGTCCGTGAACAAGGCTAAATAGCCTTTAGCAACAACCTCCATGCTAGTGAACCTATAGTCCGTGAACAAGGCTAAATAGCCTTTAGCAACAACCTCCATGCTAGTGAACCTACAGTCCATTAATAAGGCTAAATAGCCTTTAGCTACAACCTCAATGCTAGTGAACCTACAGTCCGTATACAAGGCTAAATAGCCTTTAGCAACAACCTCCATGCTAGTGAACCTATAGTCCATTAACAAGGCTAAATAGCCTTTAGCAACAACCTCCATGCTAGTGAACCTATAGTCTGTGAACAAGGCTAAATAGCCTTTAGCAACAACCTCCATGCTAGTGAACCTACAGTCCGTTTACAAGGCTAAATAGCCTTTAGCAACAACCTCCATGCTAGTGAACCTACAGTCAGTTAACAAGGCTAAATAGCCTTTAGCAACAACCTCCATGCTAGTGAACCTATAGTCTTTGAACAAGGCTAAATAGCCATTAGCAACAACCTCCATGCTAGTGAACCTATAGTCCGTGAACAAGGCTAAATAGCCTTTAGCAACAACCTCCATGCTAGTGAACCTACAGTCCATTAACAAGGCTAAATAGCCTTTAGCAACAACCTCCATGCTAGTGAACCTACAGCCCGTTAACAAGGCTAAATAGCCTTTAGCAACAACCTCCATGCTAGTGAACCTACAGCCCGTTAACAGGGCTAAATAGCCTTTAGCAACAACCTCCATGCTAGTGAACCTACAGCCCGTGAACAAGGCTAAATAGCCTTTAGCAACAACCTCCATGCTAGTGAACCTACAGCCCGTTAACAGGGCTAAATAGCCTTTAGCAACAACCTCCATGCTAGTGAACCTACAGCCTGTGAACAAGGCTAAATAGCCTTTAGCAACAACCTCCATGCTAGTGAACCTACAGCCCGTGAACAAGGCTAAATAGCCTTTAGCAACAACCTCCATGCTAGTGAACCTACAGCCCGTTAACAAGGCTAAATAGCCTTTAGCAACAACCTCCATGCTAGTGAACCTACAGTCCGTTAACAAGGCTAAATAGCCTTTAGCAACAACCTCCATGCTAGTGAACCTACAGTCCGTTAACAAGGCTAAATAGCCTTTAGCAACAACCTCCATGCTAGTGAACCTACAGTCCGTGAACAAGGCTAAATAGCCTTTAGCAACAACCTCCATGCTAGTGAACCTACAGTCCGTGAACAAGGCTAAATAGCCTTTAGCAACAACCTCCATGCTAGTGAACCTACAGTCCGTTAACAAGGCTAAATAGCCTTTAGCAACAACCTCCATGCTAGTGAACCTACAGTCCGTTAACAAGGCTAAATAGCCTTTAGCAACAACCTCCATGCTAGTGAACCTACAGTCCGTTAACAAGGCTAAATAGCCTTTAGCAACAACCTCCATGCTAGTGAACCTACAGTCCGTTAACAAGGCTAAATAGCCTTTAGCAACAACCTCCATGCTAGTGAACCTATAGTCCGTTAACAAGGCTAAATAGCCTTTAGCAACAACCTCCATGCTAGTGAACCTACAGTCCGTTAACAAGGCTAAATAGCCTTTAGCAACAACCTCCATGCTAGTGAACCTACAGTCCGTTAACAAGGCTAAATAGCCTTTAGCAACAACCTCCATGCTAGTGAACCTACAGTCCGTGAACAAGGCTAAATAGCCTTTAGCAACAACCTCCATGCTAGTGAACCTACAGTCCGTTAACAAGGCTAAATAGCCTTTAGCAACAACCTCCATGCTAGTGAACCTACAGTCCGTTAACAAGGCTAAATAGCCTTTAGTAAGAACTTCTGAACCTCCCGAATCAATAAAGGAGGTTAGTACGTCTGTTAGAGGCCAGATACACTGGTAGTCACTCTGCTTCTTGCTGTTAGAGGCCAGATATACTGGTAGTCACTCTGCTTCTTGCTGTTAGAGGCCAGATATACTGGTAGTCACTCTGCTTCTTGCTGTTAGAGGCCAGATACACTGGTAGTCACTCTGCTTCTTGCTGTTAGAGGCCAGATATACTGGTAGTCACTCTGCTTCTTGCTGTTAGAGGCCAGATATACTGGTAGTCACTCTGCTTCTTGCTGTTAGAGGCCAGATACACTGGTAGTCACTCTGCTTCTTGCTGTTAGAGGCCAGATACACTGGTAGTCACTCTGCTTCTTGCTGTTAGAGGCCAGATACACTGGTAGTCACTCTGCTTCTTGCTGTTAGAGGCCAGATACACTGGTAGTCACTCTGCTTCTTGCTGTTAGAGGCCAGATACACTGGTAGTCACTCTGCTTCTTGCTGTTAGAGGCCAGATACACTGGTAGTCACTCTGCTTCTTGCTGTTAGAGGCCAGATACACTGGTAGTCACTCTGCTTCTTGCTGTTAGAGGCCAGATACACTGGTAGTCACTCTGCTTCTTGCTGTTAGAGGCCAGATACACTGGTAGTCACTCTGCTTCTTGCTGTTAGAGGCCAGATACACTGGTAGTCACTCTGCTTCTTTCTGTTAGAGGCCAGATACACTGGTAGTCACTTTGCTTCTTGCTGTTAGAGGCCAGATACACTGGTAGTCACTCTGCTTCTTGCTGTTAGAGGCCAGATACACTGGTAGTCACTCTGCTTCTTGCTGTTAGAGGCCAGATACACTGGTAGTCACTCTGCTTCTTGCTGTTAGAGGCCAGATACACTGGTAGTCACTCTGCTTCTTGCTTGTTAGAGGCCAGATACACTGGTAGTCACTCTGCTTCTTGCTGTTAGAGGCCAGATACACTGGTAGTCACTCTGCTTCTTGCTGTTAGAGGCCAGATACACTGGTAGTCACTCTGCTTCTTGCTGTTAGAGGCCAGATACACTGGTAGTCACTCTGCTTCTTGCTGTTAGAGGCCAGATACACTGGTAGTCACTCTGCTTCTTGCTGTATTGTATTATTTGAATATGGTGTGAATATATTTTCAATACAAGAAGACGTCAGTAATATTTTCTTTGAAGGAATATGCCCGCTGTTTTATGCACGCACTAATCATTTACATTTCTTCATCAGTCTGCGACGTGTAAATGCAGCTCAACTGGTGTGTTCAGCTTGAATGTTTCACAGTGTACATGTTTTATACACTGAGTGTACAAAACATTAGGAACACCTGCTCTTTCCATGGAATAGACTGACCAGGTGAATCCAGGTGAATGCTATGATCCCTTATTGATGTCACTTCAATCAGTGTAGATGAAGGGGAGGAGACAGGTTAAAGAAGGGATTTTTAAGCCTTGAGACAATTGAGAAAATTGATTGTGTATGTGTGCCATTCAGAGGGTGAATGGGCAAGACAAAATATTTAAGTGCCTTTGAACGGGGTATGGTAGTAGGTGCCAGGCGCACCGGTTTGAGTGTATCAATAACTGCAACGCTTCTGTGTTTTTCACGTTCAACAGTTTTCCGTGTGTATCAAGAATGGTCCACCACCACCCAAAGGACATCCAGCCAACTTGACTCAACTGTGGGAAGCATTGGAGTCAACATGGACTAGCATCCCAGTAGAATGCTTTCGACACCTTGTAGAGTCCATGCCCCGACAAATTAAGTCTATTCTGAGGGCAAATTATTGAGATCACATTAAACATTTAAAAATAATTAATAATGGAATATTTTGCAAAATAAAAAAAAGTGGTAAAATCACAACTATACTATTTTATTAATTGCTACTTTTGACAGATTTGCTCTTATAGTACCTTATCATCCATTTGTTTGGAAAGAAGTCAGCTATCCTGTGGTTTAAAGACTCCAGACTCCCAGACATTCCAGCTCTCTGATTCTCATTATGAAGACAGAGAGGAAACTCAGGGATAGAGGAAGATTATGTGCCCAGTGATCTAAGCAGAGCAAAGGTCAATTTAATTGACTCTAATATTCTGCTGTCCTGGTAGTCCAACTGATGCTGCAGCAACAGCGAGAGAGCCAATGCCATCAAACGCTCTTTACACAGACACACACACTTGTTACAGCAGTATCCCCCCCCCCCCCCCCACCTCCCCTCCCCCTCCCCCCCACACACACAGCCTGTCCCCCATCTAGTCTCTAGACAGATGGTTCCGGCAATGTATCAATGCTCCAGCTAAAACGTCTTTACAAGTTATGGGACAGAGAGGACGAGTCGGAAATGGGAAGCGCGCCACCGGTAACGTCACTTTTGTATCCGCTTGCTGCCCGCCCGCATTTTAAGCCCCGCCTACCCAAACTCATGATTTTGTTGGGAGAGTTGTCCCCCTGTCCCCTCCCCGTCTCTCTCAACTCGCCCCTGTCCTCTCCCTGGGTTGGTTCATTAGCACAGGTTTGCATCATCCCTGGGTGAAACCGTCACATGTCATCAGTGACTTGATTCTTTCTCACTTCCCCCAGTGTAGACAGAGTAACCTTCAGAAACCTGCTGCTAACCACAGTTTTACATCTTCATTAGGACCTCTGTCACCCACACACACACCTCCCAGGAGCAATGGGAATGGACAGACTGAGACGAGGAGGGAGAGGGAGGGAGGGAGGGAGGGAGGGAGGGAGGAGGCAGGAGACGGGTGGGAGGGAAAAAAGGGGGGGGGGGGGGGGG
>LR778270.1:46102346-46174846 GCA_902810595.1 Coregonus sp. 'balchen'
GATTTTAAACCCTCCTGGGGCCTGACCCCTTTCCCCCCCATCCCAATTGGGTTTTTAACCCAAAAGTGGAAAAGTGGGTTGAGTGTTGAAAAAAATATTTTGGCAATTTGAAATAAGGTTCTTAAAAATGAAAAAAATAGTTGGCATTAAATATTTTTTTATAAAAAAATTTTTTAAATTTGGAAAACCTAACCCCTTTACTTGTAAAAAAGTTGTTTTAGGGGGGATATAAAAATAAATTTTTTACAGTGTTTCTATGAGTTAAAAGGGGGGCAGAGACAAAGAGAGAGAGGGGAGAGGGGAGAAAAAGAGCCCGAGAAAGAAAGAAAACAGAAAAAAGGAGAGAAGAGAGAGAGAGAGAAGAAAGAAAGAAGAGAAGAGGGGAAAATTTGGGAACAAAAGAGGAGCTGGGAAAATAAAGATAGAAAAAAATTTTAAAAAAGTTTAAGATATAGAGAAGCTATCAAATAATAAAACCCCTTATAATAAAAACCATAAATACCTATAAAAGGATAATAAAATATATAGAAGAGATAAATATTTTATATATAGATATATTTTAAATATAATATAGAAGAATATATTCTTAGCGAAATTTGTTTATGAAAATGGGAAATATATATATAAAAAAAAAAAAGAAGA
The DNA here is from genome assembly GCA_902810595.1 of Coregonus sp. 'balchen'. Lineage (NCBI taxonomy): Eukaryota > Metazoa > Chordata > Actinopteri > Salmoniformes > Salmonidae > Coregonus > Coregonus sp. 'balchen'. The sequence goes on from LR778270.1 coordinate 46,102,989, forward strand.
AACACATTTTTCCATCACATTTTCAAATTTGTGCCCTTTTTGGGCCCCCCAAAAAAAGGGGCAACCAGTGAAAACAAACCCCATTGTAAATACAACCCTTTTATTTATGTTTATTTATTTTTCCCCCAAAATTTTACTTTAAAATATTTGGGAAATTTTTCCAAAACTGTAAATATACATAATATGACATTTGAAAAGTCTTTATTTTTTTTGAAAAATTTTGATTTAATGTTTTTCTGTTTATTTTTTGTTTATTTCACTTTTTTTGTTTTTTTCTATTCTTACTTTTTACTTGCTTTGGCAATGTTACACAGCCTTTTTTTCCCCTGCCCAAAAAAAGCCCTTAAAATTTAATTGACTTGAATTGGGGAAAAAAAAAAAGAGAGAGAAGAGACAGAGAGGAGAAAAGAGAGAAGGAAAAGAGAGAGATAGTACTCCTACTTCCCCCTATGACTGCTGCCCATAACCTCTCAGCACCACTGAAACTGACTTATCAAAACCCGTTTGTTTGTTGGGGCGTGTGTGGTTTTGGCGAAAGTGCGTGTATTCCGGGGGCGGGGGGGAGGGGGAGGTATTCCCTGGCATGCCTGTGCATGTGTTTTTTTGGGACGCTGACCCTAGTTTAAAACCCCTTTTAGTTCTCGGCTTTACTGTCCAATACCCCCCAAAAAAGGGTACCAACCTCTAAACATCACTGGGGGCATCCAACAAAACCTGCTCAGTATTTCCAAGTTTTCGGTAGCCAAAGGGGATGTTGAATGTTTATTTTAAATGAATCAATCCCGGGTTCAATAACTACTTTTTTTTTATTTCAAAAACTTTCAGTGGGTTTTTTTTTAGCCCCGGCCCGTAGGTGCCTTGTGGGTAGGGTGTTTCACTTCTAAGACTATGCACAGCTAAAGGGGGGAAATGTTTTGAATAGTAATTTTTAATCTGGGAAATTTTGCATTGATTTGTTTGACTGAATACTGTTCTGATCCTCCTCCCAAATTTTTTCAAGGAAACATGTGAAGAAACCCCCCTTTTGGGGGCCCCGGGGCCTTTTGGGTTTTAAAGGAGCACCCCCGGCCCCACCCACACCACCCGGGACAGAGAAAAAAAGTTTGAATGAAAAGGTGAAAACCTCCTCCCTTTTGGAAACCTTGTTCTTACGCGGGTTTCCAAGAATCAAAAGAAGCATGTCACAAAAAGCCCAAAACGGTAAAACCCATGACCCCTTTTAAAGAGGAGAGAGAGAGGGGAGAGGAGAAAAGAAGGTTAGGAGAGAAAAGCGAGAGAGAGGGGAGAAAGGCGAGAAGATCAGAAGGAAAAAGGCTTAAGAGAGAAGAAAACTAGAGAGGGGGCTGAGAGAGAGAGCTAGAGGAAGAGAGATAGAGAGAGGGCTGGGAGAAGAGACGGGAACCAAATGCGAAAAGAAGAAAAATTTGCTTTTTTGGCGTCTTCTTTTGACGGAAGGTTAAATTGCCCCTTTGGCCCGGGGCCCTTTTAGTTCCCTTTTTTTGGGGTACTGGGGGAGGGCCGGGGGCCCCCTGGTTGGGCTAGCGGGGGGGGTTCTTGGGTGGGCTGGGGGCCCAAAAGGGGCGTCCTGGGATTTTGGGGTATGGCCATAGGGGAGAATGGATTTTTATTTTGGGGGTTAAAGGGAAAGGGGTTTTGGTTTTTTTTTTTGGGGGGTTTTTTTTGGGGCTGTTCTGTACCACATATTTTGTCTTTTAAAGAGCCTTTTTTAAAAAGTGTCCCTTTCCCCCAAAGAAATTAAAGTTTTTTATTTGAAATCAAATAAAACCGTTAAAAACCCTTTCTCTTTGTATTTAAATATAGCTTTTTCAGTCACTAAATACTAGTGAAACAGATATCCTAATCTCGGAAGAGGAAGGTAACATTAGAGTTGGCTTACAGTTGCGTATCGAGGTGTAATGACAGTATAAAATAGATTGGATTTGTGGTATGAAGGGTAGCGCAAGCTAGTGGAGGCTAGGAGAGGCTAGAGGAGGCTGGTGGAGACTAGGAGAAGCTAGTGGAGGCTAGTGGAGGCTGGGGAGGCTAGTGGAGGCTAGTTGAGACTGGGGGAGACTAGGAGAGACTAGTGGAGGCTAGTGGAGGCTGGGGGAGGCTGGGGGAGGATATTGGAGGCTAGTGGAGGCTGGGAGAAGCTAGGAGAGGCTAGTGGAGGCTATTGGGGGCTGGGGGAGGCTGGAGGAGGCTGGAGGAGGCTAGTGGAGGCTGGAAGAGGCTAGTGGAGGCTAGTGGAGGATGGGGGAGGCTAGTGGAAGCTAGTGGAGGCTAGTGGAGGCTGGGGGAGGATATTGGAGGCTAGTGGAGGATGGGGGAGACTAGGAGAGGCTAGTGGAGGCTAGTGGATGCTGGGTGATGCTATGAGAGGCTAGTGGAGTCTAGTGGAGGCTGGGAGAGGCTAGGGGAGGCTAGCGGAGGCTGGGGGAGGCTAGGGGAGGCTAGTGGAGGCTGGGGGAGGCTAGGGGAGGCTAGTGGAGGCTGGGGGAGGCTAGGGGAGGCTAGTGGAGGGAGGCTAGGATTTGTGGTATGAAGGGTAGCGCAAGCTAGTGGAGGCTAGGAGAAGCTAGAGGAGGCTGGGGGAGGCTGGGGGAGGCTAGTGGAGGCTAGTGGAGGCTGGGGGAGGCTAGTGGAGGATGGGGGAGGCTGGGGGAGGCTAGTGGAGGCTAGTGGAGGCTGGGGGAGGCTAGTGGAGGATGGGGGAGGCTGGGGGAGGCTAGTGGAGGCTAGTGGAGGATGGGGGAGACTAGTGGAGGTTAGTGGAGGCTAGTATAGGGAGGGCTGTTTGAAATTGATACTTCTGAACCAAGGTTTTCTTTCACAGCCTTGTTAGCTAGCTCATCTAAGGTTTGTGCCACTATGCAATGCCTGTAAATGTCCAGCTGTTTTGATCTGGCGAGACTATTAAAATTAATTTATTCTAAGTTGTTTATTCGATTAGGCTAGACTCCATTCAGATGTATGAATCAGAGCTTCTTAGTTGTTTGGTATGCGCAGGTGTCAAACACACTGTGTAATTAGGTGTTCATTTTCTATTAGGCTCTTAATGATCAACTAAAACATTAGACATACAAAGCTTGCCACATAAAGCAGTGTCCAACTTAGAGAAAGAGAACGATACTAGAGACAGACAGACAGACAGACAGACAGACAGACAGACAGACAGACAGACAGACAGACAGACAGACAGACAGACAGACAGACAGACAGACATTCAGAACCACATTCCTGTAAAGCTTAGAGAGGATATCATGTTAAATACTGTTGAAGTAATGTGGCTACAGGTTCATCTGCCTCACCTAAAGCTCATTCTTGTGGGAAGCTGCTATAGACCACCAAGTGCTAACAGCCAGTATCTGGATATCATGTGTGAAATGTTTGATAATGTATGTGATATCAACAGAGAGGTATTTTTTCTGGGTGATTTAAATATTGACTGGCTTTCATCAAGCTGCCCACTCAAGAAAAAGCTTCAATCTGTAACTAGTGTCTGCAACCTGGTTCAGGTTATCAGTCAACCTACCAGGGTAGTTACAAATAGCACAGGAATGAAATCATCAACATGTATTGATCACATCATTACAAATGCTGCAGAAATGTGCTTTACAGCAGTATCCAAATCCATAGGATGTAGTGATCACAATATAGTAGACATATCTAGGAAAACCAAAGTTCCAAAGGCTGGGCCTAATAGAGTGTATAAGAGGTCATACAAGAAGTTTTGTAGTGATTCCTATGTTGTCGATGTAAATAATATTTGCTGGTCTGTGGTGTGTAGTGAGGAGCAAACAGATGCTGCACTTGACACATTTATGAAATTGCTTATTCCAGTTACTAATAAGCATGCATCCATTAATAAAATGACTGTAAAAACTGTTAAATCCCTGTGGATTGATGAGGAATTGAATAATTGTGTGGTTGAGAGGGATGAGGCAAAAGGAATGGCAAATAAGTCTGGCTGCACAACCGATTGGCAAACGTACTGCAAATTGAGAAATCATGTGACTAAACTGAATAAAAAGAAGAAGAAACTATACTATGAAACAAAGATAAATTACATAAAGAATGGTAGTAAAATGCTTTGGCGCACCTTAAATGAAAGTTTGGGTAAAAGGGCAAACTCAGCTCCAACATTCATTGAATCAGATGGCTCATTCATCACAGAACCCACTGATATTGCCAATTACTTTAATTATTTTTTCATTAGCAAGATTAGCAAACTTAGGCATGACATGCCAGCAACAAACGTTGACACTACACATCCAAGTATAACTGATCAAGTCATGAAAGACAAGCACTGTAATTTTGAATTCTGTAAAGTGAGTGTGGAAGAGGTGAAATAATGATTGTTGTCTATCAACAAGGACAAGCCACCAGTGTCTGACAACTTGGATGGAACATTACTGAGGATAATAGCGGATGATATTGGCACTTTTATTTGCCATATCTTCAATCTAACATGCTGACCAGACCGCTCCACCCACACCAGACGCGATCAAGACATGCAGGTTGAAATATCAAAACGAACTCTGAACCAACTATATTAATTTGGGGACAAGTCGAAAAGCATTAAACATTTAATGCAATTTAGCTAGCTAGCTTGCAGTTGCAAGCTAATTTATCCTGGGATATAAACATTGGGTTGTTATTTTACCTGAAATGCACAAGGTTCTCTACTCCAACAATTAATCCCCAGATAAAAGGGTCAACCGAGTTAGTTCCTAGTAATCTCTCCTCCTTCAGGCGTCTTCTTCTTCTTTGGACTTTAAATGGCAGTTGGCAACCAACTTTAAGGTGCATTACCACCACCGACTGGACTGGAATGTGGACCTCAGTTCATCTTTCAATCACCCACGTGGGTACAGTGGGGAAAAAAGGTATTTAGTCAGCCACCAATTGTGCAAGTTCTCCCACTTAAAAAGATGAGAGAGGCCTGTAATTTTCATCATAGGTACACGTCAACTATGACAGACAAATTGAGAGAGAAAAATCCAGAAAATCACATTGTAGGATTTTTAATGAATTTATTTGCAAATTATGGTGGAAAATAAGAATTTGGTCACCTACAAACAAGCAAGATTTCTGGCTCTCACAGACCTGTAACTTCTTCTTTAAGAGGCTCCTCTGTCCTCCACTCGTTACCTGTATTAATGGCACCTGTTTGAACTTGTTATCAGTATAAATGACACCTGTCCACAACCTCAAACAGTCACACGCCAAACTCCACTATGGCCAAGACCAAAGAGCTGTCAAAGGACACCAGAAACAAAATTGTAGACCTGCACCAGGCTGGGAAGACTGAATCTGCAATAGGTAAGCAGCTTGGTTTGAAGAAATCAACTGTGGGAGCAATTATTAGGAAATGGAAGACATACAAGACCACTGATAATCTCCCTCGATCTGGGGCTCCACGCAAGATCTCACCCCGTGGGGTCAAAATGATCACAAGAACGGTGAGCAAAAATCCCAGAAGCACACAGGGGGACCTAGTGAATGACCTGCAGAGAGCTGGGACCAAAGTAACAAAGCCTACCATCAGTAACACACTACGCCGCCAGGGACTCAAATCCTGCAGTGCCAGACGTGTCCCCCTGCTTAAGCCAGTACATGTCCAGGCCCGTCTGAAGTTTGCTAGAGTGCATTTGGATGATCCAGAAGAGGATTGGGAGAATGTCATATGGTCAGATGAAACCAAAATATAACTTTTTGGTAAAAACTCAACTCGTCGTGTTTGGAGGACAAAGAATGCTGACTTGCATCCAAAGAACACCATACCTACTGTGAAGCATGGGGGTGGAAACATCATGCTTTGGGGCTGTTTTTCTGCAAAGGGACCAGGACGACTGATCCGTGTAAAGGAAAGAATGAATGGGGCCATGTATCGTGAGATTTTGAGTGAAAACCTCCTTCCATCAGCAGGGGCATTGAAGATGAAACGTGGCTGGGTCTTTCAGCATGACAATGATCCCAAACACACCGCCCGGGCAACGAAGGAGTGGCTTCGTAAGAAGCATTTCAAGGTCCTGGAGTGGCCTAGCCAGTCTCCAGATCTCAACCCCATAGAAAATCTTTGGAGGGAGTTGAAAGTCCGTGTTGCCCAGCGACAGCCTTGTGAAGACTTACAGAAAACGTTTGACCTGTGTCATTGCCAACAAAGGGTATATAACAAAGTATTGAGAAACTTTTGTTATTGACCAAATAATTATTTTCCACCATAATTTGCAAATAAATTCATTAAAAATCCTACAATGTGATTTTCTGGATTTTTTTTCCTCATTTTGTCTGTCATAGTTGACGTGTACCTATGATGAAAATTACAGGCCTCTCTCATCTTTTTAAGTGGGAGAACTTGCACAATTGGTGGCTGACTAAATACTTTTTTCCCCCACTGTATATGCTCCTAAAAACCAATGAGGAGATGGGAGAGGCGGGACTTGCAGCGCGTCAAGCGTCACAAATAGAACCAAGTTCTATTTTAGCGCCTGGCTACGCAGACGCTCAGTGTGGGTGCAATGATTGAATAACATGTATGTGTAAATATATTTTGCAACGCTACGCGAGCGATGTGGTCAGCATGTTAGCCAACTAGAAAGTGTGTGCCCTCAGGCCTGGAGGGAAGCAAAAGTAATTCCGCTACCCAAGAATAGTAAAGCCCCCTTTACTGGCTCAAATAGCCGACCAATCAACCTGTTACCAACCCTTAGTAAACTTTTGGGAAAAATTGTGTTTGACCAGATACAATGCTATTTTACTATAAACAAATTGACAACAGCACACTTATAGGGAAGGACATTCAACAAGCATGGCACTTACACAAATGACTAATGATTAGCTGAGAGAAATTGATGATCAAATCATTGTGGGAGCTGTTTTGTTAGACTTCAATGCGGCTTTTGACATTATCGATCATAGTCTGCTGCTGGAAAAATGTACAGTAGGTGTAATGGCTTTACACCCCCTGCTACAGTGGCTTGCGAAAGTATTCACCCCCCTTGGCATTTTTCCAATTTTGTTGCCTTACAACCTGGCATTAACATTTATTTTTTGGGGGTTTGTATCATTTGATTTACACAATATGCCTACCACTTTGAAGATGCAAAATATTATTTTGTAAAGCCACCTTTTGCAGCAATTACAGCTGCAAGTCTCTTGGGATATGTCTCTATAAGCTTGGCACATCTAGCCACTGGGATTTTTGCCCATTCTTCAAGGCAAAACTGCCCCAGCTCCTTCAAGTTGGATGGGTTCCGCTGGTGTACAGCAATCTTTAAGTCATGCCACAGATTCTCAATTGAATTGAGGTCTGGGCTTTGACTAGGCCATTCCAAGACATTTAAATGTTTCCCCTTAAACCACTTGAGTGTTGCTTTAGCAGTATGCTTAGGGTCATTGTCCTGCTGGAAGGTGAACCTTCGTCCCAGTCTCAAATCTCTGGAAGACTGAAACAGGTTTCCCTCAAGATTTTCCCTGTATTTAGCGCCATCCATCATTCTGATGATCATCTGGGAAAGCGAGAGGCCCCGCTCTCTCGCTTTCCCAGATGTTTAGTTCATTTCATTCCGATCTCCTTTGCAGTATTGTAGTCATTTTCTGTAGCCTGTCAACTATGTGTCTGTCTATCCCTGTTCTCTCCTCTCCGCACAGGCCATACAAATGCCTCACACCGCGTGGCTGCTGCCACTCTAACCTGGTGGTCCCTACTTGCATGACCCACGTGGAGTTCCAGGTCTCCGGCAGCCTCTGGAACTGCCGTTCTGCGGCCAACAAGGCAGAGTTCATGTCAGCCTATGCTATCCTCCAGTCCCTCGACTTCTTGGCACTGACGGATACATGGATTACCACAGAAAACACTGCTACTCCTACTGCTCTCTCCTCGTCTGACAATGTGTTCTCGCATACCCCGAGAGCATCTGGTCAGTGGGGTGGTGGCACAGGAATCCTCATCTCTCCCAAGTGGACATTCTCTCTTTCTCCCCTGACCCATCTGTCTATCTCCTCATTTGAATTCCATGCTGTCACAGTCACTAGCCCATTCAAGCTTAACATCCTTATCATTTATCGCCCTCCAGGTTCCCTTGGAGAGTTCATCAATGAGCTTGACGCCTTGATAAGTTCCTTTCCTGAGGATGGCTCACCCCTCACAGTTCTGGGTGACTTTAACCTCCCTACATCTACCTTTGACTAATTTCTCTCTGCCTCCTTTCCACTCCTCTCCTCTTTTGACCTCACCCTCTCACCGTCCCCCCCTACTCACAAGGCAGGCAATACGCTTGACCTCATCTTTACTAGATGCTGTTCTTCTGCTAATCTCACTGCAACTCCCCTCCAAGTCTCCGACCACTACTTTGTATCCTTTTCTCTCTCGCTCTCCTCCAACACTACTCACTCTGCCCCTACTCAGATGGTAATGCACCGTCGCAACCTTCGCTCTCTCTCTCCCGCTACTCTCTCCTCTTCCATCCTATCATCTCTTCCCTCTGCTCAATCCTTCTCCCTCCAATCTCCTGATTCTGCCTCCTCAACCCTCCTCTCCTCCCTTTCTGCATCCTTTGACTCTCTATGTCCCCTATCCTCCCGGCCGGCTCGGTCCTCCCCTCCTGCTCCGTGGCTTGACGACTCATTGCGCGCTCACAGGTCAGAGCTCCGGGCAGCCGAGCGGAAATTGAGGAAAACTAGACTCCCTGCGGACCTGGCATCTTTTCACTCCCTCCTCTCTACATTTTCTTCCTCTGTTTCTGCTGCTAAAGCCACTTTCTACCACTCTAAATTCCAAGAATCTGCCTCTAACCCTAGGAAGCTCTTTGCCACCTTCTCCTCCCTGCTGAATCCTCCTCCCCCTCCCCCCTCCTCCCTACCCTATGCTTTGACTTCTTTCTCCCCTCTCTCTCTAGATGAAATCTTGCGACTTTTGATGGCCGGCCGCCCAACAACCTGCCCGCTTGACCCTATCCCCTCCTCTCTTCTCCAGACCATTTCCGGAGACCTTCTCCCTTACCTCACCTCGCTCATCAACTCATCCTTGACCGCTGGCTATGTCCCTTCCGTCTTCAAGAGAGCGAGAGTTGCACCCCTTCTCAAAAAACCTACACTCGATCCCTCCGATGTCAACAACTACAGACCAGTATCCCTTCTTTCTTTTCTCTCCAAAACTATTGAGCGTGCTGTCTTTAGCCAACTCTCTTGCTATCACTCTCAGAATGACCTTCTTGATCCAAACCAGTCAGGTTTCAAGACTGGTCATTAAACTGAGACTGCTCTTCTATGTGTCACGGAGGCTCTCCGCACTGCTAAAGCTAACTCTCTCTCCTCTGCTCTCATCCTGCTAGACCTATCTGCTGCCTTTGATACTGTGAACCATCAGATCCTCCTCTCCACCCTCTCCGAGTTGGGCATCTCCGACGCGGCTCACTCTTGGATTGCGTCCTACCTGACAGGTCGCTCCTACCAGGTGGCGTGGTGAGAATCTGTCTCCGCACCACGTGCTCTCACCACTGGTGTCCCCCAGGGCTCAGTTCTAGGCCCTCCTATTCTCGCTATACACCAAGTCACTTGGCTCTGTCATATCCTCACATGGCCTCTCCTATCATTGCTATGCAGACAACACACAATTAATCTTCTCCTTTCCCCCTTCTGATAACCAGGTGGCGAATTGCATCTCTGCATGTCTGGCTGACATATCAATGTGGATGACGGATCACCACCTCAAGCTGAACCTCGGCAAGTCAGAGCTGTTCTTCCTCCCGGGGAAGGACTGCCCATTCCATGATCTCGCCATCACGGTTGACAACTCCGTTGTGTCCTCCTCCCAGAGTGCAAAAAGCCTTGGCGTGACCCTGGACAACACCCTGTCGTTCTCCGCTAACATCAAGGCGGTGACCCGATCCTGTAGGTTCATGCTCTACAACATTCACAGAGTACGACCCTGCCTTACACAGGAAGCGGCACATGTCCTAATCCAGGCACTTGTCATCTCCCGTCTGGATTACTGCAACTCGCTGTTGGCTGGGCTCCCTGCCTGTGCCATTAAACCCCTACAACTCATCCAGAACGCCGCAGCCCGTCTGGTGTTCAACCTTCCCAAGTTCTCTCATGTCACTTCGCTCCTCCGCACACTCCACTGGCTTCCAGTTGAAGCTCGCATCTGCTACAAGACCACGGTGCTTGCCTACAGAGCTGTGAGGGGAACAGCACCTCCGTACCTTCAGGCTCTGATCAGTCCCTACACTCAAACGAGGGCATTGCATCCACCTCTGGCCTGCTGGCCCCCCTACCTCTGCGGAAGCACAGTTCCCGCTCAGCCCAGTCAAAACTGTTCACTGCTCTGGCACCCCAATGGTGGAACAAACTCCCTCACGACGCCAGGACAGCGGAGTCACTCACCATCTTCCAGAGACACTTGAAACCCCACCTCTTTAAGGAATACCTGGGATAGGATAAAGTAATCATTCTACCCCCCCTTAACCCACCCCCCCCAATTTTTTTTTTTTTTTAAAGATTTGTAAAGTGCTTGTCCCACTGGCTAGCATAAGGTGAATGCACCAATTTGTAAGTCGCTCTGGATAAGAGCGTCTGCTAAATGACGAAAATGTTAATGTAAATTCCTTCAATTCTGACCAGTTTCCCAGTCCCGCCGATGAAAAACATCCCCACAGCATGATGCTGCCACCACCATGCTTCACTGGGGGGATGGTGTTCTCAGGATGATGAGAGGTGTTGGGTTTGCACCAGACATAGCGTTTTCCTTGATTGCCAAAAGCTCAAATTTAGTCTCATCTGACCAGAGTACCTTCGTCCATATGTTTGGGGAGTCTCCCACATGCCTTTTGGCGAACACCAAACGTGTTTGCTTATTTTTTTCTTTAAGCAAGGGCTTTTTTCTGGCCACTCTTCCGTAATGCCCAGCTCTGTCGAGTGTACGGCTTAAAGTGGTCCTAAGGACAGATACTTCAATCTCGGCTGTGGAGCTTTTCTGCTCTTTCAGGGTTGTCTTTGGTCTCTTTGTTGCCTCCCTCCTTGCCTGATCCGTGAGTTTTGGTGGGTGGTCCTCTCTTGGCAGGTTTGTTGTGGTGCCATATTCTTTCCATGTTTTAATAATGGATCTAATGGTGCTCCTTGGGGTTTTCAAAGTTTCTGAATTTTTTTTTATAACCCAACCCTGATCTGTACTTCTCCCCAGCTTTGTCCCTGACCTGTTTGGAGAGCTCCTTGGTCTTTATGGTGCCACTTGCTGGGTGGTGCCCCTTGCTTAGTGGTGTTGTAGACTCTGGGCCTTTCAGAACATGTGTATATATACTGAGATCATGTGACAGATCATGTGACACTTAGATTGCACACAGGTGGACTTTATTTAACTAATTATGTGACTTCTGAAGGTAATTGGTTGCACCAGATCTTATTTATGTGCACCAGATCTTATTTAGGGGCTTCGTAGCAAAGGGGGTGAATACATATGCACGCAGCACTTTTCCGTTATTTATTTTTTTGAATGTTTTTAATTTCACTTCACCAATTTGGACTATTTTGTGTATGTCCATTACATTAAATCCAAATAAAAATCCATTTAAATTACAGGTTGTAATGCAACAAAATAGGAAAAACGCCAAGCAGGTGGAATACTTTTGCAAGGCACTGTATATTGTGGATAAAGAGTTACTTGTCTAACAGAACACAGAGGGTGTTCTTTAATGGAAGCCTCTCCAACCTAATCCAGGTAGAATCAGGAATTCCCCAGGGCAGCTGTCTAGGCCCCTTACTTTTTTCAATCTTTACTATTGACATGCCACTGACCTTGAGTCAAGCCAGTGTGTCTATGTATGCAGATGACTCAACACTATACACGTCAGCTACTACAGCGAGTGAAATCACTGCAACACTTAACAAAGAGCTGCAGTTAGTTTCAGAATGGGTGGCAAGGAGTAAGTTAGTCCTAAATATTTCTAAAACTAAAAGCATTGTATTTGTGTCAGTGGGTGCTGTAGGTGGGTGTGGTGCAGGAATCAGATGCAGGACGCAGAAAGATAAGTCCAATAGACTTTAGTGAACAGCACACTAAATTCCCGAGTCAAACGCCCGGAGGCGAGAAAGTCCGCACACAGGCGAAAACCAAAAGGCGCACAAAACAGTGCGTAAATAACCTCCTAAACACAGAGGAGGAAAATCCGAAATGCACAAGGCAAACAGTAGCGCACAAAACACGACAGCGAAACAATAACACACAAACACAGACACACACAACGAGAACTAAATAGAACACTAACGAGGACTAACTAGACACAGGTGTACAACATCAAGACCAAACCAAACGAACATGAAACATAGATCGGTGGCAGCTAGTACTCCGGAGACGACGACCGCCGAAGCCTGCCCGAACCATGAGGAGGAGCAGCCTCGGCCGAAACCGTGACAATTTGGGAAAAATTATTAACTAAACCCTAAACTCTTGTAATGAATAATGTGGAAATTTAGCAAATTGAGGAGACTAAACTGCTTGGAGTAATCCTGGATTGTAAACTGTCATGGTCAGAACATGTTGATACAACAGTAGCTAAAATGGGGAGAAGTCTGTCCATAATAAAGCGCTACTCTGCCTTTTTAACAACACTATCAACAAGGCAGGTCCTACAGACCCTAGTTTTGTCGCACCTGGACTACTGTTCAGTTGTGTGGTCAGGTGCCACAAAGAGGGACCTTGTAAAATTACAATTGGCTCAGAGCAGGGCAGCACGGCTGGCCCTTAAATGTACACGGAGAGCTAACATTAACAATATGCATGTAAGTCTCTCATGGCTCAAAGTGGAGGAGAGATTGACTTCATCACTACTTGTTTTTGTAAGAAGTGTTGACAAGCTGAATGCACCGAGGTGTCTGTTTAAACTACTAGCACACAGCTCGGACGCCCATGCATACCCCACAAGACATGCCAACAGAGGTCTCTTCACAATCCCCAAGTCAAGAACAGACTATGGGAGGCGCACAGTACTACATAGAGCCATGACTACATGGAACTCTATTCCACATTAGGTAACTGATGCAAGCAGTAGAATCAGATTTTAAAAAACAGATAAAAATACACCTTATGGAACAGCGGGGACTGTGAAGAGACACACACACAGGCACAGACACATGATAAGACACACTATACACACATACACATGGATTTTGTATTGTAGATATGTGATAGTAGAGTACTGGCCTGAGGGAACACACTTAATGTGTTGTGAAAAGTGTTATGAAATGTAATGTCAAAGTGAGGCATGGGGGAGAATGAGGCATGGGGAGAGAGAGGGGATGCATGGGGGAGAGGGAGACATGGGGGAGGGGGAGGCATGGGGAGAGGGAGACATGGGGGAGAGGGAGACATGGGGGAGAGGGAGGTATGGGGGAGAGGGAGGCATGGGGGAGAGGGAGGCATGGGGGAGAGGGAGTGGATGCATGGGGGAGAGGGAGACATGGGGAGAGGGAGGCAATGGGGAGAGGGAGGCATGGGGGAGAGGGAGTGGATGCATGGGGGAAGGGAGACTGGGGGAGAGGGAGGACATGGGGGAGAGGGAGGCATGGGGGAGAGGGAGGCATGGGGGAGAGGGAGGCATGGGGGGAGGGAGGCATGGGGGAGGGGAGGCATGGGGAGAGGGAGACATGGGGGAGAGGGAGGCATGGGGGAGAGGGAGGCATGGGGGAGAGGGAGACATGGGGAGAGGGAGGCATGGGGGAGAGGGAGGCATGGGGGAGAGGGAGACATGGGGGAGAGGGAGGCATGGGGGAGAGGGAGGCATGGGGGAGAGGGAGGCATGGGGGAGAGGGAGTGGATGCATGGGGGAGAGGGAGGCATGGGGGAGAGGGAGTGGGATGCATGGGGGAGAGGGAGGCATGGGGAGAAGGAGACATGGGGGAGAGGGAGGTATGGGGGAGAGGGAGACATGGGGGAGGAGGGAGTGGATGCATGGGGGAGGGAGACATGGGGGGAGGGGGAGGCACTGGGGAGAGAAGGGGGGAGAGGGAGGCATGGGGGAGAGGCGAGGGATGCCATGGGGGAGAGGGAGGTAATGGGGCGGAGAGGAGGGAATGAATGGGGAGGGAGACATGGGGGATGAGGGAATGGGGGCGAGGGAGGCATGGGGGAGGAGGGAGGCATGGGGGAGGCAGGGGAGGATGGGGGAGAGGGAGGCATGGGGGAGAGGGAGGTATGGGGGAGAGGGGGGCATACGATGCAGGCTGTGGTACAATGCAGGCTGTGGTACGATGCAGGCTGTGGTACGATGCAGGCTGTGGTACGATGCAGGCTGTGGTACGATGCAGGCTGTGGTACGATGCAGGCTAGCAGCATCGTGCCACAGCCACCTCCATGGCGTTGAGTGATGACAGGAGGGTTAGGGTTAGCGTTAGAGTTACAAGATACAAGATACTTTATTGCCACGCAACCAAGTTTGGTGGTATTTGTTTACGGTACAGTATGGTAACTCTGAGGTGACAAATATATATATATATATATATATATATATATATATATATATATATATATATATATATACACTGAGTGTACAAAACATTAGGAACAACTTCCTAATATTGAGTTGCAACCCCTTTTGCCCTCAGAACAGCTTCAATTCGTCAGGGCATGGACTCTACAAGGTGTCGAAAGCGTTTCACAGGGATGCTGGTCCATGTTGACTCCATTGCTTCCCACAGTTGTGTCAAGTTGGCTGTTTGTCCTTTGGGTGGATGGTGGACCATTCTTGAGCGTGAAAAACCCAGCAACGGTGCAGTACTTGAGAAAAACCAGTGTGCCTGGCACCTACTACCATACCGCGTTCAACAGCACTTAAATATTTTGTCTTGCCCATTCACCTTCTGAATGGCAAACTCAACAGTTTCCCGTGTGTATCAAGAATTGTCCACTACCCAAAGGACATCCAGCCAACTTGACACAACTGTGGGAAGCATTGGAGTCAACATGGGCCGGCATCCCTGTGGAACGCTTTCCACACCTTGTAGTTTCACCATCATTGTAAAAAAACCCAGTTATTTTGTTGCTTTGACAAAGTCATTTCTGAAGATTATTCTTTATTTTTTGTGTGACTAGTAATTCATTGACATCTGTCCCTCATTTTAAATGTGGACTGAACTCTCGTTTTAATTTGGTGAATCTATTCATTTTTAAATATTTTTTTTTCAGAAGAAACATTGAACATCTAGTGGTCAAATCATAGAATGAAAGCAGGTGAGCTGGTTTATCTCTTTTTGGCAATTTCCTGGTGTTTTGTGGTGGAAAACTGAGCAGGTCGAGCATAACACGTCAACCCTGTTACCCATAGATAGACAGGCTAGAAATGTATTTTATTTATTTATTTATTTTTAAGCTTGAATTAAATTGTCACTCCCTGTTGCACACAACAATCTTCCGTTTCCCCTGTCACAAAGGTGAAAGTTACACTTCTCAAAAAGCACCGAATTGGTGGAAGTACCATAAAAGTACCCTACAGTGGAGTATGAAATGCTCCATGCAGAGAGCTGCACAATATGTAACCTAGCTCTACCAGAACGACATATGATTGATTGGTATCCATGATTTTGATCTATTCAGCTGGAGAGTGATTTGTTGATATGTGTTGGGGACTGTGCTATGTCCACCTGACTCTGTGTGTGATTGCTAGATAAAGGTGTGAATTCATCTATCTACAGCGTTTGCTGCAGTAGAATTGGTTGTAGTTCACATTCTTTCCACTTGATGTCACTGTTGAGCTATATTTCGACGTTTCAGCGTCTAGTTCAGGGTTTCTCATGGTGCATCATTCTCCTTCCCGCAACAGCAAACGATAGATAGGCCTACATATCCGCACAATGCAAATAATTGTATTTAAATATTTTATGAATTGCAATAAAGAGTAGGCCTAGGCTGTAAATATTAGCCTTTATGGCCTTTGTTTTGCATTTGTTCATGATCCTAGTGTGAATAGTGTGAATAGCGTTCATGTGTTCTACTTAATGTAAAGGGAACTTCATTTCGCTGTAATCAATAGTCACCCCTAAAACACCAGGACTTGTGACTTCACATGGAATAATTGATTTTATTGTAATGCAATGGATGTATTATTTCTACATAATCAGATGTAGCCTGTATAGGCTTATGGAAAAGAGAGGACATAGGCCTAGTGGGTTATCAAGAAAAACACCCGCATGTAGCGGAACCCGTGTAGCTCAGTTGGTAGAGCATGGCGCTTGCAATGTCAGGGTTGTGGGTTCGATTCCCACGGGGGGCCCGTATGAAAATGTATGCACTCACTAACTGTAAGTCGCTCTGGATAAGAGCGTCTGCTAAATGATTAAAATGTAAAAAAATATATATATATTTTTCTATTTGATCAAATTTAATTTATTTTATTCATCCGAAACATTTGCAGGGTTGCTGATATTCTCTGGATTTAACAACGGACAGTGAATACATCGATAATGTTCATGGGAATTGTATTTTATTTCATAGAAAGAGTACAGCTTTTACTGCCTGTGGGAATATGCACTTCTTTCTTATGTGGAGGAGTTTTTAGAGGGGAAAAAACCAAGCATGCCAAGCTATTTGCTTTCATTAAGTGGTAGTGGTGTTGGATACCATTTAATCACCTATCTTGAAAAAGCTTGAACACCGTCTTTAAGTTGATAGGATATGTTGTAGTATTCGTGTAGGCTATTACACGAAATGGGATAATTCTGTAGGCCTAACGGTATGTGAAAATATGTAGAGTTGCAGCGCACTCATTCCGTAATGATTTTCGGCTGATTTTCTATGAGTAAAACATATATCACAACAGCATATACAAGTAAACAGGAAAACTATTTTATTTTCGGTTAAATACTACTACTACTACTACTACTACTACTACTACTACTACTACTAATAATAATAATAATAATAATAATAATAATAATAATAATAATATTACAAATACTTATTATTATTATTATTATTATTAATAACAATAAGTATTATTATTATTATTATTATTATTATTATTATTATTATTGGGCCTATCATGAATCTCCCTTGGTCAGGGAAATTCGACAATGCAGGCGCGTCCTCTCTCCACCCTCCTCTTGATAACAGAATACTGAATAGAAAAATAAAACACAAACCATTACATACATGCTTGAGTATTTCTTGATAACCCACTAGGCCCATACCCATGAAAACATTATTAGTTATGATTTAATCGACAAAACCCAACCCTTGTTTCATGCTACAATATTTGTTTTTATGAGGTGGCACATCGTGTTAGCCGCCCTATGTCTGTCGTTTTACCCTTTCTTGCAAACAGTGAGCGATTGTATGAGATGGGTTTTCACCATTTTGGGATCGAATTTGGCCAGTTTTCCCACAAAATCATAATTGTATACTTATAGGCTATGACAAGCTCCACATGGGTTTATGTGGTTATGCCTTTGTCACACTGAAGTTTAAACCATTATAATAAAATATAATATTGATTCATATTCTATACATACCTAAAACTCAACTACGTCATTCCCCTGCACATTGACTTCGTACGGTACTCCTTGTATATAGCCTCATTATTGTTATTTTATTGTGTTACTATTTCCTTTTTTTGTGTCCTAATTTTTCATACCTTTAACTCTGCATTGTTGGGAAAGGGCTTGTAAGTAAGCATTTCACGGTAAAGTCTACACCTGTTGTGTTCGGCGCATATGACAAATAAACATATATTTGATTTGATCCCAAATGTAATTTCTTTTAAGTTGTTATTTTGTATAAACACAGGTTCCACACACATAGATGAAAATAAAGCTATTTTATTGTCAAAGCATTCAACATGATTAGATAAACTATCAAGTAGCACATTTCACTGATTTCAGCATGAAGGACAAAACCCTGAAACTATTCCCCACTGACACAAAATATTACACTTTGTATTTCAAACAAAACATGTATTTACATTGTAACTGTATAGACTGCATCTTATTTATACCAATGAGTATTATTATACATGCACTCTGAAATATAGTCAGTCTGTCTGACGTCATATCCCAATTTGTGTCAATATTATTAAACCTTTAAAGTGAACATGAAAAAAAGTAATTGAATACTAAACCATGTAATGTAACTATTTTTATTATCATTTTCTATATATGTCTTTATATAATATAAAATTCAACTTACTGTACATTTAAATACACATATTCTTATCTTCCCTTATTTCCCAAATTGTAAGTGCTTCATAAGTTAAATAGATTCATTTCTCAAGTCAAAATTCATTTGCATACACTCAAATAAAGAAACATGACATTAGAAAAAGAAACAAAAAACAGACTGAAGGAAAATAACAACTGTCTGTGTCGAAAGTGGAAACAAGTGCTCTGTTTAAGTGGTGTATGTCCAGTCAGCCAGTCAGCCAGTCAGCCAGTCAGCCAGTCAGCCAGCCAGCCAGTCAGTCAGTCAGCCAGCCAGTCAGCCAGTCAGTCAGTCAGTCAGCCAGTCAGCCAGCCAGTCAGTCAGTCAGTCAGCCAGCCAGTCAGCCAGCCAGTCAGCCAGCCAGCCAGTCAGTCAGTCAGCCAGCCAGTCAGCCAGTCAGCCAGTCAGCCAGTCAGCCAGTCAGCCAGTCAGCCAGCCAGCCAGTCAGCCAGTCAGCCAGTCCGTCAGCCAGTCAGTCAGTAATTCCATGTCTGTCTGTCTGAGTGAACCAGATGGTAAAAAAGTTCCTCCCCATGGTCAGTGATGTGATACCCTTTTCCCACTATAGTGCCGACCCAAACCGTACTGTATATTATCTTCCCATTGTCCTTTATGGTCTGTCCCAGTAACTTCATGGATGACCAAGCCATACTGTGCTGGCTCGGCTACAGTATATATTCTTTCCGGCAAAGGGTTCCTTCACCTGATGCAATTCCGTAACCCGGCCAGCTCAGCTCAGCTTGGCTCAGTTTGGCTCGGCCGAGAAGTGTGAAAACGGTTTGTTATTGATCTAAAAGTCAGTTGTGGGAGGTCATGTGACGCGAGAGGTGGTGCCTCTCCCTGAACGACTCGTTACAGATTGGACACTTGAGTTTCTCCTCACGCCTCCTCTTGACCATCGGCTCCATGGCCAACTCCTTCTTATGGTGCGACCTCATGTGGTACACCAGGTCAGAGGTCATCCTGAAGGAGGCGTTGCACTTGGCGCACCAGTTCTGGGCGGGCAGACACAGAGAGGTGAAGGATGGTGGTAGTAAGGTTAGCGCTGAGGGCATCTGCAGCTGGATGGGGCCCTGGCTCTTGGGCCAGAAGGCTGTGGCAGCAGCCGCCGCGTAGAGGAACGGGCTCTGCTTGGACATGACGCCCGGCACGGGGCAGTTGGTGCTCAGCTCGGCGCCGTGGAGTTTGGCGGCCAGGTGGTCTGCCTGGTAGAGTCTGGAGGAGGAGATGGTGTCGCCCACCGCCGGGTGGCAGTCCAGGAGTTTGGACGTGGTCATGACCAGAGGAGAGATCTGGGAGAAGGAGGAGGTAGAGTGGCGGGAGGGTTGGCTGAAGGCGCTCTTCCTTTCCCCACTGTTCCCCCCACCATGCTGGGCTACGGAGGTGAAGGCGCTCCCTAGAGGAGAGGCCTCCATGCGGGTCTGGGACTGGGCAGGCTGGGTCTCCGACAGAACCTGCCTGATGTTAAGATGCTTCTCCTGGGCAGGGTTGCTGCCGGGGCTGGGCCGACCTCCGTCCTTGTTTTCGGCGTTGGAGCTCTGGAGGTTTTTGCTGCTGCTGCTGTTACCATGCGTCTTTAGGCTCTGTGGAGACTTCTTGACCTCAGTGAAGGCGCTGCGTTTACCCTCACCACCCGACTCAGTGGATCCCGACCCTGGTGGGGAGAACGTGGGCCCTCGTCTGTTCTCCTCCAGGCCGTAAGCTCCCCGGTAGTTCTGTGCCGAGCTAGCCAGCTCCTCCTTAGACTTGAGGGACTGAGACAGACTCAGAGAGGCCCTGCTACCGTCCCTGTCCCTCTCTCTAGCCCTATCCTCTACCTCTGAGAACTTCCTCTTCCCAGAGCTCTCGCTGCGGATCTCAGCCTCGCGGTCGCTGGGCGGGCTAGTCCGGCTGTTCTCTAGGTCCCTGGCTAAGTTATGGAAGTCTGTGGAGGGTTTGGCGCTGTCCCCTTCCGAGCGGCCCAGTTTAGGGCTAGCTCTGGTGGGTGTGGTGGTGGTAGTGTTGGGGTTAGGGCGCTCGGTGCTTGGCTCCTTACTGAGGACCTCTTCGTCCACATCGCCCGCCGCCATGCTCTGTAGTCTCTTGGTGCAGCGGAACCTCAGGTGGGCCAGGAAAGGGAACTCAAACTGGAAGCGCTGGTTGCAGTCAGGACACGAATAGGGAGCCGACCCTGGAAATGGAGGGAAAATATTGTCAGTCATTCAGAAAGAAGAAAAACAGTACTGTAATGTTTTGTTATAGCCACAATAGGACTATGAGCTATTGATTATTAGAAATAATAAATAGGCCTAAAGAAGATTTATTACATGTATTTTCTGAACAAATTAATTTACCCTAAAATTAAATGATACTGTGGGTGTAAATGATAGGACATGTACAATATTACCTAATTAAACAATAACAGTAGGGTTATTACACTCTTGAACATGAGCTTCACGTCAACAGTATTCCTCAAGTTTTGTTTTATGATGGATTATTGCCGCAAAAGGTAAATGCAAACGCCTATATAAAAAAGCCTAGTACCAGGTAACGCCTATATAAAAAAAGCCTAGTACCAGGTAACGCCTATATAAAAAAGCCTAGTACCAGGTAATGCTACAATTGCTGCTCACCTTTGGTCTTGCCTGGCGCTTTACCGGCGCTAAGCAGCAGCAGCTCAATCAGGTCTTTCCCGTACCAGACCAACAGCTCCTCGTCCTTCACGATCCTCCGGAGAGACCGGTAGAACAACTGTCCGTTCTTCACATAGGCCTCGAGGTTCTGCTCGTCCCGGTCCCGCGCCGACTGCACGAGCCGGAGCCACATCAAGCCCTCAGACGTGCTGTTGGCTGCTGACGTGTCCACCTGCGCGTCAAACCGTGACAGAGAGCGAGGCAAATCCGTTAGTTGGACCCAAACGACAAATCCGTGCGCCAACATTCATTCTAACCCTTACGCATAGGCTGTCCATTTTTTATTTTTTTAATAGGCAATTTTTCACGTGTTTTGGCTGTGCAACTATATGCATTATACCTGCATGCTATCTTGTAAGATAACACCTCAAATAGGTTCTAATACATATAGTATACTGTGTCACACCAATGTCATGAGAAATATAAATGCTAAACCATATTTGTTATCTTATTTGTGAAATGGGATCAACAATGATAAATCAACCATGACAGACAATTTAATTCAGTCTGAAGAAGGAGATGTAATAAAACAGTAAATAAAGAATATTATCAATATTATCATTCTAGAAAATCACAATATTTGTCTTTCCTTACCCTGAATATGTACGGCGCAGTTCGTTTGTCCGTTGATTTGAGTGCTACGAAGGCTATGCTGTCATACAACGACGTGTGGCTCAAAACACAAGGCCCGAAAATAGCATTTTCTGGAATGTCACATGTGGTGTAGACGCTGGTGAATATATCCGTTAGACACTGCTGCACGGCTTTGGCGTCGCCGTCCCAAACCAACTTCTGTGAGCTGGATTCCTCCATCGTTGACTGATGATTGCGAACAGAACAGACAAAAAGAAAGAGATAGAATGAATTAAGACGCAATATACAAATGTCTAGATGATGATGATGAGGTCAAATAAATTGGCACTTCATGAGAGGGTTGGCTAAATGCATGGAGCCAGCTGTCAAGGCCTAGGAAAGGGAATTTTTGTGGGGCCGGTCGTTTTAATTAATTGAAGTCTATTGTAGGATGATAGTGGCCTATCAATTTCAAAGAGCATGGTTGGTTGCCTATTTTCCGCGGTATTCCCAGATGCTGATGAAATAGCTGTAAATTGTGAGAAAATGAATGCATGGTTCTAAACGGAATAGTAACAATGGTGTTAATTATATTAATAATTATGATAAACATAAACAACCAGAACAATAATACAATAATAATACAATAATAATACAATAATAATACAATAATAATACAATATCAATTTGATGACAATATATTTATATATTATTACTGTCTCTAAATTATTATTGTTTACAGGCCTAATATTAATTATATTTGGCAGCGATGTCTTACTTCAATTAGGCATATTATTATTACTATTATTACAAAGGCTTTACTATGCTGGAAGTGCAAACTGGACTGTACATTCATCTCAAACCCTAATTTCTAAGTGTATAACCTAATTATTTAAATTAGCCTCTGGAAGAAGAAAAAATAGCAATAAGAAACGGTAAGGTCCGTATAAAATCGAAAGAGCATATCGAATGGATTTGGAGTGGACTGTCAAAGTCACTGGTTTCATGTCAGATAACCTTTCACTCCATTCTACACGCTCTCCGAACGTATGTCCCCTCATTACCATAATCCACCACGTTCCCTCTCGAGACTGTAATTAAGGCAGCACGCAGAGTGTATTTACGGGTGACCAGTTTTTCTGGCCTCACTGAATTATGCAGCTGTGATCTACCTTTGCTTTGCCACTTGTTCAATTCAATTATGCGTATAGGCCGGTGTAAACACATCGGGTGGACACTTGCATGCAGGCTAAAACAGCCGTGTGTGTCTAGAGGAATATCTGGTAAATAATAATAACGATTTAACTTCGTATTATCAAATTCATTTTATTTGTGCATGTTATTTTATGTCATGTTATAGGCTTATCTTAATTTTATGCACATATGCTAATGTGTTTATACATGTGTTCTTCTAAAGCGTGCTACCTTGGCTTATAATAATATGCCATTTAGCAGACGCTTTTATCCAAAGCGACTTACAGTCATGCGTGCATACATTTTTGTGTATGGGTGGTCCCGGGGATCGAACCCATTACCTTGGCATAACAAGCGCCGTGCTCTACCAGCTGAGCTACAGAGGACCACTTCTCGACCCTTCACAATATAAAATACATGCGTGTATATCTCAAGAGATTATGAACTAATACCTACTTAATAATATTTGTAATGTAATGATAATTTGGCACGTAAACATGTAATGACAATGTTATAAAACATTGAAACGTGTTGATACATTGCACATGCCTAAATGTCACCATATCACGATGTTGCTCCCTGTCTGTCTGCTGTCTGATGATGGATCATTTGTTTTCCATTCGTTTGCTTATAAGCAAAATGCTGAGCCTAAAAGCAAAATGAACAGCTGTCTGCATGCAGATCAAACAAAATGATCCTCTTTCAATGACGCTTTATAGTGAAACATTATTATTCAGGAAACGTTGCGGCCCTCGAACCAAAGTAACTTTTCTCTTCAGCTGCATCGGTGGAGAGAAAATAGTTTGGAGCTATAGCCTACCATCCTGTTCTCCTCTTTAGCCGATTCTATATCAAAGCCACTTTGACAAAATGCAACCCTTCAACTAAAGACCACCGCTTGCAGAAAAGCAATTTTTCGCTCCATCTCCTATATAACCCAGTCTTTTGTGACTTTAAAGGTCGCTCTCTCACAAGGGAAAACCACACAAAAGGTCCAATGAATATGCATCTGAGCTAAATGAGAGAGAATAGCAGGCGGAATGTATGCGCATCCATAAAATGGATGAGACCAACCCATTCAACCTTCTGCCTTCTATTCCAGAGCGTGTTTTACTCCTAAATCTGGATGCCTTGTCAGTCTAAAAACTGCCCTAAATCAACGCAAGAGCTGAATTGCCGATTTGTCCCCTTGCCCCAACATCTGCGGAGCTCTGTCCCCAGCACTACACGATACCCCATTCACGGGATGCTGCCTTGGCTTCTGCTTTGTGGCGGCGCCCGCCTGTCTTTCTGTCGCTGCAAAACAAACCCTGCATTACGCTCATACAAATACAGGCTCGGGCTACCTACCTTTTTGTTGACAATAAATAATAATCCACCAAAGTGATGCTGGAATCAATATGACGCCTTGGAGAGCAGGTTTCGATGCGTCCTCCGAGTCAGTACATGTCCCTGTGTGGTCGTTGAAAGTGACAGTGGTGCCGCTGATATCGCCCTTTTGCTGAGAGGCAGAGAGAGAGAGAGAGAGAGAGAGAGAGAGAGAGAGAGAGAGAGAGTGAGCAGAGAGGGAGAGAGATGCGTGCAGAAGGGGTGCGATGCACTGGCTGACTGGCACACACACACACACTTTTTGTTTGCAGCACATAATCTGCCCAATGAGGCGTGTCACTCGCCGTCTCCTCCCTTTAACTCTTCACTGGCCGACTGTCATTTGATGAGATGCACAGGCAATAGAGGCTACAGCTACAAACATCGTGCCATAACCTTTTTAATTATTATATCATTGTTTCAGTTTGCGGGAGCACTACATAAAGCCATTCATATAACATGTATAGGAGACAAATTAAGGTTTTTTAAACAAACTGGCTCTCAAAGTAGGTTTGTGTGTTTTTTCTTCTAAATTGTTCATATATAATGGATTGTAGCTACACCTATGCCCTATTATTTATGTTAAGAGGTTTTATTAGGGCTAACTATTATATTTTTTATATATATATTTTTATCAGCCTATTTTATTATTATTATTATTATTATTATTATTATTATTATTATTATTATTATTATTATTATTATTATATGACTAGCTTATTGATGTTCAAGTAAAGTCCGCAATATGAATGTCCCATGAATGATATGGATATCAATAAGCTAGTCTCCTTACCATTACTAGCATCTGAAGTGTTAGGCTATTTCCACAGCTATGGCGCTTTCCCTTGCCGGTAGGCGGGAGCCTCCTGGACACCTGCCTGGCTCGCGCCCAGCGTCACGAGGAAAGGCCGGGCATCGTCGTTATGGAGACGGTGGGGAGCGGCTCGAGCCGTTCCACTGCTGGGCCAACCGACTGATGATGATCATCTGTGTTAGAGAAAAAAAAATGTGTTTAAGGCCAGGCTATAGTGAGTAGCTTTAGCCTACTATGTGATGTTACTATCTGCCATGTCCTATGGCTGGTTCATTTGTAGGACGCCAGCGGTTCATTTGCATTCCCTGGCTGAAAGGTTGGTTTTGAACCAGCTGACCTTAACAGAGGAAAGAGCAGCAGCCTGCAGAACTCTGGTGGTCTGAACAAAGATGTTGCATTTAGCAATTTAGTGACATTGTAAAATGTGACAAAGCACACATAGTGTCAGGAAAACAAAGCTGCGACGTTTCATGATGTTAGATCACTGCCTTCAGCACTGGGCTAAATACTTCCGCCCTAGATTCCAAAGTTTCAGAAGTTGTCAGAATTAATTGACCAGAAAGAATTCACTTATGAGCATCCATCCTTCCATCCATCCATCCTTCCATCCATCCATCCATCCATCCATCCATCCATCCATCCATCCATCCATCCATCCATCCATCCATCCATCCATCCTTCCATCCATCCATCCATCCATCCATCCATCCATCCATCCATCCATCCATCCAACCTTCTGTGCATTTAGTCTTTAGGTAGTTATTACGCACATGAGCCCATGTAACATATTCTACATTTTCAAGCTTTATCTTTATAGAACAAAGATTGTAAGGAAATCAACCATCTGCACATTCATACCCATAGCAGGCGCACATCTGTATTCTAATGTCTAATGCTGTTCTATTCTATTCTGTTCTATTTTATTATTCTGTTCTATTCTATTCTATTATATTCTGTTCTATTTTATTATTCTGTTCTATTCTATTCTATTATATTCTATTATATTCTGTTCTGTTCTATTCTATTATGTTCTATTCTATTCTATTATGTTCTATTCTATTTTATTCTATTCTGTTCTGTTCTATTCTATTCTGTTCTATTCTATTATGTTCTATTCTATTCTATTCTATTCTATTATATTCTGTTCTATTCTATTATGTTATATTCTATTATATTATATTCTGTTCTATTCTATTCTGTTCTATTCTATTCTATTCTATTCTACTCTATTCTATTCTATTCTATTCTATTCTATTCTATTCTATTATGTTCTATTCTATTCTATTCTGTTCTATTCTATTATGTTCTATTCTATTCTATTCTATTCTATTCTGTTCTGTTCTGTTCTGTTCTATTCTGTTCTGTTCTATTCTATTCTGTTCTATTCTATTCTGTTCTATTCTATTCTGTTCTATTCCTTTCTATTCTATTCTGTTCTGTTCTATTTTGTTTTGTTCTTTTCTATTCTAGTGTTGTATTTCTGTATTTTGAGAGCATGTGGTTTCAATCTGGTTGTAAGCCTGATGGATTCCGGGGCAAGGCATTGGTTTGGAAGGAGTGATTTCATGTGATGTAACTTCACCTGAACTACCTCTGACCCTGCAGCTGATAAGGCAGAGGTGGCACTGTCATACAACTCATGTGAAGGAAATGAACTGGAGCACACAGTGATATTCCACTCTATTCATTTTACCCCAATTTATATGAACAAATCCTTAAACAAATAATTGAACAGTAATTGGTAAAAAAATAAAATAATAATCAGATAGGGCTAGTCTCAGGATAGCTGAAGATATGGTGATGCTGCTGTTGCTGCACTCCAGCCTTTTTTGAGCCTTGTTAATTTACATGACGTAACAATATCCTAGCTGACAAACAAACGGGTACATCAAAACCTAAAGCATGAAACATACTGCAATTTGTATCGGTCCGTTCACCATATCAGCTCCACTGGCCGGTGAACTCAGACTGGGAGTGCTGATCCGGGATCAGATCCCTCATGTCCACGTAATCTTAGTCATTATAACGTTGAAGGCGAAACTGATCCTAGATCATCATTACAATTCTGAGACACTTTTTTGAATTTGGCTCAGACTTAGTAACACAACCTGATGCCCAAAGACAGCGGTAGTGTAAAATACTGTATGTCATATTGCCTAGACAATGGTGTCATAAACAGATTTAGAATACAGCTCCGATTATATAGCTCTGTCTATTTCTCTGAGGTTTAATCTCAATGTCACCAACCTGCATAAATAAAGGTTGAATATATTTATTTCCCACTATCGCGCCTTACTACAATCAGATAAACCAAATGATTAACAAAAGCTATATTTAATAATATTTATCATAATTGTTATTATTTCTGACAGCTATTTTGTTTCATAATTTTGTTGGACCTATCTGGATAATTACAGCATAAAAGGTTCAAGTGTCAACTGGGCATTACCGTAGAATTACAGTAGTATTTTATTAGAATACAGAAGGCTATAGAATAGCATTTCTATAGAATTATAGAACTATAGAATATAATTGCTATAGAATTATACAACTGTAGAATAGAATAGCTATAGAATTATAGAACTATAGAATATAATTGCTATAGAATTATATAACTGTAGAATAGAATAGCTATAGAATTATATAACTATAGAATATAATTGCTATAGAATTATATAACTGTAGAATAGAATAGCTATAGAATTATGGAACTATAGAATAGAATAGTAGAATACTACAGATATGTGGTATCTCATTCCTCAGAGCAAAACTGCAGTGACATAATTTTTTATTTATTTACATGAAGTCATTGTCTGTATATATTCTGGGGCAGAAACAGATTGATGTGTTCTTAGTAGTACATCTCATCCTGCTCAGTGCAGTCCTGCTCAGCCAAGCATGATAAGGCCCTGTTCCCATACACTGGCTGAATTAGAGACACAAAGCCTGCCCAATCAGTCGCCATCTGCTGGGACCAGAGCACCACATCATGGTGTTAGAGGAGGCAAGGGGCTGGCCCGGCCTGGACAGAATGGCTGTGTGTGTCCCAACCCCCCCTCACACACACACTCATTGTTTTACCACAAATGGCCCCATTTAATACTAGTGGTTTAAGAGCACCTGCTGCCTCCACTATATACACACCAACACACACACACACAGACACACACAGAAACACAGACACAGACAACATAAACACACAAACACACACACACACACACACACTTTTGTGTCAAATGCAGCACGTGGCCCAGCCAAGGAGGACAATATTCATAAATGCTAATTGTAGACTGATTGTGAGGTCACCCATTCACAGTGACAACCCACTGGACACACACTGGTTGAATCAATGTTGGTTCCACGTCATTTTAATAAAATTACGTTGAACCAACGTGGAATAGACATTGAATTGACATCAGTGCCCAGTGGGAGGTGTCATTTGTCAACACAATGTCAACAAATCTGAATAATGTAAATCAATATAATGGGGATAAAATAGCTTTGATTATTGTATTAATGAATTGCATAATCTGACATTATTAAACATATTTGTTAAAACCATTGTTTTCCTATTTTCTTAGGTCACCTAGTTTATGTAAATGAGTTATTGGTGACAACACCCTTCTGATCCCATGACAAGACAAAATGTCACACACACACACACACACACACACACACACACACACACACACACACACCACACACACACACACACACACACACACACACACACACACACACACACACACACACACACACACACCACACACACACACACACCCACACACACACACCACACACACACACACACACACACACACACACACACACACACACACACACACACACACACACACACACACACACACACACACCTCACACACACATACACACACACACCTCTCACACACACACACACACACACACACACACACACACACACACACACACACACACACACACACACACACACACACACACACACACACACACACACACTAAGGGGGAGATCATATACTGGCTGTCATAATTACAATAGGGATTAACATTACAACAACAGGATCCCCATTAGCCGACTCCAATGGTGACAGCTAGTCTTACTGGGGTCCGACATAACGAAAAAGACATTACAGAAAAAATACTTCACAATTTACGTACATGTAAAAACATTAGCATGTAACGTGTGTGCATCTATCAGTTACACATACATGTCAGTACATACACACAACAAGTAGGTCACATGGGGGAGAGGCATTGTAACATGAGGTGTTGCTACATTTGTTTTTGAAACCAGGTTTGCTGTTTTAATGGGGATTAATTAAAAAAGATTTAATTGTTATTGGTTTTTGTACGATCTACAGAAAATACTCTGTAATGTCAAAGTGGAAGAAAAATTATATGATTTGTAAAGAAATTACACTAATTTATATCATGATAAACCCCCTGAGTAAATACATGTTAAAATCACCTTTGGCAGCGATTTCAGCTGTGAGTCTTTCTGGGTAAGTCTCTAAGAGCTTTCCACACCTGGATTGTGCAACATTTGCCCATTATTCTTTAAAAAATTCTTCAAGCTCTGTCAAATTGGTTGTTGATCATTGCTAGATAACCATTTTCATTTCTTGCCATAGATTTCCAAGCAGATTTAAGTCAAAACTGTAACTTGGCCACTCAGGAAAATTCCCTGTCTTCTTGGTAAGCAACTCCAGTGTAGATTTGGCCTTGTGTTTTAGGTTATTGTCCTGCTGAAAGGTGAATTCATCTCCCAGTGTCTGGTGGAAAGCAGACTGAAACAGGTTTTCCTCTAGGATTTTGCCTGTGCTTAGCTCTATTCCGTTTCGTTTTTTTTATCCTGGAAAACTCCCCAGTCCTTAACGATTACAAGCATACCCATAACATGATGCAGCCACCACTATGCTTGAAAATATGGAGAGTGTTACTCAGTAATGTGTTGTATTGGATTTTCCCCAAACATAACACTTCGTATTCAGGACAAAAAGTGAATTGCTTGACCACATTTTTTGCAATATTACTTTAGTGCATTGTTGCAAACAGGAATGCATGTTTTGGAATATTTTATTCTGTACAAGCTTCCTTCTTTTCACTCTGTCAATTAGGCTAGTATTGTGGAGTAACTACAATGTTATTGATCCATCCTCAGTTTTCTTCTATCACAGCAATTCAACTCTGTAACTCTTTTAAAGTCACCATTGGCCTCATGGTGAAATCCCTGAGCGGTTTCCTTCCTCTCTGGCAACTGAGTTAGGAAGGACGCCTGTATCTTTGTAGTGACTGGGTGTGTTGATACACCATCCAAAGTGTAATGAATAATGTCACCGTGCTCAAAGGGATATTCTATGTCTGCTTTTCATTTTATTTTGACCCATCTACTAATAGGTTCCCTTCTTTGCGAGGCATTGGAAAACCTCCCTGGTCTGTGAGGTTGAATCTGTGTTTGAAATTCACTGCTCGACTGAGGCACCTTGGAGATAATTGTATGCGTGGGGTAAAGAGATGAGGTAATCAATTTTAAAAAATCATTTTTAACCCCTGAGGTCGATGTCTGCGCCCCTGCCGAAATCTAATGAGCATAATACAAAAAACCCCCATAAAAATCTGTCAATTTAAGCAAGAGGTATCTGTTTTTCTTTTGCATTTGAAATTTGGTCTAACTAAAAATAAATATGGTCCACTTTTAAATCCATGATGAACGCTTACAAGTAGCTTGGCATGCATCATATCGTATTGAGAGGGAGAGGCTCGACGTAGATAATCATGTTCATTATATTAAGTGGCTTTTGGCTGGAAATTACACTCTCCAAAGAAACTAATATCTAGACTATTTTACTAATAAATGCAATACCAAACAACAAAACAGGAATTCATTTTATTCAAAGAACAGAAAGAGCCTTACGAATATCTCTGCAGATGTGTGTTGTGGAATTATAATTTCTAATATAAGGAAATGCAAATAAATGAATTATATATATTGAAACATTCTTTGGAGTGCTGTCCACTTTTATTTTCTATATTAATTAAGTCGTTGTTAATCAGATGCTGATGATATCACTAAGAGGGCTCAGGGAGGGGGAATGGTCTGCTTGAATGAAGCCCAGGAGCCGGGGCTGTAGGAGCTGTGGAGCAAATTAATCAACTTCCACAAATCAGCTGTAGACTGATATGTGGAGCAGAGTGCTACATGTCTATGTGAGGAAACAGCTGTAGACTTTCCATCCTCTTTCCAATGGAGGGCAGAAGAGAGAAGGGAAGGAGGCTGGGACTCTAGAATACAGGATTAGTAGAGCTGGCACACTCGTGTGTGTGTGCGGGGGGGTGGGGGGGGCGAGAGAGAAAGAGAAATGAGAGGAGAGTCTTGCTCCCTCTCTCTCTTCAATTATCTTCCACCAACGGCCTTTCACATGTCTCCTGTAACTTCACATGTTGATCTGTCTCCTGTACCTTCACATGTAACCTGTCTCCTGTAACCTCACATGTTACCTGTCTCCTGTAACTTCACATGTAACCTGTCTCCTGTAACTTCAAATGTCACCTGTCTCCTGTAACTTCACATGTTACCTGTCTCCTGTAACTTCACATGTTACCTGTCTCCTGTAACTTCACATGTTACCTGTCTCCTGTAACTTCACATGTTACCTGTCTCTTGTAACTTCACATGTAACCTGTCTCCTGTAACTTCACATGTTACCTGTCTCCTGTAACTTCACATGTTACCTGTCCCTGAAATTTCCCTTTTCCCCCTGTTCCACCTTTTTTCCTGTCCCCCTTTCTTCACATTTTCCCCTGTCCCCTTGAAATTTCCCATTTTTACCTTTCTTTGAAACCCTTCACATTTTAACCCTGTCTCCTGTAATTTTAATGTAACCTGCCCTCTTTTAATTTTTCACATTTACCCCGGCCCTCCTGAAACCCTTTACGGAAACCCTTTCCTCCTGTAATTTCCCCTGTTCCTGTTTTTCCAATGTAACCTGTCTCCGAAAATTTCATTTTAACCCCCCCGAAATTTTAACATGTTACCTATTTGGAAATTTCCCAATTTAACCTGTCCCCTGTAACTTAAACATTTTCCCTGTCCCTGTAACTTCAATTTTCCCGTCCCCTTTTAAATTTCACATTTTTGTCTACTCCTGTACTTAAAATAAAAACCTTTTCCCCTTGTAAACCACATGTTCCTTGTCTCCCTGTAATTTTCACATTTGATCCTTTTTCGTAACTTAAAATTTTAAACCTTGCCCTCCGGAAACCCTCCCATTTTTTGTCCCCTGTAACTTTCCCCTTTTACCTGTTTTTTTTGAAAATTTCAAATGTTCCTGTCCCCTGTAATTTACATGTTACCTGTCTCCTGTAACTTCACTTCCCGCCTCCTGTTTTTAACATGTTACCTTCTCCTTTTAATTTTCACATGTTACCTTTTTCCCCTTTCAACTTCACATGTTCCCGCTCCCCCTGTAATTTCCCAATTTTAACCTGTCCCTTGTAATTCCCAAAATTTTAACCCGTCCCCTGAATTTACATGTACCTTCTTTGTAACTTCAAATGAAACCTGTCTTTTTGTACGTCACTTTTTCCCCTGCCTCCTGTAACGTCCCGGTTCCCCTTCCCCCTTTAAACCTTCCATTTTAACCTGTCTCCGTAACTTCCATTTTTAACCGTCTCCTGAAATTTAAATTTCCCTGCTCCTTTCCCCTTTTCCCCAATTTAAACCTGTCCCTGAACTTAAACATTTTACCTGTCTCCCTTTAAACCTTCAAATTGTTCCTGTTTGAAAACGTTGTTACCCCTTTTTTCCCTGAAACTTTCAAGTTACCTGTCTCCTGAAAATTCACATGTTTTCCTTCCCCTGAAATTTCAAATTTTCCCTTTTTCCCTGAAACCCTTTCACTTTTTACCTGTCTCCTGAAACTTCACTTTTTACCTGTCTCCTGTATTTCAAAATTTAACCTTTTCTCCTGTTTTTCATTGACCTGTCCCCTTGTCCCCCTAATGACCCCGCCCCTTTTTAACCCACATTTCCCTGCTCCTTTTTACTTCCATTTACCTGTCCCTTTAAACTTCCCCTTTTTTCCCCCCAAAACCTGTCCCCTCCTGAAACCCTTTTAAAAACCCTTTTTTTTTTTTTTTTCCCCAATTTAACCTGTCTCCTGTAACTTCCTTTTTTCCCCTGTCTCCTGTAACTTCACTTGCCTGTCTCCTGAAACTTCCCCTTTTCCTGTCCCCCTGTCCTTCACTTTTCCCTTCCCCCTTGTAATTTCAAATTTTACCTTTTCCCCCTGAATTTTTCAATTTTCCACTTCTCCTGAAACCTCAAAATGTTACCTTCCCCCTTTTTAATTTTAAATTTTTACCTGTCTCCTGAAACCCTCCCCTGTTCCCCGGTTTTCCCCCTGTAACTTCAAATTTTTTAAACCCTTTTCCTTTCCTTTAACTCACTTTTAATTTTTTCCCCCTGTCCCCTTCACTTTTTAAACCTTTTCCCCTTTTAACTTCACTTTTACCTTTCTTTAAACCCTCACATTTAACCTTCTCCGGGGGAACTTCCTTGTAACCGTTCTTGTAACCCCAGGTTTACCTTTTTTTAACCCCTTTCTTTTGAAACCTTCAAATTTACCTGTCCCTGAAAACTTAAACTTGTTCCCCGTCTCCTGAAAATTTTTTTTTTTTCACATTTTCCCCTTTTCCCCCTTGTAACTTCACTTTTTTCCTTTCCTTGAAATTTCCCTTTTTAACCGTCCCCTTTTAAACTTCACATTTTAATTTTCTCCTGTAACTTCACATGTTACCCTTTGTTTCCCTGTCCCTTCCCCAAAAAAGTTACCTGTCCCTGAAAACCCACATTTTTACCTGCCCCTCCTGAACTTACATTTAACCTTCTCCTGTCCCTTCACATTTTAACCGGGTTCTCCTTTTAATTTTCACATTTTTCCCTGTCCCCCCCGTAATTTCACATGTTCCCGCCTCCTGTAACTTAACTTTTGAACCCCTGTTTTCGGGGTAACTTCAATTTATTTTTTCTTTGTAACTTCAAATTACCTGTCTCCTGTAACTTCACTTTAATTTTATTTTGTTTTTCCTTTTCCTTTCAATTAATTTTAAAACCTGTTTTTTTTAAAACTTCAATTTTCCCCCCTGCCCTTGAAAATTAAAAATTTTAAACCTTTTTCTTGTAACTTTCACATTTTTACCTTTCCTTTAAACTTAAAATTAACCTTCTTTTAACTTAAAATTAAAATTTTTCTCCTGAAAGGGCACATGTTACCTTTTTCCCTTTAACTTAAAAAGTTACCGTCTCCTGTAATTTCCCTTTTCCCCTGCCCTCCTGTAATTAAAATTTAAAACCTTCTCCGACTTTCCATTTTCCTGTCCCCCTGAAACTTCACAGGGTTAAACCCTTTCCCCTTTTAAACAAAAATTTTTAACCTGCCCCTGTAACTTCACATGTTACCAACCCTTTTTGTTTTTGTAAATTCCCTTTTTTACCTGTCCCCTTAAGTCACATGTTTTCTCCTGCCCCCTTCAATTTTAACTGTTTTTTTTAAAATTTCCCACTTTTCCCCTGTCTTTTTTTTAACTTAAATTTTTAACTGTCTCCTGTTTTTTTCACATGTTACCGGTCCCCCCTGTAATTTCAAACCATTTTAAACCTGGCCCTCCGGGTCCCCTTCACATTTTCCCCCTTCCCCCTGTCCCTTCACATTTCCTTCCCCCCTTAAAACTTCACATGTTAAACCTTCCCCCCGTAATTTCCCCAAATGTTTCCCCTGTCTCCTTTCCCCTTTTCACATTTTAACCCTTCCCTTTAACTTAAAATGTTATTTTTCCCTCCTGTAACTTAACATTTCCCTTTTTTGAAAATTCCCCAAATTTTCCTGTCTCCTGTAAGCTTTTTAAACCTTCCCCTCCTTTTCCCTTCCCAAAATGTTCCCCTGTCTCCTGTAACTCCCTGTTCCACCTGTTTCCTTTTAAGGGGGCCCCCGGAAATTAAGGGGGTTTTTTTAAAATTTTATTTTCCCGAAACCCGCCCAGGTCCTTTTCCCCTAACCCCGAACCCTGGTTGAAAAATTTTCCTGCCCCGAATTTTTTCCCCTTGACCAACCACTTAACCTTTGTTTTCCTTTTCCTGTCCCCCGGGAATTAAAATTTTTCCAAAAGTAATTTTAAATTTTAAATTTTTAAAACCCCAAATTAACCTTCTCCGGGAAAACTTCCATGTTCCCTGCCTCCTGTAACTTCCCCCCGTTCCCCTTCTCCTTTAACCCCAAGGTTTAAAACCTTGTCCTCCGAAAGGTCCGGGGTTTTTCCCGGGCCCTGGAAAAACTTCAAAAGGGGTTAAACCCTTTTTTCCTGAAATTCAAAAGACCGCCCTCCTTACAATTTAATTTAATATTCTTCCTTTGGGAAACCTTTTCAAAACCCCCTGTCTCCCTGAAACTTAAAGGGTTTTCCCCTTCTCCTTAACTTAAATGTTACCGTCTCCTGTAAGTCACATTTTCCCTTTTCCGAAACCTTCAAATTTTCCCTGTCTCCTGAAAATTAAAAATGTTACCTGTCTCCTGTAATTAAAAATTAAAATTTCTCCTTCCCTTTCCCACATTTCCCCTTCTCCTGAAACTTCACTTTTAAACCCTGTCCCCTTTAAATTTTAAAATGTTCCTTTCTCCTGAAGTCCCCTTTTTAACTTTCCCCTTAAAACCCTTAAAAATTTTTAACCTTCTCCTTTAATTTTAAAATTTTCCCTTTTCCTCCTGAAACCTTCAATTTTAACCTGTTTCTGTAATTTAAAAAGTTTCCCTTTCTCCTGTAATTCCAGTCCCTGTTCCTTTAATTTCCCCAAATGTTACCTGTCTCCTGTAACTCACATGTTACCTGTTTTTTAAAACTTAAAATTTTCCCTTTGTCTCCTTTAACTTAAAAGGTTCCCTTTCTCCTGAAACCCCAACATGTTACCTGTGTTTTGTAACTTCAAAAGTTCCTGCCCTCCTGAAAATTCACATTTTTAACCTGTCCCTTAATCACATTTTCCCTTCTCCTGAAATTTTCCCATTTTTTAACCTGTCTCCGGTAACTTCAAATTTTAACCTTCCTCCTTTAACTTAAAATGTTACCGGTCTCCTGTAATTCACTTTTCCCTGTTTCTTTAATTTTAAAAATTTTACCTGTCCCTTAATTCACATGTTCCCTTTTCTCCTGAAAGGGAAAAAGTCCCTTTCTCCTGAAAATTCCATTTTACCCTTCTCCTGAAACCTTCAAATGTAACCTTCTCCTTTTCCCTTCACATTTTCCTTCCCCCCTGAAAACTTCACTTTTTACCTGCTCCTTAACTTCACATTTTTACCTGTCTCCTGTCCTTCACTTTTACTGTCCCCTTCCGTCCCTTCCCAAACAAATTTTTAAACCTTGTCCTCCTGAACTTCCCATGTAACCTGCTCCTGAAATTTAAATTTTCCCTTTTTCCCCTTGTAACTTCAATGTTCCCCCGGGTCCCTTTAACTCTTCACTTTTTAAACCCTGTTTTCCGAAATTTTCCCCCTGTTCCTTTTTCCCCTTTGAAACTAACTTCACATTTCCCTGTTCCTGAAACTTCAACCTGTTCCCTTTTTCCTTTCCCTTTTGTAACTTCAATTTTCCCTTGTCCCCCTTTAAACCTTCACTTAAACCTTTCCCCCTTGAAACCTTCACATTTTCCTGTTCCGTCCTTCACTTTTCCTGTCCCCCTGAAACTTCACACCTGCCCTTTGTCTCCTGAAAATTTTTCACATTTTCCCTTGTCTCCTGTAATTTCACTTTTTTACCTGCCCTCCTGAAACTTCACATTTAAACCTGTCTCCTGAACCCTTCACATTTAACCTTCCCCCTGAAACCTTCACTTTTTTAACCGGGTCTCCTGTAACTTCAATGTTACCTGTCTCCTTTTAAACCCCAAAATTTTTACCTGTCTCCTGAACTTCACTTTTAAACCCTGTCCCCGAAAACCCACATTTACCTGTCTCCTGAAACTTCACTGTTACCTGTCTCCTGAAACTTAAAAAGTTTACCTGTTTTCCTCCTGTAAATTCACATGTTCCTTTCCCCGGATTTTCACATGTCCCTTTTCCCTTTTCTTGAAACCCAACCACATGTTACCTTTCTTGTAATTTTAAAATTTTCCCTGTCCCCTTTTAAACTTAAAAAGGGTCCCCTTCCCTCCTGAAACCTTCACTTTTTCCCCCTGTCCCCCTGAAAACTTCCATTTTAACCGGGCCCCCTTGAAACTTCAAAAGTTTCCCTTTCTTTTTGAAACCCTTCAAATTAACCTTTCTCCTTTCCTTCAATTTTCCCCCTTCTCTTGAAATTTTCAATTTTAACCTGTCCCCTTGAACTTCACATGTTCCCCGGGCCCCTTGTAACTTCAAAATGTTATTGTCCCCCGAAATTTTTTTAAAAACCTTTAACCTTCTCCTGTAACTTCAATTTTTCCCCCCTGTCCCCTTGAAATTTTCAAGAAAACCTTCCTTGTAATTTTCCCCTTTTACCTGTCCCTTTTTAATTTCACATTTTTTTGCCCCTGAATTTTCACTTTTTTTAACCTGTCCCCTTTAACAACTTAATTTTCACATAAAAACCTTCTCCGCCCTTCAAATTAACCGTCTCTGAAATTTTAACATGTTGCCCCCTGAATTTCCGGAAACCCTTCTTTTTAAACCACCTGTTCCTGTTTAATTTCACATGTAACCTGTCCCGTAACTTCATTTTGTAAAAGTCTCCTGAAATTTTAACATGTTGATCTAAACTCCGTAACTTTTTTTTTAAAACCTCCCCCTTGTAAACCACTTTTTCCCTGTCCCCCTGTAATTCAAATTTTTAAAAATCTCCTGAAATTTCCATTTTTACCGGGCCCCTTTTTCCTGTAACCCTTACTTTTTAACCTTTTCCTTTCTCCTGTAATTTCACATTTTTACCTTCCCCGGGAATTTAAAATTTTAACCTTTCCCCGGGAAACCCTTTACTGTTACCTGCCCTCCTGTAATTTAAATTTTCCCCGCCTCCGGGTTTTTTCCCACATTTTACCTGTCTCCTTTTACTTTACATGTTCCCCCTGTCCCCTTTAACTTAAATTTTCCCCCGGCCCCCTGAACTTCAAATTTTAACCTGTCTCCTTTTAACTTCAAAATTTTACCCCAATTAGGGGTTAAAACCCTCTTTGAGTTTAAATTTTAAGGGGGTTTGAATTCCCCTTTTTTAAAAGGGGTCTCCTGTAATTTTAACCCTGATCCCTTTTTCTAATGAAATTTAAAAATGAAACCCCTGTCTCCTTTAACGTCCCCTGTTACCTGCCCCTCCTGTAACGCACATGTTACCTGTCTCCTGAAAATTTCCCCAAAATGTTACCTTCTTCCGGGTTAACGTCCCATGTTACCCTGTCTCCGGTAACTTAAAAGGGGAACCGCCCTCCTGTTCTTAAACCATTTTCCCCCTGTCCCCTGAAACTTCACATTTTCCCCCCCTGTCCCCTTTAACTTAAAATTTTACCTGTCCCTGTAACGTCACTTTTTAAACCTTTTTCGGGAACTTAAAAAGTTACCCTTTTCCCTCCTGTAAATTCACAGGGTTCCCTTTCCCCCTTTAAAACCCCACAGCCCCCTTTTTCCCCCTGTACCTTCACATGTTCCTGTCTCCGGGACTTCCGTTTTTTACCTGTCTCCTGTAACCTCCCCTTTCCTGTCCCCTTTTAAACTTAAACTTGTCCCTGTCTCTTGTAACCCCCAGATATGACCTGTCTCTTGTCCCCCCCACATATTCCGTGTCTCCTGTAAACTTCACTTTTCCTTTTCTCCGGGTAACTTCACTTTTTTCCCTGTCCCCCCTGTAACTTTTACTTTTTTTTTTTTTTTTTTCACATGTTACCTGTCCCTTTTACTTCCTTGTTCCTGTCTCCTTTTAATTTCACTTTTTCCTGTCCCCTGAAACTTCACATGTTATCGGGTCTCCTTTGTAACTTCACATGTTACCTGTCTCGGAAACTTCCCAGTTCCCTTTGTCCCTGAATTTTCCAGATGTTCCCCTGTCTCCTGTAACCTCACATGGGTTTCCCCCCCCTTCTCCTGTAATTTTAACATGTTACCTGTCTCCTGTAACCTCAAAATGTTCCCCGGCCCTCCTGTAATTTCACATTTACCTTTGTCCCCTGTAACTTCACATTTACCTTCTCCTGAAACTTTCCCTGTTAACCTGTATCTTTAACTTCACATTTACCTTTTTCTAAGGGTAATTTTAAAATTTAAACCTGTTTTCCTGTAATTTTCAATGTAACCTTATCTTTTTAATTTTCCACAGGGTTTACCTTTTTTAATGTACTTCAAATAAAACCCCTTCTCCTGTAACTTCAAATGTTACCTGTCTCCTGAAAATTCACATGTAACCTGTATTTGAAACTTCACATGTTACCTTTCCAAAAATGAAATTCAAATGTAACCTGTCCCCCCTTTAACTTCAAATGTAAACTTTTTCCTTTAACTTCCCCCCCAATGTTCCCCCACCTGTGTTCTGTAACTTCAAAAGTTACCGGTCCCCGGGAAAATCCACATTTTTCCCCTGTCCCCTGTAATTTCCACAGAAATCTTCTCCTGCCTTTCACATGAACCTTTCTCCTGTACTTCACATGTTCCCTGTCTCCTGTAACTTTAAAATTCACATGTTACCTCCTTTTTGTAACTTCACATGAAAACCTGTATCTTGAAACTTCAGATGTTATATTCTCTTGTAACTTCCCCTTTTTCCCCCCTTTTCTCTGTAATTCACATTTTACCTGTCTCCGGTAACTTCATATGTTACCTGTCTCTTAAAATTTCCACATTTAACCCTGTTCATGTAATTTAAAATGAAAACCTGTCTCCCCGTAATTTCACATTTTAAACCGGGGTCTCCTGAATTTAAAATATCCCTTTTTCTAATGAAACTTAAATTTGAAACCTTTTCTCCTGAAAGGGTCCCTGTTCCCCTGTCCCCCTTAAACGTCACATGTTACCTTTCCCTCCGTAACTTCAGTTTATTCCCCCCCTTTCCCCCTTTAAACCTTCAAATGAAACCCTGCCCTCCGGTAACTTCCCCTGTTACCTGTCCCCCTGAAATTTTCCCCCATTTTAACTGTCCCCTTTTAAAATTTAAAAATTTTTTACCTTTCTCCTGAAACTAAACATGTTCCCGGGTGTTTTCTGTAAAATTCACATGTTACCTTCCCCTTCAATGTCCCATGAAACTTCCCCCCTGTACCTTCACATTGGTTTACCTGCCCTTCCGTATTTTAAACGTTTTAAACCTGTCCCCCTTTAAACCTTTCAAAATTTTTAACTGTCCCCTTTTAAATTTCCATTTCCTTCCCCGGGCCTCCCTGTTAATTACATTTTCCCTTT
Source organism: Coregonus sp. 'balchen' (assembly GCA_902810595.1). Lineage (NCBI taxonomy): Eukaryota > Metazoa > Chordata > Actinopteri > Salmoniformes > Salmonidae > Coregonus > Coregonus sp. 'balchen'. Next base: position 46,143,204 of record LR778270.1, read on the forward strand.
GTCCCCCTGTACCTTAAACATTAACCTTCCCCTTTTAAACCTTCACTTTGAAACCCTGCCCCTTCCTGAAAAACTTCACATTTTACCTGTCTCCTGTAACCCTTCAAAATGTTCCCCCTGTCTCCTGAAACCTTTCACATGTCCCCTTCCCTTCCTGTAGTTGCTTCACATGTTCCCCCTGTCTCCTGAAAATTTATACAAAAATACCTTTCAATGTAACTTCAAAGGGTAACCTGTCTCCTTTGTAACTTAAACGGGGTTACCTTTTTCCCTGTTAACGTTAAAATTTTCCCCTGTCTCCTGTAATTTAAACATTTTAACCTGTCTCCTGTAACAGGGGGGAGGTGGGCTTAGTGGTTAAGAGCGTTGGGGCCAGAACCAAAAGGGGTTTCCGGGTTTTCTAATCCCCCGGGGCCGCCCTAGGTAAAAAAATCTGTCGATGGGGGCCCTTGGCAAGGCATTTTAACCCAAATTTTGTCCTGTAAGTCGTTTCTGGAAAAGGGGCCGTCTGTTTTAAATAAACCTAATTTTTAATTATTATAACTTCAAATGAAAAACCTGTCTCCCTGAAACCCCTTCCCCATTTTCCCTGTCTCCTGAAATTCAGGGGTTCCCCCCTTCTCCTTTAATTTCCCCAATTTTAACCTGTCTCCTGTAACGTCACATGTTACCTGTGTTCTGTAACTTCAAAAGTTACCTGTCTCCTGTAAATTCCCATTTTTCCTGTCCCCCTGAAATTTCCAGATCTTTTCTCCTTCCGTCCTTCACATTTTCCCCTGTCCCCTTTGTACTTAGGGGTTTTAAACCCTGTCTCCTGAAACTTCACATTTTTATTTTTCGGGCCCTCCTGTAATGTCACATGAAAATTCCCCTTTTGTCCCCTTCACATTTTACCTTCTCCTGAAATTTAAACATGTTACCTGTCTCCTGTAACTTAAAATGAAAACCTGTCCCCCTGAAACTTCCCACTGTTACCCCGCCCCCCCCCCTTTTTAACTTAAACGTTCCCTGCCCTCCTTTAACTTCAAATTTTTCCGTCTCCTGAAACCGTCACTGTTACCCCTGTGTTCTTTTAACTTTTCAAAAGTTCCCTGTCCCCTTTTAAACCCTTAAAATGTTCCCGTTTCTCCTGTAAGTCACTTTTTTCCCTTTGTGTTTTTAAATTTTCAAAATTTTACCTGTCTCCTTAAAATTCACTGTTCCCTGTCCCTTTTAAAACCTTCACATTTTACCTGTCTCCTGTAACTTCCCCTTTTTTAACCTGTCTCCTGTAACTTCAAAAATTTTTCCCTGTTTTCCTTTAACTTAAAATTTCCTGTCTCCTGAAACCACATTTTAAATTGTGTTCTTTTAAACTTCAAAAGTTACCCCTGTCTCCTTTTAAAATTTCACATTTTTCCTGTCCCTGTAATGTCACTTAACTTTCCCTCCTGTACCTTTTCCATGTTACCTGTCTCCTGTAATTCAAATTTAACCTGTCTCCTTTTAACTTCACATTTTACCCTTTTCCTCCTGAAATTTTTCACATGTTACCTGTCTCCTTTAACTTAAAACATGTTTCTGTCTCCCTGAAACTTCACATTTTCCCCTGTCTCCTGTAACTCAAAAGGGGCCTGTCCCCCCTGAAAATTCACATTTTTTCCCCTTGTCCTCCGGGTACCTTCACTTTAAACCTTCTCCGTACCCCTTCCCACATGAAAACCTGTCCCCGTAATTTTCCCCATGTTCCTGTCTCCTGTAATTTCCCACATTTTACCTGTTTTTCCTGAAACCTTCACATTTTAAACCTGTCTCCTGTAACTTCACTTTTTACTTGTCTCCTGTAACTTCACTGTAACCTGTCTCCGGGTTAAACTTCAGATGTTCCCCTGTCTTTTGGGTAACTTTTCAGATGTTCCCCTTTCTCTGAAAACTTTCACTTTTTTAACCCTGCCCTTTTTTAACTTAACCTTAAACATGTTGCCGGATCCTGAAACTTCAAAAAATGTTACCTGTCTCCTTACCCCTTTCACATGTTACCGGGGTTTTTCCTGTAACGTCACATAGAAACTTTTTCTCCTTAACTTAAACATGTAACCTGTCTCCTGTAACTTCACATGTAACCGGTCTCCTGCCCTTTTCCACATGAAACCTGTCCCAGGTAATTTTCCACATGAAAACCTTTCTCCTGTAACTTCACTTTTCCCCCTGTCCCTGAAACCCTTCACAGGGTTCCCCCGTCTCCGGAACTTCCCCTGTTCCCTTTCTCCTTTTAACTTCACATCTTCCTTCCCCCTGTAACTTCACTTTTTTACCTGTCTCCGGAAACCCCTTCCCGATGTTACCTGTCCCCCTGTAAATTCAAAATTTTAAACCTTTTCCCCCCTGAAACCCTTCCCAAAATTCCCTGTTTTTGGGTAACAACCACTTTTTCCCCTGTCTCCTGTAACTTCAAAATGTTGATCTTTTCCTCCTGAAACCTTAAAAATTTTCCCCGTCTCCTGTAACTTCACATGTTACCTTTCCCCTCCTGAACTTCACTGAAACCCCTGTCTCTTGAAAATTCACTTTTATTTTTCAAAATTAATTTTTCAAATGAAACCCTGCCCCTTTTAAACCTTCACATGTAAACTTCTCCCTGTCCCTTTCACAGGAAACCTGTCTCCGGGTAACTTCAAAATTTTTCCCTGTCCCCTTTAAACTTCACTTTTACTTGTCTCCGAAATTTCACATTTAACCCTGTCTCCGAAAATTTTCAGATTTTACCTGTTTTCTTTAACTTCAAAATGTTCCCTGCTCTTGAAATTTTCACATGTTACCTGCCCTTCTTTAACTACATGTTACTTGTCCCCTTGTAATTTCCATGAAAACCTGTCCCGAAATTTCCCATGTTACCTGTCTCCTTTTTACCTTCACATGTCCCTGTCTTATGTAATTTCACATTTCCCGGGCTCCTGAAACTTAAACAGGTTACCTTGCCTGTAAGGGTCCCATTTTTAACCTTTCTCCCGTAAACTTCACATTTTTAAAACCTTCCCCTGAAATTTTTACTTGTTACCTGCCCTCCTAAAAACCTTCAATGTTCCCCTGTCTCCTTTTTCCCTTCAACATGTTACCTGTCTTCCCTTGCAACTTCACATTCACCTTTCCCCCTTGTAAAAACCCATGTTACCTGCCCTCCTGTAATTTCCCAACCTTTTTATCTGTCTCTGAAAAAATTTTCAAATTTTAAACCTGTCTCATGAAAACCTCACATGTTCCCCCTGTTTTTCCTGTAACTTTACATGTTATTTTGTCTGCTGTAACTTCCCCTGTAACCTTTCTCCTGAATTTGACATTTAAACCTGTCCCTGAAATTTTCCCCAATGAAACCCCTGTCTCTTGAAACTTCACATTTTAAATTTCTTAATTTTAATTTTCAAATGAAACCCTGTCTCCTTTTAACCCTTAAAGCATGAAAACCTTCTCCCTGTCCCTTCACATGTAACCTGTCCCCCTGAAAACTTCAAAATTTTAAACCTGTCTCCTGTAATTTCAATTTTTCCTTGTCTCCTGTAACTTCACATGAAACCTGTCTCCTGTAATTTCCCGATTTTCCCCCTGTCTCGGTAATTTCCCCAATGTTACCTGTCTTTTGTAACTTCACATGTTCCCCTTCTCTTGTAACTTTCACTTTTACTTTTTCCCCCTGTAACTTCACTTTAAACCCCGGTTTCCCCCCTGAAACTTCACATGTTCCCCCTGTCTCCCTGTACCTTCACATGTAACCTGTCTCATGTAACTTCACATGTTCCCCTTTTCCCTCCTGTAATTCACATTTTTTACCTGTCCCCTTTGTAACGTCACTTTTAAACCTGTCTCCTTAAATTTAAACATTTTTCCCTGTCCCCCTTTTAAATTTCCTTTTCCCCCTGTCTCATGTAACTTCAGGTTTAAACCCCCGGTCCCTCCTGAAACCCTTCACCCATTTTACCTGTCTCCTGAAATTTTTCCCCCTGTCACCTTCCTTTAACCCCCCCATGTTCCCTGTCTCCTGAAACTTCACATTTTTTGATCTGTCTCCTGTAATTTCAAATGCCCCCTTTGCCCTAAATGAAACCCTCACATTTTTCCCTGTCCCTGAAACTTTACATGTTACTTTTTCCTGGGGGAACTTCACATGTAACCTTCTCCTGTTAATTTGCCCTGTTCCTGTCCCCCTGAAATTTTCACATGAAACCTGTTTTTCTTGTAACTTCACTGTTACCTTTCAAAATGTAACTCCAAATGAAAACCTTCCCTTTAAACCTTCACATGAAAACTTCCCCCTGTACCTTCACATTAACCTGTCTCCTTTAATTTTTCCCCCAGTTACCTGTTTTCCTGTAAAATTAAAATTTACTTTTCGTTTTGTAACTTCACTGTAACCTGTCCCCTGTAACTTCGATGTTACCTGTTTTTCCTTGTCCCTTCAGATTTTTCCCTTGTCCCCCTTGTAATTTTCCCCTGTTACCTTTCCTTGTACTTCACATTTCCCCCTTCTCCTTTAATTTTAAACATTTCCCTGTCTCCTGTAATCACATGTAACCGTCCTTCCTGTAATTTTCACCTTTTACCTGTCCCCTTTTGTCCCTTCAAAAGAAACCCTGTCTCATTTTTAACTTCACATGTTACCTTTTCCTTCCTGTAACTTTCACTTTTTTACCTGTCCCCCTGTAACTTAAACATTTTACCTGTCCCTTTGTAACTTCACATTTTAACCTGTCTCCTGTAACTTCACTTTTCCCCCTGTTCCGGGAAACTTTCAGATTTTTAACCCTGCCCTCCTGTAACTTACATGCCCCCCTGTCTCCGGGGGAAACTTCACATTCACCTGTCTCTTGTAACACCCCCAATTTCCCCTTTCTCCTGAAATTTTCACTTTTGATGCGGTCTCCTGTAACTTAAAATGTTCCCCCTGTCCATGAACCTCCTGTTCCTGTCCCTGAACTTTACATGTTACTTTCTCCCTGTAATTTTCACCTGAAACCCTTCTCTTGCAATTTTCAACATGTTACCTGTCTCCTGTAATTTCCCACTTTTAAACCTGCCCTTTGGGTAATTTTCCATTTTTACTTTTCAAATTTTAACCTTAAAATTTTAAACCCTGTCCCCTTTGAATTTTCACAGGAAAATTTTATCCTGTCCCTTTCACATGAAACCTGTCTCCTGTAACTTCCCCTGTTCCCCCTGTCCTGAAAACTTCACATGTCACCCTGTTTTTTCTTACTATGGTTGCCCTTTTTTAAAGATTTTTAATCTGGCTCCTCTCTTTTCAGCCCTTGGACTTAAACATTTTGATACAGTGGGGAAAAAAATTTATTTAGTCCCCCCCAAATTGTGGCAAGTTTTTTCCCCCCTTAAAAAAATGAGAGGGGCCTGAAAATTTTTTAAATCATAGTCAAATGTCAACTTGACAAAAAAATTTGGGAAAAAAAAAACCCCAAAAATCCCTTTGTGGGTTTTTTTTAAATAAATTTTTTTGGGGAAAATTTAAAGGGTGGAAAAAAAGTATTTGGCCCACCTACAAACGAAAATTTCTGGTTTCTCACAACCTGTAACTTCTTCTTTAAGGGGCTCCTCTGTCCCCCACTCGTTCCCCGGGTATTAATTTGGCACTTTTAAAACTTGTTATCAGGTATAAAAGACACCCTGCCCACCACCTCAAACAGTCAAACTCCAAAACCCCATTTGGGGGCCAAAAAAACCCAAAAGGGGCTTCAAAGGACCCAAAGAAAAAAAATTTTGGTGCCTGCACCCGGGTGGGAAAAATTTAAATCTGCAATGGTTAAGGCGCTTGGTTTGAAAAATAAACTGGGGGGGGGCAATTATTGGAAATTTTAAAGACAAAAAGCCCACTGAAAATTTTCCCCCCAATTTCGGGGGTTTTCCCCCGCAAGATTTTCACCCCTTTGGGGGTCAAAATTTCACAAGAAACCTGTGAGAAAAAAAAATCCCGAACCACACGGGGGACCTATTGATGCCCCTGCAGAGGCTGGGACCAAAGTAACTTGGTCAGGGTTGTCGACAGATGAAGCGGACCAGGGGGGGCAGCGTGAAAAGGCGTACATACTTTATTTGTGTACACAACAAACCAAAAAAATTTAAACCCAAAATTTATACTTGAATTCCTGGGGTTTATACACCAAAACCCTTTAACGGAACAAATCCCACAATACACTAGGAAAACGGGGCTGCCTAAGTAGGGTTTCCCCAAATCAGAGACACCGAGTTTACAGCTTTTCCTCTGATTGGGGAACCCCCCCCCCGGGCCCAAACCCTGATAAAAACAAAATTCTAGAACCAAAAGCATAAAAAAATTAAACGAAACCCCCACCCCCTGGCTCAACATTTAAGATTTCCCCCCCGACCCAAAGGGCGTGCAGTAAAAAAGCCTCCCACCCGTAACCCCCAAAAACCGCCGCCAAGGGAACTAAAACCCCCCTGAAAGTGCCAGACGTGCCCCCCGGGCTTGGGCCGTACATTTTTCCGGCCCGTCGAAGTTTGAAAGTTGCTTTTGGGGATGACCCAAAAGGGGAAATTGGGGAGAATTCTAGGGTTTCGAGGGAAACCAAACGGGAATTTTTTGGGGAAAAACCCCACCATCGTTTTTGGAGGACAAAGAATGCTGGGGTTTAAAACAACCCAAAGAAAAACCAACCCCTGTAAAGGGCAGGGGGTTTGGGAAACCCATCATGTTTTGGGGGCTTTTTTTTCCTTTTTTTGAAAAAGGGACCAGGACGCTGTTCCGTGAAAGGAAAGAATAAAGGGGGGGGCCATGTATCGTGAGTTTTTTAGTAAAAAAACCTCCCCCAAATCAGAAAGGAAACACTTGAAGATGAAACGTTTCTGGGTTTTTTCCCGGCATGAAAATATCCCAAACCCCCGCCCGGACCAAAGGGAGTGGCTTTCGTAAAAAGCTTTTTAAAGGGGTCCTGGAGGGGGCCCCTCCCTTTCCCCCAGATCTCAACCCCCCCCAAAAAAAAATTCTTTGGAGGGAGTTGAAAAAGTCCTTGTTCCCCAGCCCCCCCAACCCCCCCAAACCCATCACTGCTCTAGGGGAATCTGCAGGGAGGAAGGGGGCCAAAAATACCAGAAAACCAGTTGTAAAACCCCTTGTGTGACTTACAAAAAATGTTGACCTTTGTAAATTTCCCCAACAAAGGGTATATAACAAAGTATTGAAAACCTTTATTTTTATTGACCAAATACTTGTTTTCCCCACCAAAATTTTTTTGGGCAAAAAAATTTCCCATTAAAATTCTAAAATTTTGTTTTTTCAGGAATTTTTTTTTCTTTTGTTGTCATAGTTTGACGTGTACCTTTTATGAAAATTAAACAGGCCTTTTTCTAAATTTTTTTAAGTGGGAGAATTTGGGCAAAAATTGGTGGGCTGACAATATTTTTTCCCCCCACTGTATTTTGCCTCTCGCCCGTCAAAATTCACATTTTTGATCTTTTTTTCCTCTTCTCTGTCATTTTTAATTTCACATTTTATCTCCCTTTCCTTTTGTAAGTCTAAATTTCCCCAATTTTTTATCTGTCCCCTTTCCCCTCCCCCAGTCTAACTTCCCCATGCTGATTTTTGTCCCCTCTCCTCTAGTAAAACCCTTCACAGTTAAAATCGTCCCCTCTCTTCTGTCATTCAATTCACATTTTTAAATTTTGTCTCCTTATTTTCCTCTTTCAGTCTAACTTACATTTTGATCTGTCCCCCCTCTCCTTGTCCGTGTATTTTTCACAGGGCTGTTTTGTCTCCTCCTTTTTCTCAGTCTAATTTCAATTTTTAAATTTTTCAAAACTCCCTCTTCATCAAAAAAAAAAACCATCCATTTTTGTATTTTCCCCCCTGGCTGTCAGTCAACCCTTCAAATTTTTGATTTTTCCCCCGGGGTTCTCCTCTGTCAGGGGTAAGCTTAAATGTTGATCGGGCTCCTTTTCCTCTGTCAGTCTAATTTTCCACAGTTAAATTCTTTTTTCCTCTCCCCCTTTCAGCCCAAACTTCACATTTTTGATCTGCCCCCTCTCCTCTGTCAGTCTAATTTTCACAATGTTGATCTGGTCCCCTCCCCTCTGCCCTTTCTAATTTCACATGTTAAATCTGTTTCCCCTTCCCCCTGTCAGCCCTTACTTCACATTTTTAACGGGTCCCCTCTCCTCTGTCATTCTAATTTCACATTTGACCCTTTTTTCCTCTCCCTCGCCCTCTAACTTCACATGTTGATCTGTTTCCCCTCCCTCTGTCATTCAAAAATTTTAAATTTTTGACCCGGTCCTGCCCTCTGTCAATCAAATTTTAAACATTTTTGATCTTTTTCACCGCCCTCTGCGGGCTAATTTCATATGTTAAATCGTCCCCTTTTTTTCTGTTTACATGTTAAAATCAAATAAAAACAATTTTATTTGCCACATCCTTCCGAATACAAAGGGGTTGTAGACTTTAAAACCCTTAAAAATGCTTACCTTACGGGCCCTTTCCCAAAAATTTGCTTTTTATTTTTTTAATAAAAAATTAAAAAAAAAACAACAAAAAAACAAAAAATTTTTTGACCAAAAAAAGAGCAGAAGTATGAAAAAACAGTAGGGGGGCATATAAAAGGGGGGTACCGGTGGCGAGTAAATGTGGGGGGGGCCCAAACCGGCAAAAGTTTGGGGAAAATTTGAAGTAATATGTCATTTGGGGTAGATTAAAAAGTGACTATGTTAAAATAATTAACAGATGGGGCGGGCCGCGTAAAAAAGGGGTGGGATGCACATAGCCCGGGGACCCAATGATTGGGCTTTTTAAAGGGGGTCCTATGGCTTGGGGGTAGAAGTTTTTAAAAACCCTTTTGGCCCTGGGGCCTGGCCCCCCCGGTTCCGCTTCCCAATGGGGTTTAGCAAGACAACATTCAAATGATTTTTGCGGGGGCCTGGAGCCCTCCCCAAATTTTTGGGAAGGCCCTTCCTCTGACCCGGCCCCTGCTTTTAAACACCCCTTTGGATGGCGGAAGCTTGGGTTTAAAGTGTGTACGGGCCGTACACACTACCCCCCCCCCTGTAGACCTTGCGGTCGGAGGGCCGAGCAGTTGCCTACCAGGTGGGGTTTTGGGCAACCGTGGGATGCTCTCGAGGGGGGGCCGGGGCTGAATAATTTTTTGAGGATCTGAGGACCCTTTCCAAATCTTTTCATTTCCCCCCCTGGGGGGGAATAGGCTTTTGTCCCCCTTTTTCACGACGTCTTGGTGTTTTTAAAACCCAAATATATTTGGGTTGTATTTGGACACCAAGGAACTTAAAGCCTCACCTTTTTCCCTAAAAGGCCCCGGGTTCGATGAAATGGGGGCGTGCTCAGTCCTCTTTTTTTTTCCTGTAGTCCCCCAATCACCCTCCTTTGTCGGGGTCCCTTTTTTGGGAGAGGATGTTTATCCGGGGCACCTCCCTAAGTCTGTCCCCATCTTTGTCGGTGATCGGGCCTCCCACTGTTTTTCGTGGGCAATTTAATGAGGTTTTGGATTTCGTACCGGGGCCATGCAGTCATGGGTGAAGGGGGATACAGGAGGGGTTTTGAGCACGAAACCCCTTGAGGGGCCCCCGTTTTTGAGGATGGGCGGGGCCCGATGTTTTGTTCCAAACCCCCTTCCCAAAACCTGTCTCCTGTAACTTCACATGTTACCTGTCTCCTGTAACTTCACATGTAACCTGTCTCTTGTAACTTCACATGTTACTTTTCTAATGTAACTTCAAATGTAACCTGTCTCCTGTAACTTCACATGTAAACTTATCCTGTACCTTCACATGTAACCTGTCTCCTGTAACTTCACATGTTACCTGTCTCCTGTAACTTCACATGTCATCTGTATTTTCTACTATGGTTGTCTATTTTAAGATGTTGATCTGGCTCCTCTCTTTCAGTCTGACTTCACATTTTGATACAGTGGGGACAAAAAGTATTTAGTCAGCCACCAATTGTGCAAGTTCTCCCACTTAAAAAGATGAGAGAGGCCTGTAATTTTCATCATAGTCAATGTCAACTATGACAAACAAATTGAGAAAAAAAAATCCAGAAAATCACATTGTAGGATTTTTAATGAATTTATTTGCAAATTATGGTGGAAAATAAGTATTTGGTCACCTACAAACAAGCAAGATTTCTGGCTCTCACAGACCTGTAACTTCTTCTTTAAGAGGCTCCTCTGTCCTCCACTCGTTACCTGTATTAATGGCACCTGTTTGAACTTGTTATCAGTATAAAAGACACCTGTCCACAACCTCAAACAGTCACACTCCAAACTCCACTATGGCCAAGACCAAAGAGCTGTCAAAGGACGCCAGAAACTAAATTGTAGACCTGCACCAGGCTGGGAAGACTGAATCTGCAATAGGTAAGCAGCTTGGTTTGAAGAAATCAACTGTGGGAGCAATTATTAGGAAATGGAAGACATACAAGACCACTGATAATCTCCCTCGATCTGGGGCTCCGCGCAAGATCTCACCCCGTGGGGTCAAAATTATCACAAGAACTGTGAGCAAAAATCCCAGAACCACACGGGGGGACCTAGTGAATGACCTGCAGAGAGCTGGGACCAAAGTAACTGTCACGGTCGTCGACAGATGAAGCGGACCAAGGCGCAGCGTGATAAGCGTACATACTTTATTTGTGTACACAACGAACCAAAACAATTAACCAAATGATACGTGAAGTCCTAGGTTATACACAAAACCTTACGGAACAAGATCCCACAATACACTAGTGAAAACAGGCTGCCTAAGTATGGTTCCCAATCAGAGACAACGAGCTACAGCTGTCTCTGATTGGGAACCACCCTGGCCAACATAGATATAAACGATCTAGAACAAAAGCATAGAAAATGTAACAGAAACTCCACACCCTGGCTCAACATTTAAGAGTCCCCCGAGCCAGGGCGTGACAGTAACAAAGCCTACCATCAGTAACACACTACGCCGCCAGGGACTCAAATCCTGCAGTGCCAGACGTGTCCCCCTGCTTAAGCCAGTACATGTCCAGGCCCGTCTGAAGTTTGCTAGAGTGCATTTGGATGATCCAGAAGAGGATTGGGAGAATGTCATATGGTCAGATGAAACCAAAACAGAACTTTTTGGTAAAAACTCAACCAGTCGTGTTTGGAGGACAAAGAATGCTGAGTTGCACCCAAAGAACACCATACCTACTGTGAAGCATGGGGTTGGAAACATCATGCTTTGGGGCTGTTTTCTGCAAAGGGACCAGGACGACTGATCCGTGTAAAGGAAAGAATGAATGGGGCCATGTATCGTGAGATTTTGAGTGAAAACCTCCTTCCATCAGCAAGGACATTGAAGATGAAACGTGGCTGGGTCTTTCAGCATGATAATGATCCCAAACACACCGCCCGGGCAACAAAGGAGTGGCTTCGTAAGAAGCATTTCAAGGTCCTGGAGTGGCCTAGCCAGTCTCCAGATCTCAACCCCATAGAAAATCTTTGGAGGGAGTTGAAAGTCCGTGTTGCCCAGCGACAGCCCCAAAACATCACTGCTCTAGAGGAGATCTGCATGGAGGAATGGGCCAAAATACCAGCAACAGTGTGTGAAAACCTTGTGTAGACTTACAGAAAATGTTTGACCTGTGTCATTGCCAACAAAGGGTATATAACAAAGTATTGAGAAACTTTTGTTATTGACCAAATACTTGTTTTCCACCATAATTTGCAAATAAATTCATTATAAATTCTACAATGTGATTTTCAGGAATTTTTTTCTCATTTTGTCTGTCATAGTTGACGTGTACCTATGATGAAAATTACAGGCCTCTCTCATCTTTTTAAGTGGGAGAACTTGCACAATTGGTGGCTGACTAAATACTTTTTCCCCCCACTGTATGTCTCCTCTCTGTCAGTCTAACTTCACATGTTGATCTGTCTCCTCTTCTCTGTCAGTTTAACTTCACATGTTGATCTGCCTCCTTTCTGTAAGTCTAACTTCACATGTTGATCTGTCTCCTCTCTCTCAGTCTAACTTCACATGCTGATCTGTCTCCTCTCCTCTGTCAGTCTAACTTCACATGTTGATCTGTCCCCTCTCTTCTGTCATTCTAATTTCACATGTTGATCTGTCTCCTCTCCTCTGTCAGTCTAACTTCACATGTTGATCTGTCTCCTCTCCTCTGTCCGTGTATCTTCACATGCTGATTTGTCTCCTCTCTCTCAGTCTAATTTCACATATTTATCTTTCTACTCTCCTCTATCAGTCTACCATCACATGTTGATATGTATCCTCGCTGTCAGTCTAACTTCACATGTTGATATTTCTGTTCTCCTCTGTCAGTGTAACTTCACATGTTGATCTGGCTCCTCTCCTCTGTCAGTCTAATTTCACATGTTGATCTGTTTCCTCTCCTCTGTCAGTCTAACTTCACATGTTGATCTGTCCCCTCTCCTCTGTCAGTCTAACTTCACATGTTGATCTGTCCCCTCTCCTCTGTCATTCTAATTTCACATGTTGATCTGTTTCCTCTCCTCTGTCAGTCTTACTTCACATGTTGATCTGTCCCCTCTCCTCTGTCATTCTAATTTCACATGTTGATCTGTTTCCTCTCCTCTGTCAGTCTAACTTCACATGTTGATCTGTTTCCTCTCCTCTGTCATTCTAACTTCACATGTTGATCTGTCCCATGTCCTCTGTCAATCTAACTTCACATGTTGATCTGTTCACCGTCCTCTGTCAGTCTAACTTCATATGTTGATCTGTCCCCTTTCTTCTGTTTACATGTTAAATCAAATCAAATCAAATTTTATTTGCCACATACTCCGAATACAACAGGTGTAGACATTACCGTGAAATGCTTACTTACAGCCCTTAACCAACAATGCATTTATTTTTTAATAAAAAAGTAAAATAAAACAACAACAACAAAAAATTGTTGAGCAAAAAAAGAGCAGAAGTAAAATGAAATAACAGTAGGGAGGCTATATACAGGGGGGTACCGGTGCAGAGTCAATGTGCGGGGGCACCGGCTAGTTGAGGTAGTTGAAGTAATATGTACATTTGGGTAGAGTTAAAGTGACTATGTATAAATAATTAACAGAGTAGCAGCAGCGTAAAAAGATGGGGTGGGAGTGCACATAGTCCGGGTAGCCATGATTAGCTGTTCAGGAGTCCTATGGCTTGGGGGTAGAAGTTGTTTAGAAGCCTTTTGGACCTAGGCATGGCGCTCCGGTATCGCTTGCCATGCGGTAGCAGAGACAACAGTCTATGACTTGCGTGGCTGGAGTCTTCGCCAATTTTGAAGGCCTTCCTCTGACACCGCCTGCTATACACGTCCTGGATGGCAGGAAGCTTGGCCTCAGTGATGTACTGGGCCGTACACACTACCCTCTGTAGTACCTTGCGGTCGGAGGCCGAGCAGTTGCCATACCAGGTGGTGATGCAACCAGTCAGGATGCTCTCGATGGTGCAGCTGTATAACTTTTTGAGGATCTGAGGACCCATGCCAAATCTTTTCAGTCTCCTGAGGGGGAATAGGCTTTGTCGTGCCCTCTTCACGACTGTCTTGGTGTGTTTGAACCATGATAGTTCGTTAGTGATGTGGACACCAAGGAACTTGAAGCTCTCAACCTGTTCCACTACAGCCCCGTCGATGAGAATGGGGGCGTGCTCAGTCCTCTTTTTTTTCCTGTAGTCCACAATCATCTCCTTTGTCTTGGTCACATTTTGGGAGAGGATGTTATCCTGGCACCTCCCTATAGTCTGTCTCATCGTTGTCGGTGATCAGGCCTACCACTGTTGTGTCGTCGGCAAACTTAATGATGGTGTTGGAGTCGTACCTGGCCATGCAGTCATGGGTGAACAGGGAGTACAGGAGGGGATTGAGCACGCACCCCTGAGGGGCCCCCGTGTTGAGGATCAGCGTGGCAGATGTGTTGTTACATACCCTTACCACCTGGGGGCGGCCCGTCAGGAAGTCCAGGATCCAGTTGCAGAGGGAGGTGTTTAGTCCCAGGATCCTTAGCTTAGTGATGAGCTTTGAGGGCACTATGGTGTTGAATGCTGAGCTGTAGTCAATGAATAGCATTCTCACGTAGGTGTTCCTGTTGTCCAGGTGGGAAAGGGCAGTGTGGAGTACAATAGAGATTGCATCATCTGTGGATCTGTTGGGGCGGTATGCAAATTGGAGTGGGTCTAGGGTTTCTGGGATAATGGTGTTGATATGAGCCATGACCAGCCTTTCAAAGCACTTCATGGCTACAGACGTCAGTGCTACGGGTCGGTAGTCATTTAGGCAGGTTATCTTAGTGTCCTTGGGTACGGGGACTATGGTGGTCTGCTTGAAACATGTTGGTATTACAGACTCAGTCAGGGACATGTTGAAAATGTCGGTGAAGACACTTGCCAGTTGGTCAGCACATGCCCGGAGTACACGTCCTGGTAATCCGTCTGGCCATGCGGCCTTGTGAATGTTAACCTGCTTAAAAGTCTTACTCACATCGGCTACGGAGAGCGTGATCACATAGTCATCTGGAACAGCTGGTGCTCTCATGCATGCTTCAGTGTTGCTTGCCTCGAAGCGAGCATAGAAGTGGGTTAACTCATCTGGTAGGCTTGTGTCACTGGGCAGCTCGCAGCTGTGCTTCCCTTTGTAGTCTGTAATAGTTTTCAAGCCCTGCCACATCCGACGAGCGTCAGAGCCAGTGTAGTACGATTCAATCTTAGTCCTGTATTGACTCTTTGCCTGTTTGATGGTTCGTCGGAGGGCATAGCGGGATTTCTTATAAGCGTCCGGGTTAGAGTCCCGCTCCTTGAAAGCGGCAGCTCTACCCTTTAGCTCAGTGCAGATGTTGCCTGTAATCCATGGCTTCTGGTTGGGGTATGTACGTACGGTCACTGTGGGGACGACGTCATCGATGCACTTATTGATGAAGCCAGTGACTGATGTGGTGTACTCCTCAATGCTATCTGAAGAATCCCTGAACATGTTCCAGTCTGTGCTAGCAAAACAGTCCTGTAGCTCAGCATCTGTGTCATCTGACCACTTTTTTATTAACCGAGTCACTGGTGCTTCCTGCTTTAGTTTTTGCTTATAAGCAGGAATCAGGAGGATAGAGTTATGGTCAGATTTGCCAAATGGAGGGAGAGGGAGAGCTTTGTATGCGTCTCTGTGTGTGGAGTAAAGGTGGTCTAGAGTTTTTTTTCCTCTGCTTGCACATTTAACATGCTGGTAGAAATTAGGTAGAACGGATTTAAGTTTCCCTGCATTAAAGTCCCCAGCCACTAGGAGCGCTGCCTCTGGATGAGCGTTTTCCTGTTTAGTTATGGCCTTATACAGCTCATTGAGTGCAATCTTAATGCCAGCATTTATTTGTGGTGGTAAATAGACAGCTATGAAAAATATAGATGAAAACTCTCTTGGTAAATAGTGTAGTCTACAGCTTATCATAAGGTACTCTACCTCAGGCGAGCAAAACCTCGAGACTTCCTTGTAAGTCGCTCTGGATAAGAGCGTCTGCTAAATGACGTAAATGTAAATGTAGATGTATTTGATTTTGTGCACCAGCTGTTGTTTATAAACATACACAGACCGCCACCCCTTGTCTTACCGGAGTCAGCCGTTCTATCCTGCCAATGTAGCGTATAGCCCGCTAGCTGTATGTTGTCCATGTCGTCGTTCAGCCACGACTTGTTGAAACATAAGATATTACAGTTTTTAAAGTCCCGTTGGTAGGATAAGCATAATCGTAGGTCATCTAATTTATTTTCCAATGATTGAAGATTGGCTAATAGGATTGATGGAAGAGGCAGTTTACTCGCCGTCAGATCCTTACAAGGCACCCTGACCTACGTCCACGAATTCTCCTGCGAATGACTGGGATTTGGGCCGTGTCGGGTGTCTGTAGGATATCCTTCGCGGCCGCCTCGTTGAAGAAAAAATATTTGTCCAATACTAGGTGAGTGATCGCTGTCCTGATATCCAGAAACTCTTTTTGGTTATAAGAGACGATGGCAGAAACATTATGTACAGAATAAATCACAAATAACGCGAAAAAACACACATAATAGTACCATTGGTTAGAGGGCTGTAAAACGGCAGCCATCTTCTCCGGTGCCATCAGAATAATGATCTGTCATGTTGATCTGTCCCCTCTCCTTTGTCAGTCTAACTTCACATGTTGATCTGCCTCCTCTCTGTCAGTCTAACTTCACATGTTGATCTGTCCCCTGTCCTCTGTTCACTTCACATGTCCCCGGTTGGTCTAATTCCCACAATTTAAATTAACTGAGTCCACGTAGGCATCAAACGGGTCCCTCTGGTGAACAACACAAAATAGAGGGATGGCGTGAAGGAACAAATGAATAATGAGGCACTTTTATACCGGATCCAGCGATTATACAAATGGAGGAAATAGCCAACAAATATTCTGTATGGCATATGGCCCTTCAGATGTTTTCACAAAAATTGGCACTGAGGCACACGATGGTCAGTTGTAACTGCCAAAAACACACAGTGAGGGCTGGACAGAGAGAGAGCGAGAGAGAGAGAGGGGTGAGAGAAAGGGGGGGGGGGGGGAGAAAGCGAGAGTGCGCGAGAGAGCGAGAGAGAGACTGGAAAAATTATTCAATGACTACACTGATGTCCGTTCCAAGCCTTCCCAGCCCTCCTGTCCTGGACACAGAAACCAACCAGCAGAGGGGAATGAACTAGCAGAAGGATGCAGGACAGGAGTGAAGATGAAAGAGATGACTGGGATGTTTCCTTCATGCATTCACATTTACTTTCCCTGTCTCTCTCTCTCGCTCTCTCTTTCTTTCTTTCTTATGCTAATGTAGATCTGTTGTTGTTTCTGATTGTCCCAGTGGTCGTAGAATACCTGCCAGCTGTTAGAGATATGACTGTCCAAAGGGACTGCAAATTCTCTGACAGGTAGAGTTCTTCAAAGACAATGACCCGTTGGCTGGTAGCCTGTTTGACGTTTCCATTCTACTTAATTCTTTCAGCTGCTCTATATAAAGTACATAGTGTTACCCCATAAACCTCACTTTTGGCATGGTCCCAGCCTCCCCATTCACCCTCTCTCCTCCCCCCACACCTCACCGTCCCTGTTCTCTCCTCCCCCTGTCACCTTCGTCCTCTCCTCCCCGTACCCTTTTCTCTCCCTCCCCCTTCCCTCTTCTCTCCTCGCCCCGTCCCTTTTCCTCTCCTCCCCCGTACCCTCTCTCCGATCCTCCCCCTTCCCTCTTCTCTCCCTCCCCCGTTCCCCTTCCTCTTAATCTCCCCCGTCCCTCGTGTCTCTCCTCCCCCCCTTGCCCTCTTTCTCTCCTCCCGCCCGTGCCACCTTCCTCTCTACTTTCCCCCGTCCCTTTCTTCCTTCCCCTCCGCTTTTTTCTCCTCCCCCTTCCTTCTCTCTCCTCCCCCGTCCCTTTTCTTACCCCTCCCTTTCTCTCCCCCCGTCTTTTCACCCCCCCGTCCCTTTTCTCTCCTCCCGTCCTTTCTCTCCTCCCCCGTCCCTTTTCTCTCCTCCCCGTCCCTTTTCTCTCCTCCCCGTCCCTCTTCTCTCCTCCCCGTCCTTTTCTCTCCTCCCCCCCTTTTCTCTCCTCCCCGTCCTTTCTCTCCTCCCCTGTCCCTTTTCTCTCCTCCCCTGTCCCTTTTCTCTCTCCCCGTCCCTCTTCTCTCCTCCCCCGTCCCTTTTCTCTCCTCCCCGGGTTTCCCTTTCTCACCTCCCCGTCCCTTTTCTCTCTCCCCGTCCTTTCTCTCTCCCCCTTCCCCTTTTCTCCCCTCCCCCGTCCCTTTTCTCCCTCCCCTGTCCCTTTTTCTTCCTCCCGTCCCTTTCTCTCCTCCCCGCTTCTCCCTTTGTTCTAGAACATCCTTTCACAGGCTCCCCCGTCCTTTTCTCTCCTCCCCCATCCCTTTTTTCTCCTCCCCGTCCCTTTTACTCCCCCTCCCTTTCCCCTCCCCTCTACTGCTCTCCTCCCCGTTCCTTTCCCCTTACAAGTACTTTCATGCATGGCCACACTTCTCATAATACCAAAGTTCCCCCTCACCGGCTCTTTTCCTCCCCCGTCCTAATCCCACGTCCTTCCTAACAGCCAAAACCGTCAAATTTCTCCGCTCCCCGTCCCTTTTCTTCGTCCACCTCCCCTTCCTCTCCTCCACCCCTCCCCCTTTTCCATTCTCCTCCCCGTTCCTTTTCCCCCTCCAGTCCCTTTCTCTCCTCCCCATCCCTTCTCTCACCTTGGCCGCTGCCTCCCCAACGCCCGTCCTTCTCTCCTCCCCTTCCCTCTTCTCTCCTCCCCCTTCCCATCGTTCTCCAAACCGCCTCCCTTTTGTTTCTCCTCCCACCTGGCCCCTCGCCTCCCCCTTCCTTTCTCCCCCCCCGTCCCAGCCCGTGGCTGCCCAGGACCTGTTCAGTTGGCTCAAGTCCCTGTACTTCAGCCACCATGGCAAGACCTAATGTTCCAGGTTCCTTTGCCCTCAAGGCATCCCTCTCTCTCATCCATTCATCCCTGATCCCTCCAACTGTCCCAGTGTCCTACCAACCAGTACACCTGCCATCACTTCAGAGAGAGGGACTCACCACCTCCGGCACTACTGGGCTAGGGCAGGACCTCAGCGACTCCCTCTCTCTTCTCCGTCTAGGTCTCCTCCCACAGTTTCGCATTTCTTCTCTTTCTCCTCCTCTCAATGTTATCCCTGAACTGGTCCTCTAGTGACAGCCAAGAAGAGCGTCTGGATTTATGAGAACAACTGGTTTAAGGTTCTAATAATAAGAAATAATTGATCTATGAAGCACTTTTCCACCTAGGTGCTCAAGGCACTTTAAATAGGAAGGAGGAAACTCACCTAATCCACCACCAATGTGCTCATTGTAATCCAGGGAGTATATTTCATTCCATCACAAAGTAAAGAGTAAATAAAATTGTTTTTCTAACTTCCTCAAAGAACATATATTAGTCCCGTGTCACCAATGGAGGACAACAAGCTGTCCATTTTAAACAGATGTGTTTGATGTAGCTTAGTGGGGGAGAATGGGAGACGGAGGGGATCGTAGGTCACGAGTGATGATGTTGAATGCCTTAAAGAGGGGCTGTCATTGGCGTCGTGGTGCTGCTCACCTCCAAAACCCTGGTGGCCCCAAACGACTGCATGAACCATGTGTGTGTGTGTGTGTGTGTGTGACCAGAACAACACAACAAAGGGAGGTAGTTTAACTCATGCAGTCAAGTTCTGAGAGTTAGATGATAATTACCTTGTTTGGTAACTGTCTGGAGAGAATATTTCCAAAAGGCGTATAAAAAGTGTTTCATTCTCATAGGAATGCTAGCGAGTTGTTTTGACATCCATTAACCAAGTCTTTACTCAGCAAGGACCCATCCATCAGCTTTGTTCAATAGCAACTGACAAGGAAATATCTGAAGAGTTTATTTCCAAAATGCTGTATCCACCAATTTTTCACATTCGTATTTTTTCTCTAGAAATAATTGCTTATGGGTACTTTCATGTGTGTGTAAAATATTACTGTTCTCAGATTTTTCTATTGATGTGTATTAAAATGTTGTTGTTTTTTGTTGAGAAATGCTATATATCCATTGTTTAGCTGGAATGTAATGTTCATATCCTGTATATTTGACTGTGATGTGTGGTTGTCTCAGCCAGCTGTCTTAAGTTGTCGCTCTGGATGAGAGCATCTGCTAAATGACTAAAATGTCAAATGTGAATGTTTTACATGCAGATCTCATATTACTGTATTGATTCATTTAAAATATATATATATATATATATATTTACATTGATGTCACAAATCTATGATTTGTACAGTTCTTTATAAAAAATGTAGTTATTTGTTACATTTGACTGTGTAAAACCTAGCAGTACTACGTATTTCTCTGAGAGTGAGGTGGATATACTGTAAAGCATTTGGCCAAAAAAAAACCATCATTATTTGTCTCCAAACCATCAAGTGATAGATTTCAAACAAATAGATGTCTGTCATTGAACAACGCCATGACATCACTTTCATACGTTCTTTAAACAATAAAAGCTAATTTACCAACATTTCTGAAAATGGATATACAGTGAGGGAAAAAAGTATTTGATCCCCTGCTGATTGACAAATAATTATAATTATTATATAATTTTAATGGTAGGTTTATTTGAACAGTGAGAGACAGAATAACAACAAAAAATCCAGAAAAACGCATGTCAAAAATTTTATAAATTGATTAGCATTTTAATGAGGGAAATAAGTATTTGACCCCTTGGTGGCAAAACCCTTGTTGGCAATCACAGAGGTCAGACGTTTCTTGTAGTTGGCCAACAGGTTTGCACACATCTCAGGAGGGATTTTGTCCCACTCCTCTTTGCAGATCTTCTCCAAGTCATTAAGGTTTCGAGCCTGACGTTTGGCAACTCGAACCTTCAGCTCCCTCCACAGATTTTCTATGGGATTAAGGTCTGGAGACTGGCAAGGCCACTCCAGGACCTTAATGTGCTTCTTCTTGAGCCACTCATTTGTTGCCTTGGCCGTGTGTTTTGGGTCATTGTCACCCATTTTCAATGCCCTGGCTGAGGGAAGAAGGTTCTCACCCAAGATTTGACAGTACATGGCCCCGTCCATCGTCCCTTCGATGCGGTGAAGTTGTCCTGTTCCCTTAGCAGAAAAACACCCCCAAAGCATAATGTTTCCACCTCCATGTTTGACGGTGGGGATGGTGTTCTTGGGGTCATAGGCAGCAATCCTCCTCCTCCAAACACGGCGAGTTGATGCCAAAGAGCTCGATTTTGGTCTCATCTGACCACAACACTTTCACCCAGTTCTCCTCTGAATCATTCAGATGTTCATTGGCAAACTTCAGACAGGCATGTATATGTGCTTTCTTGAGCAGGGGGACCTTGCGGGCGCTGCAGGATTCAGTCCTTCACGGCGTAGTGTGTTATCAATTGTTTTCTTGGTGACTATGGTCCCAGCTGCCTTGAGATCATTGACAAGATCCTCTCGTGTAGTTCTGGGCTGATTCCTCACCGTTCTCATGATCATTGCAACTCCACGAGGTGAGATCTTGGATGGAGCCCCAGGCCGAGGGAGATTGACAATTATTTTGTGTTTCTTCCATTTGCGAATAATCGCACCAACTTTTGTCACCTTCTCACCAAGCTGCTTGCCGATGGTCTTGTAGCCCATTCCAGCCTTGTGTAGGTCTACAATCTTGTCCCTGACATCCTTGGAGAGCTCTTTGGTCTTGGCCATGGTGGAGAGTTTGGAATCTGATTGATTGATTACTTCTGTGGACAGGTGTCTTTTATACAGGTAACAAGCTGAGATTAGGAGCACTCCCTTTAAGAGTGTGCTCCTAATCTCAGCTCGTTACCTGTATAAAAGACACCTGGGAGCCAGAAATCTTTCTGAATGAGAGGGGGTCAAATACTTATTTCCCTCATTAAAATGCAAATCAATTTATAACATTTTTGACATGCGTTTTTCTGGATTTTTTTGTTGTTGCTATTCTGTCTCTCACTGTTCAAATAAACCTACCATTAAAATTATAGACTGATAATTTCTTTGTCAGTGGGCAAACGTACAAAATCAGCAGGGGATCAAATACCCTTTTCCCCTCACTGTATAGCATTTTGGAATGAAACTCTTCATCTATACAGAATGGAGAGGAATTTTTATTTTTATTTGTACTTTCTTCAAATGAAGGGGGGACAGATGCTAATGAGGGGCCCAGAAAAACAGGATAATTTTGGTGTTCTTAAAAAAAACTTGCCCCTTTTGAGCACACAGGTTTTCTGCCACTGCAGGAGAGTACAAAGATGCCCCTGAGGTGCCCCTCCAAATAGGCTTATGGGGCAGATCAGAGCCCAAAGACACTCCACCATACCCCAGTATGCCTCAAGTCACAGGTCAGGTCAGGTCAGGGTTGGAGTCAATTCAAATAGAAGTCAGACAATTCAGGAAGTGATGTGATATTATTATTATTATTATTATTATTATTATTATTATTATTATTTATTGAAAATAATGTTCTAATAAAGAGCTTTTACTGAGAACTCATTGAAAAGTTGTCATTTTTTAATGGAATTGGAAGTTCAGTTTCCTTCCTGAATTGAATGGCTTCACTTCAAATCGACCCTAACCCTGCCTCAAGTCAATAAGGATCTGTTAGCTTCTGACCCAACGTCTGACCTGGGTCAGCAACAGCATGGACAACCATGGGTAACTGCAATTGTTTTAAAGCTCCTCTCCTTAGAGTCATGCAAGCCATCAGCTCAAGGGGACCTCTGGTATGATGCTACCACAATGACCCCAGACCCCAGACGTTTGTTTTAACAAAGCATTTTCTGTCCCTGGGAGTCCTGAGAGACCTTCTTAGGGGTCACACTCTGGGCCTCAACCTCGTTATTGTCATGTGTTAGATAGGGATCAGCACAGGGCATCATCTCAGGCAATGCATGTGTGTGTGGGGGGGGATTTCAAAGTAGATTTACCTCAAAAGACCTCCTCTCTCCTCCCTTTTCTTCCCAATCTTCTCCTTGATTCACAAGGGAACATGGACCTTCCTTAATTCCCATCGTTGCCCCCTCCTTTGTTAATGTTTTCAAATACTTAAGCCTTGAAACGAGCCCTGCTGTCGAACCCTCGTCTCATGTGTCTGATGTGGTTCTGGGGAAACATGTTGATAACTCAGGCCTTTCAGGGTAAAGAATGTGAGACGTGTTACCAGGAAACCAGCCAGCAGTGATGATGTTTCCCTGCCTTGAGTTTTAATCTCTCCCATACACTTGGCCTGGGGGAGGGGGGGGGGGGGGGAGGAGAGAGAGAACGAGATAGAGCGAGAGAGAGGAGGAGGGGGGGGGGGGGGGGGGGGGGGGGGGGGGGTGATTTGACACAACACCGTAGAGGCTGGGTTGTGAGGGAAAGGCAGTCTGACAACGAGCACCAAATGTTCCTATGCCAACTCAAGTATGTAACTCATTGAAATGTTTGGCAGTGGTTTGTCCTCGTGCAGAGCAGAGCAGTTAGTCCTCGCTAACATATAGTAGAGTGCTAGGTCCAGGTCCCTAGTCTCCCCAGCTCCTCCGTATCCATCCACTAGTAGGATGGCATGGCGCTTCACATTAGTGTAACACAGCTCAGACTGAGGCCCAGGCACTGCAGCTCAATGTCCAGCTGAATATTGCAGAGATTGCCCAGAGTTTACTGGTATCATAAGTGTGCCTATTTAATCCGTGTTCCCTGGTCCCAGCGGACCAGACATCCTCTCTACTCATTACTGTCAGGGTACTTTAACATTATCTTGTAGTGAGCCACTGGAGATGAGACGGTCGGTGGTTCTGAAGGGGTAGCGCCTGTGCAGCGCTACGATCACCAGGAGGGGTCTGAAGGAGCAGCGCTACGATCACCAGGAGGGGTCTGAAGGAGCAGCGCTACGATCACCAGGAGGGGTCTGAAGGAGCAACGCTACGATCACTAGGAGGGGTCTGAAGGAGCAACGCTACGATCACTAGGAGGGATCTGAAGGAGCAACGCTACGAACACCAGGAGGGATCTGAAGGAGCAACGCTACGATCACTAGGAGGGGTCTGAAGGAGCAACGCTACGATCACTAGGAGGGGTCTGAAGGAGCAACGCTACGATCACCAGGAGGGGTCTGAAGGAGCAACGCTACGATCACCAGGAGGGGTCTGAAGGAGCAACGCTACAATCACCAGGAGGGGTCTGAAGGAGCAACGCTACGATCACCAGGAGGGATCTGAAGGATGCAACGCTACGATCACCAGGAGGGGTCTGAAGGGAGCAGCGCTACGATCACCAGGAGGGGTCTGAAGGAGCAACGCTACGATCACTAGGAGGGGTCTGAAGGAGCAACGCTACGTCACTAGGAGGGATCTGAAGGAGCAACGCTACGAACACCAGGAGGGATCTGAAGGAGCAACGCTACGATCACTAGGAGGGGTCTGAAGGAGCAACGCTACGATCACTAGGAGGGGTCTGAAGGAGCAACGCTACGATCACCAGGAGGGGTCTGAAGGAGCAACGCTACGATCACCAGGAGGGGTCTGAAGGAGCAACGCTACGATCACCAGGAGGGGTCTGAAGGAGCAACGCTACGATCACCAGGAGGGGTCTGAAGGAGCAACGCTACGATCACCAGGAGTGGTCTGAAGGAGCAACGCTACGATCACCAGGAGGGGGTCTGAAGGAGCAACGCTACAATCACCAGGAGGGGTCTGAAGGAGCAACGCTACGATCACCAGGAGGGGTCTGAAGGAGCAACGCTACGATCACTAGGAGGGGTCTGAAGGAGCAACGCTACGATCACCAGGAGGGGTCTGAAGGAGCAACGCTACGATCACCAGGAGGGGTCTGAAGGAGCAATGCTACGATCACCAGGAGGGGTCTGAAGGAGCAACGCTACGATCACTAGGAGGGGTCTGAAGGAGCAACGCTACGATCACTAGGAGGGGTCTGAAGGAGCAACGATACGATCACTAGGAGGGGTCAGAAGGAGCAACGATACGATACACTAGGAGGGGTCTGAAGGAGCAACGCTACGATCACCAGGAGGGGTCTGAAGGAGCAACGCTACGATCACTAGGGGGATCTGAAGGAGCAACGCTACGATCACTAGGGGGATCTGAAGGAGCAACGCTACGATCACTAAGAGGGATCTGAAGGAGCAATGCTACGATCACCAGGAGGGGTCTGAAGGAGCAACGCTACGATCACCAGGAGGGGTCTGAAGGAGCAATGCTACGATCACCAGGAGGGGTCTGAAGGAGCAACGCTACGATCACCAGGAGGGGTCTGAAGGAGCAACGGTACGATCACTAGGAGGGGTCTGAAGGAGCAACGCTACGATCACTAGGAGGGGTCTGAAGGAGCAACGCTACGATCACTAGGAGGGGTCTGAAGGAGCAACGCTACAATCACCAGGAGGGGTCTGAAGGAGCAACGCTACGATCACCAGGAGGGATCTGAAGGAGCAACGCTACGATCACCAGGAGGGGTCTGAAGGAGCAGCGCTACGATCACCAGGAGGGGTCTGAAGGAGCAACGCTACGATCACCAGGAGGGGTCTGATGGAGCAACGCTACGATCACTAGGAGGAATGATATGTTATTTTAAAACAATTTAAATGTGGTTTGGTGTCTCGTTCAGCAACAATGCGTTAGTGATCAGTAATGGGAGAGGGCAGGTCCCAGGTCTGTTGGACGGGGAATGTATCCCTGTGTGTTTTCATTTGGGTTTTGTCTAGGTTACAAGAGCTGCACTTTGATTAACAACCTATTCTTCTCCCTTGGAACTTTATAAACAACCGACAAACCATTTTAGACCAAGTCGCTCACTCCAAAATATGTTTTCAATCCCCCCCTCCCAAAAAAAACACGAAGACATTGTAGCTTTTCACAATTTGAATGGAAAGCTAGAACACTTACGCCCAAACAAAATGTATGAAATCACCAACAATTTATAGTTTAAGTTATTGCCAGCAGTACTTCACAGGGAACTAGCAACTTTCTGTGATGAGCATACCTATGAGTGCAATTTGTTGGAAAGATGCTGGAAAGATGTTGAAAAGATGTCTCACTGGGAAAGTTACTGAAACAAAACTTTTTTCAATCGCTTCGGTGCTATTTTCACAAGTATGTGGTATTATGCTCCAGTACTGTACATTACACTGTTTTTACATTAGCCAATACACTTGCACTACCCATTAAATTGGACTGAACGTTACATTTCCATAATTTATTCCCATGTTTGATCAAAGGTGTGATTATTGAAGACATCTTTCAGAATTTCAGGCAAAAAATGAATGCGTTCCCAGCCTCCCTAGTGGCGCGGTGGTCTAAGGCACTGCATCACAGTGCTAGCTGTGCCACTAGAGATCCTGGTTCGAGTCCAGGCTCTGTCGCAACCGGCCGCGACCGGGAGACCCGTGGGGCGGTGCATAATTGGCCCAGCATCGTCCAGGTTAGGGGAGGGTTTGGCCGGCAGGGATGTTCTAGTCCCATCGCGCACTAGCGACCCCTGTGGCGGAACGGGTGCAGTGCATGCTGACACGGTCGACAGGTGTACAGTGTTTCCTATGACAACATTGGTGCGGCTGGCTTCTGGGTTAAGCGGGCATTGTGTCAAAAAGCTCGGTTGGGTTGTGTTTCGTACGGGAGTTGCAGCGATGGGACAGGACTGTAACTACCAATTGGATACCATGGAATTGGGGGCATAAAAAAATACATGTATTCTTCAGATATAATTACAACATAGGTATACTGTAATTAAAAAATACATGATGTTTAGCAGGATATAGTTTGCATCAAGCCTGCCTTGAGCATTTGGTTCTAATCGACATCGTACTAAATGTCCTCATTGTTCACGCACCTGGGGAAACCTTTTAGCAGTTGAAAGCCTGACATGCTGTAGGTCTGGATTGAAATCATCACACGTCTCGTCCTTGGCCTGGAGGAGGGTGGCACGCTCATGGGGAAGGAAACCATACATCTTCAACCTGTATTGTAATAATGTATTGTATTTCATAACATTGTATTGTAATAATGTATTGTATTTTATAGCATTGTATTGTAATAATGTATTGTATTTCATAGCATTGTATTGTAATAATGTATTGTATTTTATAGCATTGTATTGTAATAATGTATTGTATTTTAGAGCATTGTATTGTAATAATGTATGTATTTTATAGCATTGTATTGTAATAATGTATTGTATTTTATAGCATGTATTGTAATAATGTATGGTATTTCATAGCATTGTATTGTAATAATGTATTGTATTTTATAGCATTGTATTGTAATAATGTATTGTATTTTATAGCATTGTATTGTAATAATGTATTGTATTTCATAGCATTGTATTGTAATAATGTATTGTATTTCATAGCATTGTATTGTAATAATGTATTGTATTTTATAGCATTGTATTGTAATAATGTATTGTATTTTATAGCATTGTATTGTAATAATGTATTGTATTTCATAGCATTTTATTGTAATAATGTATTGTATTTTATGGCATTGTATTGTAATAATGTATTGTATTTTATAGCATTGTATTGTAATAATGTATTGTATTTTATAGCATTGTAATGTAATAATGTATTGTATTTTATAGCATTGTATTGTAATAATGTATTGTATTTTATAGCATTGTATTGTCATTTTGTATTCTAGTGGTCCTGTACGTGGCTCAGTTCATAAGAGCATGGCACTAGCAACACCAGAGTTGTGGGTTCGATTCCCACTGGAGTCACATACCAAAATGTGTGGACTGTTGTCACTTTGGAAGTTTCCGCTACGAAATGTCATATATTACAGTATCACAGTACTGTACTGGCCAAAGCAGTGTGAACCCCACCCCAGAAACTTCATTTTGGATAAATGCTTACTGTACAGGGGATTCATGTGTTACATACAGTAAGTCTCTGATCTTGTCAATATCAGATGTTTTTTTCAAATTTACTGTCAAGTAAAATCATAATAGTACATTACAGTATACATCAAAGTTAATATGTTTTTACTTTACAGACATACATTTTCATTATGTAGTTCTCAAAATATGTAGTAGACACCAAACCAGTTTAAAAATATTCAGGTTTACCAAAACAGGTGATTATCAGTTAAGAGCAGTCAGATTAAGCAATAGTAAAATGTTTTTTGAACAAATGAGAAGACAATCATATCAAAAGTAATGTGAGCGTTGCAATCACTTTATAGGAACATGTATTGCAATGTGAAACATGTATTTCTAGATGAAACACTGATTGAGTTTGGTGATAAAGTGACCGTATGATTTTGTGTGTTGTACACACATACTTGTGAAAATTGCACCAAAGCGATTGAAAAAAAAAACTGTAAAAGGCACAGCTTCTCCACAACACTCGAACTCAAACTCCTCTAAAACTTCAGTGTGTGGTGTGTGTGTGTGTGGTGTGTGGTGTGTGTGTGTGTGGTGTGTGTGTGTGTGTGGTGTGTGGTGTGTGTGTGTGTGGTGTGTGGTGTGTGTGTGTGTGGTGTGTGTGTGTGTGTGTGTCTGTTTTCCTCCACTATCACCTCTAGTGAGGGTGAAAACTACCTAGCCTTCTATCCATGGTCGCTAATCGCCAGTGACACGATCTCCTTTCCCCTCACTGTCCTCTGCCTCCTGAAAACCTGAGTGGTAGAAAGTGGCGGGGTGGGGGGGGTGGGGGGGGGAATGGGGGGGGCACCCAGCTCAGGACTGAAAATGGCAGCTGTCAGGAGGAGTGACGAGAGCGCCTGTCCCATTCCCGTCCGACCGAGAGCTTTGAGAGCTTTGTCACATGCGGTACATACTCCAGGTTCGTCAGAGTAAATGTGGGGCGGCAAGCTTGTCAAGTTGAGTGAGGAGGTATGCAGGCGTGTGAACTCATGTGTGACTGCTTAGCTACTATTAAAGAAGCAAGGGGAGAGGGGGGGATTTCTATGAGGAAACTGTGATACACGATAGAGGGACGTACAGGAGAGTTCAGGGCCACTCCAGACTAAAGTACCTCATCTGTAAGTTACTCGGTGCTTCTGGGTAAAGGTGTTCTGGTGTCTAGACCGTTCAAGGGCACCCAACAGTTCCAGATCTAGTGAGAGAGCAAAAACAAAGCACAGCTAACTGATACTATCTGTTTCCACTAGCATTGCTACATGCTCAAAAGGCAGTAGATTATTGACGTTGTTGAATAACCAGCTAAATAACCAGCTAAATAACCAGCTAACACCCTAGGTACATGTGAGTCGAGGGGAAAAAAATTGACTATCCCTTTAAACTTGATGTCATCGATACAGCTAATACTTGTTTCTGAGATTGTTATGTTGATAGAAGAGTTCCTTTCAGCCAAACCCATTTTTGACATGATACCAACAGATGCCAAGTCAGATGTGCATGGCCACATGAAGGACACATGATCAAAAGTGCCATATCTTACCTTATTGACATCCTAACAGAGTTACATACATCAATCTTTCATGCACACATTTCTACGCATTTGCTGTAAAGTGCACGCAAGACTCAGAGTTTACCAGCCCGACACCATCGCCCTTGGGTCGTTTCTTTAGGATCAAAGGTACCTCTATCTTTATGAACCACACAACCATGTGACATGGAGGAAAGAAAGTTGTTTTTCAGTGTTGGAAAATCCATGCAAAAGTCAAAAGAACATCATGACAAGATGAAGAAGAACCATCACCAAGATGAAGGAATAAAGTAATTGTTCTCCGCTTCAGGCACTCTGATCTGGGGATAGGGACAGGGAGAGGAGGGGGGTTAGTGGTGGTGGCTCGTATTGGAAAACACAGAGCGGTCGTTACCAGAGCCAGATTAGTTGTTGCGCATTATGCAACAGCAAGGTTACGTCCCAAATGGCACCCTATTCCCTACACCGCTCACTACTTTTAACCAGAGCGCTAGGGGCCCCAGTCAAAAGTAGTGCACTATGTAGCTATATATAGTACAAATTGGGACACATCCTATGTCTCATTGACTTGCCTTCCTTCTTTGAAAGTGTGTTTCCCCTCAAGGGATGAGGCTCTGCCTGGGTAACAATCACCAAACTGTAAAGAAAGGCCCCTACTCCAATCATCCCATGTCATCGTTTAGCCCTCAGAACGATGTGAAGACACAGCCATTTGAACCGGCTCCCACTTTGATTTAACTTCAGCTGGCGAGTCATAATGGCTGTATTCCCCGTGGGCGTCTCTCGAGATGAAGAAAAAGCTTATAGATATCTCTAGCATCGAGAGAGAAAAGAGAGACGGAAGAGAGAAAGAGAGAGATAGGAGAGGGTCGAAGAGAGAGAGAGATAGAGAGAGAGAGAGAGGAGAGAGGTAATGGGTAAGAGAAGACAGGAGAGAGAGAGTAATCGAGGAAGAGGAGCAGATAGAGATAGAGAGAGTGCGAGAGAGAGCAGAGATAAGAGACGAGAGAGATCAGAGAGAGAGCGAGAGAGAGAGAGAGAGAGACTATAACATGTAAATAACTGAGCTCTCTCATCATCCGCTAGATCGCGCTACCGCCTTATATCTATACCCTCCATCTACGCCTACCATCACTCTATATTCATCTCTCTCTCTCTCTCCTACCTCTGTATCTCTCTCTCTCTATCTCTGTGTGTGTGTGAATGTGTTTGTGTGTGTGTGTGTGTGTTATTGTGTATGTGAGTAATGTGTGTTAAGCAGTGTAGGGGAGTGTGTTTGTGTACATTCAATTACATATACTAAACATACCATCACTCTCAATACCATCCTACAGTGGATATAAAAAGTCTCCACTGCCCTGTTAAAATGCCAGGTTTTTATGATGTAAAAGTATGAGACAAAGATAAATCATGTCAGAACTTTTTCCACCTTTAATGTGACCTATAATGGGAACAATTCAATTGAAAAACAAACTGAAATCGTTGAGGGGGAAAAATAAAAATAAAAAACTCACAATAACCTGGTTGCATAAGTGTGCACACCCTTAAACTAATACTTTGTTGAAGCGCCTTTTGATTTTATTACAGCACTCAGTCTTTTTGGGTAGGAGTCTATTAGCAGGGCACATCTTGACGTGGCAATATTTGCCCACTCTTCTTTGCAAAAGCGCTCCAAATCTGTCAGATTGCGAGGACATCTCCTGTGCACAGCCCTCTTCAGATCACCCCAGAGATGTTAAATTGGATTCAGGTCTGGGCTCTGGCTGGGCCATTCCAAAACTTTCATCTTCTTCTGGTGAAGCCATGCTTTGGTGGATTTGGGATGTGTGCTTTGGGTCGTTGTCGTGCTGAAAGGTGAACTTCATCTTCAGCTTTCTAACGGACGCCTGAAGGTTTTGTGCCAAAATTGCCTGGTATTTGGAACTGTTCATAATTCCCTCCACCCTGGCTAAGGCCCCGGTTCCAGCTGAAGTAAAACAGCCCCAAAGCATGATGCTGCCACCACCATGCTTCACTGTGGGTATGGTGTTTGATTGGGTGATGTGCAGTGTTGTTTTTGCGCCAAACATACCTTTTGGAATTATGGCCAAAAAGTTCAACCTTGGTTTCATCAGACCATAACACATTTTCCCACGTGCTTTTGGGGTACTTGATGTTTGTCTTTGAAAACTTCAGCCCGGCTTGGATGTTTTTCTTTGTAAGAAAAGGCTTCCGTCTTTCCACCCTACCCCATAGCCCATTCATATGAAGAATACGGGAGATTGTTGTCACATGTAGCACACAGCTTGCCAGAAATTCCTCCAGTTACTTTAATGTTGCTGTAGGCCTCTTGGAAGCCTCTCTGACCAGTTTTCTTCTCGTCTTTTCATATATTTTGGAGGGACGTCCAGTTCTTGGTAATGTCTCTGTTGTGCCATATTTTCTCCACTTGATGATGACTGTCTTCACTGTGTTCCATGGTATATGTAATGCTTTGGAAATTATTTTGTACCCTTCTCCTGACTGATATCTTTCAACAATGAGATCCTCTGATGCTTTGGAAGCTCTCTGCGGACCATGGCTTTTGCTCTGAGATGCAACTAAGAAAATGTCAGGAAAATCCTACTAGAACAGCTGAACTTTATTTGTGATTAATCAGAGTCACTAAATGATGGCAGGTGTGTAATGACTTCTATTTAACATGAGTTTGAATGTGATTGGTTAATTCTGAACACAGCCACATCCCCAGTTATAAG
>LR778270.1:46177346-46239846 GCA_902810595.1 Coregonus sp. 'balchen'
GAGTGAAGTGTGCAGCTCAGGGTTGTGAGTCACCGGCAGGGAATTCATAACACTACTGCCATAGCCGTGCGGAGGACGCAGCGGTGCTGAGGGTGCTGCAGCTCCCCCTGAAAAAAATAGAATAAAATAAATAAATAAATAATAATAATCAAAAATGTTCTCACAAAAGTAGTACACTGGACCTGTACTAGTCCTGTATTAGTGGACCGATAAAGCCATATAAAAATCATATACAAATAAAGTTTTTCATTTTGCAAAGTCTATAAATATCAAAAAGCAACTTGATGTAATGACTCTGATAAGGTATGATGAAAGCGTGAGAACAATGTTGATTCTTGACTCAACCAACATTAGTCCTGTGTGAACAGGGAAGTAAATATGATTCAATCTGCTTCCAATTTAGACCTTTGTCTTCCATTGTTGCAACATGACAATATGGTGACGGCATCAAACGGAGGAGGTAAGAAGATACAGAAGTTTGACCTCATCTGTTCAACCAGCCAATCTGGGATTGGAACAACAACCAAGCAGTCACTCCGGCATTTCATTGGTTCATCAGCTGAGGGGTGGGGCTGGACAAAGTGAACCACTCTGAAATTCATAGATGCAAGAACAGACCATCCATGATAGCAAAATGATTGTTTTAACCATAGAAAAATCCAAAACAGAATCTGTAACAAACAATAAAGATGTATATTACAGGTATGTCAGCATTAAACCTAACAATTTGTATCAGAGTATTGAGCATATTCAACTTTCCACTTCCTCCTTGTTACGAACCCCGTGGCTCTAAACGTCTAGGGTGGATGGACATGAGACCCGTAACATAATTCATGCAAATTAGGCGTGTGACATGGAACAGTGAGAACAAAAACTACACAACAACCATGAACTACCGTCAAACATAAATGGTTTATTTCTGAACACACGGTAAAGGTTTGGGAAAAAGGGCTGAGCAGGACCCAAGAAATGAAACAATAGTGTAAAACACCCCTAAACTGATCTTGCCTGCCTCAAGAACCGCTAAGCTACTGCTACTCATACAAAAATACAGTGGGTGGTCCGCTCAGGTTTAACTAGTGTTTATAGACAGTTTTTTCTACGGGAAATGTATGCCCAAGGGCAGCTTGCTTTACTTCCCCTTTTCCCAGAAACACACAAAGTTACCAAACAGAGTAACCAGCAAATTAATGAGTACTCTAAACACAGGACATCACAGTATCCATTACTCACATACAAATAAGTAGTCTAACAAAATTACCAACCAGAGTAACCAGCAACTTAGTGAGTAAACAAAAACAGGACACCACAGTGTCCATACTCACATACGGAAATAGTCTCTCTCTCTCACAACAAACACAAGTGACTGGTTTTTATACAATGGGATGTGTGATTGACAAACCAGCAACAGGTGGTGCAATGCAGAGGAATGTTCACTGATTGGTCCACCTTAGCAATCAGCAGACACCTCAACGACCACCAATCAGGAACATACAGGACACCTGTGATTAGGGCAGAAGGAGAAGAAACACACAAAAACACAGGATACCTGTATCCGTAACACTCCTGTAAGAAGAAACAAGACCTGAGTCATGACACACTGTTCCTCCCTCTCCCACACCGAGAGTGCGTGTGTGTGTACGCATGTATCTGTGTGTGTATGTGTATGTGTGTGTGTGAGTGTATGTGTGTGCGTGTGTGTGTATGTGTGTTTGTGTGTGAGTGTATATGTGTGTGTGTGTGTGTGTGTGTGTGTGTGTGTGTGTGTGAGTGTATGTGTGTGGCTGTGCTGCCACACACCAATCAAACAGAAGCCGTGCTAACTGTTCTGATTGGGAATCTTTACGGGTCAATCTTTCCTAACGGAGGCCCTGTCCACTTTGATTTACACCCCGGCCTGTTGGTGTCTGTGTGTGTGTGTGTGTGTGTGTGTGTGTGTGTGTGTGTGTGTGTGTGTGTATTAAGTCTGACGGGCCAAGCAACAGCAGCAATTACCTCCTCCATCCAGCCAGGATTCCTTCCCTCATTCTCACTCTCTCTCTCTGTTAGAGAAAGAAGGGAAGATGAGAAAAGACATGGAGGGTTGACTGTTGAAATGGAGGGTTGACTGTTGAAATGGAGGGTTGACTGTTGAAATGGAGGGTTGACTGTTGAAATGGAGGGTTGACTGTTGAGGAGGAGATGACCTGCCCATATTCACCACGCCCATTGATGGAGCCATACACAACTTTATACAGTCGGTAGGATACACACAATCCAAAAGATAGACCCTGAGAACCATTAACATATTACATTTTAGTCGACGTTCTTATAGTTAGTGCATACATTTTTTTTCTTCTCATACTGGTCCCCCCGTGGGATACGAACCCACAACCCTGGCGTTGCAAACGCCATGATCTACCAGCTGAGCTACAAAGTCTCAGTGTAGGAATGGTGACATAGGATCAGTTTTGACTTTTAGATCATAATGAATCATATACATATATATGAACAGAGGGTGACCTGATCCCAGATCAGCACTCATGTTCTGAGAGACCCTTTTTGAATACAGGCCCTGAAAAGGACAATCTCAGATATAATCAGTCATCACCACAGCACTGAAGTAGGATGCATTTGGGTTTAATTCATAGTGTCATTCCAATTGTACTAATCATTCAACTCTCTAAGTAGGTTTTCAAATGACTTAGTAGGTTTCCACACTCACAAAGAGTTAAGAAACCTCGGTCTGAAACCATACTTTGGCCTGTCTCCTTGACTCCCACACCAACACTAGCGGTTGAAATTCAAAACGACTGTTTCATATTCGTTGACATTAATCCGCTCTGTCTAACCGACGTTTCGCTAACTGACGGTTCGCTAACCGACGTTTCCCTACATTGAACAGTTCCCTATACCCACGCTATCTCCTCTCCTGATGAAACTCCTTGACAACGCCACATCTATCTAATGGAAATAAGTTCAAAGGTACTTCTTCATGATGACTTCACCTGCTTAGTGCCCTGCATAAAAAAAAAAAGTCAATTAATCCCGACTTCATCTCTAATCCAATGAAACAGCAGAGCGCAGGGCCTGTCTATGCAGAACGTGTTCCTACTGGGCCAACGGAAAAAAAGACTCAAGACAGATTAAACCTCAGATCTTTAATTCCTTAATCGCTTAAGGGTGCTGTCACTGATAGGGAGGAGGAAGAGGAGGAAGCAGCGCACACACACACACACACACACACTTCATCTACATCTTCATAGAGGACTTAATGTGTGGAATGACTCAACCATGAACCACTAGGAGATTGAGGACATACATCACAGAGAGAAGTGTAGTTTTATCATAGAATCACTCATCCATGAAGCTCTTAATTCCAAAACAAGAATGGATAAGATAAGCACCATATCATTTATGGATAAGATAAGCTCCGTATAGTTTATGGATGAGATAAGCTCCATATAGTTTATGGATAAGATAAGCTCCATATAGTTTATGGATAAGATAAGCTCCATATAGTTTATGGATAAGATAAGCGCCGTATAGTTTATGGATGAGATAAGCTCCGTATAATTTATGGATGAGATAAGCTGCATATAATTTATGGATAAAGATAAGCTCCATATAGTTTATGGATAAGATAAGCTCCGTATAGTTTATGGATGAGATAAGCTCCGTATAATTTATGGATGAGATAAGCTGCATATAATTTATGGATAAAGATAAGCTCCATATAGTTTATGGATAAGATAGCTCCTATAGTTTATGGATAGATAAGCTCCGTATAGTTATGGATGAGATAAGCTCTATAATTATGGATGATAAGCTCCATATAGTTTATGGATAAGATAAGCTCCATATAGTTTATGGATAAGATAAGCTCCGTATAGTTTATGGATGAGATAAGCTCCGTATAATTTATGGATGAGATAAGCTGCATATAATTTATGGATAAAGATAAGCTCCGTATAGTTTATGGATAAGATAAGCTCCGTATAGTTTATGGATGAGATAAGCTCCGTATAATTTATGGATGAGATAAGCTGCATATAATTTATGGATAAAGATAAGCTCCGTATAGTTTATGGATAAGATAAGCTCCGTATAGTTTATGGATAAGATAAGCTCCGTATAGTTTATGGATAAGATAAGCTCCGTATAATTTATGGATAAAGATAAGCTCCATATAGTTTATGGATAAGATAAGCTCCGTATAGTTTATGGATAAGATAAGCTCCGTATAGTTTATGGATAAGATAAGCTCCGTATAGTTTATGGATGAGATAAGCTCCATATAGTTTATGGATAAGATAAGCTCCGTATAGTTTATGGATAAGATAAGCTCCGTATAATTTATGGATAAGATAAGCTCCGTATAGTTTATGAATAAGATAAGCTCCGTATAATTTATGGATAAGATAAGCTCCGTATAATTTATGGATAAGATAAGCTCCGTATAATTTATGGATAAGATAAGCTCCGTATAATTTATGGATAAGATAAGCTCCGTATAATTTATGGATAAGATAAGCTCCGTATA
This sequence comes from Coregonus sp. 'balchen', assembly GCA_902810595.1. Lineage (NCBI taxonomy): Eukaryota > Metazoa > Chordata > Actinopteri > Salmoniformes > Salmonidae > Coregonus > Coregonus sp. 'balchen'. The sequence goes on from LR778270.1 coordinate 46,181,869, forward strand.
GTTTATGGATAAGATAAGCTCCGTATAGTTTATGGATAAGATAAGCTCCGTATAGTTTATGGATAAGATAAGCTCCGTATAGTTTATGGATAAGATAAGCTCCGTATAGTTTATGGATAAGATAAGCTCCGTATAGTTTATGGATAAGATAAGCACCATATCATTTATGGATAAGATAAGCTCCGTATAGTTTATGGATAAGATAATCTCCGTATAGTTTATGGATAAGATAAGCACCATATCATTTATGGATGAGATAAGCTCCGTATAATTTATGGATAAAGATAAGCTCCGTATAGTTTATGGATAAGATAAGCTCCGTATAGTTTATGGATAAGATAAGCGCCGTATAATTTATGGATAAGATAAGCACCATATCATTTATGGATAAGATAAGCTCCGTATAGTTTATGGATAAGTTAAGCACCATATCATTTATGGATGAGATAAGCTCCGTATGATTTATGGATAAAGATAAGCTCCGTATAGTTTATGGATAAGATAAGCTCCGTATAGTTTATGGATAAGATAAGCTCCGTATAATTTTTGGATAAGATAAGCACCATATCATTTATGGATAAGATAAGCTCCGTATAGTTTATGGATAAGTTAAGCACCATATCATTTATGGATGAGATAAGCTCCGTATGATTTATGGATAAAGATAAGCTCCGTATAGTTTATGGATAAGATAAGCACCATATCATTTATGGATGAGATAAGCTCCGTATAATTTATGGATAAGATAAGCTCCGTATAGTTTATGGATAAGATAAGCTCCGTATAATTTATGGATAAAGATAAGCTCTGTATAGTTTATGGATAAGATAAGCTCCGTATAATTTATGGATAAAGATAAGCTCTGTATAGTTTATGGATAAGATAAGCTCTGTATAGTTTATGGATAAGATAAGCTCCGTATAATTTATGGATAAGATAAGCTCCGTATAGTTTATGGATAAGATAAGCTCCGTATAATTTATGGATAAAGATAAGCTCCGTATAGTTTATGGATAAGATAAGCACCATGTAATATCCAGATTTTATGTGGTGCTTATATTTTACATGAATTTGAAGTTGAGCCTTACAGTATAGCTGGATATAAACATCCAATGGCATAGTACTGATGAGACTTTTGAGGTCAGAAAACCTCTGACATACAGTGGAAGCTACATAGCAAACATGAGCATACATGCAAACACACACAAGTACAGTCACACACACTTCTTGTGTTCTGTTTGACTTGACACACATGGTCTCCTGATTGATAGATACTGTTCATATCTGGACAACGCACTCCATTTCAACTATAGGGATGTCACTCATGACAAACAATGCTTTCTCAGAACAAGCAAAACACGCTAAAACAACAGTTATTACGGTAATGATGAAGTATAGACGTAATTAGTGGACGATGAATCACTGTTATTGTGACTAATATTTCCGTTGGTTCTCTTTATTGAGGCAGCTTGATTTTATGACGCCTCTCCAATTATTGAGTATTTAAACACAGTGCTGGTGTGCATGGCCAAAGACCTCTATTTTCGTGTCATGTGACTATCGCACCGGTTCCGATCCAAGTGCATAGAAAAGACGGCGCCGGAGCTCCAACCCGACTTTGATCTATTTTTATTTTTCATTATTATATTTTTAACTCAAGCATTTCACAATAAAGGCTACACCCGTTTGTATTCGGCGCATGTGAAATATAACTTTTGATTTGAAGTGTCAACGTAATTTAACAAACTCCAAGTGGTGCTATGTATGGTCAGAAGGCATGAAAATAAAGCTCTTTGGCCAAGTACACCAGCGGCGGATTGGGCCTTCGAAAGAACAATGCATATGCAGAAAAGACCTCATCCCTACTGTAAAATATGGTGGTGGATCTTTGATGTTATGGGGCTATCTTGCTTCCGCTGGTACTGGGGCCCTTGTTAACCCATTCCACTCGTGGGAATCGGACTATATGGATGGGGCTAAATTGAAATGTTTATTTCAGAAGAAATATAAAAAGCATATGCATAACTATAGTAGCAATTGAAAGGGAAGAGTTTGGAGATTATGGGAAAATGATTAGACCAAATGTTGAGGACACAACAGTTCACCTGACACAAGACTGAATCCAAACATTACGCTGTTGATTTTATGTGCACTTTACATTTACTGTACTTTTCACTGCATTTGTTGATAACAAAATCTGAAAATACTCTGGATACATTCAGTACTATGATAAGACTATTCCTGGGAAATGTGGGGTAGGTGCAACATAAGACAAAAAAATTACAAGGGTTTGAGTGAGAGGACTAACTGGTGTCTCCAAGTGGCCACACTGACACACCTCTCCAAAGTGTGCACAGTTCCTAAGTCATTTTGTAGTGTCGAGTTAACGTTGCTAATTATGCTGTGCGACAAGGAGGACCCGCTGACGCTGTATTTTCATCATAAGGTTTATTCATAACAAAGGGTTACAGCGTCGATTTACAGATACCTGCAGATACCCGGAGAATAATCGCCCCATCTCTAATATGATTATTCTGTCTTCCTTTCTCCCAACTGTGGTATATATGCTATGTAATCTGATATGGGTGTTCCCCTACAGACCAATCCCAGGAGGACACCTAACAGACTTCCTCTGTTCTATGGTGTGTCACCCTAAAACTACTCCCTCTAACACTGAATAAACATCCTCTCAGGTTCCACTTGAAAACATTAGCAAAGTCATAATTCATCATACACTACAATTTCAATGCACTTGTATGTCTCAAAGAAGAGTCTTCAACTATAAGGCGCTGTTTTGAGCTCTCCTAGCTGTAATGTTGAGGAACTAGAGCAAGGACACTTGTAGTTGTTCCGTTTGGAACACAGCCCTGCATCCCCGCCATCACACAATTACTGTTGTTGTTTATGCAATCCAAAAACGGCCCATTCGAAATCTCAATCTGGGTCAGGTGGGCATCACTTGAAAGCCTGTTCTATTGCCAACCTGACTAGCGAAGTTATTAAATTACAATCTTAACAGTGTTATGCTTTCACAAGGCAATTCAGGGAAACAGATCGTAATTCTGGTGGCGTAGAAAGGAGTCATGAGTTCATTCAGGTGCGTGTTCCGCGGCGAATGTTCTTCACAATAGACAAACATAGGTTCGTTTTGTTCAGAACAACCCAGGGTATGATGACACGTCATCTTGGAACTGTACATCAGACACAGTGATCATAAATGTTGACGCTGCATATGACATGAGTTGTATGACATGGAAATGTGAAGTTTGGTGTTTGGCTTGCTTGTATGAAATCAAAGAGGTATTTATTATATAATCTCCATCTCATCTTTCAAAATACATCAAGTATTTTTTTGGAACTCAGTCAGGTTCTCAACTTACTGTTGAGATCTATAATAGTGGAATACCGTAAAACTTCAATTATTAGCCTGGGCTTTTATTTGCTTAAATCACTGAACTCAACAGGCACTTATTACAGACAGGCTTCTAGTTGAGCCAGGCGTCTACTTCCTTAATGCACACAGATGTCGCTTATTTGCTTATTTGTATAGTTAGTTGTTGAATTCCAGCATTCACTTCTAACATTTGAATCAATTGCTTTATTTCCTGCACTAATGTGTTATCATTTACACACTGTGTCACGTTTCTTTTGTTTTATTGTGCCTCTATTTCAAAAAACAAAAATACTTTTCCTTGACAATTGTTACTTTCCTCTTTGACCGTGCATTTTCGGCAGTTCTTACTTTCGCCACTAGAGGGCGGGCGGTCAATATCTAGGGTTCTGTACTCCCGATGTTGTTGACTGTTTTTGTGCTTGCCAGTTAGCTAGCAGTTCTCAGCTGTTAGCAGCCAGTTATCTAGCAGTTCTCAGCTGTTAGCAGCCAACGGCTAGCAGTTTCTTACTGGCGATGAAAACGGATGATTGCCGTAATTTTATTCTGTTGTCATTACTGAATTATTGAATGTAACAAATCAAACATTAAACCTCGTTAAAAAAAATTATGGTAACTCATGGTAACATTAATTTAGAACCGGTGTTTATTTGAAACAGGCGTTTATTTTCTGAAATGTGTGCAGTTGCCCGGCTACTAAAAGGGACAGGTGGATATATTTGAGACTGCGTTAAATTGAACTTTTATGGTACACAAGGTGCAATTTCAAAACTTTGTTGTGCATCAGCAGTTTTCCTCTTGTTATATGTCACTCAAATGACAGTCACTCAATTAGCCCATGTCAGTTACACAAAAAAACATACTGGTATATGAGTCTAGTTAGTGTAGCCAGCTATCTAAACGTGCCCTGACCTACAGGGGGGCCCCATTGATTTTGTTAGTCACTCTCACTTAGATGTCATATTAACAATGCATAAGTTATGGCAAAATGTGTAGAATTCCATCCAGGAAATTAGCTTTAAAACTGCAAAAGTTTCTCCCCACCCCTTGGCAAAACGTGTAGAATTCCAGTAAAATTAGCTGTAAAACGGCAACAACAAAAACAATCTGCAAAGCAAACTCATTTGTTTACTTTTTGCTAATAAATACTTTTTTTCTGCTAACGTTTCCTTCTGTACGTATTCAATTATAGTTTTTATTCCCGGTGATGATTTAAAGTCAATTCAGGTGTAGCGGCTAATTGTATAGCTAACAGGCTATGTGTTTGTAGATGGACTGAAGTGAATGAAGCTACACCAACCAACGTGATAAAGGCTGGAATCATGTAATACTTTTTTATGATATGTAAATGCAATAACTGAGCTTCAACTGTCCGGACCTCACTAAAACTCAGACCCTGGTTACGACCCTGATCATGAACTTCAACAAGTACCAGGAAATGTTTGCCAAGAACCTGGTTGCCTCTGCCAGGAGGCTGAGTCTTGGCCGCAAGTGAATCTTCCAGCACGACAATAACCCCAAGCACACATCAAAAACCCACAAAGAAATGGTAAATTGACCACAAAATCAACATTTTGCAACGGCCGTCTCAGTCTCCGGACTTGAACCCCATTGAAAACCTGTGGTTTGAATTGAACAGGGCAGTCCATTAGCGTAGGCTATAAAGCATATGGATAGATTCTGTATGGAGGAATGGTCTAAGATCCCTCCCAATGTGTTCTCCAACTCATAAAAAAACATTTTAGAAAGAGGATAATGATAATTCTGACCTTTATCTTTAATTTTTTATTTTTTATTACTTGTTGAACAAAATCTCTTTCTCTGAGCAATTGTATACACTCTTAGAAGAAAAAAAGTGCTATCTAGAACCTAACAGGGTTTTTTGGCTGTCCCCATAGGAGAACCTTTTTGGTTCTAGGTAGAACCCTTTTGAGTTCCATGTAGAACCCTTTCCACAGAGGAACCCAAAAGAGTTCTACCCGGAACCAAAAAGGGTTCTCCTTTGGGGACAGCTGAAGAACCCTTTTATAACCCTTTTGGAACCCTTTTTTCGAAGAGTGTAAGTATAAAGTAAAATACATTTCTATAAAATGTGAGGATATAATATTTGTATTATTTATTTTCTACAGTCTTATTTGTTCATCTTTATCAGGGGATCCAATCATTCCAGACCCCTCTGTAGACCCACAGAATTACAATGATTCATCTCCCTTGGACATTCTTAAATCTTTGGGTGCATCTCCCTTGGACATTCTAAATCTTTGGGTGCATCTCCCTTGGACATTCTAAATCTTTGGGTGCATCTCCCTTGGACATTCTTAAATCTTTGGGTGCATCTCCCTTGGACATTCTTAAATCTTTGGGTACATCTCCCTTGGACATTCTAAATCTTTGGGTGCATCTCCCTTGGACATTCTAAATCTTTGGGTGCATCTCCCTTGGACATTCTTAAATCTTTGGGTGCATCTCCCTTGGACATTCTTAAATCTTTGGGTACATCTTCCCTTGGACATTCTTAAATCTTGGTGTGCATCTCCCTTGGACATTCTAAATCTTTGGGTACATCTCCCTTGGACATTCTTAAATCTTTGGGTGCATCTCCCTTGGACATTCTAAATCTTTGGGTGCATCTCCCTTGGACATTGTAATTATTTTGGTACATCTCCATTGGACATTGTAATTATTTGGGTCCATCTCCCTTGGACATTGTAATTATTTGGGTGCATCTCCCTTGGACATTGTCATTATTTGGGTGCATCTCCCTTGGACATTGTAAATATTTGGGTACCCTTGGACATTCCTATAGGCATACCATAGACATACCATAGACATACCATAGGCATACCATAGACCTGTCCTCCTGAGTGGCGCAGTGGTCTAAGGCACTGCATCACAGTGCTAGCTGTGCCACTAGAGATCCTGGTTCGAATCCAGGCTCTGTCGCAGCCGGCCGCGACTGGGAGACTCATGGGCGGCGCACAATTGGCCCAGCGTCGTCCAGGGTAGGGGAGGGAATGGCCGGCAGGGATGTAGCTCAGTTGATAGAGCATGGCGTTTGCAACGCCAGGGTTGTGGGTTTGATTCCCACGGGGGGCCAGTATAAAAAAAATATATATATATATATGTATTCACTAACTGTAAGTCGCTCTGGATAAGAGCTTCTGCTAAATGACTAAAATGTAATAGACATACCATTGTCAAATAGTGCTTTGGTGTTTATTGCTTTGCTACATCCTGTGAGTCACTTCAGAAATGTGTGTACAATGCAGAGACACAGTCATGGCTTAATCATTAATCGGTCTATGTGAAGAGATTGGTCAGGCTAATCTGTGATATACAAATGGGTGTGCGAGACACAAGCCCTCGTTCATAATCTGTTGTTTCCTCTATAACTGTTGGGAATCTTCTGTTGCAATAATACCTCAGTGGTTCATCATGGATTGTCTTCTGCTGATGGCTTTCAACACCTCAGTGGTTTTAACAATTACTTTGTTTTTGTTTTAACTGTCACCTTCAATTAGGAGACGTTACTTTAAAGTCCACAACGAATCGGCAGAATACAACTTTTTCTCAAGCCGATGGGTTTTCAAACACAACACTGCAAATCAGAGATCATTTGAATGTAACAGTACATCCTTGGGATCGCTTCCCAAATGGCACCCTCTATTCACTACGTAGTGCACTGCATGTGGAGTAAAGATGCCATTTGGGATTGCAGCCGTGTTGTTTTTGAATGCCACACCGTTGATAATGTATTGTGGGACGATGACGCAGAGCGTGTATGGAACCGAAGAAGCATGCAGAATAATTAAACATCTTCCCCACTCATTAATTACAATTTAATTCCAATTTGATTCACCCTGGATAATTATACTGTTGCTTTGCTGTTATCCGCAATATTCCAATTTGATGAGGAAGGTCTATGTTTATCGTGATGACGTTGTTGTTATGGTGTTTGTGGCGAAACAAAGGGAAATGAACTGATGTAGCTAGCCACACTACCAACAGGGTCACTTCCCAGTCACCTGACTCATGACACGTTACTACCAGTAATGGCATGGGAAAATCACCTCATTTCTGTGATTCTTCTACTTCTATTCCTTGAGGTCTCATCCTAAACTACAACATGTGTTGATTTGCCTTGTTCAAACAGAAACAGAAGGGTGTAAGTATAATAGCCTGGTCCCAGATGTGTTTGCGCTGTCTTCCCAACTCCTATGGTCATTGATAGCAAGACAGCGCAAACAGATCTGGGACCAGGCTGGGTGAAGAGATGGAATGTCCCTCTCTGTCATGGAAAATGCCAAGTAGTGACCTCATCTCTTTATAGGCCTACCAATAGAGTAGGTAATAAGAGAGAGAGAGAGAGATCATGCACTAGTTAGGGGCCTACTAGAGGTGAAAGCCTGTTGCAGAGACTAGGGGTCTGTTAGCATACCATTGCAGAGACTAGGGGTCTGTTAGCATACCATTGCAGAGACTAGGGGTCTGTTAGCATACTGTGACAGCGACAGACGTGGCTGTTAGCATACCATTGCAGAGACTAGGGGTCTGTTAGCATACCATTGCAGAGACTAGGGGTCTGTTAGCGTACCATTGCAGAGACTAGGGGTCTGTTAGCATACCATTGCAGAGAATAGGGGTCTGTTAGCGTACCATTGCAGAGACTAGGGGTCTGTTAGCATACCATTGCAGAGACTAGGGGTCTGTTAGCATACCATTGCAGAGACTAGGGGTCTGTTAGCATACCATTGCAGAGACTAGGGGTATGTTAGCGTACCATTGCAGAGACTAGGGGTCTGTTAGCATACCATTGCAGAGACTAGGGGTCTGTTAGCATACCACTGCAGAGACTAGGGGTCTGTTAGCATACCATTGCAGAGACTAGGGGTCTGTTAGCATACCATTGCAGAGACTAGGGGTCTGTTAGCATACCATTGCAGAGAATAGGGGTCTGTTAGCATACCATTGCAGAGACTAGGAGTCTGTTAGCATACCATTGCAGAGACTAGGGGTCTGTTAGCATACCATTGCAGAGACTAGGGGTCTGTTAGCATACCATTGCAGAGACTAGGAGTCTGTTAGCATACCATTGCAGAGACTAGGGGTCTGTTAGCATACCATTGCAGAGACTAGGGGTCTGTTAGCATACCATTGCAGAGACTAGGGGTCTGTTAGCATACCATTGCAGAGACTAGGGGTCTGTTAGCATACCACTGCAGAGACTAGGGGTCTGTTAGCGTACTGTGACGGCGACAGACGTGTCTGTTAGCATACCATTGCAGAGACTAGGGGTCTGTTAGCATACCACTGCAGAGACTAGGGGTCTGTTAGCATACCATTGCAGAGACTAGGGGTCTGTTAGCATACCACTGCAGAGACTAGGGGTCTGTTAGCGTACTGTGACGGCGACAGACGTGTCTGTTAGCATACCATTGCAGAGACTAGGGGTCTGTTAGCATACCACTGCAGAGACTAGGGGTCTGTTAGCATACCATTGCAGAGACTAGGGGTCTGTTAGCATACCATTGCAGAGACTAGGGGTCTGTTAGCATACCATTGCAGAGACTAGGGGTCTGTTAGCGTACTGTGCCAGTCCCACTCTCCATTTCCTCTTTGATGAAATCCATTTGACCTTTGACCTTTACCCTACTGTGTTTACCTGGTGCTGTTTTAGTAGCCTCTCTTATCCAGAGTGACTTTACAGCCTGTACATTCAGCTAAGCTAAGCTAGCTAAAACAACCATAGCCTACAGTATTACAGTTATTGCAAGTAGCCTAAAAGTCCAGTATTGTTACTGGTTTTTTAACATGTCTATGACTATGAAAAACTTGCTGGCAAGTGTCCAGTTATCTGTGTAACTTGAGCTGTTATTTTATTTCAGTTTTGTGCATTTTATTTATTTACAGCGCTTACATTGTTTCTTTGTTTGTTTGCAGCCTCTCGGAGCAGCTGTCACTAGTTTCCCTGCGGGTTCTGTTATTTTGTCAATTTATTAGGCTATTTTGTTTGTTGAGATCTCTGCTATTGAACATGTACCTGTTTGTGTTAGGAAAGGCCCCTGAATATGATTTTACATTTTAGTCATTTAGCAGACGCTCTTATCCAGAGCGACTTACAGTTAGTGAGTGCATACATTTTCATACTGGCCCCCCGTGGGAAACGAACCCACAACCCTGGTGTTGCAAGCGCCATGCTCTACCAACTGAGCTACAGGGGACCCAGGAAGTAAGCACATAATAATAATAATGATAATAATAATAGATTTTAACAGACTCCTTTCAATAAACTCAAGCCCACCTTACATTAACAGGGGGGGGGGGGGGGGGGGGGGGGGGGGTCAATCAGAGACCGAAAGCTAATTGATAGAGGTCTGTTTTGAGTTGTTTTTTGAACGTGTCGATTGAGTCTCCATTTCGTATGTGTGGTGGGGAGTGCATTCCAAAGCCTGGGTGCTGAGCAGCGGAAGGGCTGGGAACCCATGGCGGAGAGGTAGAATGGGGTGGGGGGGGGGGGGGGTGACAAGGAGACCAGCAGTGTGATGTGTTCAGTTGATCTGGTGTGGGTGAGGATTCTGGCAGTGGAGTTCAGAACCAGTTGGAGTCCATCGATGAGTTTGGTGGGGGGTACCAGTAAGGAAGGGGTTGCAGTAGTCCAGTCGGGAGGTGACGAAGGAAGGCATGGAGAGAAAGGAGAGGGGTTCGGTTTGGGGGTGGAGCCTGGAGATGTTTACAGGGTTCTGTCCAGGGTGACACCGAGGCTTTTGACATGAGTTGACAGAGGGTCCGGGGAAACCGTCTACGGTGATGCTGAGGTTGACAGTGGACTTGGAGCCGATGAGAATGACATCCGTCTTGTTGCTGTCGAGTATGAGGAGTTTCTGCCCACGTCATTACATGTACATAGGACAAGACCCCCCCCCCCCCCCCCTCGGTATGTTTACATTTGAGTGGATCATTAGCTTCCTCGTTGACAGTTACTGACAGGAGACGTGATGAGAATACTGATCCGTGGCAAGGGGTACAAGCTGAAAATACTCTTTATTTAACAGTGATATGTGCAAGGTGCAATATTAGTGAAGGGGGTTTAAACCCTTAGTGAGAGTGAACGTTGGTGCAGGTGGAGGCTGAGGTGCTTAGACAGCAGCAATGATGAATATTATTACATTTGAGTCATTTAGCAGACACTCTTATTACCAACTGAGCTACATCCCTGCCGAGCGTGGCGTTTGCAACGCCAGGGTTGTGGGTTTGATTCCCACGGGGGACCAGTATGAAAAATAAAAAAATAATGTATTTACTCACTAACTGTAAGTCGCTCTGGATAAGAGCGTCTGCTAAATGACTAAAAAGTAAATGTAGGCATCAGGATAGATAATAATAAGGTATTTGAGGTAGATATGTACATGAAGGCAGGGTAAAGTGACTAGGCATCAGGATAGATAATAATAAGGTATTTGAGGTAGACATATACATAAAGGCAGGGTAAAGTGACTAGGCATCAGGATAGATAATAATAAGGTGTTTGAGGTAGATATATACATGAAGGCAGGGTAAAGTGACTAGGCATCAGGATAGATAATAATAAGGTATTTGAGGTAGATATATACATGAAGGCAGGGTAAAGTGACTAGGCATCAGGATAGATAATAATAAGGTATTTGAGGTAGATATATACATGAAGGCAGGGTAAAGTGACTAGGCATCAGGATAGATAATAATAAGGTATTTGAGGTAGATATGTACATGAAGGCATGTACATCGTGCTGCAGCTGACGGGAGAGGACGTGAGAGGGTTAGCTAGCTAGCCGTTCTTCAAACAGAGTCGACACAGTGGCCATTGCTAGCTACCCAACATGACCATTTGGCTGTACTGTAGTAGTTAACCACAATTTACTTGTCCTAGCTAGCCAACGTCTAATCATTGCTGCGTCATATAAGGAACTTGACACAGACACGAATGATCTGTTTAGTGTGATATCACAATATTGGTGGTTTGTTGTGACCAAGTGTTGGCGCTAAACGGTGTGTTATTGTTATTGGATGCTAGTCTGCTAGTTGGCTATGGAGTCATAGTTGGCTAGCTGAACAAAGTGGGTTGAGTCTACTCCTTTAAACATTGAACCGCTGTGGTTCACAACAATTCTGATTTCCAAAGGCGGAAGTTGGGAGAGTTTTTGTTCGGGTGGTTCAGTGAAACAATTTTAGTTTCCGAGCTAGAAGATTTGGTGAGGGAGGCCCTGCTCTCTCCACTCCCAGATGCTTAGCCCATTTCATTCCGATCTCCTCTGCATTTTTGTAGCCATTTGCTACAGCCTGTCAACTATGCCTCTGCCTATCCCTGTTCTCTCCTCTCTGCACAGGCTACACAAACGCACCACACCGCGTGGCTGCTGCCTCTCCAATTTGGTGGTCCCTGCACGCACCACCCACGTGGAGTTCCAGGTCGCAGGCAGCCTCTGGAACTGCCGTTCTGCTGCCAACAAAGCTGACTTCATCCCAGCCTATGCCAACCTCCAGTCCCTTGACTTCCTGGCGCTGACGGAAACATGGATCACCACTGAAAACACCGCTACTCCTACTGCTCTCTCCTCGTCTGACCATGTGTTCTCGCATACCCCGAGAGCATCTGGTCAGAGGGGTGGTGGTACAGGAATCCTCATCTCTCCCAAGTGGACATTCTCAATTTTTCCCCTAACCCATCTGTCTATCTCCTCATTTGAATTCCATGCTGTCACAGTCACTAGCCCATTTAAGCTTAATATCCTTGTCATCTATCGCCCTCCAGGTTCCCTTGGAGAGTTCATCAATGAGCTTGACGCCTTGATAAGTTCCTTCCCTGAGGATGGCTCACCCCTCACAGTTTTGGGGGATTTCAACCTCCCTATGTCCACATTTGACTCATTTCTCTCTGCCTCCTTCTTTCCACTCCTCTCCTCTTTTGACCTCACCCTCTCACCGTCCCCCCCTACTCACAAGGCAGGCAATACGCTTGACCTCATCTTCACTAGATGCTGCTCCTCTACTAATCTCACTGCAACTCCCCTCCAAGTCTCCGACCACTACTTTGTTTCCTTTTCTCTCTCACTCTCCTCCCACACTACTCACTCCGCCCCTACACAGATGGTAATGCGCCGCCGCAACCTTCGCTCTCTCTCTCCCACTACTCTCTCCTCTTCCATCCTATCATCTCTTCCCTCTGCTCAATCCTTCTCCCTCCAATCTCCTGATTCTGCCTCCTCAACCCTCCTCTCCTCCCTTTCTGCATCCTTTGACTCTCTGTGTCCCCTATCCTCACGGCCGGCTCGGTCCTCCCCTCCAGCTCCGTGGCTTGATGACTCATTGCGAGCTCACAGAACAGAGCTCCGGGCAGCGGAGCGGAAATGGAAGAAAACTAAATTCCCTGCCGACCTGGCATCTTTTCACTCCCTCCTCTCTACATTTTCTTCATCTGTTTCTGCTGCTAAGGCCACCTTCTACCACTCTAAATTCCAAGCATCTGCCTCTAACCCTAGGAAGCTCTTTGCCACATTTTCCTCCCTCCTGAATCCTCCCCCCCCCCCCTCCCCCCCTCCTCTCTCTCTGTGGATGACTTCGTCAACCACTTTGAAAAGAAGGTTGACGACATCCGATCCTTGTTTGTTAAGCCTAATGACACTGCTGGTCCTGCTCACACTGCCCTACCCTATGCTTTGACTTCTTTCTCCCCTCTCTCTCCAGATAAGATCCTGCGACTTGTGACTGCAGGCCGCCCAACAACCTGCCCGCTTGACCCCATCCCCTCCTCCCTTCTCCAGACCATCTCCGGTGACCTTCTCCCCTACCTCACCTCGCTGATCAACTCATCCTTGACCGCTGGCCATGTCCCTTCCGTCTTCAAGAGAGCGAGAGTTACTCCCCTTCTCAAAAAACCAACACTCGACCCCACTGATGTCAACAACTACAGACCAGTATCCCTTCTTTCTTTTCTTTCCAAAACTATTGAGCGTGCCGTCTTTAGCCAACTCTCTTGCTATCTCTCTCAGAATGACCTTCTTGATCCAAACCAATCAGGTTTCAGGACTGGTCATTCAACTGAGACTGCTCTTCTCTGTGTCACAGAGACTCTCCGCACTGCTAAAGCTAACTCTCTCTCCTCTGCTCTTGTCCTTCTAGATCTGTCTGCTGCCTTTGATACTGTGAACCATCAGATCCTCCTCTCCACCCTCTCCGAAATGGGCATCTCCGGCGCGGCTCACTCCTGGATTGCGTCCTACCTGACCGGTCGCTCCTACCAAGTGGCGTGGCGGGAAGCTGTCTCCGCACCACGTGCTCTCACCACTGGTGTCCCCCAGGGATCGGTTTTGGGCCCTCTCCTTTTCTCCCTATACACCAAGTCACTTGGCTCTGTCATATCCTCACATGGCCTTTCCTATCATTGCTACGCTGACGATACACAACTAATCTTCTCCTTTCCCCCTTCTGATCACCAGGTGGCGAATCGCATCTCTGCATGTCTGGCAGACATATCAGTATGGATGACGGATCACCACCTCAAGCTGAACCCTGGCAAGACGGAGCTGCTCTTCCTCCCCGGGAAGGACTGCCCGTTCCATGATCTCGCCATCACGGTAGACAACTCCGCTGTGTCCTCCTCCCAGAGTGCGAAGAGCCTAGGCGTGACCCTGGACAACACCCTGTCGTTCTCCGCCAACATCAAGGCGGTGACCCGCTCCTGCAGGTTCATGCTCTACAACATTCGGAGAGTGCGACCCTGCCTTACACAGGAAGCGGCGCAGGTCCTGGTCCAGGCACTTGTCATCTCCCGTCTGGACTACTGCAACTCGCTGTTGGCTGGGCTCCCTGCCTGTGCCATTAAACCCCTACAACTCATCCAGAATGCCGCAGCCCGTCTGGTGTTCAACCTTCCCAAGTTCTCTCACGTCACCCCCCTCCTCCGCACACTCCACTGGCTTCCAATTGAAGCTCGCATCCGCTACAAGACCATGGTGCTTGCCTTTGGAGCAGTGAGGGGAACGGCACCCCTGTACCTTCAGGCTCTGATCAGTCCCTACACCCAAACGAGGACATTGCGTTCATCCACCTCTGGCCTGCTGGCTCCCCTTCCTCTGCGGAAGCACAGCTCCCCCTCAGCCCAGTCAAAACTGTTCGCTGCTCTGGCACCCCAATGGTGGAACAAGCTCCCTCACGACGCCAGGACAGCGGAGTCACTCACCACCTTCCGGAGACATTTGAAACCCCACCTCTTTAAGGAATACCTGGGATAGGCTAAAGTATTCCTTCAACCCCCCCCCCCCCCCCCCCCAAATTGTAAAGTGGTTATCCCACTGGCTATAGGGTGAACGCACCAATTTGTGAGTCGCTCTGGCTAAGAGCGTCTGCTAAATGACGTTAATGTGCCCTTGAGCAAGGCACTTAACCTAATTGCTCCTGTAAGTCGCTCTGGTTAAGAGCGTCTGCTAAATGACTAAATTAAATGTTTAAATGTAAAGTGACTAGGCATCAGGATAGATAATAAATAAGGTATTTGAGGTAGATATGTACATGAGCAGGGTAAGGACAGGCTAGTAGTATATGGGTAAAGTGTACATAGGCAGGGTCAGGATACGATAATAATAAGGTATTTGAGGTAGATATGTACATGAAGAGGGTAAGTGACTAAAGTGTATAAGTATAGGTATACATGAATAATGACAGGCATAGGTTTAAGGTGAGTAGATATGTACTAAGGCAGGGTAAAGTGACTATGCATCAGGATAGATAATAAAGGTATTTGAGGTAGATATGTACATGAAGGCAGGGAAAGTGACTAGGCATCAGGAATTAATATTTGACTAGATATTTGAGGTAGAAGGGGGCCGTGGGGTTGTTTGTTACCTTCCGAGTTTTTTAAAAAATTTTTAAACCCCCCCCCTTTGGTTTTTTTTTTTTTTTTTTTTTTTTTTTTTTTTTTTTTTTTTTTTTAAAAAAAAAAAAAAAAAAAAAAAAAAAAAAAAAAAAAAAAAAAAAAAAAATGTTAATTTTGGGAATTTTTGGGAATGTAAAAAGGGAAAACCAATGGTGTTTTTTAGAGTAGGAAAAGGTGAAAATTTTTTTGGATGGTTAAAAATAAAAGGGAGGAATGGTTTTTAAAGGGGGGGTTTGGGAAGTTGGGGTTTAAAAGGTTTTTGAAAGGTAAATTTTAAAAGGGGAAATACTTGGGATTAAAATTTTTGGGAAATTTTAATGGGATTTAAAGGTAAAAGTATGGGTTTAAAATGGTAAATGGTTTTGGGGTATATGTAAATGAGGGGGTAAGGGTAAATATAGGGGTTTGGAAAGGGGTTAAAATATTGGGGTAAATGTTTTAAGGGAGGTTAAATGAAAAACAATGTAAATAAATAAAGGGAAGGGAAGGGGATATTTTTTGGATTTGGAAATGTTTAAGGGTATTAGGGTAGGAATGTTAAATGGGTTTTTGGGGTTTTTAACTTTGGGTAATGTAGTAGTGTTTTAAAAGGTTTAATGTAGTTAAAGGGGTTAAATCTAGTGAGTTTAATAGGTTTTAAGATATTGTAATAGGTGTTTTTAAAGGGGGTGAAATAGGTGTATAAAAGTATTGAGTTTTTGTTGTATATGGGTGGAAATTATAGTTTTGAGTGTTTTATAAAAGGTTAATGTAATAGGATTAAATACGTTTATAATATGGTAATTTAAAGGGGTATTTATAGTGGGTTTGAAAAAAAATAGAGGTGGGTTAGTTGTGGGGGGGTTTTGGGGTTTTGGAGGAGGGTTTTGTGTGTTTAATTAGTTTGGGGGTGGGGGTTGTAATATTGTTAAATTTTTGGGAAGTTTTTAAAAAAGCAGGGGGAATTTAGTGGTATGTAGTGGTTTTTAGTTGATTATCAAGTGGTGGGGTTATTTTTTAAATTGTTGTGGGTTAAGTGTTATATATTGTTTTAGTGTGGTGTATTATTGGTTAAAGTTAGTGAGTGTGTTTTGTGTGTTATTTTTAGTGGTGTTAAGTGTGTTAAAATTTTATGAGTGTGTAATAGGGAAATTTTAGTGGGGTGTAATGTGGTTACGTTGGGGTTTTGGGGTTTTTAGTGTTTTTGTGTGTTATGGGGGGAGGAAAAGTGGTTTAAAGTTTGGGTGTTATGGGTATAATGTCTGGGGGTTTTTTAAATATAGTTTTAATTAGCAGTAGGGAAAGGAATTGTAGTGGGGGTTATGTTTTTTTACTTGGATGAATTAATGTGTTTTAGTTGGAGGGAATAGTGTGTTTAATTAGGAGGTTTGTGTTTTAATAATTTGTGAGTGGGTTTTAGTGGATAAGTTGTGGTGTGTAATAGGTGTAAAATTTTTAAAGTAGTGTGTTTTTAGGAATTTGTGTGTTTTAGAAAGGGTGAAATAGTGTGTTATTGTTGTGGTTTTATATAGGGGGTTGTTTATAGTTAGTGAGTGTTTTTTAGTTTTTTGGGGGGTTATGATTTAATGGGGTTTTATATAGTATTGGGGGGTTTTTGTGTATATATACCCAGTATGTTATAGTGGTTTTAGTTAGGATGTGTATTAGGGGATAATTAAGTTATAGTGGTATTTAGTTTTATATAGTGTGAAATTATAGTTAGTGAGTGTTAATTTTTGGTATAATGTTAGGAGGTTTATAGTTGATATTTTCTAGTAGTGTTATATGTGGGTATAATGTTAGTGGGGTTTTTTTAAGTGTGATATATATTAGTTAGGGTATATATGTGTATATAAGTTAGGGGTGTGGGTTTATATGGGGAAAAATATAGTGAGTGGGATATAGTGGGGGATATATACTTTGAGTGTGATATAGTGTTATATTAGTTAGGAGGGTTTATAATGTGTATATTGTTTGGGTGTATTTATGTTTATATATTTATAGTGTGTATAAAAGTTTATTATGCTAGGAGTGGTTTTAGTGTTTTATGGGTTTTTGATATATGTTTTAGTGAGTGTTTTAAGGTTTTAAAAATTATATGATGTGTAATATAGTGTGTAAAATTATTAGTGGGTATATATAGGGTATATATAATGTGATGTGGTATATAAAGTGGTAATATATTTAGTGGGTGTTATATATGGTAAAAAATTGTGAGTGGGGTAATAGTGTGTATATATAGTTATGATGTTTATAGTGTGTATATTAGTCTAGTGAGTTGTGTATTTAGGTATATATGGGTGTATATATGTTAGGAGTGTTTTAGGGGTAATAAGTTATGGTTTTAAAATTTTTGTTATTTTTTTGTTATATAGTGGATAATATAGTTTGTGATTGTGTTTTTGTGTTATAAGGTGATATATGTTAGTGAGTGTATATAGTGGATATATGTTAGTGAGTGTAAAAAGGTGTTAATATTTTAGTTTTTTTGTGTAATATATTTGGGTGTATATTATATTATGGTGTATTTTGTGTTTATATTTGGGGAGTTTTTAATATAGGGTTATAATTAGTAGTGTGTTTAGGGTTTTGTTGTTTTTTTTAAAAGGTATATATATTTTTATTAAGTTGTGGGAATTTTTGAAAATTTTGGGTGGTATTATTGGTATTTATTTTTTTGGTGTTTTGTTGTTTTGTCTGTATTAAAAGGGAAAACTTGGTTGAAAATTTAGTGGAAAATATATAGTGGTAGTTTATTTCAAATAGTTGTTTTTTAAAGGAAAAAAGGTTTAAAAATATAGTCATATTTTGGAAGGGGGAAAAAAGGGGGTTTAAAATTTGTTATATATTCATGATGTAAAATGTTTTAAAACCCAGTGAGTGTGTATTTTAGTGTAAAAAGTGGTAATTTTAATCCTAGTAGGTTTAATTTTTGGTGATATATAGTCTGTGAGTGTGAATTATTGGGTTTTAATTGGTTTATATTGTTAATTTTCTAGTGAGTTATTATGTTGGGGAAATAGTCTTTTATTTTTTTAGTGTAATATAGTGTGATATATAGTCTAGTGGTTTTTATTATAGTGGTATAATAGTCTAGGAGTGTGTTTAGGTATATATGGGTGTTATAATATTTAGGAGGGTAAAATTTGTTCCTAATAGTTATGAGGAAAATTTAAAAGTTGTGAGGTGTTAGTTAATATAGTTGTATTATAGTCTAGGATGTTAAATTTAATATAGTTAGTGAGTGTGTATTTTATTTAGGGTTTAATAGTGGGGTTAAAAGTGGTTAATATTTGGGATGTTAAGGTGAAAATTTTTTTTAAAAAAAGGGTGAGTGTGTGTTATAGTGTGTTTATGTATAGTGAGTGTTATATAGGTTATATTAGTATAGTGAGTGTATTATAGTTTGTATAAGTTATGAGTGTTATTAGGGGTTTTATTTAATAGTGGTGTGTTTTAGTGTCGTGTGTCGCTCTCGTGTGTACTCTCTCGATATCAGTGCGTGTCCTCTCCCGATGTGTCTCTCTCGTCCTCGTGCGTGTCTCTCTCGTGTGTCTCTCTCCGTCTAGGGACGTGTATCTATAAGTGTGTCTCTCGTCCGGGCGTGTGCCCAGGGTCCGTGCCAGACCGAGCCATGCCGCTTCGGTTGGGTACAAGTCCCCTGACTATTTAGCAGTCTGTCTATTTAGCAGTCTTATAGCTTAGGGGTAGAAGCTGTTTCGGAGCCTGTTGGTCCGAGACCCGATGCTCCGGTACCGTTTGCTGTCTTGGAGCCTGTTGGTCCAATATCCGATGCTCCGGTACCGTTTGCGTGATGGTAGCAGAGTGAACAGTCAGTCTATGGCTTGGGTGGCTTCTTAGAAACGATTGATCCTCTGTGGCTAAAATATGCTCTCTGCTGTATTTTAAACATAGACAGCAGGCTATGGAACCCGTTCCCGCCAACCCCCCCAAAAATCTGACTATGTTTTGAGATAGTAAGTCATTATTATGAGATAGTAAGTCATTATTATGAGATAGTAAGTCATTATTATGAGATAGTAAGTCATTATTATGAGATAGTACGTCATTATTATGAGATAGTAAGTCATTATTATGAGATAGTAAGTCATTATTATGAGATAGTAAGTCATTATTATGAGATAGTAAGTCATTATTATGAGACAGTAAGTCATTATTATGAGATAGTAAGTCATTATTATGAGATAGTAAGTCATTATTATGAGACAGTAAGTCATTATTATGAGACAGCAAGTCATTATTATGAGATAGTAAGTCATTATTATGAGATAGTAAGTCATTATTATGAGACAGTAAGTCATTATTATGAGATAGTAAGTCATTATTATGAGACAGTAAGTCATTATTATGAGATAGTAAGTCATTATTATGAGACAGTAAGTCATTATTATGAGATAGTAAGTCATTATTATGAGATAGTAAGTCATTATTACGAGACAGTAAGTCATTATTATGAGACAGTAAGTCATTATTATGAGATAGTAAGTCATTATTATGAGATAGTAAGTCATTATTATGAGATAGTAAGTCATTATTATGAGACTAAGTCATTATTATGTGATATTAAGTCATTATTTTGAAATAGTAAGTCATTATTATGTGATAGTAAGTCATTATTATGAGATAGTAAGTCATTATTATGAGATAGTAAGTCATTATTATGAGACTAAGTCATTATTATGTGATATTAAGTCATTATTTTGAAATAGTAAGTAATAATTATGAGATAGTAAGTCTGGATCACCGACATTGAATAGTCCTGCAGCTCTACCCCTATATTAATAATTTAAAAGTCCAAAAATTGATTTACGAATCCCAGATTGTCCCTTTAAATTGATTTAATTGAATAATATTTGATGTCAACCAAATGTCATCAAACAGGCACAAACTCACATCAACAAAACTCTCCAGTCCATTATTAATATGGAACAATATCACCACAAACTCTCTCTCTCACACGCATATGCACGCACACACACACACACACACACACACACACACACACACACACACACACACACACACACACACCACACACACACACACCACGCATGCACACACACACACACACACAAAATGTGTGATTGACTATAGGATATACAGTGCATTCGGAAAGTATTCAGACCCCTTGACTTTTTCCACATTTTGTTACGTTACAGCCTTATTCTAAAATGGATTAAATAAATAAAAATCCTCAGGAATCTACACACAATACCCCATAATGACAAAGGAAAACAGGTTTTTAGAAATGTTTGCAAATGTATTTTTTTTTTTTTACCCAGGAATACCTTATTTACATAAGTATTCAGACCCTTTGCTATGAGACTTGAAATTGAGCTCAGGTGCATCCTGATTCCATTGATCATCATTGAGATGTTTCTACTTCATTGGAGTGCACCTGTGGTAAATTCAATTGATTGGACATGGTTTGGAAAGGCACACACCTGTCTATATAAGGTCCCACAGTTGACAGTGCATGTCAGAGCAAAAACCAAGCCATGAGGTCGAAGGAATTGTCCATAGAGCTCCGAGACAGGATTGTGTCGAGGCACAGATCTGGGGAAGGGTACCAAAAAATGTCTGCAGCATTGAAGGTCCCCAAGAACACAGTGGCCTCCATCATTCTGAAATGGAAGGTTTGGAACCACCAAGACTCTTCCTAGAGATGGCGGCCAAACTGAGCAATCGGGGGAGATGGGCCTTGGTCAGGGAGGTGACCAAGAACCCGATGGTCACTCTGGCAGAGCTCTAGAGTTCCTCTATGAAGATGGGAGAACCTTCCAGAAGGACAACCATCTCTGCAGCACTCCACCAATCACTCCTCAGTAAAAGTCACATGACAGCCCACTTGGAGTTTGCCAAAAGGCACCTAAAGACTCTCAGGCCATAAGAAACAAGATTCTCTGGTCTGATGAAACCAAGATTGAACTATTTGGCCTGAATACCAAGCTTCACGTCTGGAGGAAACCTGGCACCATCCCTACAGGGAAGCATGGTGGTGGCAGCATCATGCTGTGGGGATATTTTTCAGTGGCAGGGACTGGGAGACTAGTCAGGATCGATGCAAAGATGAACGGAGCAAAGTACAGAGAGATCCTTGATGAAAACCTGCTCCAGAGGGCTCAGGACCTCAGACTGGGGCGAAGGTTAACCTTCCAACAGGACAATGACCCTAAGTACACAGTCAAGACAACGCAGGAATGGCTTCGGGACAAGTCTCTGAATGTCCTTGGGTGGCCCAGCCAGAGCCCGGACTTGAACCCGATCGAACGTCTGGAGAGACCTGAAAATAGCTGTGCAGCAACGCTCCCCATTCAACCTGACAGAGCTTGGGAGGATCTGCAGAGAAGAATGGGAGAAACTCCCCAAATACAGGTGTGCCAAGCTTGTAGCGTCATACCCAAGAAGACTTGAGGCTGTAATCGCTGCCAAAGGTGCTTCAACAAAGTACTGAGTAAAGGGTCTGAATACTGATGTAAATGTGACATTTTTAAAATTTTCCTTTTTATGGCGAACATTTCTAAAAACCAGTTTTTGCTTTTATTTTGTACCTTTATTTAACTAGGCAAGTCAGTTAAGAACAAATTCTTATTTACAATGACGGCCTACACCGGCCAAACCCGGACGACACTGGGCCAATTGTGCACCGCCCTATGGGATTCCCAATCACGGCCGGTTGTGATACATCCTGGAATCGAACCAGGGGGGTCTGTAGTGACGCCTCAAGCACTGAGATGCAGTGCCTTAGACCGTTGCGCAACTCGGGAGCCCAGCTTTGTCATTATGGGGTATTGTGTGTAGATTGATGAGGGAAAAAAAACAATTTAATCAGTTTTAGAATAAGGCCGCAACCTAACAAAGTGTTTAAAATGTCATGGGGTCTGAATACTTTCCGAAGGCACTGTACATAAGGTTATCCTTGAAAGTTGAGGAGGGCCTGATGTAAAGTTCACAATGGATTCATGTGATAAAGATCGACTAAACATATCTCATAATTATGACTTATTATCTCATAATGACTCCCTATTTCATAATAATGACTTACTTTCTCATAATAATGATTTACTATTTCATAATAATGACTTACTATTTCATAATAATGACTTACTGTCTCATAATAATGGTTTACTATTTCATAATTATGACTTAGGCTACTATCTCATAACTCATAGTCAGATTTATTTATTTTTGCTGTCAGGAACGAGCTTACATTGCGGGCTACTGTGGTTGGATAAAAAAAAAAAACTACTGGGGACAGTTGTGGCAGGATTTGGGTTGATTTGGGTTTACGTTTTGATGGTGCTGCAGTAGACCTTGGCTATGTTTTCATATTTAATTGGTGGCCATCACTCTCCCCCACCCAAAAACGCAATTTTAGATAAAGACTGTTCAAAAGGCTGCAAATTGTTATAGGCTATTCACCCATTTTAAACCGACCTTTTATTAAATAACTGTGAGTATAATATGGGCCGACATGTTCTGGTGATTAAATTGTGCATACCGAGTAGACTTTTGCCTTTTTCCCCTTTCCCCAACCTCTGAAAGACGTTACCGCAGCTGTTGGGTGTGTGCTTGCGCTCCGTACAGCACCGCGACCACCCCCGAGACCGGCTAAACTTCACCACATCTGGTTTTACCAGGCGCATGCGCCTTTGGAATAAAGTAAACTTTCGTGGGAGTGTGCTTTGTGTATCATAAGGGGCAAGTTTTATGCAATGGGCTATTGCATTGACTCAACACTTGCTGAGGTTACAAGGGCTAGTGTACATAGTCATAGGATATTAAGAAATACTGTCGGTGACAAGGGCTCTGTGATTTCCTGTATTTCGTAGGAAGGCTATATTAAAGTTGTGCTGTGTACGTTGTGACATCTTGCTCCTCAACCTTGCAGATGTGCGGATCGTGTTTAGTCTACTCACTAGGCCTGCTGTTCATGTGCTAGAATAAAACGCGTGTCATTTCGCTTGATAGGTTTGCTTTGCGGGCCACAACGACACCGTTGAACTTGACAATGAAGGAGAAAACACGCCATCGCGCTAAGATCCACTGGATATCAACAGCAGTAACAGCTGTAGTAATTCTGCTGAGTTTGTCTGCATGGTCTTGTCATGCAGAAGAAGCGTCTTGCCACGGAGCTTACGATTTATACTTTGTTTTAGATAGGTAAGTAAAACTTTGTATCACATCTGTATCACAGGAGTAGCTGCTTATGTTTAGGGTTACAAAACACAACGTAGCTACAGTGCTACGTAACAGTCAATAACAATGTGGCCACAAAGTAACAACAATGTCACATTTACCAAAGGTTAAATTGGTTAGTTCTGGTTGCCTGCTTATATGATGTAATGCCGGCCTAAATTTGTAACTTATCAGCTCTGATTTCATCACCAGTTTATGCCAGGCCTATGCCACAATGACATCAGGCTATATTGGATACACTGTTAAGGTCTGTCTAACCATAATAACATGAAGCTACAGAGACAAAACTTTGGGGTCGTAGCCTAAATCTAACCCTCGGGTTGAACCCAAATCCCTTGTTTGCCATAAATGAGGTTTACTAACTTGTAACATAAGGAGAGTTCTTTCCAGTTCAGCAAGAGTTTAGACACAGCTGAAGTTCTGTGATACATACCAAACTATAGCAGGAAGCAGACTTGATACAATACGTTTTTTGACTTCAATTATTTTTCTTTCCCAACTTGGCTCAATGCCATGTTTTCTGTCCCAGTTTCAAACCCTCTATATACTCCTCCCCTTCCTGTCCCAGTTTCAAACCCTCTATATTCTCCTCCCCTTCCTGTTCCAGTTTCAAACCCTATATCTACTCCTCCCCTTCCTGTCCCAGTTTCAAACTCTCTGTCTACTCCTCCCCTTCCTGTCCCAGTTTCAAACCCTCTATATACTCCTCCCCTTCCTGTCCCAGTTTCAAACCCTCTGTATACTCCTCCCCTTCCTGTCCCAGTTTCAAACCCTCTATATACTCCTCCCCTTCCTGTCCCAGTTTCAAACCCTCTGTATACTCCTCCCCTTCCTGTCCCAGTTTCAAACCCTCTATATACTCCTCCCCTTCCTGTCCCAGTTTCAAACCCTCTATATATTCCTCCCCTTCCTGTTCCAGTTTCAAACCCTCTGTATACTCCTCCCCTTCCTGTCCCAGTTTCAAACCCTCTGTCTACTCCTCCACTTCCTGTCCCAGTTTCAAACCCTCTGTCTACTCCTCCCCTTCCTGTCCCAGTTTCAAACCCTCTGTATACTCCTCCCCTTCCTGTCCCAGTTTCAAACCCTTTATATACTCCTCCCCTTCCTGTCCCAGTTTCAAACCCTCTATATACTCCTCCCCTTCCTGTCCCAGTTTCAAACCCTCTGTCTACTCCTCCCCTTCCTGTCCCAGTTTCAAACCCCTCTATATACTCCTCCCCTTCCTGTCCCAGTTTCAAACCCTCTGTCTACTCCTCCCCTTCCTGTCCCAGTTTCAAACCCTCTGTATACTCCTCCCCTTCCTGTCCCAGTTTCAAACCCTCTATATACTCCTCCCCTTCCTGTTCCAGTTTCAAACCCTCTGTCTACTCCTCCCCTTCCTGTCCCAGTTTCAAACCCTTTATATACTCCTCCCCTTCCTGTCCCAGTTTCAAACCCTCTATATACTCCTCCCCTTCCTGTCCCAGTTTCAAACCCTCTGTCTACTCCTCCCCTTCCTGTCCCAGTTTCAAACCCTCTATATACTCCTCCCCTTCCTGTCCCAGTTTCAAACCCTCTATATACTCCTCCCCTTCCTGTCCCAGTTTCAAACCCTCTATATACTCCTCCCCTTCCTGTTCCAGTTTCAAACCCTCTGTCTACTCCTCCCCTTCCTGTCCCAGTTTCAAACCCTCTGTCTACTCCTCCCCTTCCTGTCCCAGTTTCAAACCCTCTATATACTCCTCCCCTTCCTGTTCCAATTTCAAACCCTCTGTCTACTCCTCCCCTTCCTGTCTCAGTTTCAAACCCTCTATATACTCCTCCCCTTCCTGTCCCAGTTTCAAACCCTCTGTCTACTCCTCCCCTTCCTGTCCCAGTTTCAAACCCTCTATATACTCCTCCCCTTCCTGTCCCAGTTTCAAACCCTCTGTCTACTCCTCCCCTTCCTGTCCCAGTTTCAAACCCTCTATATACTCCTCCCCTTCCTGTCCCAGTTTCAAACCCTCTGTCTACTCCTCCCCTTCCTGTCCCAGTTTCAAACCCTCTGTCTACTCCTCCCCTTCCTGTCCTAGTTAGAAAATGGCAGGAAGATGGAGATGCTCTGTGAAAGATGGTGGAAGGATCTTTTCATGTTTTAATGTTCTGTGCGCATACATTGAATTGTAATTATTAGTTTAATTTCCACAGTGTCGTTATCAAATTTTACTCCCTGACTGTGTTCACATTGGTCACTTTGACTAACACAGGGTACGGGATGCCAGGGGCTGAGGTGTGAGACAAGCACACTCCAATGTCACCCGCCGTTGACTGTTACAGTCACATTTGTATCTGGTTGATAACAATGATAACAACATCTATCAGTCATATTGTAGCAAGGAAGTGAGTTGACCAACAAGTACACCAGGGAGTAGACCAGGGAAGTGGACCAGGGACGTACACTAGGAAATAGACCAGGGAAGTTGATAAAAATTGTCTGCTGAATGACAAATATATATTATCTGAAATCATTGGTTTAGAACACATTCAGCGGACTCATGTTATGCTCAGTCAGTAGCACACTTCAACGTTAAAGCGTATTTTGAAAACACTGCAGAAGGCTCTCTCTTTGTGTTATCAGTACAGTAACCAGCACCAACGCCATCACTGTAGTCAGCAAGTCAGCTGTTGGTCCACATATAGTTCTGTGTGACTCAGTTGGTAAACTAACAACACCAGGGTCGTGTGGTTCGATTCCTGCTGGGGTCACATGTATGCACTCAACACAGACTGTAGCCTATTGTAAATTGTTTTCATTTAGCTAAATGGTATTTTATACTGAATACAGTGGGGAAAAAAAGTATTTAGTCAGCCACCAATTGTGCAAGTTCTCCCACTTAAAAATATGAGAGAGGCCTGTAATTTTCATCATAGGTACACGTCAACTATGACAGACAAAATGAGGAAAAAAAATCCAGAAAATCACATTGTAGGATTTTTAATGAATTTATTTGCAAATTATGGTGGAAAATAAGTATTTGGTCAATAACAAAAGTTTCTCAATACTTTGTTATATACCCTTTGTTGGCAATGACACAGGTCAAACGTTTTCTGTAAGTCTTCACAAGGTTTTCACACACTGTTGCTGGTATTTTGGCCCATTCCTCCATGCAGATCTCCTCTAGAGCAGTGATGTTTTGGGGCTGTTGCTGGGCAACACGGACTTTCAACTCCCTCCAAAGATTTTCTATGGGGTTGAGATCTGGAGACTGGCTAGGCCACTCCAGGACCTTGAAATGCTTCTTACGAAGCCACTCCTTCGTTGCCCGGGCGGTGTGTTTGGGATCATTGTCATGCTGAAAGACCCAGCCACGTTTCATCTTCAATGCCCTTGCTGATGGAAGGAGGTTATCACTCAAAATCTCCCGATACATGGCCCCATTCATTCTTTCCTTTACACGGATCAGTCGTCCTGGTCCCTTTGCAGAAAAACAGCCCCAAAGCATGATGTTTCCACCCCCATGCTTCACAGTAGGTATGGTGTTCTTTGGATGCAACTCAGCATTCTTTGTCCTCCAAACACGACGAGTTGAGTTTTTACCAAAAAGTTCTATTTTGGTTTCATCTGACCATATGACATTCTCCCAATCCTCTTCTGGATCATACAAATGCACTCTAGCAAACTTCAGACGGGCCTGGACATGTACTGGCTTAAGCAGGGGGACACGTCTGCACTGCAGGATTTGAGTCCCTGGCGGCGTAGTGTGTTACTGATGGTAGGCTTTGTTACTTTGGTCCCAGCTCTCTGCAGGTCATTCACTAGGTCCCCCCGTGTGGTTCTGGGATTTTTGCTCACCGTTCTTGTGATCATTTTGACCCCACTGGGTGAGATCTTGCGTGGAGCCCCAGATCGAGGGAGATTATCAGTGGTCTTGTATGTATTCCATTTCCTAATAATTGCTCCCACAGTTGATTTCTTCAAACCAAGCTGCTTACCTATTGCAGATTCAGTCTTCCCAGCCTGGTGCAGGTCTACAATTTTGTTTCTGGTGTCCTTTGACAGCTCTTTGGTCTTGGCCATAGTGGAGTTTGGAGTGTGACTGTTTGAGGTTGTGGACAGGTGTCTTTTATACTCATAACAAGTTCAAACAGGTGCCATTAATACAGGTAACGAGTGGAGGACAGAGGAGCCTCTTAAAGAAGAAGTTACAGGTCTGTGAGAGCCAGAAATCTTGCTTGTTTGTAGGTGACCAAATACTTATTTTCCACCATAATTTGCAAATAAATTCATTAAAAATCCTACAATGTGATTTTCTGGATTTTTTTTCCTCAATTTGTCTGTCATAGTTGACGTGTACCTATGATGAAAATTACAGGCCTCTCTCATCTTTTTAAGTGGGAGAACTTGCACAATTGGTGGCTGACTAAATACTTTTTTTCCCCACTGTATATGAACTGTGTTTTCTCTGTTGCAGGTCAGGAAGTGTTTCTAACGACTGGGGTGAAATCTATGCTTTCGTGAAGAACCTTACTGACCGATTTGTGAGGTGAGCATTTTTTCCCAAACATGGTAAATGTATGTTATACAAATTACTTGCGGTCTGGGAAAGGGACTGTAGTTTGGATATGTTTGTTGAAATGGAACCTGAGGCCACCTTGGACACATTCTGTTTTTACAATATAACAGTGGATATTCTTATAACCGACTTTTGTCCAGCATAAAAACACTAATCAAGTTCATCCCAGTCCATTAACCAATACAGCCCTGAATATTTACCAACTATCGTAGAAGGAAGTCCAACCTGTCCAACTGTTACATTAATACAAGCAAGTGGAGAAAGGGGATAAAAAGTCATTCAAATGGACTTATTTTGACTGTTATTAGAAAATAACCTAACCAGGTAAAACTCTGGACGCAATCTCAATTGCACTCCACACTGCCCTTTCCCACCTGGAAAAAAGGAACACCAATGTGAGAATGCTGTTCATTGACTACAGCTCAGTGTTCAACGCCATAGTGCCCA
Organism: Coregonus sp. 'balchen'; assembly: GCA_902810595.1. Classification (NCBI taxonomy): domain Eukaryota; kingdom Metazoa; phylum Chordata; class Actinopteri; order Salmoniformes; family Salmonidae; genus Coregonus; species Coregonus sp. 'balchen'. The sequence continues at coordinate 46,210,346 of LR778270.1, forward strand.
CAAAAGCTCATCACTAAGCTAAGGACCCTGGGACTAAACACCTCCCTCTGCAACTGGATCCTGGAATTTCTGATGGGCCGCCCCCAGGTGGTAAGGGTAGGTAACAACACATCTTCCTCGGCTGATCCTCAACACGGGGGCCCCTCAGGGGTGCGTGCTTAATCCCCTCCTGTACTCCCTGTTCACCCATGACTGCGTGGCCAAGCACGACTCCAACACCATCATTAAGTTTGCTGACGACACAACGGTGGTAGGGCTGATCACCGACAACGATGAGACAGCCTATAGGGAGGAGGTCAGAGACCTGGCAGTGTGGTGCCAGGACAACAACCTCTCCCTCAACGTGATCAAGACAAAGGAGCTGATCGTGGACTACAGGAAAAGGAGGGTCGAACACACCCCCATTCACATGTAGTGGAGCGGGTCGAGAGCTTCAAGATCCTTGGTGTCCACATCACCAACAAACTATCATGGTCCAAACACACCAAGACATTCTTGAAGAGGGCACGACAATGCCTATTCCCCCTCAGGAGACTGAAAAAAGCATCCTGACCGGTTGCATCACCGCCTGGAATGGGAACTGCTTGGCATCCGACCGTAAGGCGCTACAGAGGGTAGTGCGTACTGCCCAGTACATCACTTGGGCCAAGCTATTGAAAAACAGCCCCAGACCATTATTCCTCCTCCACCAAACTTGACAGTTGGCACTATGCATTCGGGCAGGTAGCGTTCTCCTGGCATCCGCCAAACCCAGATTCGTCCATCGGACTGCCAGATGGTGAAGCATGATTCATCACTCCAGTGAACGCATTTCCACTGCTCCAGAGTCCAATGGTGGCGAGCTTTACACTACTCCAGCCGACGCTTGGCATTGCGCATGGTGATCTTAGGCTTGTGTGCGGCTGCTCGGCCATGGAAACCATTTCATGAAGCTCCCAACGAACAGTTATTGTGCTGACGTTGCTTCCAGAGGCAGTTTGGAACTCGGTAGTGAGTGTTGCAACCGAGGACAGATGATTTTTACTCTCTACGCGCTTCAGCTCTTGGCGGTTCCGTTCTGTGAGCTTGTGTGGCCTACCACTTTGCGTCTGAGCTCCTAGACATTCCCACTTCACAATAACAACACTTACAGTTGACCGGGGCAACTCTAGCAGGGCAGAAATGTGACACACTGACTTGTTGGAAAAGGTGGCATCCCTATGACGGTGCCACGTTGAAAGTCACTGAGCTCTTCAGTAAGGGCCGTTCTACTGCCAGTGTTTGTCTATGGAGATTGCATGGCTGTGTGCTCGATATTATACACCTGTCAGCAACAGGTGTGGCTGAAATAGCCAAAAACATTAATTTGAAGGGGTGTCCACATATTTTAGTATATATAGTGTATTACCTCAATTACCTGGACTAACCTGTATCCCCGCTCATTGACTCAGTACCAGTACCCCCTGTATATAGCCTCATTATTGTTCTTTTATTATGTACTTTTTAAAAATGTTTTACTTTATTATATTTTCTTAACTCTAATTTTCTTAAAACTGCATTGTTGGTTAAGGGCATGTAAGTAAGCATTTCACTGTAAGGGCATGTATAAGTAAGCATTTCACCTGTTGTATTCGGCGCATGTGACAAATAAAAAATTGATTTGATTATATGGTATGAAGTGTTTAATCTGTAGTAAAAAGGTTTAATGTGGGCAATGATGGGACCAGAGTTTTCTTTTACCCCCTTTTTCGTGGTATCCAATTGGTAGTTACAGACTTTTCCCATCGCTGCAACTCCCGTACGATCTTGGGAGACGCGAAGGTCGAGAGCCGTGCGTCCTCTGAAACACAACCCAACCGAGCTGCACTGCTTCTTGACACAATTCCCCCTTAACCCAGAAGCACCAATGTGTCAGAGGAAACACTGCACCCGGCCCGCCACAGGAGTCACTAGTGTGCAATGGGACAAGAACATCCCTGCCGGCCAAACCCTCCCCTAACCTGGACGACGCTGGGCCAATTGTGCTCCACCCAATGGGTCTCCCGGTCGCGGCCGGCTGCGACAGAGCCAGGATTCGAACCAGGATCTCTAGTGACACAGCTAGCACTGTGATGCAGTGCATTAGACCACCGCGCCACTCGGGAGGCCCCGGACCAGAGTGTTTTCTAATCAGGCCATATGGTTTTAAAAAAAACACCTTGCCTTTGGGAGGATGAAAAAACCCGTCAAACTGCAGCAACCTTGTACTTGTTCATATGAATTATATTTTAAAAGAAGGACTATTGGGTTTCCTATACAGACACAGAGAAAGCAACATGATTGGACAATAAAACTCACAGGCCAGAGCTAGCTTTATGCAGGTCTGCATCATGTAGTCAACTGTAGGCCTAATACATTTTTGGATAAAATCTATCCTAGTCAGTCCAAGTTTGAATATAAACCAAATTTGATCCCATTCACATTTTCTCACAAACAAATGGCCGATAAACACACAAGGTTACTGCTTTGTTTACGCACTACTCAGTCATGTTTACCACGGCGCATAGCAGGCTAGACCAGCGATTCTCAACTGGTGGGTTTTGAAGTAAAAAAATAAAAATAAAATAATAATAAAATATAAAAAGTACCAGTCTGAACATAACACCGGTGCATCAGTATAAGTAATATAATACATCCATCGGTTTAAGCTTCTGCGGTGGAAGGTGGCCGAGCTACGGCGGTGTTCGTCAGACCATGAGACATCCCGAAGGTGGCCGAGCTACGACGGTGTTGGTCAGACCATGAGACATCCCGAAGGTGGCCGAGCTACGGCGGTGTTGGTCAGACCATGAGACATCCCGAAGGTGGCCGAGCTACGGCGGTGTTCGTCAGACCATGAGACATCCCGAAGGTGGCCGAGCTACAGCGGTGTTCGTCAGACCATGAGAAATCCCGAAGGTGGCCGAGCTACGGCGGTGTTCGTCAGACCATGAGACATCCCGAAGGTGGCCGAGCTACGGCGGTGTTCGTCAGACCATGAGACATCCCGAAGGTGGCCGAGCTACAGCGGTGTCCGTCAGACCATGAGACATCCCGAAGGTGGCCGAGCTACGGCGGTGTTCGTCAGACCATGAGACATCCTGAAGGTGGCCGAGCTACAGCGGTGTCCGTCAGACCATGAGACATCCCGAAGGTGGCCGAGCTACGGCGGTGTTCGTCAGACCATGAGACATCCCGAAGGTGGCCGAGCTACGGCGGTGTTCGTCAGACCATGAGACATCCCGAAGGTGGCCGAGCTACGGCGGTGTTCGTCAGACCATGAGACATCCCGAAGGTGGCCGAGCTACGGCGGTGTTCGTCAGACCATGAGACATCCTGAAGGTGGCCGAGCTACAGCGGTGTCCGTCAGACCATGAGACATCCCGAAGGTGGCCGAGCTACGGCGGTGTTCGTCAGACCATGAGACATCCTGAAGGTGGCCGAGCTACAGCGGTGTCCGTCAGACCATGAGACATCCCGAAGGTGGCCGAACTACAGCGGTGTTCGTCAGACCATGAGACATCCTGAAGGTGGCCGAGCTACAGCGGTGTCCGTCAGACCATGAGACATCCCGAAGGTGGCCGAGCTACGGCGGTGTTCGTCAGACCATGAGACATCCCGAAGGTGGCCGAGCTACGGCGGTGTTCGTCAGACCATGAGACATCCCGAAGGTGGCCGAGCTACGGCGGTGTTCGTCAGACCATGAGACATCCCGAAGGTGGCCGAGCTACGGCGGTGTTCGTCAGACCATGAGACATCCTGAAGGTGGCCGAGCTACAGCGGTGTCCGTCAGACCATGAGACATCCCGAAGGTGGCCGAGCTACGGCGGTGTTCGTCAGACCATGAGACATCCTGAAGGTGGCCGAGCTACAGCGGTGTCCGTCAGACCATGAGACATCCCGAAGGTGGCCGAACTACAGCGGTGTTCGTCAGACCATGAGACATCCTGAAAGTCGTTAAATAAATAAAAATTACATCCTCAGCCTTCTTATATCTCCAGACACTTTAAAACCTACTAAAGGCAAACTTCAATATTTTATCAAATCCTTTTTTATATATTTTATACCTAAAGGGGTCCTAAAATTCAAAATATCAAATGGTATGGCCCCACACCTGATTGAAAAGTGCTGTGGCACATGCCGGATAGCCACACGTTTTCCAGTGGCCCTGATTGCAGGCTTAATTTTTTGGATTGCGTAACAACGTCGGTTGACTCAATGTTATGTGCCAGTCCAGACGGTATCGACCCAGCCAAACATAAATGAAGAAACGGTTTGTTGAAGAAAATAGCAAATGGGCCAGGTGTGAGTGGGTGGCAGCGAGGATCAGTCTTCTGGGCTGTGAGAATGGCCATTTGGACCGGGGTGGTCCCCACACATAGATATCTATCCCTCCTTCCGAGCGCAGAATGGGCCAGAAGACCTGGGTTCGGGTAATATTTGACAATGTTTCAAATACTTTGAGCGTTTGCTCTAGCCTGCCTAGAGTGCCAGATGGGCGAAGCGTACCGTTTTGGGACTATTCTATTGGTTCATTCAAAGCCAGGCAAGCTTAGTCAAGCACAGATAAAGCATTTTAAAATGAATTAAATGATTTCAAATAGTATTTGAACCAAGGGGGTCTGCACGGAATGGGCCAGGGAGAGGCACGGAGGCAGGGAATGTACAGTAAGGCAAAAGAACACAGAGAGGCGAGGACAATCTGCTACACAATGCTCGTTTACCAGGAACACTTCTGTTCTGCCATGTGGAGCATGCAGGCTGGAGAGATTTCACTCTTTTTTTTTTCTCTCAGTCTGGCATTGCAAGCAAGCTCTTGATTTATTCAGTGTTGGTTGGAAGAGAAAACTGTAGAAGGATTTAATTGAAATGACAGGCTTATATTTCAGTCTAGCCCGAGATGTAGTCTAGATAAATAAGTTCAATACAGTCTGTATGGATCAGATGTGATTCTAGCCAATCCATCACCTGTCTAAAGTTAAAACTGATACAAATTGTTTGACACCCACAATTTCTCAGTTGTCCTCAAACAAACTACTCAGTCATGTTCCAAAAATACTTCTTCAGAAAGCACATGATCTATATGGCTGCTGTATTTCCTTGCCAGATATGGCCGTGTGGCGTAAAGATGCTATGTGCTGTGACTGTGGGGGAGGACTAGCTGAGACTGGCTGATACTGGCTGAGACTGGGTGAGACTGGCTGATACTGGCTGAGACTGGCTGATACTGGCTGAGACTGGCTGAGACTGGATGAGACTGGCTGATACTGGCTGAGACTGGCTGAGACTAGCTGAGACTGGCTGAGACTGGCTGAGACTAGCTGAGACTGGCTGAGACTGGCTGAGACTAGTTGAGACTGGCTGAGACTAGCTGAGACTAGTTGAGACTGGCTGAGACTAGCTGAGACTAGTTGAGACTAGCTGAGACTGTCTGAGACTGGCTGAGATTGGCTGAGACTGGCTGAGAGTTGTTGGGACTAGTTGAGACTAGCTCAGAGTAGCTGAGACTAGTTGAGACTAGTTGACACTAGCTGAGGCTAGCTGAGACTAGTTGAGACTAGCTGAGTAGCTGAGACTAGTTGAGACTAGCTGTGACTACTTGAGATTAGCTGAGACTAGCTGAGAGTCGCTGAGACTAGCTGAGATTAGTTGACACTAGCTGTGAACAGTTGACACCAGTTGACACTAGCTGAGACTAGCTGAGACTAGTTGAGTGTGTGTGTGTGTGTGTGTGTTTGTATTGATGTGTCATTGTCATGACAACCTGTTTCCTGTCTGTTATCACTTCCTCCTTCCACAGGAGAACAGCATATCCTCCCTTAAGTCACACTAGAATGAGGTGATACAAACTAGTGTATTGGTGTCTTGTATACCATGTAACACTGCGTATCTGAAATAATGTCTATACACTTAAGACAGCCTATTCAATAACTGTCTATCTCATGTTGTTTCCTCATGTCAATGAGATCCTAATGGTCACACCTTCACAGATAGTTGAGTTGTATTACTGTGCAGTCTCAAAGGGAAAAAGGATGTGTAGAATTGCATTTTAGTGTAGACAGTATACAACAGTAAAAGCTACTACCGATATACACTGACCTGATATACACTGAGTACCAAACATTAACAACACCTTCCTAATATTGAGTTGCACCCCCCCCCCCTTTTGCCCTCAGAACAGCCTCAATTCGTCGGGGCATGGACTCTACAAGGTGTCGAAAAGCGTTCCATAGGAATGCTGGCCCATGTTGACTCCAATGCTTCCCACAGTTGTGTCAAGTTGGCTGGATGTCCTTTGGGTGGTGGACCATTCTTGATACACACGGGAAACTGTTGAGCGTGAAAAACCCAGCAGCGTTGAAGTTCTTGACACAAACCGAGTGGCGCAGTGCATCTCAGTGCTTGAGGCGTCACTACAGACCCCCCTGGTTCGATTCCAGGATGTATCACAACCGGCCGTGATTGGGAGTCCCATAGGGCGGCACACAATTGGCCCAGTGTCGTCCGGGTTTGGCCGGTGTAGGCTGTCATTGTAAATAAGAATTTGTTCTGAACTGACTTGGTAAAATATAAAATAAAACTACCATAACCCGTTCAAAGGCACTTAAATCTGTTGTCTTGCCCATTCACCCTCTGAATGGCACACATACACAATTGTCTCAAGGCTTAAAAATACTTATTTAACCTGTCTCCTCCCCTTCATCTACACTGATTGGAGTGGCATCAATAAGGGATCGTAGCTTTCACCTGGATTCACCTTGTCAGTCTATGTCATGGAAAGAGCAGTGTGTTCTTAATGTTTTGTCCACTCAGTGCATAATCTACTGTTTTGTTTCCTTCCAGCCCCAGAATGAGGGTTTCCTTTATAGTGTTCTCATCTTCAGCCAAAGTGATGTTACCTCTCACTGGAGACAGGTATTATATATATATTCCTCCTATTGACAATGTAATAAACCTTGTAATAACATATTGTTGCTATAACAAGTACTAAAAAGCGTTAAACTGACTCGTGTGGTTGAAGTTCAGTCATGACGGTCCCCTGTGGCTGTTTATATATGTATCCACTCGTAAACACACCCGCTGTAGCGGAACACGTTGGATAGTGAATTGATGTCTTTCTGTTTTGAAGATATGAAATCCAGGAAGGCCTGGAGAGACTGAGAGAGGTGAAGCCAGCAGGGGAAACCTACATGCATGAAGGGATTAAAGCGGTACAGTATGGGATAATCCCCAATAGATGCTTTATAGATGTTACACTGACTATCCACTAACCCTTACCCTAAATCTACTCTAAACCTAACCCTAAACCTAACCCTAACCCTAACCTTTAACCTAACCCGTAACCTAACCCTTAACCTAACCCTTAACCTAACCCTTATTCTAACCCTAAACCTAACCCTAAACCTAACCCTAAACCTAACCCTAAACCTAACCCTTATTCTAACCCTAAACCTAACCCTAAATCTACTCTAAACCTAACCCTAAACCTAACCCTAAACATAACCCTAACCCTAACCCTAACCTTTAACCTAACCCGTAATCTAACCCTTAACCTAACCCTTAACCTAACCCGTAACCTAACCCTTAACCTAACCCTAAACCTAACCCTAAACCTACTCTTAACCTAATCCTAAACCAAAACCTAATCCTTAACCTAACCCTAAACCTAAACCTAAACCTAAACCTAACCCTAAACCTAACCCTAAACCTAACCCTAAACCTAGTCAAAACCACTCTTCTAATGACATGACCACACCTCACTAGAGAAGGCTTCAGTACTGTAGAGAATATCCCCCATGTTATGATCATAACATTAAGATACTGTGCTAGCCTTGTCATTCTGCCATTGGCCATGTCTTTACTAGTCTGCTAGGCTTTGGTGTGTTTGATCAGTTTGGCACTAAACACTGTTTTAGATAGGGAGCAATTCAGATGCCTTCCATGTTGGAAATACTCCAAGTGACCTAAATAATAACTTCTAACTCGTAGTCTGGGTTCCAATTGGCACCATATTCCCTATATAGTGCACTACTTTTGACCAGAGTGAAAGGGGATACCTAGTCAGCTGCACAACTGAATGCATTCTCCATTTAACCCAACACCTCTGAATCAGAGAGGTGCGCGGGGCTGCCTTAAGCGCCCCGGGGGAGGAGCAGTTGTTGTTGGGGGTTAACAGCCTTGCTCAAGGGCAGAACGGCAGATTTCTTCCACCATGCCGGCTGGAGGATTCAAATCAGCGACCTTTCGGTTGCTGGCCCAACACTCTTAACCGCTACGCTACCTGCCGCCCTATAAGGTGCAGTGTGAAGGGAAGAAGTACGCAGTCATATTAAACGCTTCGGTCTGAATTTCTCTTCTACAGAAATACTGTATTCCATTTCAAATATAGTCAATTGATTCAGGAAATGAACTTTAAATCCAAGTCCAATTTTCCTTATTTGAAAGCATGGAGGAAAATTGAAATCGGCGTTGGAATTTCTGTTTACTTCCTGGCTAAATTGACTGAATTTAAAATAAATTGACCCCAACCCTGTACAGTTTGTTCTTATTCATTCATAATCACATATGTCTGTTTATTCCTCCATTTCCACCGCTTGTGGTTGAACCAAAAGGCAAACGATCAAATCAAAGCCCAAACCATCAAGTCCTCCAGCATCATCGTAGCTCTGACGGACGGAAAGCTAGATGTCTACATATACGACTTAACAGTTCAAGCGGTGAGCTTGATTTTATTCAAAAACGATGTTTACATTTTCATGTTTATTAGTTCAAGGTTCTTTTTTCCAGACACCGATTAAGCATGGCGTTGGACTAAAAAGCATGCTCAATGGAGAATCTTTCATTTAAATGCTTTGTCATCCATGACTAGTCCAACGCCATGCTGGATTCAAGAAACCGTCCCTTAGTATCCAGAGTGTTACTTATTGTTGTAAAGTTAAAGTTACAGTGGGGAAAAAAAGTATTTAGTCAGCCACCAATTGTGCAAGTTCTCCCACTTAAAAAGATGAGAGAGGCCTGTAATTTTCATCATAGGTACAAGTCAACTAGGACAGACAAAATGAGGAAAGAAAATCCAGAAAATCACATTGTAGGATTTTTTATGAATTTATTTGCAAATTATGGTGGAAAATAAGTATTTGGTCAATAACAAAAGTTTCTCAATACTTTGTTATATACCCTTTGTTGGCAATGACACAGGTCAAACGTTTTCTGTAAGTCTTCACAAGGTTGTCACACACTGTTGCTGGTATTTTGGCCCATTCCTCCATGCAGATCTCCTCTAGAGCAGTGATGTTTTGGGGCTGTCGCTGGGCAACACAGACTTTCAACTCCCTCCAAAGATTTTCTATGGGGTTGAGATCTGGAGACTGGCTAGGCCACTCCAGGACCTTGAAATGCTTCGTACGAAGCCACTCCTTCGTTGCCCGGGCGGTGTGTTTGGGATCATTGTCATGCTGAAAGACCCAGCCACGTTTCATCTTCAATACCCTTGCTGACGGAAGGAGGTTTTCACTCAAAATCTCACGATACATGGCCCCATTCATTCTTTCCTTTACACGGATCAGTCGTCCTGGTCCCTTTGCAGAAAAACAGCCCCAAAGCTTGATGTTTCCACCCCCATGCTTCACAGTAGGTATGGTGTTCTTTGGATGCAACTCAGCATTCTTTGTCCTCCAAACACGACGAGTTGAGTTTTTACCAAAAAGTTATATTTTGGTTTCATATGACATTCTCCCAATCCTCTTCTGGATCATCCAAATGCACTCTAGCAAACTTCAGACGGGCCTGGACATGTACTGGCTTAAGCAGGGGGACACGTCTGCCACTGCAGGATTTGAGTCCCTGGCGGCGTAGTGTGTTACTGATGGTAGGCTTTGTTACTTTGGTCCCAGCTCTCTGCAGGTCATTCACTAGGTCCCCCCGTGTGGTTCTGGGATTTTTGCTCACCGTTCTTGTGATCATTTTGACCCCACGGGGTGAGATCTTGCGTGGAGCCCCAGATCGAGGGAGATTATCAGTGGTCTTGTATGTCTTCCATTTCCTAATAATTGCTCCCACAGTTGATTTCTTCAAACCAAGCTGCTTACCTATTGCAGATTCAGTCTTCCCAGCCTGGTGCAGGTCTACAATTTTGTTTCTGGTGTCCTTTGACAGCTCTTTGGTCTTCGCCATAGTTGAGTTTGGAGTGTGACTGTTTGAGGTTGTGAACAGGTGTCTTTTATACTGATAACAAGTTCAAACAGGTGCCATTAATACAGGTAACAAGTGGAGGACAGAGGAGCCTCTTAAAGAAGAAGTTACAGGTCTGTGAGAGCCAGAAATCTTGCTTGTTTGTAGGTGACCAAATACTTATTTTCCACCATAATTTGCAAATAAATTCATAAAAAATCCTACAATTTGATTTTCTGGATTTCTTTTTCTCAATTTGTCTGTCATAGTTGACGTGTACGTATGATGAAAATTACAGGCCTCTCTCATCTTTTTAAGTGGGAGAACTTGCACAATTGGTGGCTGACTAAATACTTTTTTTCCCCACTGTATTTGTGTTGTTCTCTAATGCAGGCAAACAAATCGAGGGACTACGGTGCTCGAGTGTACTGTGTTGGTATCAAGGACTTTGACGAACAACAGCTAGCCGAGGTAGCTGACACCAAATATCAAGTGTTCCCAGTCAAAGACGGCTTCCATGCACTCAAAGGCATCGTAAATTCAGTAAGTTTGTATTTTTTTGTTCATTTTTTTTTTGTTCATTTATTCCCTAGAAATGTACAGTAAGGGTTCTGATTTAAAGTAAATTTTAGAGTTATTTGGTAACCTTTTTATGGAAGTTACTTTTACTTGAAGAGACGTTCAAATTGAGGTGCATGGATAGAGCCCATGGAAATAAGTGGTTGTTGCTCTGTTTCATCCAACATGGCCGTGTCTCCCCAGTGCTGTGTCTGTTTCATCCAACATGGCCGTGTCTCCCCAGTGCTGTGTCTGTTTCCTCCAACATGGCCGTGTCTCCCCAGTGCTGTGTCTGTTTCCTCCAACATGGCCGTGTCTCCCCAGTGCTGTGTCTGTTTCCTCCAACATGGTTGTGTCTCCCCAGTGCTGTGTCTGTTTCCTCCAACATGGCCGTGTCTCCCCAGTGCTGTGTCTGTTTCCTCCAACATGGCCGTGTCTCCCCAGTGCTGTGTCTGTTTCCTCCAACATGGCCGTGTCTCCCCAGTGCTGTGTCTGTTTCCTCCAACATGGCCGTGTCTCCCCAGTGCTGTGTCTGTTTCCTCCAACATGGCCGTGTCTCCCCAGTGCTGTGTCTGTTTCCTCCAACATGGTCGTGTCTCCCCAGTGCTGTGTCTGTTTCCTCCAACATGGTCGTGTCTCCCCAGTGCTGTGTCTGTTTCCTCCAACATGGCCGTGTCTCCCCAGTGCTGTGTCTTGTTTCCTCCAACATGGTCGTGTCTCCCCAGTGCTGTGTCTGTTTCCTCCAACATGGTTGTGTCTCCCCAGTGCTGTGTCTGTTTCCTCCAACATGGCCGTGTCTCCCCAGTGCTGTGTCTGTTTCCTCCAACATGGTCGTGTCTCCCCAGTGCTGTGTCTGTTTCCTCCAACATGGTCGTGTCTCCCCAGTGCTGTGTCTGTTTCCTCCAACATGGCCGTGTCTCCCCAGTGCTGTGTCTGTTTCCTCCAACATGGCCGTGTCTCCCCAGTGCTGTGTCTGTTTCCTCCAACATGGTCGTGTCTCCCCAGTGCTGTGTCTGTTTCCTCCAACATGGCCGTGTCTCCCCAGTGCTGTGTCTGTTTCCTCCAACATGGTCGTGTCTCCCCAGTGCTGTGTCTGTTTCCTCCAACATGGCCGTGTCTCCCCAGTGCTGTGTCTGTTTCCTCCAACATGGCCGTGTCTCCCCAGTGCTGTGTCTGTTTCCTCCAACATGGTCGTGTCTCCCCAGTGCTGTGTCTGTTTCCTCCAACATGGCAGTGTCTCCCCAGTGCTGTGTCTGTTTCCTCCAACATGGTCGTGTCTCCCCAGTGCTGTCTGTTTCCTCCAACATGGTCGTGTCTCCCCAGTGCTGTGTCTGTTTCCTCCAACATGGCCGTGTCTCCCCAGTGCTGTGTCTGTTTCCTCCAACATGGCCGTGTCTCCCCAGTGCTGTGTCTGTTTCCTCCAACATGGTCGTGTCTCCCCAGTGCTGTGTCTGTTTCCTCCAACATGGCCGTGTCTCCCCAGTGCTGTGTCTGTTTCCTCCAACATGGTCGTGTCTCCCCAGTGCTGTGTCTGTTTCCTCCAACATGGCCGTGTCTCCCCAGTGCTGTGTCTGTTTCCTCCAACATGGCCGTGTCTCCCCAGTGCTGTGTCTGTTTCCTCCAACATGGTCGTGTCTCCCCAGTGCTGTGTCTGTTTCCTCCAACATGGCAGTGTCTCCCCAGTGCTGTGTCTGTTTCCTCCAACATGGTCGTGTCTCCCCAGTGCTGTCTGTTTCCTCCAACATGGTCGTGTGTCCCCAGTGCTGTGTCTGTTTCCTCCAACATGGTTGTGTCTCCCCAGTGCTGTCTGTTTCCTCCAACATGGTCGTGTGTCCCCAGTGCTGTGTCTGTTTCCTCCAACATGGTCGTGGAACAGCCCGACAGAATAACAGTTAGTCATTGGCCTCATGGTGACACTATTCATACCTCTCAGAGAGAGGAAATATTCAGTCACAATTGAAGGACGGAAGTGGGCGGGGTTCCTCCACCATTTAATACACCCCGTGCAACTCCTCATAGCTGCAGAGCTGCAAAGCATTGATCAGCTGAAAGACTGTTTAGGGTCCAAATGAAACACAGAGCATTCTCCAGTGATACGTAATATTGGACGCTGCTGTACTAGCTGGCCTCCTCACTCGGATTTCTAGGATTTGAGATCATCTGTGCAGCTTTCAGCTTTCTTTCCTTTCCGTGGTGACTTCATGACAAGTGTTCCAGATAAATACCTGAAGGGAGAGACTACATGACAAATGTTCTCGAAAAATACCTGAAGGGAGAGACTTCATGACAAATGTTCCAGAAAAATACCTGAAGGGAGAGACTTCATGACTAATGTTCCAGATAAATACCTGAAGGGAGAGACTTCATGACAAATGTTCCAGACAAATACCCGAAGGGAGAGACTTCATGACAAATGTTCCAGACAAATATCCGAAGGGAGAGATTTCATGACAAATGTTCCAGAAAAATACCCGAAGGGAGCGATTTCATGACAAATGTTCCAAACAAGTCAGAGCAACTTCTGAAGCTTTGTCGTTAGCTAGTTACAGTTCTGAAAGCCGACTATTAGTGACTTCAAATTGTAATTAAGGTTATGAAGTGCTACACAACACTGTTAGTTCAACCCAATGTTTTGATTGTTGACTTGAGTGTAATAAGGAAGTTATCTGGCTATTTTGGGCTTTCTAGTTTCAAGTTGTATTTGTCACAATACCTTGGAAGCCCTTCCTTGCAGCATTATTCATTATCACTATAGTATAACTAAAAAACACTGGAGAAATAAGAAAGAAGAAAAAAAAAAGAGACTGTAATCTCTATTCAGGGTCAGCTACAGTTGAAGTTGGAAGTTTACATACACTTAGGTTGGAGTCATTAAAACTCATTTTCAACCACTCCACAAATTTCTTGTTAACAAACTATAGTTTTGGCAAGTCGGTTAGGGCATCTACTTTGTGCATGACACAAGTCATTTTTCCAACAAATGTTTACAGACAGATTATTTCATTTATAATTCACTGCATCACGATTCCAGTGGGTCAGAAGTTTACATACAATAAGTTGACTGTGCCTTTAAACAGCTTGGAAAATTCCAGAAAATGATGTCATGGCTTTAGAAGATTCTGATAGGCTAATTGACATCATTTGAGTCAATTGGAGGTGTACCTGTGGATGTATTTCAAGGCCTACCTTCAAACTCAGTGCCTCTTTGCTTGACATCATGGGAAAATCAAAATAAATCAGCAAAAGCAATTTCCAAACGGATGAAGGTACCACGTTCATCTGTACAAACAATAGTATGCAAGTATAAACACCATGGGAACACACAGCCGTCATACCGCTCAGGAAGGAGACGCGTTCTGTCTCCTAGAGATGAACGTACTTTGGTGCGAAAAGTGCAAATCAATCCCAGAACAACAGCAAAGGACCTTGTGAAGATGCTGGAACAGGTACAAAAGTATATATATCCACAGTAAAATGAGTCCTATGTCGACATAACCTGAACGGCCGCTCAGCAAGGAAGAGGCCACTGCTCCAAAACCACCATAAAAAAGCCAGACTATGGTTTGCAACTGCACATGGGGACAAAGATCGTACTTTTTGGAGAAATGTCCTCTGGTCTGATGAAACAAAAATATAACTGTTTGGCCATAATGACCATCCTTATGTTTGGGGGAAAAGGGGGATGCTTGCAAGCCGAAGAACACCATCCCAAACGTGAAGCACGGGGGTGGCAGCATCATGCTGTGGGGGTGCTTTGCTGCAGGAGGGACTGGTGCACTTCACAAAATAGATGGCATCATGAGGAAGGAAAATTATGTGGATATATTGAAGACACATCTCAAGACATCAGTCAGGAAGTTAAAGCTTGGTCGCAAATGGGTCTTCCAAATGGACAATGACCCCAAGCATACGTCCAAAGTTGTGGCAAAATGTCTTAAGGACAACAAAGTCAAGGTATTGGAGTGGCCATCACAATGCCCTGTCCTCAATCCTACAGAAAATATGTGGGCAGAACTGAGAACGCGTTTGCGAGCAAGGTGGCCAACAAACCTGACTCAGATACACCAGCTCTGTCAGGAGGAATGGGACAAAATTCACCCAACTTATTGTGGGAAGCTTGTGGAAGGCTACCCGAAACGTTTGACCCAAGTTAAACAATTTAAAGGCAATGCTACCAAATACTAATTGAGTGTATGTAAACCTTTGACCCACTGGGAATGTGATGAAATAAATAAAAGCTGAAATAAATCATTTCACATTCTTAAAATAAAGGGGTGATCCTAACTGACCTAAGACAGGGAATAATTACTAGGATTAAATGTCAGCAATTGTGAAAAACTGAGTTTAAATGTATTTGGCTAAGGTGTATGCAAACTTCCGACTTCAACTGTAGATACAGGGACAGCTATATACAGGGTCAGACCCCATCCCGATTTGGGTTGATGACAATGCAAAGACCGTCAATAATAACCTGCAGAACTTGAGACAAACGCGTGCAGAATTAATCCATGGGATGGCTTGATTGGCCAGTGAGTGGCCAAGCCCTCGTCACACCCACGACTTGTTTTGCTCATCAAAACCCAGCCGTTTCGCGCCACCGCCAGCTATTGCCCTCATAATAGCCGCTGTGAAAATAGCAAAATATATTTCTGACACACCCCCCTGACCTGTAGCGCCACTGCCAGCTCTAAGAGTCACCACTCAGTTAGGTTTGTTCAAATAGAACACACAGTGTCATACACATCGTACTTACAGTAATCATATGATGTGACCCCTGGTGACTGATGGGCTCTGCACATCTCAACCTATACTCTTAAAGGTACGATCTGGGAATCATTTTAATTATTCGTACCCATGTGATGACTGTCAGCCCTTACATCTAGAGCACTTGTCTGAATTCTGTATAACAAATTCAGGTGGCGGGGGGGGGGGGGGGGCTGCCATATTTCTGAAATACAAATTCCAGATTGTAGCTTTAAAGGTTCCAAATCAGACTGTCGTAGTAACTGCTCTTCTCCACTTCAGATTGAAGTTTCCGTGGCGACGTCCATGAAGGGTCCAAGTGTCATATATTTGCCGTTAATGTGCTTATTTTTACCGATTGTGTACGGTGGATTTGCATAGTTTGTCCTTTGTTGATTTATTGGCGTAGTAGGAGATAGTGTGCTCGTATGACAGTGGGCTCACATAGAAAGCCTTTTTATATGATAATGTCGGCTGGTGGGTTTTAATAGAACGGAGGAATGTAATAGTCTCGCATAATTTCCCCATAAAGGATTACATAGCTCCCCCATCTCTCCCCCTCATCTCTCTCTCCCCTTTCTCCCCCACATAGCTCCCTCTCTCTCCCCCACTCATCCCCCACATAGCTCCCTCTCTCTCCCCCACTCATCCCCCACTCATCCCCCACATAGCTCCCTCTCTCTCCCCCACTCTTCCCCCACATAGCTCCCTCTCTCTCCCCCATTCTCCCCCACTCGTCTGATAACGGACTGTGATGTATTTATTATGCATCTGAGTAATGCTACCGAAACCATTCTGTATGTGTGTGAGTGTGTGTGTGTGTGTGTGAGTGTGTGTGTGTGTGTGTGTGTGTGTGTGTGTGTGTGTGTGACTAATGTTGTCATATCCATTCCGTTCTGCAGATATTAAAGCAGTCCTGTACAGAGATCCTGACAGTAGAGCCTTCCAGTGTCTGCGTTAACGGTGAGGGTTAGATTGTTGTGTGTGTGTGTGTGTTTGTGTGATTAGTTGTTTGTTTGTGTGTGTGTGTTGTTCCCATCAGCAGTCACACCCATCCCAGTCTGGAATTTATATTCTGTTTCTGCTTGTGAAGTGTGCATGTGTGTGTACAGATGTAGGATCTTAAATTGAGCCAGTTTGCTACAGCAGGACAGTAATTGTTGTGTGGGTTATCATTAACGGACATTTTTGTAGGGGTTGATACTTTCTTCGTAAGGGAAAATCAAGTCTGAAATTTCAAAGTGGAAATTACAAACTTCAGAAGCCTTTCTGAACCTCAAATACAGTATAAGTTTAAAATGTCCTGCATTGCAGGAAAGTTCTCCTGCAACAGGGGGATCAAATTAAGATCCTACATCTGTATGTGTGTGTGTTAGTGTGTGTGTGTGTGTGTGTGTGTGTGTGTGTGTGTGTGTGTGTGTGTGTGTGTGTGTGTGTGTGTGTGTGTGTGTGTGTGTGTGTGTGTGCGCGTCCGTGTATGTGTCTGTGTGTTATTCTAGGGCCCCTCTCCTCACTATCTCCTGTGTCTGTGTGTTATCCTAGGGCCCCTCTCCTCACTATCTCCTGTGTCTGTGTGTTATCCTAGGGCCCCTCTCCTCACTATCTCCTCTGTCTTGTTTACATAACAGAGTCGTTTGACATCGTGCTGAGAGGGAACGGCTTCTCCGTGGGACGAGGCAACGACAGGGTCGTCTGTAGCTTTATAGTTGGCACGAAGACATACAGTAATTACACACACACACACACACACACATATCATACAGTAATTACACACACACACACACACACACACACATATCATACAGTAATTACAGAAACACACACACACATATCATACAGTAATTACACACACACACACACACACATATCATACAGTAATTACACACACACACACACACACACACACACACACACACACACACACATATCATACAGTAATTACAGAAACACACACACACCAATCATACAGTAGCCATCTTAACATGTCAAGTGAAAGACCCAAACAGGATATAGAAGTATGATTGTGGTTAGGGCTATGTACCTTGGTAATTTAGTTTCTATTTTAAACGTGTAGTCTGTTCTGTCAATAAATAGATATTTCAGGAAGGAAACTGCATTGGGCAAAAGCCAAACCCCTCTCTCCCTCTCTCCCCCCACTCTCTCCCTCTCTCCCCCCCTCTCTCCCTCTCTCCCCCCCTCTCTCCCTCTCTCCCCCCCTCTCTCCCTCTCTCCCCCACTCTCTCCCTCTCTCCCTCTCTCCCCCCCTCTCTCCCTCTCTCCCCCACTCTTCCCCGTCTACCCTTGTCCCATTTCTCCTCATGACAAATGTCTTGACTATAATACATTCTGCAAGTCAGTTTAGCATGTCTCTGTGTGTGTGTGTGTGTGTGTGTGTGTGTGTGTGTGTGTGTGTGTGTGAGTGTGTGTGTGTGTGTGTGTGTGTGTGTGTGTCTGAGGTAGTGTGCAGGGAAGTCATTCTAGTCTGTATTTTCCAGATCAGAAGCCAAGTGTTGTGCTGAATGATTATCTCCTGTGTCCTGCGCCGGTGCTGCATGAAGTCGGACAGTAAGTACTCAATGGGAAGGTGGTTCGATAAAGAAGTGCGTGTGTGTGTGTGCGGGTGTGTGTGTATGTGTGTGTGTGTGTGTGTGTGTGTGTGTGTGTGTGTGTGTGTGTGTGTGTGTGTGTGTGTGTGTGTGTGTGTGTGTGCGAGTGCGTGCGTGCGTGCGTGTGTGTGTGTGTGTGTGTGCGAGTGCGTGCGTGCGTGCGTGTGTGTGTGTGTGGGGGGGTAAAACTATTAGAACATCAGCACTGACATTCAAGCCGGCCTCACATTCTTTCCAGTATTTGAAAGCATTTGATATATATATATAGATTTAACCCATGGTGTGACCAAAAACAGAAAGGCACTGCAGAGCTCAAGAACTGAAATGTAGTACGTAGAGGTTATTCTTCTCTGACGTCATTGGTTTAATCCTCAAACACAACAACACCTGATACTGATGTTCTCTCTCTAACTCCAATCTAAAATACCATGATTGTATTGGGGGGAAATGTGGTCCGGAACGTATTAAGTTTAGAAACGTTCCATGAGATTTCTTTTATGTATAGCAAGTTGATCCACTCACAATCCGACAGTAACATCATCTCATATAATCCACTCAATTTCTAATCCAAAACTGCTGCTGATAACATGTTTTGTACCGTTGTCCTGTGGTATTAAAGTTTCCCATGTAGATTTACCTTATTTCTCCTTCACTATAGACCACACTGGGCCAGGGCCCGTATTCACAAAGCATCTTGGAGAAGGAGTGCTAATCTCAGATCAGATTTGCCCGTTAGGATCACGATGACCTGATCCCAGATCAGCACTCCTACTCCGAGACTCTTTGTGAATGCATGCCCTGATAGAACCTGAACTCCCCCTGCTCCTGTCATCTGAAGAGGCTTGCTTAATTAACTCTTGGCATGGCCACGGTGACCCGTTAAGTAGTTAGCTGCTAGGCCTGGTACAGCGGGCTGGGTAAACACATCTGTTCTGGGGCTTTAAAGGGGATGTGTGACAGATGCAGCGATTCCCTTCTCCACGCTCTCTCCATTTAAATAATTCACCATGTTACCGTGACAATCCCCTTTCCTGCCCATCCCTGCCCCCCCCCCCCCCCCCCCCCCCTCCGGACCACCTGCATCATGGATTGAGTGGAACGTCTGAAGGTTCTGTATCCGTCTCTGTCCCATCTGTCTGCCTCTCTGCTGTCTCCGACTCCGTCGATGGTGATGCTGGCCGGGGGGAAATCGGTTAGATCAGTTGGTTAGCATGGACGCTAGCAGAGGGAAAAGCCTATACATCGTTGAAGAAGGATTATATTGGCCAAGGGTATTGAGCTCTTTGTGCTTTGTGTTCTCTGATTTGGTCTAAAGCATGTGGTTTGGTCTAAAGCATGTGGTTTGGTCTAAAGCATGTGGTTTGGTCTAAAGCATGTGGTTTGGTCTAAAGCATGTGGTTTGGTCTAAAGCATGTGGTTTGGTTTAAAGCATGTGGTTTGGTTTACAGCATGTGGTTTGGTTTACAGCATGTGGTTTGGTTTAAAGCATGTGATTTGGTTTAAAGCATGTGGTTTGGTTTACAGCATGTGGTTTGGTCTAAAGCATCTGGTTTGGTTTAAATCATGTGGTTTGGGTCACCAAGTTTCACCGTAGGGATGGTGCCAGGTTTTCTCAAGACGTGACGCTTGGCATTCAGGCCAAAGAGTTCAATCTTGGTTTCACCAGACCAGAGAATCTTGTTTCTCATGGTCTGAGAGTCCTTTAGGTGCCTTTTGGCAAACTCCAAGCAGGCTATCATGTGCCTTTTACTGAGGAGTGGCTTCTGTCTGGCCACTCTACCATAAAGGCCTGATTGATGGAGTGCTGCAGAGATGGTTGTTCTTCTGGAAAGTTCTCCCATCTCCACAGAGGAACTCTGGAGCTCTGTCAGAGTGACCATTGGGTTCTTGGTCACCTCCCTGACCAAGGCCCTTCTCCCCCGATTGCACAGTTTGGCCTGACGGCCAGCTCTAGGAAGAGTCTTGGTGGTTCCAAACTTCTTCCATTTAAGAATGATGGAGGCCACTGTGTTCTTGGGGACCTTCAATGCTGTACCCTTCCCCAGATCTGTGCCTCGACACAATGCACCTGAGCTCAATTTCAAGTTTCATAGCAAAGGGTCTGAATACTTCTGTAAATAAGGTATTTCTGTTTTTTATAATGTATTTCTAAAAACTTGTTTTTGCTTTGTCATTATGGGGTATTGTGTGTAGATTGATGAGGGAAAAAATTAATTTAATCAATCTCATAATAAGGCTGTAACGTAACAAAATATGGAAAAAGTCAAGGGGCCTGAATACTTTCCGAATGCACTGTACATTACGCATTCAGTCACTTGGTGGTGGCGCAGGTCTCATCTGTGGTGACAGCTGTGGCATGGTTCAGTCCTGGAACAAAGGCATCTGTTAGTGCCCCTTCCCATCTCCCCCTTCCCCTCTCCACCAGATCACCCCCCCCCCCCCCCCCCTCCTGTCCCTTTCCCCCCTGTGTGTTGATGATAACAGGGTTGAGTGGCAGTGCTCTTGCCCCGCCGTGTCTCACCTGGTGTTCGCACAACAACGGGTAAAAGAAAACTTAGGGGCCTGCTGACACCTGGTTGACACCTGGCTGACACCTGGCTGACACCTGGCTGACACCTGGCTGACACCTGGCTGACACCTGGCCAACAGACAGGACAGGACAGAGCAGGTAGCCAATGCAGCGAGCCTCATCAATAATCGAACAGGACAATCAGAGGGCTGCTGACCGTGTCAGTTGTCCAATTGGTGCCATTTGATGTCATAGCCGTAAACATCTCTGGGTCATTGAAAAGCGGCCAAAAAAAATAAATAATATCTTATTGGGTGGAGCATTGGGGTCTGCCTCCCTGTAGCGTTTAGTTCAGTTGCTGTGACATGTATTGTTCTCTTGGCCCAATGTAACAACTCTAGTTGAGCCCTGAAGGTAAAGAATAGGATCCCAATGGAAATACCCGACAGTGGACGTATGATTCAATACCTTTAGCAATGCAACAGAAAACCTGGAGGTTATGTATTGACTAACATGCACAGCAAGTCACGAGTAACAATCCAAATATTTAGCAGGTTTAATAGTTCAGAGGAAAGTAATGTTGAAAAGGAGAAATAGCATGACCTTAGTTTGTGGGTGCGGTCGGCAGCACCAGGTAAATAATACATGAACATATCCTTCTGTTGCTCTGTCTCTTCTTATAACTTGTGATGCTATAAACCCCTGTGAATGACAGTGGAAGGCAGCTGTTAGGGTTATGTCTGAATAGATGGGAGATGAGAGGGGGGAAATGTCATGCCAGAGGTAAAATGGGCAGGGGATCACTCCAAGGGATGACTCTAAAACCTTGTAAAGACTGACACACGTTCCCAGGGACGTCAAGGCAGACATGGCAGACGACCCAGGCCTCTCCTTGTATCACTGGAGATTTCTATACCGGGAAATGGACAAACCTGGGTTCAATTACTATTTGAAATAATTCAAAATACTTTATCTGGGCTTGCCTGGCTGACTGGACCAATAGAACTGGACCAAAACTGTAAACCCCACCCACAAGGCTCTCCAGGCAGAATAGAGAAAATGCTCAAAGTATTGAAAATATTTCGTATAGTATTTGAACCCTGGTCTGGTCATTGGAGATCTCTGAGCTGGGATGTGGAAACTTCTCTTTCCCTCCAGTCTAGCGGCTCCTGTCAGAGCGCCTCGTCGTTCTGTGTGACGCTAAGCGCTAGTGATGCGATACAGCTGGACCAGCGGACACCGGTGTCACTAATGGCTTTCCAACTTTTCCTTAAAGACGGGGAAAATTGAGGAGGGTGAATTATTCAGAGTTGAACATGTTGCGAGGAGGGCTGTCACTAAGAGTTGTGGAAACGTCGGTCCGCTGGAGGACGCGTGGCAGAGATTCTGTCAGAATAGAGGAAACTCTTTGAACTCTGAAGAGAGGGATCGTGTACGGTGCGAACCTCAGCATTGATCAAACGTTAGGCCAAGCACATGTTTAAGTTTCCATTCCATTCAAATGTCTGCAATGTAACGTGTGTTTGTTTGCAGTCTTCTTGGCCTGGTCATGCAAAAGGGATTTTTTCTCCTGGTTAAATCAATCTATAATATATTATATAGATAAATAAAGGAGGATCACTTTTGAAGAAAGAAGTGCAAAAATATGGTGATCGTGAAACTACTCAAAATATTGTTCTTATTTCAATCAGACTATTTCACTGAGTGATGAGGTCCTCACAAATAATTATGTTCCCACAATCACAATATTTGTTTTGTGTTATTCAAAAAAAATGTATGGTGAAATTGACTTATGTCTACATAAGAGGAGCAGATGTTTGTCCTGTCTGTGCAACACTAACTCTTACCAATTACACTGAAAAATACATATAAACGCAACATGCAACAATTTCAAAGATTTTACTGAGTTACAGTTCAATTAAGTCCTAATCTATGGATTTCACATGACTGGGAATACAGATATGCATCTGTTGGTCACAGATATCTTTAAAAAAGGATCAGAAAAACAAGTCAGTATCTGGTGTGACCACCATCTGCCTCATGCAGCGTGACACATCTCCTTCACATTGAGTTGATCAGGCTGTTGATTGTGGCCTGTGGAATGTTGTCCCACTCCTCTTCAATGGCTGTGCGAAGTAGCTGGATATTGGCGGGAACTGGAACACGCTGTCGTACACCTTGATCCAGGGCATCCCAAACAGACCATGGAAGAACTGGAAACATTTTTAGCTTCCAGGAATTGTGTACAGAGCCTTGTGACATGGGGCTGTGCATTATCATGCTGAAACATGAGGTGATGACGGCGCATGAATGGCACAACAATGGGCCACGGTATCTCTGTGCATTGAAATTGCAATCGATAAAAATGCATTTGTGTTCGTTGTCCGTAGCTCATGCCTGCCCATACCATAACCCCACCGCCACCATGGGGCACTCTGCTCACAACGTTGACATCAGCAAACCACTCGCCCACACGATGCCAACGATACAATTGAAACTGGGATTTAACTGTGACGAGCACACTCTAGCGTGCTAGTGGCCAACGAAGGGAAGCATTTGCCCACTGAAGTCGGTTACGACGCTGAACTGCAGGTCAGGTCAAGACCCTGGTGAGGACGACGAACACACAGATGAGCTTCCCTGAGATGGTTTTTTGACAGTTTTGTGCAGAAATTATTCGGTTGTGCAAACCCACAATTTCAACAGCTGTCCGGGTGGCTGATCTCAGACGATCCCGCAGGTGAAGAAGCTGGATGTGGAGGTCCTGGGCTGGCGTGGTTACACGTGGTCTGTGGTTGTGAGGCCAGTTGGATGTACTGCCAAATTCTCCAAAACGACGTTGGAGGTGGCTTATGAAAGAGAAATGGATATTCAATTCTCTGGCAACAGCTCTGGTGGACATTCCTGCAGTCAGCATGCCAATTGCATGCTCCCTCAAAACTTGAGACCTCTGTGGCATTGTGTTGTGTGACAAAACTGCACATTTTAGAGTGGCCTTTTATTGTCCCCAGCACAAGGTGCACCTGTGTAATGATCATGCTGTTTAATCAGCTTCTTGATATGCCACACCTGTCAGGTGGATAGATTATCTTGGCAAAGGAGAAATGCTCACTAACAGGTGTGTAAACAAATGTGTGCACAACATTTGAGAGAAATACGCTTTTGGTGCGTAAGGAACATTCATGGGATCTTTTATTTCAGCTCATGAAACATGAGAGCAACTCTTTATAAGTGGCGTTTATATATATTTTTTCAGTGTAATTACCTTTTTGTATCTTTTCAAGAAATCCCAACACCTCAAACCTCAGCTCTTTGTTGTCTGTGGGTTCGATTCCCACGGGGGGCCAGTATAAAAAAATATGTATTCACTAACTGTAAGTCGCTCTGGATAAGAGCGTCTGCTAAATGACTAAAATGTAAATGTAAAATGTCTGACTACCGTATGGTTGGGTTGTGGTGCCATAATGCTGGAATCCTTAATGGTGAAACTGCCACGTCCGTTTGGGATATTACAACAGCAAATAAGTTACTGCAAACAACAAACACGGTTTTTTTCCCCCAGGGACATAATTGCACGCGCGATAGAAGAGCACAACATGTACTGCTCCTCAACTCTGCAACAAAAACGATAAGAACGGAGGTTGGGTGGCCAGTGGCTCTGTTTCCCCCTACTGTGGATTCAATCTTTAAATATGTCCAGCTCACCGTGGCAGGGGAAAATATGTCCAGCTCACCGTGGCAGGAGAAAAGATGTCCAGCTCACCGTGGCAGGGGAAAAGGAGAAGGAAGCACTTGGAAGGAAGCTCTTAGTTAACATGCAAGAACCTAGAAGGAAGCTCTTAGTTAACATGCAATAACCTGGAAGGGACAGTTTTTCTTTCACACAATTGCTATGCATATGCAGACAGTCTAAGCGTTTTAAAGCCCAGTCTTATCTATGAAATTAGAGGGGAAAAGAGTGCTCTGGTGATATTATTAAGATGTTGGTGTATATACACTGAGTGTACAAAACATTAGGAACATCTTCCTAATATTGAGTTGCACCCCTCCTTTTGCCCTCAGAACAGCCTCAATTTGTCAGGTCATGGACTCCAAAAGGTGTCGAAAGTGTTCCACAGGGATGCTGGCCCATGTTGACTCCAGTGATTCCCACGGTTGTAGCAAGTTGGCTGGATGTCCTTTGGGTGGTGCACCATTCTTGATACACACGGGAAACTTTTGATGGTGAAAAACCCAGAGGTGTTGCAGCTCTTGACACACTCAAACCGGTGCGCCTGGCACCTACTACCATATCGTGGACTTCAGGAAATAGCAGAGGGTGCACCCCCCTATCCACATCGACGGGACCGCAGTGGAGAAGGTGGAAAGCTTCAAGTTCCTTGGCGTACACATCACTGACAAACTGAAATGGTCCACCCACACAGACAGTGTGGTGAAGAAGGCGCAACAGAGCCTCTTTAACCTCAGGAGGTTGAAGAAATTTGGCTTGGCACCTAAAACCCTCACAAACTTTTACAGATGCACAATTGAGAGCATCCTGTCGGGCTGTATCACCACCTGGTACGGCAACTGCACCGCCCGCAACCGCAGGGCTCTCCAGAGGGTGGTGCGGTCTGCCGAACGCATTATCGGTGGCAAACTACCCTCCCTCCAAGACACATACAGCACCCGATGTCACAGGAAGGCCAAAAAGATCATCAAGGACATCAACCACCCGAGCCACTGCGAGGTCAGTACAGGTGCATCAACGCTGGGACCGAGAGAATGAAAAACAGCTTCTATCTCAAGGCCATCAGACTGTTAAATAGCCATCACTAACACATTAGAGGCTGCTGCTGCCTATTGAAATCACTGGCCACTTTAAGAAATGGAACACTAGTCACTTTAATAATGTTTACATATCTTGCACTACTCATCTCATATGTATATACTGCATTCTATAATATTCTACTGTATCTTAGTCCATGCCGCTCTGTCATTGCTTGTCTATATATGTATATTTTCTTAAATTCCATTCCTTACTAGTTTTGTGTGTATTAGGGATATGTTGTAAAATTGTTAGATATTACTTGTTAGATATTACTGCACTGTCGGAGCTAGAAGCACAAGCATTTCGCTACACCCGCTATAACATCTGCTAAACACGTGTATGTGACAAATACATTTTATTGATATCCCGTTCGAAGGCACTTAAATCACCCGCTGAATGGCACACATACACAATCCAAACTCAATTTTCTCGAGGCTAAAGAATTACCCTTTAACTCATCTCCTCCCCTTCATCTACACTGGTTGAAGTGGAATTAACAAGTGACCTCAGTAAGGGATCATAACTTTCACCTGGATTCAGCTTGTCAGTCTATGTCATGGAAAGAGCAGGTGTTCCTAATGTTTTGTCCACTCAGTGTAAACCTGAAATATTCAGTAGTAGAAAAAGAGAATATCCATGGCTTAAATTATATTATTATTCTTTTTTTCCCAACCCTAATTCTAACCTTCTCATTGTCTTCTTCCTCTATTTCTTCTAAAGCACAGAGCCAAGTCACATACACAGCACCTCCTAAATACTGTATGATCCACAATACCAGTCAAAGCCCAGTCACAGACACAGCACCTCCTAAATGTGTTCCACAATACCAGTCAAAGCCCAGTCACAGACACAGCACCTCCTAAATATGATCCACAATACCAGTCAAAGCCCAGTCACAGACACAGCACCTCCTAAATATGATCCACAATACCAGTCAAAGCCTAGTGGACATGAACAAAAACATGAGGCATAGTCTTTTTTTAAATGGACATACATCCATCACTGAAATATTGAGTGTGGAAATAGGAAAGGTGATATAAAGATTGAATTCGGGGTTTAGGCTATTTAAATTCCAGTTGCCATAGTAGTGGACACTAGAACAGACAGTCAGGCGGCAGCTCATCTGTTGAAGCCACAGGAAGATAGAAGGCCAAGACAGAGCCCCAGGGCTAAATCCACAGACAGAGCCCCAGGGCTAAATCCACAGAAAGAGCCCCAGGGCTAAATCCACAGACAGAGCCCCAGGGCTAAACCCACAGACAGAGCCCCAGGGCTAAATCCACAGCACAGAGCCCCAGGGCTAAATCCACAGCACAGAGCCCCAGGGCTAAATCCACAGCACAGAGCCCCAGGGCTAAATCCACAGCACAGAGCCCCAGGGCTAAATCCACAGCACAGAGCCCCAGGGCTAAATCCACAGCACAGAGCCCCAGGGCTAAATCCACAGACAGAGCCCCAGGTCTAAACCCACAGCACAGAGCCCCAGGGCTAAATCCACAGCACAGAGCCCCAGGGCTAAATCCACAGTACAGCGAGAACACACACATACCTTCACCCCCCACACACACAGCCAGGCGAACACTCAGACCAGACAATAGACAAGTGTTTTACATATTTCTTAATTTTTTTAGGGTGAGGTGATTTCAGGCGTTTCAGTCGTTCTGTTTCCTGTTTAAAGACAGGGTAATTGGATCTGGTGTAATAGATATATACGGAAATAGCTCTGCCGTTCATCATTAGGGTTTTAATTGCACCATTTTGGGCTCTTTCGCCTCATGAAAGATAAGTCATCCATAGGTCCCCTGTTCAGGGCACTACTCTATTCTATTGTGGCGTTAACAGTGTGTGTTTCGCTTGTCTTTCTAGGTCGATGGATATCCTGATCAGTCTGAACCATGGAAAGTCCTCCATCTCTAGTGCCTTCACCATCTACGCCACAACATGTGTGAGTTTACGTTGTCCAATATCTTCTAATAAAAGGGTAAAGTAATATGGCCTGTATGTATCTACAACTTGTGTATATGTAGAATATTTTGTGTGTCTGTATTAATTTTTTAATGCATATTTTAGTCATATAGCAGATGCTCTTATCCAGAGCAACTTACAGTAGTGAGTGCATACATTTTTCATACTTTGTCATACTGGTCCCCCGTGGGAATCAAACCCTCAACCCTGGCGTTGCAAGCGCCATGCTCTGCAAACTGAGCCACACGGGACCTACGTCCTATGTGCGTACCTCTGACTGGTCTATCTGTCTAACGTATGACCTCTGATTGGTCTATCTGTCTAACCTATGACCTCTGACTGGTCTGTCTATCTAACCTATGACCTCTGACTGGTCTATCTATCTAACCTATGACCTCTGACTGGTCTGTCTATCTAACATATGACCTCTGACTGGTCTATCTGTCTAACCTATGACCTCTGACTGGTCTGTCTATCTAACATATGACCTCTGACTGGTCTATCTGTCTAACCTATGACCTCTGACTGGTCTGTCTATCTAACATATGACCTCTGACTGGTCTATCTGTCTAACCTATGACCTCTGACTGGTCTGTCTATCTAACATATGACCTCTGACTGGTCTATCTGTCTAACCTATGACCTCTGATTGGTCTGTCTGTCTAACCTATGACCTCTGATTGGTCTGTCTGTCTAACCTATGACCTCTGACTGGTCTGTCTGTCTAACCTATGACCTCTGACTGGTCTGTCTATCTAACCTATGACCTCTGACTGGTCTGTCTGTCTAACATGTATGTTCTTCTCTCCCCCTGTCAGTCGAACGGCTTCGCGGTAGCCATAGTCTTCCTGGTGCTGTTGTTACTGGCAGCCTTAGCAGCTGCATGGTGGTTCTGGCCTCTCTGCTGCACTGTGGTGAGTCTTACAACACTGTCTATAACATAGTTCATAACATAAAACACTTACACATTTATAACAAACAGAAATGGTCCTGCCCTGGGGTTAATTTGTATTAAAAAAACGCAGAACATAATTGAAATGTTTTGTCATGCGCCATTTGTTGGGTAAGTATGACATTACTAACATACTACTTCTGTGTCAGGAAGCTGCAGAGTTTACTGTGAGCAACCTGCCTCCTTAAGAAATCACTCTAAATCCTAATGTCCCTCTTAACTACAAGTCTCTGTTTCAACAGAGATTGTATCTCAATGACAATGAACTGTATAAATAAAGGTTACATGAAAGTGTAAACACTGAACCTGTCTGTCTCTGGAGATGATCCGTGTAGTAAAGATATGCCAACCCAGTTAAACCCTGAGCCAAAAGCTATTACTAAAACCATTCCCCAGCAGCAGCCCTCCCTCCCTGTGGGAACGATGCCAGGTAAAACTCAACCATCACGGACAGGCCAGTCATGAATGCTTGTGCTCGTGCCAGCCATGCTCTTGCGGTCTCCACATTGTTCAAGAGCTCAGCTGAGGTGAGGTGGTGTGCATTGGCAGGCAGTAAGCTCCACTGTTGAACTCTTCTTCACCCTCCTGTTTTACCTCATCCTGCCTGCAAACAGCTGCACAGCACCACAGAGGAAGAGGCTCAAACAGGAAGGGAACAGGAAATAGTAACCATAGCGATAGATATATGTGTTCTATTTACCTCTGTGATCTTTACATTTACATTTTAGTCATTTAGCAGACGCTCTTATCCAGAGCGACTTACAGGAGCAATTAGGGTTAAGTGCCTTGCTCAAGGGCACATTTACGTCATTTAGCAGACGCTCTTATCCAGAGCGACTCACCAATTGGTGCGTTCACCCTATAGCCAGTGGGTTAACCACTTTAAATTTAATTTACCACATCCTGTATCTGGAAACATCAGAGCCGGTTTAGTGTGGTGTGGCTGTTCTCTTCTTTTTTTTTGGGGGGGGGGCAGATCTTTGGTGTTTCATGTTGTGATGGTTTGTTGGGTTGATATTAAATACCTGTTTCATAGCTTTTGTTCATACCAAATGTAGGCTACATCATATATCATATTTTCATCCTTTAGAATTTCATGTGAGAAGTTTCAATATGTTTTTATGGAAGCTCATGGATTCTCAATGCTTTGTCATCAGCATAACAATCCCCCCCCCTCCCCAACCCAGTGTC
>LR778270.1:46247346-46268028 GCA_902810595.1 Coregonus sp. 'balchen'
CAAGAAACCAGAGGTGACAGAACAGAGTGCTTCGGGTTGGGGTGTAGGGTTTGAGCATAGCCTGAAGGTAGGGAGGGGCAATTCCCCTTACTGCTCTGTAGGCAAGTACCGTGGGGTTGTCATCTCCAACCCTGGACTAGGAATTCCAAATGGGTTGTGCACACAGGGTACACTAAATTAGAAGGGTTGCAGCCACGGGGTGGGGAGCGTCTGTAAAGCCTACAGGGAGAGGAGCAAACTGGGTTAAAAAAAACACACCAAAACTACAAAAGAGCAAAATGAGATAATCAGAAAATAACTAGGTAAGATACTCAAGTGAGAGAGTGGTGTGAAGCCTTCCTCACGTTCCTTCTTCTAACAACTCGGCAGAACAACTCGGCAGAACAACTCGGCAGAACAACTCGGCAGAACAACTCGGCAGAACAACTCTGCACAACAACTCGGCAGAACAACTCTGCACAACAACTCCGCAGAACAACTCGGTAGAACAACTCGCAGAACAACTCGGCAGAACAACTCTGCAACGAGAACAACTCGGCAGAACAACTCGGCAGAACAACTCTGAACAACTCGGCAGAACAACTCGGTAGAACAACTCGGCAGAACAACTCGGCAGAACAACTCGGCAGAACAACTCTGCACAACAACTCGGCAGAACAACTCGGCAGAACAACTCGGCAGAACAACTCTGCAAACAACTCGCAGAACAACTCGGCTAGAACAACTCGGCAGAACAACTCTGCACAACAACACTCGCAGAACAACTCGGTAGAACAACTCGGCAGAACAACTCGCACGAACAACTCGGCAGAAAACAACTCGGCAGAACAACTCGTGCAAACAACTCGGCAGAACAACTCTGCACAACAACTCGCAGAACAACTCGGTAGCCGAACAACTCGGCAGAACAACTCTGCACAACAACTCCGCAGAACAACTCGGTAGAACAACTCGGCAGAACAACTCTGCACACGAACCGAAAAACTCGGTAGAAACACTCGGCAGAACAACTCGGCAGAACAAAACTCGGCAGAAACAACTCTGCACAACAACTCGGCAGAACAACTCTGCACAACAACTCGGCAGAACAACTCTGCACAACAAGTCCGCAGAACAACTCGGTAGAACAACTCGGCAGAACAACTCTGCACAACAACTCCGCAGAACAACTCGGTAGAACAACTCGGCAGAACAACTCGGCAGAACAACTCTGCAGAACAACTCTGCACAACAACTCGGCACAACAACTCGGCAGAACAACTCTGCACAACAACTCGGCAGAACAACTCTGCACAACAAGTCCGCAGAACAACTCGGTAGAACAACTCGGCAGAACAACTCTGCACAACAACTCCGCAGAACAACTCGGTAGAACAACTCGGCAGAACAACTCGGCAGAACAACTCTGCAGAACAACTCTGCACAACAACTCGGCAGAACAACTCTGCACAACAACTCCGCAGAACAACTCGGTAGAACAACTCGGTAGAACAACTCGGCAGAACAACTCGGCAGAACAACTCGGCAGAACAACTCGGCAGAACAACTCTGCACAACAACTCGGCAGAACAACTCTGCACAACAAGTCCGCAGAACAACTCGGTAGAACAACTCGGCAGAACAACTCTGCACAACAACTCCGCAGAACAACTCGGTAGAACAACTCGGCAGAACAACTCGGCAGAACAACTCGGCAGAACAACTCTGCACAACAACTCGGCACAACAACTCGGCAGAACAACTCTGCACAACAACTCGGCAGAACAACTCTGCACAACAAGTCCGCAGAACAACTCGGTAGAACAACTCGGCAGAACAACTCTGCACAACAACTCCGCAGAACAACTCGGTAGAACAACTCGGCAGAACAACTCGGCAGAACAACTCTGCAGAACAACTCTGCACAACAACTCGGCAGAACAACTCTGCACAACAACTCCGCAGAACAACTCGGTAGAACAACTCGGCAGAACAACTCGGCAGAACAACTCTGCACAACAACTCCGCAGAACAACTCGGTAAAACGGCAGAACAACTCGGCAGAACAACTCGGCAGAACAACTCGGCAGAACAACTCGGCAGAACAACTCTGCACAACAACTCGGCAGAACAACTCCGCAGAACAACTCGGCAGAACAACTCCGCACAACAACTCGGCAGAACAACTCTGCACAACAACTCGTCAGAACAACTCGGTAGAACAACTCGGCAGAACAACTCGGCAGAACAACTCGGCAGAACAACTCTGCACAACAACTCGGCAGAACAACTCGGCAGAACAACTCGGCAGAACAACTCGGCAGAACAACTCTGCACAACAACTCCGCAGAAAAACTCCGCAGAACAACTCGGCAGAACAACTCTGCACAACAACTCGGCAGAACAACTCGGCAGAACAACTCGGCAGAACAACTCTGCACAACAACTCCGCAGAACAACTCGGTAGAACAACTCGGCAGAACAACTCGGCAGAACAACTCGGCAGAACAACTCGGCAGAAGAACTCGGCAGAACAACTCTGCACATCAACTCGGCAGAACAACTCCGCAGAACAACTCGGCAGAACAACTCCGCACAACAACTCGGCAGAACAACTCTGCACAACAACTCGGCAGAACAACTCGGTAGAACAACTCGGCAGAACAACTCGGCAGAACAACTCGGCAGAACAACTCTGCACAACAACTCGGCAGAACAACTCGGCAGAACAACTCTGCACAACAACTCCGCAGAACAACTCGGCAGAACAACTCGGCAGAACAACTCGGCAGAACAACTCTGCACAACAACTCGGCAGAACAACTCGGCAGAACAACTCGGCAGAACAACTCTGCACAACAACTCCGCAGAACAACTCGGTAGAACAACTCGGCAGAACAACTCGGCAGAACAACTCGGCAGAACAACTCCGCAGAACAACTCGGTAGAACAACTCGGCAGAACAACTCGGCAGAACAACTCGGCAGAACAACTCGGCAGAACAACTCTGCACAACAACTCGGCAGAACAACTCTGCAGAACAACTCGGCAGAACAACTCGGCAGAACAACTCGGCAGAACAACTCTGCACAACAACTCGGCAGAACAACTCGGCAGAACAACTCGGCAGAACAACTCTGCACAACAACTCGGCAGAACAACTCGGCAGAACAACTCGGCAGAACAACTCTGCACAACAACTCGGCAGAACAACTCTGCACAATAACTCGGCAGAACAACTCTGCACAACAACTCCGCAGAACAACTCGGTAGAACAACTCAGCAGAACAACTCGGCAGAACAACTCGGCAGAACAACTCTGCACAACAACTCGGCAGAACAACTCGGCAGAACAACTCGGCAGAACAACTCTGCACAACAACTCCGCAGAACAACTCGGTAGAACAACTCGGCAGATCAACTCGGCAGAACAACTCGGCAGAACAACTCTGCACAACAACTCTGCACAACAACTCGGCAGAACAACTCGGCAGAACAACTCGGTAGAACAACTCTGCACAACAACTCGGCAGAACAACTCTGCACAACAACTCTGCAGAACAACTCGGTAGAACAACTCGGCAGAACAACTCTGCACAACAACTCCGCAGAACAACTCGGTAGAACAACTCGGCAGAACAACTCGGCAGAACAACTCCGCAGAACAACTCGGTAGAACAACTCGGCATAACAACTCTGCACAACAACTCGGCAGAACAACTCGGTAGAACAACTCGGCAGAACAACTCGGCAGAACAACTCTGCACAACATCTCGGCAGAACAACTCGGCAGAACAACTCTGCACAACAACTCGGCAGAACAACTCTGCACAACAACTCCGCAGAACAACTCGGTAGAACAACTCGGCAGAACAACTCGGCAGAACAACTCGGCAGAACAACTCTGCACAACAACTCCGCAGAACAACTCGGTAGAACAACTCGGCAGAACAACTCGGCAGAACAACTCGGCAGAACAACTCGGCAGAACAACTCGGCAGAACAACTCGGTAGAACAACTCGGCAGAACAACTCGGCAGAACAACTCGGCAGAACGTCTTGGTTTTGGAGACAATACCGCCGCTTACATCTGCCTCTGATAAAACAGGGGAGACTGAAGTACTAGCACTAATTTCCTTGCAGAGGTGAAAGACCCACCTCCCAACACTGAATGCTGATTTGCCTGGCAAAGGTGAAGAAACTCCTCCCCCCCCATACATTACAACACGCCCACAAATTAGCAAGACTGTTACACAAATAGGCCTGAAACTGACCACAAAAAGTCCACAATGACAGTCACAAGTACTGACTAATCAAACATTTCCAACAGCAATTATTAGTTAGGCTACTAGTAAAAGACAGCACTTAAATTCAACTGCCCTACAAGACAAAACCAACAGATACTATTGAATCAACTGTCCTACAAGACAATACCAACAGATACTATTGAATCAACTGTCCTACAAGACAATACCAACAGATACTATTGAATCAACTGTCCTACAAGACAATACCAACAGATACTATTGAATCAACTGCCATACAAGACAATACCAACAGATACTATTGAATCAACTGTCCTTCAAGACAATACCAACAGATACTATTGAATCAACTGTCCTACAAGACAATACCAACAGATACTATTGAATCAACTGCCCTACAAGACAATACCAACAGATACTATTGAATCAACTGTCCTACAAGACAATACCAACAGATACTATTGAATCAACTGTCCTTCAAGACAATACCAACATATACTATTGAATCAACTGTCCTACAAGACAATACCAACAGATACTATTGAATCAACTGTCCTACAAGACAATACCAACAGATACTATTGAATCAACTGTCCTACAAGACAATACCAACAGATACTATTGAATCAACTGTCCTACAAGACAATACCAACAGCTCAAATTAAATCAAATTGTATTTGCCACATGCGCTGAATACAACAGGTGTAGACATTACAGTGAAATACTTACTTACAAGCCCTTACATTTTTAAAATTTTTTCAGTCTCCTGTTGGGGGAATAGGCTTTGTTGTGCCCTCTTTTACTATTGAATCAAATAATCTACTTGCTGCTCTTGTAGGAGCTGATGTCTTTCCCAACTATAAATGACGCAAGCCAAAGTTCAGGCAGGTTTTCATCGTCCACAGAGAGGTCTGCAGTAAATCAGTCCCTCATTTCAACACAAGCTGACATCATATTCACTGGGAGGCTCACATTTCCTATGTCTCATAACCAAGCATTACAGCACCCAGCATTACATCACCCAGCATTACAGCACCCAGCATTACAGCACCCAGCATTACAGCACCCAGCATTACAGCACCCAGCATGACAGCACCCAGCATTACAGCACCCAGCATTACAGCACCCAGCATTACAGCACCCAGCATGACAGCACCCAGCATTACAGCACCCAGCATTACAGCACCCAGCATTACAGCACCCAGCATGACAGCACCCAGCATTACAGCACCCAGCATTACAGCACCCAGCATTACAGCACCCAGCATTACAGCATTGACTTCTAAGTCCAAGTTTTCAGCGTCATTCTATTCACATCCTTCCAAATGCTTCCATATGTGTAAATCTGTGTGTATTTGTATTTGTGTGTGGTGTGTGCGTGTGTGCCTTCCTGCATGTGTATGTGATTGTGTGTGTGTGTGTATGTGTGTGTGTGTGTTTTGAGTTTTTGCACACATTCCTGACATGTTTGTTATCCCTGTAGGAGCCAGAGGAGGATGACCCCTTGCCCAAGAAGAAGTGGGCGACTGTAGACGCCTCGTACTATGGAGGGAGAGGGGCTGGAGGGATCAAACGCATGGAGGTTACACTCTAAACATTATTCTGTTCATGTAGCCAATGTGGAATTACTAGCTGGTTAGCTGTGTGTGCCCTAGTAGTGTCCGTCTTGCAAGTGACACAGATTGGAGGACAGTGAGGGACAGGGACGTGTCCTCTGTAACATTCAGTACACGTGGGTTGTCTGTCCTATATTTCTGGTACTGTCTTAAACATCATGGCTTGGTTTCTCTGACTCAGAGAGCCCTGGTGCCGGATACAAATGGAGATGGAGATTCAGTGGAACACTATCAGTGGAGATGATGTCATTTTATTTCGTCTATCTAAAAAGAATGGACTTATTTTATCATCACAACCTGTGTGGGTTGTAAAAACCCCTGACTCTTTACAGTCACTTGTCTTCCCCCAACAACATTACTGAACAGTAGGGTAATGTTAATACAGTCACTTGTCTTCCCCCAACAACATTACTGAACAGTTGTGGTCCTCTGTAGCTCAATTGGTAGAGCATGGCGCTTGTAAGGCCAGGGTAGTGGGTTTGATCCCCGGGACGTAAAAATGTATGCGCACATGACTGTATGTCGCTTTGGATAAAAGCGTCTGCTAAATGGCTTATTATGTTAATAAAGTCACTTGTCTTCCCCCAACAGCATTAATGAACAGTAGCATAGTTTTAGCTATGCCTTGGCTGGTTCATGTTGATGGTAAGGCCCAGGCCTTGGCTGGTTCATGTTGACGGTAAGGCCCATGCCTTGGCTGGTTCATGTTGACGGTAAGGCCCATGCCTTGGCTGGTTCATGTTGACGGTAAGGCCCATCACTCAGAACTGGTTCCCAGAGTGTGACTCACCACTGACACACTGGATCTGGAATCATCTGGTGCTAAAATGTCACCTAGCAACATGCCCAGAACAGAACAGCCTGGACGTCTTTTGTTAAACGTTCCAGATGAGAACAAACTCAAACCCCTCGCTATACTGTAGCTCTGCCGGCCTGCCAGTGATATCAGGGGTGTGCAAAGTAAAGCGAATCTTCTGGGGTTGTGTGTGTACGGTACAGTAGGATGAGTCGTATCTGTGTGTGTGTATGTGTGTGTGTGTGTGTGTGTCTGTGTTTGTGTGTGTGTGTGTCTGTGTGTGTGTGTGTGTGTGTGTGTGTGTGTGTCTGTGTTTGTGTGTGAGTGTGTGTGTGTGTGTGTGTGTTATGATACGACAAGGAGTCCTGGCATTCTTGTCAGCTCTCTGACGGCTTTGACATGACAGGTGCTGCCATCACTCCTTCTCTCTCCTGTCGGCTTGATGTACGTCTACATCTCTCCATCTCTCCATCTCTCTCCTCCCTTCCAACTCTGGGCCTTGTTCAGCCCACTGTGTCCCTCCCTGCCTCCTTCCCTCCTTCCCTCCCTCGTCTACTACGTTCCTCGCCTGCTTGCTTTTTCTCCAAAGGGAGTAGACGTAGCTTTCAAGCTAACACGTTTAAATCCCTTGCTTCACCACCCTGTACTCCCTACCCCATATCCCCTATCCCCCATCCCCTACCCCATCCCCTACCCCCTATCCCCTTACCCCCTACCCCATGTCCCCTATCCCCTATCCCCCATCCCCTACCCCCTATCCCCTATCCCCTATCCCCCATCCCCTATCCCCTATCCCCTACCCCTATCTCCTATCCCCTACCACCTATCCCCTATCCCCTATCTCCTACCCCATATCCCCTATCCCCTACCCCATATCCCCTATCTCCTATACCATACCCCTTACCCCACCCCCTACCCCCTATCTCCTATCCACTATCCCTATCCCCCTACCCCATATCCCCTATCCCCTATCTCCTAAACCAATACCCCTCTACCCCCCTACCACCACCCCTACCCCCTACCCCCCCTACCCCCTACACCCACCCCCTACCCCACCCACCACCCCTACCCCCTACCCCCTACCCCATCCCCACTCCTAACCATACCCCTTACCCCACCCCCTACCCCACACCACCCCACCTACACCCCCTACCCCCTATCTCCTATACCATACCCCTTACCCCCTACCCCCACCTAACCCTACCCCCCACCCCTACCCCCTATCCCCTACCCCCTACCCCCTATCCCCACCCCCTATCCCTACCCCCCTATCTCCTACCCCCACCCTACCCCTACCCCCTACCCCCACCCTATCCCCTACCCCCTATCCCCTATCCCCTACTCCCTATCCCCTACCCCCTATCCCCTACCCTACCCCCCTACCCCCCCTATCTCCTACCCCATATCCCCTATCCCCTACCCCCTACCCCCTATCCCCTATCCCCTATCTCCTATACCATACCCCTTACCCCCTACCCCCCTATCCCCTATCTCCTACTAATCAGCACCGAGGACGTTGGTGGCATAGCGGGGATTTCCGAGGGCCGTGGGGGGGGAGCAATAATACCTCCAACTTTACCCACAAGTGTTGTGTCTTTGCTCAGCCACCGTCCCGTCTCACATCTCCTCTCTCCATCTCTTCATACGTCCCCTATCCACCATCTCCTCTCTCCATCTCTTCATACGTCCCCTATCCACCATCTCCTCTCTCCATCACTTCATACGTCCCCTATCCACCATCTCCTCTCTTCATAAACACCATGTTGATACTCCCAGACAGCCCTTCTCCACTTCTGAGGCTGTCTCTGTAGATCAAGGAAGAGTTTCTGTGGATCGGGGTAGAGGTGTTGTTTAAAGATCAACCTGTCATTTTCTCTATTCCTGTAAAAGGAAGCGTGTTGACTCAGAGATGTTGACGCACAATGCACATACGACCTGCAGCGATGGAATGTACAGGGAATCTTTTATTCATCAGGGTGGATAGTGTATCTGTGGGTGAGGGATATCCCATGTTGCCTTAGGTTTACAGGAAGTAGTGTGTGTGTGTGTGTGTGTGTGTGTGTGTGTGTGTGTGTGTGTGTGTGTGTGTGTGAGTCTGCGTCCCTCCATGCGTTTGTGTTTTATTCATCAGGATTGATAGACAGTTATACATCTTGTATATCTGTAGGGAGGTGTGTATTTCCCAGGTGGATGGTGATCATGA
The DNA here is from genome assembly GCA_902810595.1 of Coregonus sp. 'balchen'. NCBI lineage: Eukaryota > Metazoa > Chordata > Actinopteri > Salmoniformes > Salmonidae > Coregonus > Coregonus sp. 'balchen'. The sequence goes on from LR778270.1 coordinate 46,256,206, forward strand.
AAATCTGTTCTGTATTGTAGAGGCTTAACCTAGAGCTTGAAGAGCATGTCACTAATTAAACACTCACCTCTCTTCTGCCGTGCCGGTGGATTTACCCGGCAACAGCTGTGATGCATTTAATTAAAACAGGAAGCTTAGGGGGAAGCAGAAAAAAAGGCACTGTGGGAAAACAATAAAAACAACACCAAACCTGGTTATTCTTCAGGTTATTCTTCACGTTATTCTTAAGGTTATTCTTCAGGTTATTCTTCAGGTTATTCTTCAGGTTATTCTTCACGTTATTCTTAAGGTTATTCTTCAGGTTATTCTTAAGGTTATTCTTCAGGTTATTCTTCAGGTTGTTCTTAAGGTTATTCTTCAGGTTATTCTTCAGGTTATTCTTCAGGTTATACTTCAGGTTATTCTTCAGGTTATTCTTAAGGTTATTCTTCAGGTTATTCTTCAGGTTATTCTTCAGGTTATTCTTAAGGTTATTCTTCAGGTTATACTTCACGTTATTCTTAAGGTTATTCTTCAGGTTATTCTTAAGGTTATTCTTCAGGTTATTCTTCAGGTTGTTCTTAAGGTTATTCTTCAGGTTATTCTTCAGGTTATTCTTCAGGTTATACTTCAGGTTATTCTTCAGGTTATTCTTCAGGTTATTCTTAAGGTTATTCTTCAGGTTATTCTTCAGGTTATTCTTCAGGTTATTCTTAAGGTTATTCTTCAGGTTATACTTCAGGTTATTCTTCAGGTTATTCTTCAGGTTATTCTTCAGGTTATTCTTCAGGTTATTCTTAAGGTTATTCTTCAGGTTATACTTCAGGTTATTCTTCAGGTTATTCTTCAGGTTATTCTTCAGGTTATACTTCAGGTTATTCTTAAGGTTATTCTTCAGGTTATTCTTAAGGTTATTCTTCAGGTTATTCTTAAGGTTATTCTTCAGGTTATTCTTCAGGTTATTCTTCAGGTTATTCTTCAGGTTATTCTTCAGGTTATACTTCAGGTTATTCTTCAGGTTATACTTCAGGTTATTCTTCAGGTTATTCTTCAGGTTATTCTTCAGGTTATACTTCAGGTTATTCTTCAGGTTATACTTCAGGTTATTCTTCAGGTTATTCTTCAGGTTATTCTTCAGGTTATACTTCAGGTTATTCTTCAGGTTATTCTTCAGGTTATTCTTCAGGTTATACTTCAGGTTATACTTCAGGTTATTCTTCAGGTTATTCTTCAGGTTATTCTTCAGGTTATACTTCAGGTTATTCTTAAGGTTATTCTTCAGGTTATTCTTCAGGTTATACTTCAGGTTATACTTCAGGTTATTCTTCAGGTTATTCTTCAGGTTATTCTTCAGGTTATACTTCAGGTTATTCTTCAGGTTATTCTTCAGGTTATTCTTCAGGTTATACTTCAGGTTATACTTCAGGTTATTCTTCAGGTTATTCTTCAGGTTATTCTTCAGGTTATTCTTCAGGTTATTCTTCAGGTTGTTCTTCAGGTTATTCTTCAGGTTATTCTTCAGGTTATTCTTCAGGGTATTCTTCAGGTTGTTCTTCAGGTTATTCTTCAGGTTATTCTTCAGGTTATTCTTCAGGTTATTCTTCAGGTTGTTCTTCAGGTTATTCTTCAGGTTATTCTTCAGGTTATTCTTCAGGTTATTCTTCAGATTATTCTTCAGGTTGTTCTTCAGGTTATTCTTCAGGTTATTCTTCAGGTTATTCTTCAGGTTATTCTTCAGGTTATTCTTCAGGTTATTCTTCAGGTTATTCTTCAGGTTATTCTTCAGGTTATTCTTTAGGTTATTCTTCAGGTTATTCTTCAGGTTATTCTTCAGGTTATTCTTCAGGTTGTTCTTTAGGTTTTACGAAAGGGAGGATGGACTTTTGTTTACACCCATATAGCTATGATATATGTGGTTAGCCAATTAATTAGTTTATGAATTGTGGGTAACAATCACTCTGTATGTTTACTTTTCAGGACAGTGTAATGTTACCAAAAGTTACCAACAAAATATGTACGTTTAATTACACTTCCTGAATGAACTGAATGGGAACCTGAAATAACCCCTTGTTCCTGTCTGATGTGACCACGTTAGGTGCGTTGGGGAGAGAAGGGCTCTACAGAGGAAGGGGCGCGGCTGGAGAAGGCTAAGAATGCTGTAGTGTCTGTTCCTGAGGAGGAGGAAGAGCCCATGATGGCCAAACGGGCCCCCAAACCCACCCCCACATACCACCAGCACCCAGAGTCCAAATGGTATACCCCTATAAAGGTAGGTTCAAGATGATGTCCCAAATGGGGAGCTTATTCCCTTTTAATGATCTTGTTTTGGTCAGAGCCTGATGAGGCCCAGCCAGTTGGAGATGGCTTCCGGAAGCTTGGTTTCACTATTGTTTTCACTTCACCGATTCTATTGTTTACGTTGTGAATAGCGAAGTTGTGGATTCTATACAACTGTTAGTGACAGTATCTTTATTTTCCATTGTCTCTGATTGTGAAACATTTTACATAGATAAATACAGAGATATGCCATGAGTAAATGTTCAAGCACAGTCCTTTCTCTTCCTGTATTCAGGGTCGTCTGGATGCCCTGTGGGCTTTACTGAGGCGGCAGTATGACCGAGTTTCCCTCATGAGACCGACCACTGCAGACAAGGTAAGCCACTGCAAATAACCGCTGAGGTTCAACCCAAACCCATAACCCACAATCACATAAAACCAGCTACGAGAACCAAAACTGACTGAAACGGATCATATCATAGCCATCATCAGCAGTAGTAACGGTGATCTCTTGGCCTGTGGGGTTTCAGTCCTTGAACCACTCTACGTTATGGACCCCAGGAAGAATTGCTGTCATCATGGCTTCAGCCAATGGGGATCTGTATAAACACTAAAGATTAAGTAGCCGTTTCCCGGACACATATTAAGCCTTTTGCTGGACAATGGAGATTCTTCATTAAAAGTGCTTTTAGGCTTAATCTGTGTCCAGGAAACCGGTCCTTTGAACCGGTCCTTTGACTCCATTGAATCTCTATTGTGCAGGATAGGCTTAATCTGTGAAACTGGCCCTAGATGTACAGTACGATAGAGACAGGGTAGTGTGAGTCAGTTGTTTTAGTTTGTGAGTGTGGTTCAGAGGGAGGAAGTTGACTGGAACGTGTTGTTAGCGTTGTGTTGCTGTAACCTAATGGGGGTCAACAGCAGCTGCAAACTGGCACAGCAACAGCAACAGGATGTGATGTTTGACAGGCATGGCTCAATATGGAGAACTCTACTGAACTACTCTGAACTCTCAACAACCACATCCTCTACATCTCTCTCTCTCTCTCTCTCTCTCTCTCTCTCTCTCTCTCTCTCTCTCTCTCCTCTCTCTCTCTCTCTCTCTGTACCTCTCGCCTCTCTCTCTCTCTCTAGTCTCTCGTCTCTTCTCTCTCTCTCTCTCTCTCTCTCCTCTCTCTCCTCTCTCTCTCTCCCTCTCTCTCTCCTCTCTCTCTCTCTCTCTCTCTCTCTCTCTCTCCTCTCTCTTTTTCTTTCTCTCTCTCCCATCGACCATCAGTGTCCTGTCCTCTATGTGTTTAATTCTGGAGACCTCCTGTCTTTACCTCAGATCTAGATTGTTTGCCCATACCGTGCAGCCCTACGTGGCAGTGGGGAAATGATCTGAAATTAGTGAGGAAATTAAGAAATGGATGAATATGCAAATCAAAATTGGGTGAAGTTGAATTAACATATAAACAATCAGTGAGAGAGACCCATTGAAATCACTAGAGTGTATGTGTTGCCACCCTAGGGTCACGCACTACTAAAATACTGTGATATTTTGCCCATATCACCCAACCCTAAATAACAGTAACAGTAACAGTAGCAGTAACAGTAACAGTAGTAGTAACAGTAGCAGTAACAGTAACAGTAGCAGTAGTAGTAACAGTAGCAGTAACAGTAGCAGTAGCAGTAACAGTAACAGTAACAGTAACAGTAACAGTAACAGTAACTGTAACAGTAACAGTAACAGTAACTGTAGCAGTAGCAGTAACAGTAGCAGTAACAGTAACAGTAACAGTAACAGTAACTGTAGCAGTAACAGTAGTAGTAACAGTAACAGTAAGACAGTACAGTAGCAGTAGCAGTAGCAGTAACAGTAACAGTAACAGTACTTAGCAGTAGCAGTACAGTAAACAGTAACTGTAGTAGCAGTACAGTAACAGTAACAAGTAACAGTAGACAGTAGCAGTAACAGTAAGCAGTAGCAGTAGCAGTAGCAGTAACAGTAACAGTAGTAGTAACAGTACAGCAGTAGTAACAGTAGAGTAACAGTAACAGTACAGTACAGTAACAGTAACTGTAACGTACAGTAGCAGTAACCAGTAACAGTAACTACAGTAACAGTAACAGTAACAGAACAGTAACAGTAACAGTAAGTACAGTAACAGTAACAGTAACAGTACACAGTACTGTAGCAGTAACAGTAGCAGTAACAGTAACAGTAACAGTACAGTAACAGTAGCAGTAGCAGTAACAGTAACAGTAGAAACCCAGTAACAGTAACTGTAGCAGTAGTCAGTAACAGTAGAACAGTAACTGTAACATAACGTATAACAGTACAGTAGCAGTAGCAGTAACAGTAACAGTAACAGTAGCAGTAGCAGTCAGTCAGTAACATAGTACAGTAAACAGTAAACAGTACAGTAGTCAGTAGCAGTAGCGTAAGTAACAGTAACAGTAACAGTAACAGTAACAGTACATAGTAGCAGTAACAGTAACAGTAACAGTAACTGTAGCAGTAACAGTAGAGTAGTAACAGTACATGTACATAGCAGTAACAAGTAGCAGTACAGTACTAAGTAACAGTAACAGTAGCAGTAGCAGTAACAGTAACAGTAACAGTAGCAGTAACAGTACAGTAGCAGTAGCAGTACAGTAAGTAACAGTAACATTAACTGTAGCAGTACAGTAGCAGTACATAACAGTAGCAGTAGCAGTAGCAGTAAACAGTAGCAGTAACAGTATAGCAGTAACAGTAGACAGTAACAGTAACAGTAACAGTACAGTACAACAGTAACAGTAACTGTAGCAGTAGCAGTAACAGTAACAGTAACAGTGATACAGTAGCAGTAAACAGTAACAGTAACCAGTAACATAGTACAGTAGCAGTAACAGTAACAGTAACAGTAACAGTAAACAGTAGCTAGCAGTAGCAGTAACAGTAACAGTACAGTAACAGTAACAGTAGCAGTAACAGTAACAGTAGCAGTAGCAGTAAGCAGTAACATAACTGTAGCAGAAAGCAGTAGCAGTAGCAGTAACAGTAACAGTACAGTAACAGTAGCAGTAACAGTAACACGAAAGCAGTAACAGTACAGTAACAGTAGCAGAAACAGTAATAACAGTACAGAACAGTAACAGTATAGACAGTAACAGTACAGTAAGACAGTAACAGTAGCAGTAACAGTAGCAGTAACAGTAACAGTAGCAGTAACAGTAGCAGTCAGTACGTAACAGTAGTACGTAGCAGTAAGCAGTACACAGTAACAGTAGCAGTAACAGTACAGCAAGTAGCAGTAACAGTAGCAGTAACAGTAGCAGTAACAGTAGTACAGTACAGTAGCAGTAACAGTAGCAGTACAGTAACAGTAGCAGTAAAGTCAGTAGCAGTAACAGTAACAGTAACAGTAGCAGTAACAGTAGCAGTAACAGTACAGTAGCAGTAACGTAGATAACAGTACAGTAGCAGTAACAGTAACAGTAGAAGCGTACAGTAGCAGTAGCAGTAACAGTAACAGTACAGTAGCAGTAACAGTAACAGTAGCAGTAACAGTCAGTAACAGTAACAGTAACATAGTAAGACAGTAACAGTAAACAGTAACAGTAACAGTAGTAAAACAGGTAACAGTAGCAGTACAGTAACAGTAACAGTAACAGTAGCAGTAACAGTAACAGTAGCAGTAGTACAGTAACAGTAGCAGTAACAGTACAGTAACAGTAACAGTAGCAGTAACAGTTAAAAAAAGTACCGTAACAGTAACAGTAACAGTAACAGTAGCAGTAGAGTAACAGTAGCAAGTAACAGTAACAGTAGAAGTAACAGTAGCAGTACAGTAACAGTAATACAGTAACAGTAACAGAAAACAGTACAGTACAGTAACAGTACAGTAGCAGTAACAGTAACAGTAACAGTAACAGTAACAGTAACAGTAACAGTAACAGTAGCAGTAACAGTAAGCAGTAAGCAGTAAGTAACAGTAACAGTAGCAGTAACAGTAGAAGTAACAGTAGCAGTAGTAACAGTAGCAGTAACAGTAACAGTAAAGTAACATAGCATAGCAGTAACAGTAACAGTAACAGTAACAGTAGCAGTACAACAGTAACAGTAACATAGCATACAGTAACAGTTAACATAACAGTAACAGTAGTAACAGTCACAGTAGCAGTAACAGTAGCAGTAACAGTAAGAGTAACAGTAACAGTAACAGTAGCAGTAGTAGTAACAGTAGCAGTAACAGTAGCAGTAACAGTAACAGTAACAGTAACAGTAGCAGTAACAGTAACAGTAACAGTAGCAGTAACAGTAACAGTAGAAGTAACAGTAGCAGTAGCAGTAACAGTAACAGTAGAAGTAACAGTAGCAGTAGCAGTAACAGTAACAGTAACAGTAACAGTAACAGTAGCAGTAACAGTACCGTAACAGTAGTAGTAACAGTAACAGTAGCAGTAGAAGTAACAGTAACAGTAACAGTAACAGTAACAGTAGCAGTAACAGTAACAGTAGAAGTAACAGTAGCAGTAGCAGTAACAGTAACAGTAACAGTAAATGTAGCAGTAGCAGTAACAGTAACAGTAACAGTAGCAGTAGCAGTAACAGTAACAGTAACAGTAGCAGTAACAGTAACAGTAACAGTAGTAGTAGTAACAGTCACAGTAGCAGTAACAGTAACAGTAACAGTAACAGTAACAGTAACAGTAGCAGTAGCAGTAGCAGTCACAGTAGCAGTAACAGTAGCAGTAACAGTAACAGTAACAGTAGCAGTAACAGTAACAGTAACAGTAACAGTAACAGTAGCAGTAACAGTAACAGTAGAAGTAACAGTAGCAGTAACAGTAACAGTAGCAGTAACAGTAGCAGTAGCAGTAACAGTAACAGTAACAGTAACAGTAACAGTAGCAGTAACAGTAGCAGTAACAGTAACAGTAGCAGTAACAGTAACAGTAGAAGTAACAGTAGCAGTAACAGTAACAGTAACAGTAACAGTAGCAGTAACAGTAACAGTAACAGTAGCAGTAACAGTAACAGTAACAGTAACAGTAGCAGTAACAGTAACAGTAACAGTAAAAGTAACAGTAACAGTAGCAGTAACAGTAACAGTAACAGGTACAGTAACAGTATAATTTAGCGGAATATACTCCGAAGACTAGGAGGTGCTGAGTTTCTCTGTCTCTCTCTGTCTGTCTGTCTCTCTCACTCTGTCTGTCTCTCTCTGTCTGTCTGTCTCTCTCTGTCTGTTTATCAGTCTCTCTCTCTTCCTCTAGCTCAATCAACCTCATCAGAAAGCACTGACTTATTTTTTATTACAATCACTGAAAAAATATATAAACTCAACATCCAACACTTTTACTGACTTACAGTTCACATAAGGAATCAGTCAATTAAAATAAATTAATTAGGCCCTAATCTATGGATTTCACATGACTAGCAATACAGATGTGCATATATTGGTCACATATAACTTAAACAAAAGGTACGGGCATGGATCAAAAAACCAGTCAGTATATGGTGTGACCAACATTTGCCTCAATCAGCACGACACATCTCCCTTGAATAGAGTTGATCAGGCTGTTGATTGTAGACTGTGAAATGTTGTCCCACTCCTCTTCAATGGCTGTGCAAAGTAGCTGGATATTGGCGGGAACTGGAACACGCTGTCGTACACCTTGATCCAGGGCATCCCAAACATGCTCAATGGGTGAGATATCTAGTGAGTATGCAGGCCATGGAAGAACTGGGACATTTTCAGATTCCAGGAATTGTGTACAGATCCTTGCGACATGGGGCTGTGCATTATCATGCTGAATCATGAGGTGATGGATGAATGTAACAATGGGTCTCAGAATCTCGTCACGGTATCCATGAAGAGCACACTTCTCCAGCGTGCCAGTGGCCATCGAAGGTGAGCATTTGCCTACTGAATTATTTTACGATGCCGAAACTGCGGTCAGGTCAAGACCCTGGTGAGGATGACAATCACGCAGATGAGCTTCCCTGAGACGGTTTCTGACTGTTTGTGCAGAAATTCTTCAGTTGTGCAAACACACAGTTTCATCAGCAGTCCGGGTGGCTGGTCTCAGACGATCCCGCAGGTGAAGAAGACGGATTTGGAGGTCCTGGGCTGGCGTGGTTAAACACGGTCTGCAGTTTTGAAGCCGTTTGGACGTACTGCCAAATTCTCTAAAACGATATTGGAGGTGGCTTATGGTAGAGAAATGAACATTAAATGATCTGGCAACAGCTCTGGTGGACATTCTTGCAGTCAGCGTGCCAATTGCACGCTCCATCAAAACTTGAGACATCTATGGCATTGTGTTGTGTGACAAAACTGCACATTTTAGAGTGGCCTTTTATTGTCCACAGCACAAGGTGCACCTGTGTAATGATCATACTGTTTAATCAGCTTCTTGACATGCCACACCTGTCAGGTGGATGGATTATCTTGTCAAAGGAGAAATTCTCACTAACAGGGATGTAATCAAATTTGTGCCCAACATTTTTGTGAAAAAATGCTTTTAATTTCAGCTCATGAAACATGGGACCAACACTTTACATGTGTTTATATTTTTGTTCAGTGTAGATCTTGCCTCTCCCTAAACAGCAGGAAGCAGCTTGTACAGTCAACTTTCCTGCCAGTTCTTGACTATGGTGACATAATATACCAGAATGCAGCAGCCACTACTCTTAATCCTTTGGATTCTGTCTACAATAGCGCCCTTCGCTTTATCACAGGTGACAGTTTTAATAGTCACCACTGCATCCTGTATCAAAAAGGTCGTCTGGTCCTCATTAAAGTCTCAGTAGATCACTTCACTATTCCCTTTTCTGTTTACAAAGCTCTACTACACAAGCTTCCGACTTACCTAACTTTGTTGTTGAAGTATAAAAACATGAGATACCAAACCCCGCTCACAGGGGTTGGTTAACTCTCGAGGTTCCTCGGGTCTCCACCAAGTTAGGTAAATCCACTTTTAGTTTTAATGCACCTCACTGCTGGAACAATTAGCAGAACTCATTACAACTGGATGTTCTGGTGCTGCTCGGGCAGTTTAGGCTGTTGATTGAGGGCCTATTAGCTGAGCTGATTTCCTTAAATGTTGTGTTTTGTTTTACGTTGTATTTGGTTGTTGTATTGCTTTGATCAGGGCACCAGGAGAATGAGACCCTGGTCTCAATGGGTCTTTCCTGAATGAATAAAGAATAAATCAATAAATAATACTGGGAGTCAGTAGTTTTCACCGCCAAAGAAATGATTTACTTCAAGTCAAGAGATGTCATGGTGTTTGGTAAACATTTGTGATGATGTGGCTCAGTGAATGAGATCACTCAGGCAGATAAATAAACCATTTGTCTTAGGTTTACCGGCAGCTGTGGGTGTTGTGTCTTCACCCATGGGAAATAGCTAACCTGTGTAATGAAGTGGCTAATACACTGATTGTGTAAACAAAACTCCAGTACATGTTATTTGTCCTTTCCTGATTTCACAGTTAAATGGAACGAAGTGATTGCTAACCAAACCACATCCTGGTGACGAGTTGTCATGAGTTACCAGACATACAGATGGACAGACATACATGAGAGTACTGTTTCCGCTCCTTGTCCCTCCCTGGTATCCTTTCAGATGCAAACCTTGGCGCTGTCTTTCAAGTCCCTGATCAAGTCTGTGGCAAGGTGCTACCATAAGGTATCAAAATCTGAGTAGTTCCAGGAAAACTGGTAGCAGGCAGGTAGGGGAGGGAGGGAGGGAGGGAGGGAGGGGAGAGTCCCAGGCAAACTGATGGCAGGCAGGGGAGAGAGACAGGGGAGAGTCCCAGGCAGACTGATGGCAGACAGGGGAGAGAGACAGGGGAGAGTCCCAGGCAGACTGATGGCAGACAGGGGAGAGAGACAGGGGAGAGTCCCAGGCAGACTGATGGCAGGCAGGGGAGAGAGACAGGGGAGAGTCCCAGGCAGACTGGTGGCAGGCAGGGGAGAGAGACAGGGGAGAGGGAGGACGGGAGGGGGCGGTGGTCTTTGATGGCCGACAGCAAGCCCCCGGGGTCATGAATGTTTCAGCGGGCTGATCGGCAGTGCAGGGTTACAAGGACTCATACAGGTGTAAGGAAGCAGGTTGTCACAAACATCTGTTCAGCATGGGGACCTCAGGGTCTTTCCCTCGCTCCCTTCTCCCTCCATCCGTCTATCCCTCCTCCCTCCCTCCTTCCCTCCAGGCTGCTGCAGTGAAGAGAGAGGGGGAAGAGAATGAGGGAGAGAGAAATAGAGCAAAGAGAGAGGGCCCCAGGACCGCGGCTGGGGAGAGAAAGAAAGACAGAGAGGGTGGAGGGAAATGGAGAGAGAGAGAGGGGAAAACGAACAGCTAGTTTTTTGGTCTCACATTTAGCGCCCGAGGGCGTGCAACACCAAAGGTAGAGCGGGGGTTTGCCACAGCTGTGGTGCAGCTCTCGCCCCGGGGCAGGGGAGCAGAGATCTGATGTTGTTTGACTGTGTTGTCGTGGAGACCGGGGAGACAGGGAGCCACTTCAGAGCCAAGTTAGCAACCCAACATCTGCCGCTAAGTTTTAGCCCTGTTAGGGATCCACTGGGAACAGCAGGTAGAGAAAGAGAGTGAGGGAGGGAGGGAGGGAGGGAGGGAAGGCTGGCCTTACTATGCTGGTGGTGTTGGGCCAGAATATATTAATGGATGGCGCACCAGACTGTAGCATGTTTTGATTGAACTCAGTGAAGATAAGGTACATTTTGAGAGTTCATATTATGGATTTGATTTTATGGTTTTCTGTCTGTTTTCATACAACTCTGGAAAATAGATAAAATAAATAAAAGGGAGCTTTACGAAGGAAACAGAAAGGAGCTTTACAGCACATTTCTCCCCTACTAGAAGGGAGCTTTACAGCACATTGCTCCCCTACTAGAAGGGAGCTTTACAGCACATTGCTCCCCTACTAGAAGGGAGCTTTACAGCACATTGCTCCCCTACTAGAAGAGTTTTAATGCACATCTCTCCCCTACTAGAAGGGAGTTTTAAAGCACATCTCTCCCCTACTAGAAGGGAGTTTTAAAGCACATCTCTCCCCTACTAGATGGGAGTTTTAATGCACATCTTTCCCCTACTAGAAGGGAGTTTTAATGCACATCTTTCCCCTACTAGAAGGGAGTTTTAAAGCACATCTCTCCCGTACTAGAAGGGAGATTTACAGCACATCTCTCCCCTACTAGAAGGGAGCTTTACAGCACATCTCTCCCCTACTAGAAGGGAGCTTTACAGCACATCTCTCCCCTACTAGATGGGAAGTTTTAAAATGCACATCTTTCCCCTACTAAGAAGGTAGTTTTAAATGCAACATCTTTCCCCTACTAGAAGGGGAGTTTTAAGCACTCTCTCCCGTCAGAAGGAGAGAATTAGCAGCACATTCCTCACCCTTACTAGAAAGGGAGATTTAAAAAGCACATCTCTCCCCTACTAGAAGTGAGTTTTAATGCACATCTCTCCCCCCCTACTAGAAGGGAGTTTAAACACACTCTCGTCCCCTACTAGGGGGAGCTTTACTGCACAGTCTCCTCCCCCTACGAGATGGGAAGTTTTTAGGGAG
>LR778270.1:46268128-46325628 GCA_902810595.1 Coregonus sp. 'balchen'
ATTTAAAAAAATAGGGGGTGTATTTACAATGGTGTTTGTTCTTCACTGGTTGCCCTTTTCTTGTGGCAACAGGTCACAAATATTGCTGCTGTGATGGCACACTGTGGTATTTCACCCAATCTAAATGTGATTTGTTTTCAAATTCTTTGTGGATCTGTGTAATCTGAGGGAAATATGTGTCTCTAATATGGTCATACATTTGGCAGGAGGTAAGGAAGTGCAGCTCAGTTTACACCTCATTTTGTGGGCAGTGTGCACATAGCCTGTATTCTCTTGAGAGCCAGGTCTGCCTACGGTGGCCTTTCTCAATAGCAAGGCTATGCTCACTGAGTCTGTACATAGTCAAAGCTTTCCTTAATTTTGGGTCAGTCACAGTGGGAAGGTATTCTGCCACTGTGTACTCTCTGTTTAGGGCCAAATAGCATTCCAGTTAGCTCCGTTTTTTTGGTTAATTCTTTCCAATGTGCCAAGTAATCTTTTTGTTTTCACATGATTTGGTTGGGTCTAATTGTGTTGCTGTCCTGGGGCTCTGTGGGGTCTGTTTGTGTTTGTGAACAGAGCCCCAGGACCAGCTTACTTAGGGGACTCTTCTCCAAGTTCATCTCTCTGTAGGTGATGGCTTTGTTGTGGAAGGTTTTGGAATCGCTTCCTTTTAAGTGGTTGTAGAATTTAACAGCTCTTTTCTGGATTTTGATAATTAGTGAGTATCGGCCTAATTCTGCTCTGCATGCATTATTTGGCGTTTAATGTTGTACACAGAGGATATTTTTGCAGAATTCTGCATGTCTCAATTTGGTGTTTGTCCCATTTTGTGAATTCTTGCTTGGTGAGCGGACCCCAGACCTCAACACCAAAAAGGGCAATAGGTTCTATAACTGATTCAAGTATTTTTCCTTTTGATGGCGTAGAAGGCCCTTCTTGCCTTGTTTCTCAGATCGTTCACAGCTTTGTGGAAGTAACCTGTGGTGCTGATGTTTAGGCTGAGGTATGTATAGTTTTTTGTGTGCTCTAGGGCAACGGTGTGTAGATGGAATTTGTATTTGTGGTCCTGGCAACTGGACCTTTTTTGGAACACCGTTATTTTTGTCTTACTGAGATTTACTGCCAGGGCCCAGGTCTGACAGAATCTGTGCAGAATATCTAGGTACTGCTGTAAGCCCTCCTTGGTTGGGGATAGAAGCACCAGATTATCTCTCTCTCTCTCTCTCTCTCTCTCTCTCTCTCTCTCTCTCTCTCTCTCTCTCTCTCTCTCTCTCTCTCGCTCACTCTCTTCCTCTCTCTCAATTCAATTCAATTCAATTCAATTCAATTCAATAGACTTTATTGACATGGCAAGTTAAATTACTTACATTGTCAAATTTTACATATAACCAAAATGGTGGGACCAACAGCAATAATAATCTCTCTCTCTCTCTCTCTCTCTCTCGCTCTATATCATCTAGACTCTCTCTCTCTATATCTACTCTCTCTCTCTCTACATCTATCTCTCTCGCTCTCTCTCTCTCGCTCTCTCTCTCTATCTCGCTAGCTCTATCTCTCTCTCTCTCTCTCTCTCTCTCTCTCTCTCTCTCTCTCTGCCTCGCTCTCTATCTCCCTCTCTCCGTCTGTCTCTCTCTCTGCCGCTCTCTTTTCTCTCTGCCTCTCTCTCTCTCTCTTTTTGTCTCTTTCAGAAAAAGCTTTTCTCCTGTTCTCACTGTCTATTAAATAATGATTATATAAATTACTCTATTTATATATTACACACACACACACACACACACACTATATTAGCGGTGTTACAGGGAGGAAAATATGTGATACATTTTTCATCAGCTTCCATTGTTTCCTTTGTGAGTAAAGTTTTCTCTGCAGGCTGGCTGGATGGAACAAGGCTCAGTGGAGGCCAGGGCCCGTATCCACAGAGCGTCTCAGAGTAGAACATTGGTTGCTGAGAAGATACATTTTACTCTTAGTCTTAAGGTATGCATGATGCCTCTTTAGTCAGAAGAGTCCACTACAGTCTACAGATATTTAAGAGACCTCATGAGCTGTCGTAACCAGTTAAGAGTTACCAGCAGGTGTCTTGATAATAGAACAATGCAGTCAGTGGTTTTCTGCTCCACATGCAATTGCTTTGGAGTTGTAAAAATAATGTTTTGATATTTCTGTTTTGAAATGATCAATTCCATAAATAATCTAGACCTACATAGAACAGTAGGCCTTCTCTCTAGCACTTTTGAAAATTATTTCACAAAAGCCTATTTCACATGGCATGCCTAAATACATGTAAGCACCAGGCTAATAAATAAACACATTTTTCTTTAGATTATGTAATTACCTACACCATGTTATTTCAATGTATCCCTTTGGAGCACAACATCACATTTGCAACTCCAATACAGACACAGGAGAGGCGAAGGTCGAGAGTCATGCGTCCTCTGAAACACAACCGAGCCACACTTTTTGACACGGGTGCCCGCTTAACCCGGAAGCCAGCCGCACGAACGTGCTGGAGGAAACACCGTACACCCGAGTCAGCGTGCACTGCACCCAGCCCACCACAGGAGTCACTAGTGCACGATTGGACAATAACATCCCTGCCGGCCAAATCCTCCCCTACCCTGGACGGCGCTGGGCCAATTATGCACCGCCCCATTGGTCTCCCGGTCGCGGCCGGCTGCGACAGAGCCTGGACACTAGTGGCACAGCTAGCACTGCGATGCAGTGCCTTAGACCACTGCGCCACTCGGGAGGCCCTTGGTTAAGATGTTTTACCATTGCAACATGACATGTACAGTCACATTCACCGTGGTTGTCTGAAGCCTGCTGTAGAGTTCACAGCTGGAGATGCCTCATTGTGATTCCACATACTTGCAACAATGTCAATGAGCGTCATCAATATATTTCCTTTACGGTACCTCAAACTGTCATGATTACCAGCTGAGATAAACTTTTATGAGTGGATTTTACTCCTGGCTCAGAGTTTGTCTGGGCAGTGTCTTAACATATCTGAGCTGGGAGTTATTTATTCTTTAAAAAAAAGGTTTTAACAGGATTCCTAGGACCTAGTCTGAGATGCTTTGTGGATATGGGCCCTGGACCCCCCAGCCACATCACATCTGATGACTGTGTGTGTGTGTGTGTGTGTGTGTGTGTGTGTGTGTGTGTGTGTGCCCCTTGCTGTGCCAATCAGTTAGGAGTGTGTGTGTATGGAATATTGGGAGGGACAATGCAAATAGTCCGGGTAGCCATGATTAGCTGTTCAGGAGTCTAATGGCTTGGGGGTAGAAGCTGTTAAGAAGCCTTTTGGGACCTAGACTTGGCGCTCCGGTACCGCTTGCCGTGCGGTAGCAGAGAGAACAGTCTATGACTAAGGTGGCTGGAGTCTTTGACCATTTTTAGGGCCTTCCTCTTGGTGTAGAGGTCCTGGATGGCAGGTAGCTTGGCCCCATGTGATGTACTGGGCCGTACGCACTACACTCTGTAGAGCCTTGCGGTCGGAGGCCGAGCAGTTGCCATACCAGGCGGTGATGCAACCAGTCAGGATGCTCTCGATGGTGCAGCTGTAGAACTTTTTGAGGATCTGAGGACCCATGCCAAATCTTTTCAGTCTCCTGAAGGGGAGTAGGCTTTGTTGTGCCGTCTTCATGACTGTCTTGGTGTGTTTGGACCATGATAGTTCGTTGGTGATGTGGACACCAAGGAATTTGAAGCTCTCAATCTGTTCCACTACTGCCCCGTCGTTGAGAATGGGGGCGTGCTCAGTCCTCTTTTGTTCCTGTAGTCCACAATCATCTCCATTGTCTTGATCAATTTGAGGGAGAGGTTGTTATCCTGGCACCACATTGCCAGGTCTCTGACCTCCTCCCTATAGGCTGTCTCATTGTTGTCGGTGATCAGGCCTCCCACTGTTGTGTCGTCTGCAAACTTAATGATGGTGTTGGAGTCGTGCCTGGCCATGCAGTCATGGGTGAACATGAGTACAGGAGGGGACAGAGCACGCACCCTTGAGGGGCCCCCGTGTTGAGGATCAGTGTGGCAGATGTGTTGTTACCTACCCTTATCACCTGGGGGCGGCCCGTCAGGAAGTCCAGGATCCAGTTGCAGAGGAAGGTTTTTAGTCCCAGGGTCCTTAGCTTAGTGATGAGCTTTGAGGGCATTATGGTGTTGAACACTGAGCTGTAGTCAATTAACAGCATTCTCACGTAGGTGTTCCTCTTGTCCAGGTGGGAAAGGGCAGTGTGGTAGGCTTGTGTCACTAGGCAGCTCGCAGCTGTGCTTCCCTTTGTAGTCTGTAATAGTTTGCAAGCCCTGCCACATCTGACGAGTGTCGGAGCCCGTGTAGTATGATTCAATTCTAGTCCTGTATTGACTCTTTGTCTGTTTGATGGTTCGTCGGAGGGCATAGCGGGATTTCTTATAAGCGTCCGGAGTGCAATAGAGATTGCATCATCTGTGGATATGTTGGGGCGATATGCAAATTGGAGTGGGTCTAGGGTTTCTGGGATAATGGTGTTGATGTGAGCCATGACCAGCCTTTCAAAGCAATTTATGGCTACAGACGTGAGTGCTACGGGTTGGTAGTCATTTAGGCAGGTTATCTTAGTGTTCTTGGGCACAGGGACTATGGTGGTCTGCTTGAAATATGTTGGTCTTACAGACTCGGTCAGGGAGAGGTTGAAAATGTCAGTGAAGACACTTGCCAGTTGGTCAGCGCATGCTCAGAGTACACGTCCTGGTAATCCGTCTGGCCCTGTGGCCTTGTGAATGTTGACCTGCTTAAAAGTCTTACACATAGTCATCCGGAACAGCTGATGCTCTCATGCATGCTTCAGTGTTGCTTGCCTCGAAGCGAGCATAGAAGTGAGTTAGCTTGTCTGGCAGGCTTGTGTCACTAGGCAGCTCGCAGCTGTGCTTCCCTTTGTAGTCTGTAATAGTCTGCAAGCCCTGCCACATCTGACGAGTGTCGGAGCCCGTGTAGTACGATTCAATCTTAGTCCTGTAATGACTCTTTGCCTGTTTGATGGTTCGTTGGAGGGCATAGCGGGATTTCTTATAAGCGTCCGGGTTAGAGTCCCGCTCCTTGAAGGCGGCAGCTCTACCCTTTAGCTCAGTGCAGATGTTGCCTGTAATCCATGGCTTCTGGTTGGGGTATGTACGTACGGTCACTGTAGGGATGACGTCATCGATGCACTTATTGATGAAGCCAGTGACTGGTGTGGTGTACTTCTCAATGCCATCGGAAGAATCCCGGAACATATTCCAGTCTGTGCTAGCAAAACAGTCCTGTAGCTTAGCATCTCCATCATCTGACCAATTCCTTATTGACCGAGTCACTGGTGCTTCCTGCTTTAGTTTTTGCTTATAAGCAGGAATCAGGAGGATATAATTTTGGTCAGATTTGCCAAATGGAGGGTGAGGGAGAGCTTTGAACGTGTCTCTGTGTGTGGAGTAAAGGTGGTCTAGAGTTTTTTTTTCTTCCTGTGGTTGCACATTTAACATGCTGGTAGAAATTAGTTAGAACAGATTTAAGTTTCCCTGCATTGACGTGACTTTGAATACAACAATTCATAATCACTCATACACTACCGGTCAAAAGTTTTAGAACACCTACTCATTCAAGGGTTTTTCTTTATTTTTACTATTTTCTACATTGTAGAATAAAAGTGAAGACATCAAAACTATGAAATAACACATATGAAATCATGTAGGAACCAAAAAGTGTTAAACAAATCAAAATATATTTTATATTTGATTCTTCAAATAGCCACCATTTGCCTTGATGACAGCTTTGCACACTCTTGGCATTCTCTCAACCAGTTTCACCTGGAATGCTTTTCCAATAGTCTTGAAGGAGTTCCCACATATGCTGAGCACTTGTCGGCTGCTTTTCATTCACTCTGCGGTCCGACTCATCTCAATTGGGTTGAGGTTGGGTGATTGTGGAGGCCAGGTCATCTGATGCAGCACTCCATCACTCTCCTTCTTGGTAAAATAGCCCTTATGCACATAGTTTTATAAGCACGCACGCACGCACGCACGCACACACACACACACACACACACACACACACACACACACACACACACACACACACACACACACACACACACACACACACACACACACACACACACACACACACACACACACACACTCCTTCTCCTTCATCAGTATGACAGCCAGTAAGTGACCTCTGCTTCTGTTTCTCCTCTTGATCTGGTTCACTATTCAGACAGAGGTTCTGTTTCTCCTCCTGGTCTGGTTCACCATCCAGACAGAGGTTGTGTTTCTCCTCCTGGTCTGGTTCACCATCCAGACAGAGGTTGTGTTTCTCCTCCTGGTCTGGTTCACTATCCAGACAGAGGTTTTGCCTACAGATGTAGGATCTTACTTTGAGCCAGTTTGCTACAGCAGAACAATAATCCTGCAGCAACAGAAAATGTGAATTATTATGTGGATTATAATTAATTAACCCTTTAGATCAGGGGTGTCAACCTCATTCCACAGAGGGCCGAGTGTCTGCGGGTTTTTGACCTAGACAACCAGCTGGGGGGGATTTCCTTACTAATTAGTGACTTGAATTCATCAATCATGTCCAAGGGAGGAGCGAAACCCAGCAGACAGTCGGCCCTCCGGGGAATGGGTTGGACACATGATCTAGATGCTGAATGTGCAGTATTTACTACAGTATATCCACTGAGCTAGGGGCAGGTGTGGAATAACCCTTTAGATGCTGAATGTGCAGAATATCCTGCAGTATATCCACGTGTGGATTTGGAATTTGACATCAGGGTATCATCTCTTCCATATTTATATGTTTCTTCTCTCTCTCTCTCTCTCTCTCTCTCTCTCTCTCTCTCTCTCTCTCTCTCTCTCTCTCTCTCTCTCTCTCTCTCTCTCTCTCTCTCTCTCTCCCCCCTCCCCCTCTCTCTCGTTCTCCCCCCCTCTCTCTCTTTCTCTACCCCCCTCTCTCTTTCTCTCCCCCCCCCTCTCTCTCTCTCTCTAATTTATCTCTCTATCTCTCCCTCAGGTTGCCATGCATCCTGTTCAGTGTGCTCAGGGCCGAGCCAGCAGGAGTGTGTGTCGTGTTCTGACCCGTCTCACCTTCCCAGAGATGGACTCTGTGTCCCGGACTGTGGACCAGGCTACTACACACAACAAAGAACCTGTTATGGTGAGCATCGAACCCATTGGGACTGTTTCCCCAGACACAGATTAAGCCTCGTCTTGAACAAAAAAGCATGGTCAATTGAGAATCTCCATCGAAATAACTTTTTACACCATTACTAGGCTTAATGTGTGTCAGGAAACCTGCCCATCAAATTAGAATGACTGGAACCTGTTATGGTGAGCATTAGACCATAGAGTTATAATATCTACATTCCCATTGGTTTAGGTCAACGTTCCGTGGTGAGTTGACCGGCGGCCATATTGAGTTATTTGAATTCTGTAGTTACTGTTTCTTAAAAACCGCTCTTAAAGCCATCTTCCTCATCTTTGTTTTTGGTAGAGGTTACACACAATTATATAATATCTCACTGGAAGTTATTTGTCAAAGACTTGTTAACCAACAAATGTAGGTGCAGCAGTGTGTGACTGCAAGGAAAATGACTATTACAGATTGTGTTTCATAAGGTTTAGGGCAGAGATGGGCAACTGCCGGCCACGCGGCCCGCGGCCCTCCTTTTTGTAGGCGCGCGGACCGATAAAAAAACGTACTGTTGAGAGTTAGAATAATAGAATACACAAGGTGCCATTTAGAAATGTTGTGCATCAGCAGTCACTCAATTAGTCCATGTCAGCTAAAATGTTTCAGATTGGTAAATTAGTCTAGCGGCCAGCTATCTAAACTTGTAGTAAGCATGGTTGAATTTCCAACCAGGGTGGAGCCCATTGATCATCAGTTGTCATATTAAAAACTGCAAACATTTGCCTCCACCCCTATGGCAAAATGTGTAGAATTGCAGGAAATTCACTTTAAAACATACTTTTTTTTCTCCTCCTCGCTATGATGAGGGGAGTTGCTAAAATGCTCACGAGGTGGGGGGTGGGGGTGTGGATGTGGGTATGCAGACCCACGAGCCACTGCGGACCCTCATGATGAGTTTCGTTTTTTTGTGGCCCTCACCCCCATCAAAGTTGCCCTTCCCTGGCTTAGGGCCCAGTGTGTACCACATATAGTTTTTATATGAAGTGATCTAGAGGTGAAGGTTTTGTTCATTTCTCTTTTATTTTCTGTAACCCACCAGAGTTTAGTCAGCCTCCCCCACGTCGCGACTAAAGTGGCTAGTCAGCACTCCGCACACTGATCATTACAACCAAAACAAAACAAACTGTTTTTAATTACACTTTATCGTTATCTTAACGAGGATCCACATCTCCTAAAATAAACCACATGAATATCAATTGTTTCTCATTTGAAAGAAAAGCATAGAAAAGAGTGGTAGAACGCAGCAGAAATAAATCCCTTCTGGGCCTTGAGCTGAGTGAGGAGCTGGTCCCACATGGCACCCTATGCCATATTTAGTGCACTACTTTTAACCAGGGCACATGGGGGAAGAGGGAATGTAGAAAATAGGGTGCCATTTGGGACGCAGGGAGGGAGTTATCCTCCGGTTGAGATGGGCCATTCTCTTCAAAGTTCTGAAGGATCTATAGGAACATGGAGATATAACCTAACCTTTCCTGGTTAGTGTTTCCCTTTCCTGGTTAGTGTTTCCCTTTCCTGGGTAGTGTTTCCCTTTCCTGGTTAGTGTTTCCCTTTCCTGGTTAGTGTTTCCCTTTCCTGGTTAGTGTTTCCCTTTCCTGGTTAGTGTTTCCCTGCCTTTCCTGGTTAGTGTTTCCCTTTCCTGGTTAGTGTTTCCCTGCCTTTCCTGGTTAGTGTTTCCCTTTCCTGGTTAGTGTTTCCCTTTCCTGGTTAGTGTTTCCCTTTCCTGGTTAGTGTTTCCCTTTCCTGGTTAGTGTTTCCCCTTTCCTGGTTAGTGTTTCCCTTTCCTGGTTAGTGTTTCCCTTTCCTGGTTAGTGTTTCCCTGCCTTTCCTGGTTAGTGTTTCCCTTTCCTGGTTAGTGTTTCCCTTTCCTGGTTAGTGTTTCCCTTTCCTGGTTAGTGTTTCCCTTTCCTGGTTAGTGTTTCCATTTCCTGGTTAGTGTTTCCCTTTCCTGGTTAGTGTTTCCCTTTCCTGGTTAGTGTTTCCCTTTCCTGGTTAGTGTTTCCCTTTCCTGGTTAGTGTTTCCCTTTCCTGGTTGTGTTGATGGGGGCTAAGCAAACTGCAGGGAAGGTTTGGGTTGAATCAACATCTTTGTGGTAGACAGGAGTTAAGGAGCTTGTTTGAACATGTTGGTATTTTGAATAAATGCCTTGTAGCTAGGGTATACTGTATATAGGCTTACAAGTTGATTATTTGGCATGGGCTTATTAACATACATTTGTACCAGTCTTTTGTTGGGGTAGTTAAATACTAAAGGTACGTTTGACTTAGGGTGTTTTCACACATAGTTTTGAGCTAATCAGAGTTGTATTATTTGTTACATAGATTTTTTTTCATTTGGTCCGCTTGGTTTCACATTTGTATTTGTATTTATTATGTATCCCCATTAGTTCCTGCCAAGGCAGCAGCTACTCTTCCTGGGCTTTATTATGGATCCCCATTAGTTCCTGCCAAGGCAGCAGCTACTCTTCCTAGTGTTTAATAAGGATCCCCAATTAACATACATTTGTACCAGTCTTTTGTTGGGGTAGTTAAATACTAAAGGTACGTTTGACTTAGGGTGTTTTCACACATAGTTTTGAGCTAATCAGAGTTGTATTATTTGTTACATAGAATTTTTTTCATTTGGTCCGCTTGGTTTCACATTTGTATTTGTATTTATTATGGATCCCCATTAGTTCCTGCCAAGGCAGCAGCTACTCTTCCTGGGCTTTATTATGGATCCCCATTAGTTCCTGCCAAGGCAGCAGCTACTCTTCCTAGTGTTTAATAAGGATCCCCAATAGTTTCTGTCAAGGCAGAAGCTACTCTTCCTGGGGTTTATTATGGATCCCCATTAGTTCCTGCCAAGGCAGCAGCTACTCTTCCTGGGGTTTAATAAGGATCCCCATTAGTTCCTGCCAAGGCAGCAGCTACTCTTCCTGGGGTTTATTATGGATCCCCATTAGTTCCTGCCAAGGCAGCAGCTACTCTTCCTGGGGTTTATTATGGATCCCCATTAGTTCCTGCCAAGGCAGCAGCTACTCTTCTTGGGGTTTATTATGGATCCCCATTAGTTCCTGCCAAGGCAGCAGCTACTCTTCCTGGGGTTTATTATGGATCCCCATTAGTTCCTGCCAAGGCAGCAGCTACTCTTCCTGGGGTTCAGCAACATTAAGGCAGTTCTACAATTTTAATAACATTACAATACATTCACAACAGATTTCACAACACATTAAGTGTGTTCTCTCAGGCCACTACTCTACTATCACATATCTACAATACAAAATCCATGTGTACCACAGGAGGCTGCTGAGGGGAGGACGGCTCATATTAATGGCTGGAACGATGCAAATGGAAGGGCGGAGGTGTGTGTTTCATGATTAACGACTCATGGTGTAATTGTAGTAACATACAGAAACTCAAGTCCTTTCGTTCACCCGACCTAGAATACCTCACAATCAAATGCCGGCCGTATTATCTCCCAAGATAATTTTCTTTGGTTATTATCACGGCCGGGTATATCCCCCCTCAAGCTGATACCACGACGGCCCTCAAAGAACTTCACTGGACTTTATGCAAACTGGAAACCACATATCCTGAGGCTGCATTTATTGTACCCGGGGATTTTAACAAAGCAAATTTGAGGACCAGGCTGACGAAATTCTATCAACATATCGACTGTTGTACACGGGCTGCTAAAATTCTCTACCATTGCTATTCCGGGATGGTTATAAAGCCCTCCCCCACCCTCCTTTCGGCAAATCTGACCACGACTCCATTTTGCTCCTCCCTTCCTATAGGCAAAAACTCAAACAGGAAGTACCCATGCTAAGGACTATTCAATGCAGATCTGACCAATCGGAATCCACGCTTCAAGATTGTTTTGATCACGCGGACTGGGATGTGTTCCATGTAGCTTGCAAAACTAATTTAGACGAATACACTGAAACCGTGACTGAGTTTATCAGGAAGAGTATAGAAGATGTTGTGCTCACTGTGACTATTAAAACCTACCCTAACCAGAAACCGTGGACAGATGGCAGCATTCGCACAAAACTGAAAGCGCCAACCTACTCACTCCACAAGGCAATTGAACAGGCAAAACATCAGTATAGAGACAAAGTGGAGTCGCAATTCAACGGCTCAGACACGAGACGTATGTGGCAGGGTCTACAGACAATCACGGACTACAAAAGGAAAACCAGCCACGTCGCCGACACCGACGTCTTGCTTCCGGACAAGCTAAACACCTTCTTCGCCCACTTTGAGGACAACACAGTGCCACCGACGCGGCCCATATAGAACAGCGCCGGAGAAGATGGCTGCCGTTTTACAGCCCTCTAACCATTTGTACTATTTTGTGTGTTTTTCCACGTTATTTGTAATTTATTTTGTACATAATGTTTCTGCCATCGTCTCTTATAACCAAAAAGAGCTTCTGGATATCAGGACAGCGATTATCACCTCGTATTGGACAAAGATTTTTTCTTCAACGAGGCGGCCGCGAAGGATATCATACAGACACCCGACAAGGCCCAAATCCCCGTCATTCGCGTGAGGAAGAGACGGAGATATCGTGGACGTAGATCGGGGTGCCTTGTAAGGATCCGACGGCGAGCGAAACTGCCTCTTCCATCAATCCTATTAGCCAATCTTCAATCATTGGATAACAAATTGGATGACCTAAGATTACGGTTATCCTACCAACGGGACATTAAAAACTGTAATATCCTATGTTTCACCGAGTCCTGGCTGAACGACGACATGGATAACATACAGCTAGCGGGCTATACGCTACATCGGCAGGATAGAACGGCTGACTCCGGTAAGACAAGGGGTGGCGGTCTGTGTATATTTGTAAACAACAGCTGGTGCACAAAATCCAATACTAAGGAAGTCTCGAGGTTTTGCTCGCCTGAGGTAGAGTATCTTATGATAAGCTGTAGACCACACTATTTACCAAGAGAGTTTTCATCTATATTTTTCATAGCTGTCTATTTACCACCACAAACCAATGCTGGCATTAAGATTGCACTGAATGAGTTGTACAAGGCCATAAATCAACAGGAAAACACTCATCCAGATGCAGCGCTCCTAGTGGCCGGGGACTTTAATGCAGGGAAACTTAAATCCGTTCTACCTAATTTCTACCAGCATGTTAAATGTGCAACCAGAGGAAAAAAAACTCTAGACCACCTTTACTCCACACACAGAGACGCATACAAAGCTCTCCCTCGCCCTCCATTTGGCAAATCTGACCATAACTCTATCCTCCTGATTTCTGCTTATAAGCAAAAACTAAAGCAGGAAGCACCACCGACTCGGTTAATAAAAAAGTGGTCAGATGACGCAGATGCTAAGCTACAGGACTGTTTTGCTAGCACAGACTGGAACATGTTCCGGGATTCTTCAGACAGCATTGAGGAGTACACCACATCAGTCACTGGCTTCATCAATAAGTGCATCGATGATGTCGCCCCACAGTGACCGTACGTACATACCCCAACCAGAAGCCATGGATTACAGGAAACATACGCACTAAGCTAAAGGGTAGAGCTGCCGCTTTCAAGGAACGGGACTCTAACCCGGACGCTTATAAGAAATCCCGCTATGCCCTCCGACGAACCATCAAACAGGCAAAGAGTCAATACAGGACTAAGATTGAATCGTACTACACTGGCTCTGACGCTCGTCGGATGTGGCAGGGCTTGAAAACTATTACAGACTACAAAGGGAAGCACAGCCGCGAGCTGCCCAGTGACACAAGCCTACCAGACGAGCTAAACCGCTTCTATGCTCGCTTCGAGGCAAGCAACACTGAAGTATGCATGAGAGCACCAGCTGTTCTGGATGACTATGTGATCACGCTCTCCGTAGCCGATGTGAGTAAGACTTTTAAGCAGGTCAACATTCACAAGGCCGCAGGGCCAGACGGATTACCAGGACGTGTACTCCGAGCATGTGCTGACCAACTGGCAAGTGTCTTCACTGACATTTTCAACATGTCCCTGACTGAGTCTGTAATACCAACATGTTTCAAGCAGACCACCATAGTCCCCGTGCCCAAGGACTCTAAGATAACCTGCCTAAATGACTACCGACCCGTAGCACTGACATCTGTAGCCATGAAGTGCTTTGAAAGGCTGATCATGGCTCACATCAACAGCATTATCCCAGAAACCCTAGACCCACTCCAATTTGCATACCGCCCCAACAGATCCACAGATGATGCAATCTCTATTGCACTCCACACTGCCCTTTCCCACCGGGACAAGAGGAACACCTACGTGAGAATGCTATTCATTGACTACAGCTCAGCATTCAACACCATAGTGCCCTCTAAGCTCATCACTAAGCTAAGGATCCTGGGACTAAACACCTCCCTCTGCAACTGAATCCTGGACTTCCTGACGGGCCGCCCCCAGGTGGTAAGGGTAGGTAACAACACATCTGCCACACTGATCCTCAACATGGGGGCCCCTCAGGGGTGCGTGCTCAGTCCCCTCCTGTACTCTCTGTTCACCCATGACTGCATGGCCAGGCACGACTCCAACACCATCATTAAGTTTGCCGACGACACAACAGTGGTAGGCCTGATCACCGACAACTATGAGACAGCCTATAGGGAGGAGGTCAGAGACCTGGCCGTGTGGTGCCAGGACAACAACCTCTCCCTCAACGTGACCAAGACAAAGGAGATGATTGTGGACTACAGGAAAAAAAAGAGGACTGAGCACGCCCCCATTCTCATCGACGGGGCTGTAGTGGAACAGGTTGAGAGCTTCAAGTTCCTTGGTGTCCACATCACCAACGAACTATCATGGTCCAAACACACCAAGACAGTCGTGAAGAGGGCACGACAAAGCCTATTCCCCCTCAGGAGACTGAAAAGATTTGGCATGGGTCCTCAGATCCTCAAAAAATTCTACAGCTGCACCATCGAGAGCATCCTGACTGGTTGCATCACCGCCTGGTATGGCAACTGCTTGGCCTCCGACCGCAAGGCACTACAGAGGGTAGTGCGTACGGCCTAGTACATCACTGGGGCCAAGCTTCCTGCCATCCAGGACCTCTATACCAGGCGGTATCAGAGGAAGGCCCTCAAAATTGTCAAAGACTCCAGCCACCCTAGTCATAGACTGTTCTCTCTGCTACCGCACGGCAAGCGGTACCGGAGTGCCAAGTCTAGGTCCAAAAGACTTCTCAACAGCTTCTACCCCCAAGCCATAAGACTCCTGAACAGCTAATCATGGCTACCCGGACTATTTGCACTGCCCCCCCACCCCATCCTTTTTACGCTGCTGCTACTCTGTTAATTATTTATGCATAGTCACTTTATCTCTACCCACATGTACATATTACTTCAACTATCTCAACTAGCCGGTGCCCCCGCACATTCACTCTGCACCGGTACCCCCCTGTATATATAGCCTCCCTACTGTTATTTTATTTTACTTCTGCTCTTTTTTTCTCAACACTTTTTTTGTTGTTTTATTTTTACTTTTTTTGTTAAAAATAAATGCACTGTTGGTTAAGGGCTCTAAGTAAGCATTTCACTGTAATGTCTGCACCTGTTGTATTCGGCGCATGTGACCAATAAGATTTGATTTGATTTGAGGACTGTGGGCTCTCCTCCGTGGCCGACGTGAGTAAGACATTTAAGCATGTTAACCCCCGCAAGGCTGCCGGCCCAGACGGCATCCCTAGCCGCGTCCTCAGAGCATGCGCAGATCAGCTGGCTGGTGTGTTTACGGACATATTCAATCTCTCCCTAACCCAGTCTGCTGTCCCCACATGCTTCAAGATGGCCACCATTTTTCCTGTACCCAAGAAAGCAAAGGTAACTGAACTAAATGACTATTGCCCCGTAGCACTCTCCTCTGTCATCATGAAGTGCTTTGAGAGACTAGTCAAGGATCATATCACCTCTACCTTACCTGTCACCCTAGACCCACTTCAATTTGCTTACCGCCCAAATAGATCCACAGACAATGCAATCGCCATCACACTGCACACTGCCCTATCCCATCTGGACAAGAGGAATACCTATGTAAGAATGCTGTTCATTGACTATAGCTCAGCATTCAACACCAAAGTACCCTCCAAGCTCATCATTAAGCTCGAGGCCCTGGGTCTGAACCCCACCCTGTGCAACTGGGTCATGGACTTCATGACGGGCCGCCCCCAGGTGGTAAAGGTAGGAAACAACATTTTGCTGATCCTCAACACTGGGGCCCCTCAAGGGTGTGTGCTCAGCCCCCTCCTGTACTCCCTGTTCACCCATGACTGCGTGGCCAAGCACGCCTCCAACTCAATCATTAAGTTTGCAGACGACACCACAGTAGTAGGCTTGATTACCAACAATGACGAGACAGCCTACAGGGAGGAGGTGAGGGCTCTGGGAGTGTGGTACCAGGAAAATAAAATCTCACTCAACATCAACAAAACAAAGGAGATGATCGTGGACTTCAGGAAACAGCATAGGGTGCACCCCCCTATCCACATTGACGGGACCGCAGTGGAGAAGGTGGAAAGCTTCAAGTTCCTTGGCGTACACATCACTGACAAACTGAAATGGTCCACCCACGCAGACAGTGTGGTGAAGAAGGCTCAACAGAGCCTCTTCAACCTCAGGAGGCTGAAGAAATTTGGCTTGGCACCTAAAACCCTCACAAACTTTTACAGTTGCACAATTGAGAGCATCCTGTCGGGCTGTATCACTGCCTGGTACGGCAACTGCACCGCCCGCAACCGCAGGGCTCTCCAGAGGGTGGTGCGGTCTGCCGAACGCATTACCGGGGGCAAACTACCCGCCCTCCAGGATACCTACAGCACCCGATGTCACAGGAAGGCCAAAAATATCATCAAGGACATCAACCACCCGAGCCACTGCCTGTTCACCCTGTTATCATCCAGAAGGCGAGGTCAGTACAGGTGCATCAAAGCTGGGACCGAGAGACTGAAAAACAGCTTCTAATCTCAAGGCCATCAGACTGTTAAATAATCACTAGCACATTAGAGGCTGCTGCTGCCTTTTGAAATCACTGGCCACTTTAATCATCTTTACATATCTTGCATTACTCATCTCATATGTATATACTGTATTCTATAATATTCTACTGTGTCTTAGTCCAAGCCGCTCTAACATTGCTCGTCCATATATGTATATATTCTTAATTCCATTCCTTACTTAGATTTGTGTGTATTGGGTATATGTTGTGAAATTGTTAGATATTACTGCACTGTCGGAGCTAGAAGCACAAGCATTTCGCTACACCCTCAATAACATCTGCTAAACACGTGTATGTGACAAATAACATTTGATTTTATTTGATTTGATTTAAATGCGCTCCTACTCACGGAATGTTTCAGCCATATCAGGTTATGATGCTGTGTGCTGCATGTGATCAGTCAAACAACCAATCATACTGCACCACTCTTGTTCTTATCATGTGTTTGGTCTGGACTGCGT
Source organism: Coregonus sp. 'balchen' (assembly GCA_902810595.1). NCBI lineage: Eukaryota > Metazoa > Chordata > Actinopteri > Salmoniformes > Salmonidae > Coregonus > Coregonus sp. 'balchen'. The sequence continues at coordinate 46,284,772 of LR778270.1, forward strand.
GCTCACCTGCAGCGAACTGCACCACGGGGGGTACCACGTTGTTTAGTATGGATAGAGTGTTCACACCAGTCCAAATGAACCCAACTAAGGGGGTAAACGCATCAGAGTTGGGAAAAACAGCTCCAAACCAATTCGGTGTGAAAGCACCCTTACATGTGACAAAGAATATATCTCACACATATGCTGTTGAGCAGTATATTTTAAACTGTGTTATTAAAACAGTAAATTGTAGATACATTTAAAATGGTTAAATCTAATGTTTTTGCATATGTGTATGTCATCCCCACAGCGTGTGATTCGTCCTGCGCTACCTGTTACCCTGACAACCCCAAGTGCATGAGCTGCCCCCAGGGCTCTGCTATGCATCATGGGAAATGTATTTCCTACTGTCCAGAACAGCATTACCTTGATGTCCATGGCCGCTGCAGAGGTAAGCACCGCCTTGCAGAGTTTACATTAATACCTCTCATACTCATGCTGTTTCAGTATTAGTGCTGAGCCAGATCAAAACCTGCACATGGTTTATAGTGTCTTCATGGCAGGCTTATGTCCCAGCCCAGCTCTAACATACCTGCTTCAACTAATCAACTCATCAATGCATTAATTGTTTTAGTGAATCAGGTTTTTTGTTCATGCTGGGTAGGAACAAAGAACCTGCACTTGCTGAATAGCAAGAAAGGCATTTCACTGTAGATTTAATGTGACAATAAAAACTTGAAACTTGAACCTAGCTTGAACCCAGCGTTTTCGTAATGTTGAAACTAGCCAAGTTCTGATTGGCTCCAACAGTGTGATTGACCTCTGACCTATTCACTCTCAGCCTGTCACAGCTCCTGCTGGTCCTGCTCCGGCCCCTCTGTGTCCCAGTGTACCCTCTGTTCCCAGGGACTGTCCTTACACCAGGGCCAGTGTCTGGAGACCTGCGGAGAGGGGCTGTACCACCAGGATCAGACCTGCCACAGTAAGAGCCTTCCTCTGGGGTTTAGGAGTTTGGGGTTTAGGGTTTAGGGGTTTAGGGTTTAGGGGGTTTGGGGTTTAGCGGTTTAGGGTTTAGGGGTTTAGGGTTTGGGGTTTAGGGGTTTAGGGTTTAGGGGTTTGGGGTTTAGCGGTTTAGGGTTTAGGGGTTTAGGGTTTGGGGTTTAGGGGTTTAGGGTTTAGGGGGTTTGGGTTTAGGGGTTTAGGGGTTTAGGGTTTAGGGGGTTTGGGTTTAGGGTTTAGGGGGTTTGGGTTTAGGGGTTTAGGGGTTTAGGGGTTTAGGGGTTTAAGGTTTAGGGAGTTTGGGTTTATGGGTTTAGGGTTTAGGGGTTTAGGGGTTTGGGGTTTAGGGGTTTAGGGTTTAGGGGTTTGGGGTTTAGCGGATTAGGGTTTAGGGGGTTTGGGTTTAGGGGTTTAGGGTTTAGGGTTTAGGGGTTTAGGGGTTTAAGGTTTAGGGAGTTTGGGTTTATGGGTTTAGGGTTTAGGGGTTTAGGGGTTTAGGGTTTAGGGGTTTAGGGGTTTAGGGTTTAGGGGTTTAGGGGTTTAGGGTTTAGGGGTTTAAGGTTTAGGGAGTTTGGGTTTATGGGTTTAGGGTTTAGGGGTTTAGGGGGTTTAGGGGGTTTAGGGGTTTAGGGGTTTAGGGGTTTGGGTTTAGGGGTTTAGGGTTTAGGGGTTTAGGGTTTAGGGGTTTAGGGCTTGAGTTGGGCTTAAGGTTACTATAAGCTTCGTGCCTGCACGTGGGTGGAGTGGGATTTTTGGAGTAGCGGACACCTTTTGGTAACATGATGTCCTCACCGGTCCCACTCCCATTCACAAGGGGGCGATTATTTTAGTATTTTCATTTTGTTAAAGCAAAGAAGAAGAGTCAACTTCCCTTGCTAGTAATAGCTAGCTGGCAGCATGGCTAAAAACATAGCAAGCTAGATAGCCTTTTTAGCTTCCCACATGTGCAATAATCAGATTTATAAAAAAAAATAACATGCCTGGCAAATATTTGTATACTTGCCGGTGTATCCTAAAGCATTTTCCCAGTTTGATAATGCTGCATGTGTATTCATTCCCATATCAGGTAAAAATATAACATCATCATGTTTTGGTCACCAAAAAAACAAACCAAAAATGACTTCACCGTGTTCAAAGGAATATTCAGTGTCTGCTTTTTATTTTACCCATCTACCAACAGGTGCCCTTCTTTGTGAGGCATTGGAAAACCTCCCTGGTCTTTGTGGTTGAATCTGTGTTTGAAATTCACTGCTCGACTGAGGGACCTTACAGATAATTGTATGTTTGGGGTACAGAGATGAGGTAGTCATTCACAAATAATGATAAACACTATTATTGCACACAGAGTGAGACCATATAACTTATTATGTGACTTGTTAAGTACATTTTTACTACTGAACTTATTTAGGTTTGCAATAACAAAGGGGTTGAATACTTATTGACTTAAGACATTTCAGTTTCCTACTTTGACATTATGGGGTATCGTGTGTAAGGAAGTGACCCAAAATCTCAGTTTAATCCATTTTTAATTCAGGCTGTAACACAACAAAATGTGGAAAAGGTCAACGGGTGTGAATACTTTCTGAAGGCACTCCGGGTTTGGAACCGGTTCAGGGAACAGAACCGAATACCGGAAAAGAACCACATTTGTACAGGGACAGAATCAGAACCAGGAACGAATCAAATCAAGCTTTATTTACACAGCACATTTCATACATGGAATACTTCACAGGAAAAAACTGAAATAATAATTTACTACACAACAAACATAAGAGGATAAAAATCTAAAGAATAACAATAAAAAAGCACCCTAAGGAAAAGCAAAGCTGTCCACAGTTTTGGCCCCCCTCAGGTTCTCTGGCAGGCTATTCCAGAGGCTGGGGGCATAATAACTAAAGGCTGCCTCCCCATGCTTCTTGGTCCTAGGCTTTGGGATAGTTAAAAGGCCAGTGCCAGAGGACCTGAGGGACCTACTGGGTACATAACTTAAAAGCATGTCTGTCATGTATTGGGGTGCACAATCGTGGATTGATTTAAAAACCAATATAATAATATTTAAATGTATTCTAAAACTCACTGGCAGCCAGTGCAGGTCCTCAACTGGTAGCTTCATTAAATAGTACCCGCAAAACACCAGTCTCAACGTCAACAGTGAAGAGGCGACTCCGGGATGCTGACCTTCTAGGCAGAGTTGCAAAGAAAAAGCCATATCTCAGACTGCCCATCTTAATCTTTTCTTTTTATTGGCCAGTCTGAGATATGGCTTTTTCTTTGCAACTCTGCCTAGAAGGTCAGCATCCCGGAGTCGCCTCTTCACTGTTGACGTTGAGACTGGTGTTTTGCGGGTACTATTTAATGAAGCTGTCAGTTGAGGACCTGTGAGGCGCCTGTTTTTCAAACTAGACACTGTATTTGTCCTCTTGCTCAGTTGTGCACTGGGGCCTCCCACTCCTCTTTCTATTCTGGTTAGAGACAGTTTGCGCTGTTCTGTGAAGGGAGTAGTACACAGCGTTGTACGAGATCTTCAGTTTCTTGGCAATTTCTCGCATGGGAATAGCCTTCATTTCTCAGAATATGAATAAACGGACAAGTTTTTGAAGAAAGTTATTTGTTTCTGGACATTTTCAGCCTGTAATCACACCCACAATTGCTGATGCTCCAGATACTCAACTAGTCTCAAGAAGGCCAGTTTTATTGCTTCTTTAATCAGCACAACAGTTTTCAGCTGTGCTAACATAATTGCAAAAGGGTTTTTTAATGATCAATTAGCCTTTTAAAATGATAACTTGGATTAGCAAACACAAAGTGCCATTGGAACACAGGACTGATGGTTGCTGATAATGGGCCTCTGTACGCCTATGTAGATATTCCATTAAAAATCAACCGTATCCAGCTACAATATGGACAAAAAAATAGCTTTTCTTTGGAAAACAAGGACATTTCTAAGTGACACCAAACTTTTGAACGGTAGTGTACGTGAGTGACGATGGTGTCAATATTGGAATAGTTGTTCAGAACCGTGGGCAGGAGAGAGTTGATGTCATGGACACGGGCTCCTGGGTGACATTGGACCTTGGTCGGTCCACAGACCGTAGGCAAAGCTGTTTGATAGCTGGATCCGATTTTCACGGATAAATAGGTGGCCAGACTGCCTCCCCGATTTCCTACGCCTTGCAAGTGTCCAGTCTCCCATGGGCCACGTAGTTGAGCTTAACATCTGTCCGTTGAATTGGGACAGATCAACGCCGCCCGACTCATCGACAGCTTTGCTATAGGAGGCATTTAAAACTGAGATTCGGTTACAGCAAGGTCGGTGTACTTAGAAAGCAGGTTTACCTTTTCTCGCAGCTAACAGCCGGAGGATCTCTTCCCTAAGATGCTTGACGGTGGTGCATTTAGGGCAAACAAATCCCTGTCCATTTTCCACCTTATCTTCATCTTGTGATTGTGTGGAAATTATCTCACACCTGAAGCATTTGTGCCCAGCTGTGGATAAAAACACCAGTGGGCTAGCACTGCTAGCATTAGCCTGCTCTATTTTCACTATGGCTAGCAGCTAACTTAGCTACTTAACAGAAATCAAATCAAATCAAATTGTATTGGTCACATACACGTGTTTAGCAGATGTTATTGCGGGTGTAGCGAAATGCTTGTGCTTCTTGCTCCGACAGTGCAGTGATATCTAACAAGTAATATCTAACAATTTCACAACATATACCAAATACACACAAATCTAAGTAAGGAATGAATTAAGAATATATACATACAGTTGAAGTCGGAAGTTTACATACACTTAGGTGGAGTCATTAAAACTCGTTTTTCAACCACTCCACAAATGTCTTGTTACAAACTATAGTTTTGGCAAGTCGGTTAGGACATCTACTTTGTGCATGACACAAGTAATTTTGCCAACAATTGTTTAGACAGATTATTTCACTTATAATTCACTGTATCACAATTCCAGTGGGTCAGAAGTTTACATACGCTAAGTTGACTGTGTCTTTAAACAGCTTGGAAAATTCCAGAAAATGATGTCATGGCTTTAGAAGCTTCTGATAGGCTAATTGACATCATTTGAGTCAATTGGAGGTGTACCTGTGGATGTATTTCAAGGCCTACCTTCAAACTCAGTGCCTCTTTGCTTGACATCATGGGAAAATCAAAATAAATCAGCCAAGACCTCAGAAAAAACATTGTAGACCTCCACAAGTCTGGTTCATCCTTGGGAGCAATTTCCAAACGCCTGAAGGTACCACGTTCATCTGTACAAACAATAGTACGCAAGTATAAACACCATGGGACCACGCAGCCATCATACCACTCAGGAAGGAGACGCGTTCTGTCTCCTAGAGATGAACGTACTTTTGTGCGAAAAGTGCAAATCAATCCCAGAACAACAGCAAAGGACCTTGTGAAGATGCTGGAGGACACAGGTACAAAAGTATCTATATCCACAGTAAAATGAGTCCTATGTCGACAAAACCTGAAAGGCCGCTCAGCAAGGAAGAAGCCACTGCTGCAAAACTGCCATAAAAAAGCCAGACTACGGTTTACAACTGCACATGGGGACAAAGATCGTACTTTTTGGAGAAATGTCCTCTGGTCTGATGAAACTAAAATAGAACTGTTTGGCCATAATGACCATCGTTATGTTTGGAGGAAAAAGGGGAAGGCTTGCAAGCCAAAGAACACCATCCCAACCATGAAGCACGGGGGTGGCAGCATCATGCTGTGGGAGTGCTTTGCTGCAGGAGGGACTGGTGCACTTCACAAAATAGATGGCATCATGAGGAAGGAAAATGATGTGGATATATTGAAGCAACATCTCAAGACATCAGTCAGGAAGTTAAAGCTTGGTCGCAAATGGGTCTTCCAAATGAACAATGACCCCAAGCATACTTCCAAAGTTGTGGCAAAATGGCTTAAGGACAAAAAAGTCAAGGTATTGGAGTGGCCATCACAAAGCCCTGACCTCAATCCTATAGAAAATGTGTGGGCAGAACTGAAAAAGCGTGTGCGAGCAAGGAGGCCTACAAACCTGACTCAGTTACACCAGCTCTGTCAGGAGGAATGGGCCAAAATTCACCCAATTTATTGTGGGAAGCTTATGGAAGGCTACCCGAAATGGTTGACCCAAGTTAAACAATTTAAAGGCAATGCTACCAAATACTAATTGAGTGTATGTAAACTTCTGACCCACTGGGAATGTGATGAAAGAAATAAAAGCTGAAATAAATCATTCTCTCTACTATTATTCTGACATTTCACAATCTTAAAATAAAGTGGTGATCCTAACTGACCTAAGACAGGGAATTTTTACTAGGATTAAATGTCAGGAATTGTGAAAAACTGAGTTGAAATGTATTTGGCTAAGGTGTATTTAAACTTCCGACTTCAACTGTATATACATATATGGACGGGCGATGTCAGAGAGGCATGGACTAAGATACAGTAGAATAGTATAGAATACAGTATATACATATGAGATGTTTAATGCAAGATATGTAAACATTATTAAAGTGGCTAGTGTTCCATTTCTTAAAGTGGCCATTGATTTCTAGTCTATGTCTATAGGCAGCAGCCTTTAATGTGCTAGTGATGGCTGTTTAACAGTCTGATGGCCTTGAGATAGAAACTGTTTTTCAGTCTGTCGGTCCCAGCTTTGATGCACCTGTACTGACCTTGCCTTCTGGATGATAGCGGGGTGATCAGGCAGTGGCTCGGGTGGTTGATGTCCTTGATGATCTTTTTGGCCTTCCTGTGACATCGGGTGCTGTAGGTATCCTGGAGGGTGGGTAGTTAGTGGGTAAGAGCGTTGTGCCAGTAACCGAAAGGTCGCTGGTTCTAATCCCCGAGCCGACTAGGTGAAAAATCTGTCGATGTGCCCTTGAGCAAGGCACTTAACCCTAATTGCTCCTGTAAGTCGCTCTGGATAAGAGCGTCTGCTAAATGACTAAAATGTAATGTAAATGTAGTTTGGGACACAATCTTGCAGTCTCAGCCGTAAAGGCTGACCGCGTTGCGTAATCAGTAGCAATACAAACGTTTAGCTATGATTAAAAACGATTTAATGAAAACAATTTAATAAAAAACAAGAAACCGAGTGTTGACAGTACACTGTTCTGTTGCGCACTCTGATGATGTCTGTTGCGTGATGACATGGCTGATCTATACTGTTCCAGAATAGAACCGTTATTTAAAAGCATGGGAACCACTTCATAACGTTATTTTACGTTCCGGGCATTTGTTTTCAGTCCCACAAAAAAAATGCAAACAAAGCCCTCACTCTTTCACTTACATTATGTTTACATTTACGTAACTTAGCAGACATGTCACTCAGAAATGTATTGCCAGTGTGTGTTTAGGAATCCTGCCCCTCCCCCTTCCGAAGCATAGGCTGCTCTAGCCTACTGATGTCACAATCGTGATTCAGAAATTAAGGAGAGATTTTTAATTAGAGAAGAATGAATTAACTTTTTCAATGCTAGTTACAGATACTATAGTTATTACGTTTCACATTGGATTTATTAACTACAAAAAAACGAAAGATGTGTTTTTAATTCTTGTGCCGCTCTGCACACACAATGTTAAGCCAACTCCTGAAATTCAGATAATGCATGTCATAACAAGATGCCCAGCGTTTCAAGCCAAGCCTCCTCCTCCACCCTCTCTCCCCAGTCGCTTCTCACTCCCTACCCTTGTCTGTCCATCGCGCATAAACAAATCTATAGCGTGCCCGCTCCACAGCAAGCTGCTCTATCCGCACTGATTGGTGAAGTAATTTAATTTTGAGCTAATGTAAAAAAAAAAAAAATCTGATTTCAGACATTTTTAAAAGGAAAATAAAGGAACAATATAAGACGTTACTTCTTTTGGGTTCGAACCGGTTCAGAACTTTATTTTGCAGTTCGGAACAGTGGAACGGAATAAAAAAATAAAAAAATTGTTCTGTTCAGAACGACACGATTGGAAAACGACATTTCGGTAAAATATGTATTTTTAGAAGTAGTTTGACTTTAACACCCCCATCCTACCATCTCCCCTATTGTAGTATACCACCTATCGTTGTGAGTGTGTGTGTATGTATGTATGTGTAAAGTCTGACTTAAGTGGTTTTCTCTCTCTCTAGCCTATCAGAAGCTTCTAAAGCCATGACATCATTTTCTGGAATTTTCCAAGCTGTTTAAAGGCACAGTCAACTTAGTGTATGTAAACTTCTGACCCACTGGAATTGTGATACAGTGAAATAATCTGCAAAATTACTTGTGTCATGCACAAAGTAGATGTCCTAACCGACTTGCCAAAACGATAGTTTGTTAACAAGAAATGTGTGGAGTGGTTGAACAACGTGTTTTAATGACTTCAACCTAAGTGTATGTAAACTTTCCGACTTCAACTGTACGTGTAAAAGTCTGACTTAAGTGGTTTTCTCTCTCTCCGCAGTCTGCCACCCATCTTGTAGGTGGTGTGTAGGTCCTCTGTCCTCTGACTGTCTGAGGTGTCTCAAACCCGAGGAGGCTCTGCAGCCACAGAACAGTCACACAGGCAGAGCAACACCCCACGGAGTGTGTGTGGACAGATGTCCCACTCGCTTCTACCTGGATGCACTACACACCTGCAGAGGCAAGTAGATGATGTGTGTTCATGTATGTGTGTGTGTGTATGTATGTGAGTGGTGTGCATGTGTGTTACAACATAGAGGGCAACATTTCCGTGCGGTGTTGGTTTTGATTTTGGGGGGTTTACACGTACGATCAACATTAAACATACTCAACAAAATGTACCATATCTATGTCTCTGACACCTCAGTCGCCCCCTCCACCTTACTGTGTCTCTGGCAGAATGTCTTCGGTCTGGGACAGCTCTCTCCCTCTACTCAGGGACTGAGTCAGAACCAGTGTGAGATATGAACACAGCTACCTTCGGGCACGTACACACACTCTGCCTGTCATTAGGGACTGAAGGCCACTCTGTGTAAACACACACACACACACACCAGCAATGTTCTCTTCTCAGTGCCGCCATTTTCCTTCGGGCTTAGAGATAACTACTAGTCCTCCTGTTTATAGTCTTTCCCGCAGCTGGGTTTCACTAGAACTCTTCCACTACCACTCGCAAACCACAAACTCAGCTAGCTATTATGCTAATTGCAGAGTAAACTGTGCAAGAGTAAAACGATAGCTTCCTGACCCAGTTGGAGGTACTTGTCTTTCCGGAGAAGCTAAACGCTACTATCTGTGGTACATTGAATTGTTTAGACAGTGTCCTAATTTATTTCTACATCCCTGCATGTGGTGCAGCGGTAGAATGAAAGTGTAAAGAGAGATGTAAATTCAATCAGTCACAAATATTTTGAGCTTCAAAACCCACAGTATTTGTGTGCTTATGAGTGTTTCCTAAGCAACATGTCAGAAATGGCTTAGAGTTAATCCAGATAGGCCTACCTCAGTTGTTTGCTTACTCTGGATAGATGGATTGGAGTATTAAATACGTTTTCGTTTTTTACAACCTAATCTCTATTTTTGATATAAATGGAATGTTATAGAAGGGTCCAGACACCATTTTTGTGATTTCACTTGTTTTTAAGAAACTTAACCCCAAACAGCATATCACTTGAACAAAAAAGATGAAAAAAGGCTCCAAAAACATTTACATTTTAGTCATTTATCAGACGCTCTTATCCAGAGCGATTTACAGGAGCAATTAGGGTTAAGTGCCTTGCACATTGACAGATTTTTCACCTAGTCGGCTCGGGGATTAGAACCAGCGACCTTTCGGTTACTGGCACAATGCTCTTAACCACTAAGCTACCTGCAAAGCTCTCAGTATAGTGATACATGAAATTGTGTATTTATGAACTTTATCCACAACGTTATATTCCATTTTGTTGCGAGTCGAGCAATACCTCTCTGTCTGTTCTACTAGTAACTGCCAAAATAAAGGAAACACTTGAGTAAATTAGGAATACAAAGTATATTGAAAGCAGGTGCTTCCACACGGGAAGTTCCAGACACTTGTAGAATCTATGCTGAGGTGCATTGAAGCTGTTTTGGTGGCTCGTGGTGGCCCAATGTGCTATTAAGACACTTTATGTTGGTGTTTCCTTTATTTTGCCAGTTACCTGTAGCAGCAGGCTACACAGAGAATGGAACAGCTGGATAGGGGATACTGTTAGAGTCACACAAAAGGGAATATGACATTGTGGATAAAGTTCAGAATGACACAATTTCATGTGTACAACATCTAAAGACCTGCATCACTACACTGAGAACTTTGCAGTTTCTAAAAGGACAGATTTAGGTGTTTTTGTTCAATTGATTTGCTGTTTGGGGTAAGTTTCTCAAAAACAAGTGAAATCACAAAAAAAGACTGTCTGGACCCTTCTATATAATTCAATTTACATCAAACATAGAGAATTGGTTGTAAAAAAAGAAAACTTCTCCTTTAAGGTTGAATCCCAAATGACACACTATTCCCTATATACCTTATAACAGAGTTAAAAACGTGTTGTAAGCTCACTCCACAGCTAGCTTGAAATGTTGCGTATGGAGCCATCCAATCGGTGCTTTTCGGTGGCTCAACCCATTGGAACGTTGTCAAGAAGGACTGTAATGTGTGTTTTGCGAAGCAGAAGATCGCTGGTTCCAGCCCAGTATGGGGCAGTCAGACAGAGGAGGACGCTAAGCTGTTAGCGCCACACTGACCCCCGTTACAGTGGAGGACGCTAAGCTGTTAGCGCCACACTGACCCCCGTTACAGTGGAGGACGCTAAGCTGTTAGCGCCACACTGACCCCCGTTACAGTGGAGGACGCTAAGCTGTTAGCGCCACACTGACCCCCGTTACAGTGGAGGACGCTAAGCTGTTAGCGCCACACTGACCCCCGTTACAGTGGAGGACGCTAAGCTGTTAGCGCCACACTGACCCCCGTTACAGTGGAGGACGCTAAGCTGTTAGCGCCACACTGACCCCCGTTACATACAGTGCATTACTTTTGACCAGGGCCCTATAAAGGGGATTGGGTGCCATTTGGAATGCAACTGTTATTTTATTGCATCTCAGATATGTAATTTGTTTATTCACTTGATTCCAGACTATTCACTTGATTCCAGACTATTCACTTGATTCCAGACTATTCACTTGATTCCAGGCTATTCACTTGATTCCAGACTATTCACTTGATTCCAGACTATACACTTGATTCCAGTCCATTGAGTGTAATCTAGTATGAGGCCAATAAATCAAAATCAAATTGTCACATTTGCTGAATACCATGAAATGCTTACTTAGAAGCCCTTAACCAACAATGCAGTTTTAAGAAAATAGAGTTAAGAGAATAAAAAGAAAAGAAAAGAAAGTAAAAATAAGTAACACAATAAAATAACAATAACGAGGCTATATACAGGGGGTACCTGTACCCAGTCAATGTTTAAGGGTACAGGTTAGTCCAGGTAATTTGTACATGGGGGGGGGGGGGGGAGGTCAATGCAAATAATGTGGACACCGCCTAATGGCAGGGAGCTTGGCCCGTACACACTACACGGATCCATGCCAAATCTTTTCAGTCTCCTGAGGGGGAATAGGAGGGGCTATGCTATGGTTGGGGTTGGGTTCAATGGGTTCACTGTCAAGGTGTAGTCTATGTGCAGGCCAGCGGTGTGTGTGTGTGTGTGTGTGTGTGTGTGTGTCTGTCTGTCTGCAGGGTGTTTGTGTCCTGAAAACATCAATGGGGTGTATTGTGTTTTAAGAGCATGTCCAGACAGATGCTGAGCTTCCTCTAGGCTACTGTCTGTAGGGGCGGTCCAACACACACACACACACACACACACACACACACACACACACACACACACACACACACACACAAACACAACACAAACACACACACGGGTAGAGATCGGGTGTCTTTATGAGAAAATTCCAGCCTGTAGTTCCGTCTATTCCATTGTCAACACACTCCTGTGTGTGTGTGTGTGTGTGTGCGTGTGTGCGTGTGCGTGTCTGTGTGTGTGTGTGTGTGCGTGTGTGTGTAGACAGAGATGGCCATTGTTGAGGGCTAAGTGGTGCTCTGTGTTAATGCAGGTTATTATATCCTGGTCTGAAAAACAGCTGGGTTATCTCCCTCTACTCAGGGACTGAGTCAGACCTGGGACAGCTCTCTCCCTCTACTCAGGGACTGAGTCAGACCTGGGACAGCTCTCCCTCTACTCGGGGACTGAGTCAGACCTAGGACAGCTCTCCCTCTACTCAGGGACTGAGTCAGACCTGGGACAGCTCTCCCTCTACTCGGGGACTGAGTCAGACCTAGGACAGCTCTCCCTCTACTCGGGGACTGAGTCAGACCTAGGACAGCTCTCTCCCTCTACTCAGGGACTGAGTCAGACCTGGGACAGCTCTCCCTCTACTCAGGGACTGAGTCAGACCTGGGACAGCTCTCCCTCTACTCAGGGACTGAGTCAGACCTGGGACAGCTCTCTCCCTCTACTCAGGGACTGAGTCAGACCTGGGACAGCTCTCTGGGACAGCTCTCTCCCTCTACTCAGGGACTGAGTCAGACCTGGGACAGCTCTCTCCCTCTACTCAGGGACTGAGTCAGACCTGGGACAGCTCTCTCCCTCTACTCGGAGACTGAGTCAGACCTGGGACAGCTCTCTCCCTCTACTCGGGGACTGAGTCAGACCTGGGACAGCTCTCCCTCTACTCAGGGACTGAGTCAGACCTGGGACAGCTCTCTCCCTCTACTCGGGGACTGAGTCAGACCTGGGACAGCTCTCCCTCTACTCGGGGACTGAGTCAGACCTGGGACAGCTCTCTCCCTCTACTCAGGGACTGAGTCAGACCTGGGACAGCTCTCCCTCTACTCGGGGACTGAGTCAGACCTGGGACAGCTCTCTCCCTCTACTCAGGGACTGAGTCAGACCTGGGACAGCTCTCTCCCTCTACTCAGGGACTGAGTCAGACCTGGGACAGCTCTCTCCCTCTACTCTGGGACTGAGTCAGACCTAGGACAGCTCTCCCTCTACTCAGGGACTGAGTCAGACCTGGGACAGCTCTCTCCCTTTACTCAGGGACTGAGTCAGACCTGGGACAGCTCTCTCCCTCTACTCGGGGACTGAGTCAGACCTGGGACAGCTCTCTCCCTCTACTCTGGGACTGAGTCAGACCTGGGACAGCTCTCCCTCTACTCAGGGACTGAGTCAGACCTGGGACAGCTCTCTCCCTCTACTCAGGGACTGAGTCAGACCTGGGACAGCTCTCTCCCTCTACTCAGGGACTGAGTCAGACCTGGGACAGCAGCTGAGTTCAGTATCCAGTGAATCAGTGACATTAATCAATCAATGAACTGCCAGGTAGAACCGTGTTTTGAATGAAATGGTGCACATTTTAGTTTTTAGCACTACACACCTGACTCCACTATTCAACTCCTAGCACTACACACCTGACTCCACTATTCAACTCCTAGCACTACACACCTGACTCTACTATTCAACTCCTAGCACTACACACCTGACTCCACTATTCAACTCCTAGCACTACACACCTGACTCCACTATTCAACTCCTAGCACTACACACCTGACTCCACTATTCAACTCCTAGCACTACACACCTGACTCCACTATTCAACTCCTAGCACTACACACCTGACTCCACTATTCAACTCCTAGCACTACACACCTGACTCCACTATTCAACTCCTAGCACTACACACCTGACTCCACTATTCAACTCCTAGAACTACACACCTGACTCCACTATTCAACTCCTAGAACTACACACCTGACTCCACTATTCAACTCCTAGCACTACACACCTGACTCCACTATTCAACTCGTAGAACTACACACCTGACTCCACTATTCAACTCCTAGCACTACACACCTGTCTCCACTATTGAACTCCTAGAACTACACACCTGACTCCACTATTCAACTCCTAGCACCACACACCTGACTCCACTATTCAACTCCTAGCACTATACACCTGACTCCACTATTCAACTCCTAGCACTACACAACTGACTCCACTATTCAACTCCTAGCACTACACACCTGACTCCACTATTCAACTCCTAGCACTACACACCTGACTCCACTATTTAACTCCTAGCACTACACACCTGACTCCACTATTCAAATCGTAGCACTACACACCTGACTCCACTATTCAACTCCTAGCACTACACACCTGACTCCACTCTTCAACTCCTAGCACTACACACCTGACTCCACTATTCAACTCCTAGCACTACACACCTGACTCCACTATTCAACTCCTAGCACTATACACCTGACTCCACTATTCAACTCCTAGCACTACATACCTGACTCCACTATTCAACTCCTAGCACTACACATCTGACTCCACTATTCAACTCCTAGCACTACACACCTGACTCCACTATTCAACTCCTAGCACTATACACCTGACTCCACTATTCAACTCCTAGCACTACACACCTGACTCCACTATTCAACTCCTAGCACTATACACCTGACTCCACTATTCAACTCCTAGCACTACACACCTGACTCCACTATTCAACTCCTAGCACTACACACCTGACTCCACTATTCAACTCCTAGAACTACACACCTGACTCCACTATTCAACTCCTAGCACTACACACCTGACTCCACTATTCAACTCCTAGAACTACACACCTGACTCCACTATTCAACTCCGAGCACTATACACCTGAGTCCACTATTCAACTCATAGGGCCAGGATAAAGGAACACTGAGTTAGAAAATAAAACGATCAGTACATTGGCTCCCCAATACTATACTATACAGTACATCCCCCATTAGATTTAGAACCTGTTCTACAGAACAAGGAAGATAAAAGGATCCTGATCCAGATAATGAACAACACCATTGACTTATGATACATCCACTGCACAATACCAAGTGATGTAGCCAGCGGTATACTCTCTGGCTCCCTGTCAACTAATGTCACAGAGTCAAGCAGTAGAGGAGGAGAATGCCTTTGACAAACAGCTAGATCAATATGCACTCCCTCCCTAATCTGAGACAAATTACATATCTGAGATGCAATAAAATAATGGTTTGCGTTCCTAATGGCACCCTATTCCCTATATAGTGCACTACGTTTGACCAGGACCTGTAGTGCACTACGTTTGACCAGGACCTATAGCAAGCAAGCAAGCAAGCAAGCAAGTTTATTTATATAGCACAATTCATACATCGAAGCAATTCAATGTGCTTTACAAAGATGTTTATCAAAAGTAATGAAAACATCATCATAATAATAAAATAAAATAAAAAAATAAAAAAAACATATAAAGATTAAAAATTAAAAATTTAAAATGGGATAAAAACATAGGAAGCTATAAGGCTAAACAGTGTGGTTAAGTTTAAGTGCTCAGTCGTAGGCACGTGAAAAGATAAGTGTTTTTAACCTGGATTTTAAAATGGATACTTTTGGGGCACATCTAAGATCTTCTGGTAGTTTATTCCAGTTGTGTACAGCATAAGTGCTAAATGCAGCTTCTCCATGTTTAGTTTGGGCTCTGGGCTCTACTAGCTGACCTGTGTTCATGGATCTAAGAGCCCTGCTCGGTTTATATTCTTCAAACATATCAGACATGTACTCGGGTCCTAAACCATTCAAAGATTTATAAACTAAAAGCACCACTTTGAAATCAATTCTGTAACTGACTGGAAGCCAATGTAAAAATTTAAGAACCGGAGTGATGTGCTCCGTGTTCTCTTGGTCCTGGTTAACATTCTAGCAGCTGCATTCTGAATGAGCTGCAGCTGTTTTACAGTCTTTTTCGGGAGTCCTGTTAAGAGGCCATTACAGTAGTCAACCCTACTAGAGATAAAAGCATGGATGATCTTCTCTTGATCTTCTTGGGACAACAAGCCTTTGATTCTGGCTATATTTTTTAGATGATAGAATGCTGTTTTAGTGACCGCTTTGATATGACTGTTAAATGTGAGGTCTGAGTCTATCAGAACACCAAGATTACTGTCACGCCCTGGCTCTGGGGACTCTCGTATGTTGAGCCAGGGTGTTCATTTGTTTATGTTCTAGTCGTTGTATTTCTATGTTGGCCAGGGTGGCTCCCAATCAGAGAGGGCTGTAGCTCGTTGTCTCTGATTGGGAGTCATACTTAGGTAGCCGTTAGGCATTCATTGTTTGTGGTTTCTTGTTCTTATTTGGTTTGTGTTCAACCGTAGACATCACGTTTTCGTCTGTTGTTTTGATCGTGTGATCATACTCTAATAAATATAATTATGTTCACCTTCAACGCTGCGCATTGGTCCTCCTCCTTAGACGATCGTGACAGAAGAAACCACCAGAACTGGACCAAGCAGCCTAGTGAGGAGCAGAGTGGGTGGACTTGGGAACAGTGGAGGAAGAGCTTCGACTGGGTCAAGCCGAATGAGGAGCTGAATGGCGGAGATTGGAAGCAGAAGAGCGAGAGTTGGGCGAGAATTATAGAGGCCTGGCCCACGGGGAAGAGAGACTCCCAGAAAATTTTTAGGGGGGGCTCACGACGTCGGACCAGCAGGAGGCCGCGATAGAGCAGCCCAGCGGGTTGCCAGAGGAGGCCGCCAGGTTACGGGGGCCACTGGTCGAAGAGGGGATGGAGGATGTAGAGGCACGGCGAGAGGTACTGACGTGTGTTGCCAGTCCGGTCCGGCCTGTTCCTGATCCCCATGTGGGGCCAGTGGTGTGTGTTCCCAGTACGGTCCGGCCTGTTCCTGCCACTCGCACCAAGTCAGTGGTGCGCTTCGTCAGCCCGGCACGGCCCGTTCCTGCTCCCCGCACCAAGTCAGTGGTGCGCTTCGTCAGCCCAGCTCGGCCCGTTCCTGCTCCCCGCACTAAGTCAGTGGTGCGCTTTGTCAGCCCGGTCCGGCTCGCTCCTGCTCCCCGCACCAAGTCAGTGGTGCGTTTCGTCAGCCCGGCGCGGCCCGTTCCTGCTCCCCGCACCAAGTCAGTGGTGCGCTTCGTCAGCCCGGTCCGGCCCGTTCCTGCTCCCCGCACCAAGTCAGTGGTGCGCTTCGTCAGCCCGGCTCGGCCCGTTCCTGCTCCCCGCACCAAGTCAGTGGTGTGCTTCGTCAGCCCAGTCCGGCCTGTCCCTGCTCCACGCACCAAGCCTACGGTGTGCGTCGTCAGCCTGGTAAGGCCCGTTCCTCCTCCACGCACCAAGCCAGGGGTGCGCGTCGTCAGTCCAGCACAACCCGTGCCTGGGTCACCGGTGCCTGGTAAGGTCCCGGTCAACTGCTCCACTACGGAGCTGAAGCTATCCGCTCCACCAGTGTGCAGTCCAGCTCCGGTCAGCAGGGCCAGACCGGACCAGGGGTACTTTGGGGGTTTAGAGAAGGAGTGGGGGTCATGTCCGGAGCCGGATCCGCCGCCGAGGCGGAGTGCCCACCCGGTCCCTCCCCTGTTGGTTTTGGTTGGCGCGGTCGGAGTCCGCGCCTTTGGGGGGGGGGGTACTGTCACGCCCTGGCTCTGGGGACTCTCGTATGTTGAGCCAGGGTGTTCATTTGTTTATGTTCTAGTCGTTGTATTTCTATGTTGGCCAGGGTGGCTCCCAATCAGAGAGGGCTGTAGCTCGTTGTCTCTGATTGGGAGTCATACTTAGGTAGCCGTTAGGCATTCATTGTTTGTGGTTTCTTGTTCTTATTTGGTTTGTGTTCAACCGTAGACATCACGTTTTCGTCTGTTGTTTTGATCGTGTGATCATACTCTAATAAATATAATTATGTTCACCTTCAACGCTGCGCATTGGTCCTCCTCCTTAGACGATCGTGACAATTACGCACTTGATCGCTGGTTTTAAGGACCCGAGAATCCAGCTCTTTACTAATACTTGTTCTTTTATTTTTGTTGCCAAACACAATAATCTCAGTTTTATCTTGGTTTAATTGTAGACAATTTTGGTTCATCCAGGTATTTATGTGCTCTATACAGTGACACAGAGAGTCTATTGAGCTGTTGTCATACGGTTCGAGAGCCATCTATATTTGAGTATCATCAGCATAGCTGCGGTAGTTAATGTTGTTGTTCTGTAAAATTTGGCCCAGAGGTATTATATAGAGATTGAACAGAATCGGTCCGAGAACTGATCCCTGTGGAACTCCGCATGTCATAGCCACCCTATCAGATTCATGATTACCAATGGTGACAAAGTAGCTCCGGCCATCTAGATAAGATCTGAACCAATCAAGGACTGTCCCGGAGAGTCCTACCCACTTTTCCAGCCTATCTATAAGTGTTCCATGATCGACAGTGTCAAATGCTGCACTGAGATCTAATAGAACCAGAACTGTTACTTTATCAGAATCAGTATTCAGCCGTATATCATTTAAAACTTTAATCAGGGCCGTTTCAGTACTGTGGTGAGGTCGGAAACCTGACTGAAATTTGTCTAAGAGACCGCATGAGGTCACAAAATTGCTGAGTTGATTGAAGACAACCTTCTCAATGATCTTGGCTATAAAAGGGAGATTTGATACAGGTCTACAGTTGTTCATTATAGATGCATCCAGTGTTCTCTTTTTTAATAGGGGCTTAATGGCAGCTGTTTTTAGAAACGTTGGGAAAATGCCTGATTGCAGAGAGATATTAACTATTTGCTGTAGGTCCATTGTTATAGAGTTAAAAATTGTTTAAAAAAAGTCTGATGGCAGTGTGTCGAGACAGCAAGTGGAAGCTTTAAGATGTTGAACTGTTTCTTCTAGGGATTTTTGATCAATTGTATTAAAATGCGACATAATAACCAAGTTGTGTCTTGGTGGTCGTGGTGACGGTACAGAGTCCTTTTTAGACTGAGCAGTTTTGATGGTCCGTCTTATACTTATAATTTTTTCACTAAAGAAACACGCAAATTCATTACATTTCACAGTGGACATGAGTTCTGATGGTATCTGCTTTATTGGGTTTGTAAGCTTGTCGACCATGACAAATAGAGTGCAGGTATTGTTGATATTCTTGTTGATCATTCCCGATAAATGTTGCTGTCTGTGCACTAAGTTTGACCAGGACCTATAGTGCACTACGTTTGACCAGGACCCATAAGCCTCTGGTCAAATGTAGTGCACGATATTTAAGAATAAGTTGCCATTTTGAACACACCCACTGCAGGCAGGCTGGCAGGCGACCGGCTGCTGTCTTTCTGCTTCTGTTGTCCTGCCAGCTGAAGGCAGCTGGACAACAGTTCTATTTAATATGTCTCAAGTACTGTGGAAGGAGGTGGTAAACTCAATTACTGAAACAGATAGCCCTTCTCAGTGTGCTGACAGAGAGAGAGAGCGAGGGGGAGGATTGGAGAGGCTGTCTTTCTCAATGCCACGGTCTGGGAGGGATTTTTCCAGGTCCTCACTTTGACATGTGAGGTCCCCATAAGGGACACAATCTAGACACAAACATACACATGCACATGCATGCATGCACACACACACACACACAAACAATCAATAGGTTCCCATGAAAGGTGGTACCAGGAAGTTAGGCAGAGGTCACAAATACGCACTCCTGTCTGTCTGACTGTCAGGTGTGGGCCCACGGATGGATACACTCTTAGAAAAAAGGATTTCAAAACGGTTCTTCGGCTGTCCCCATAGGAGAACCCTTTGAAGAACCATTTTGGGTTCTAGGTAGAACCCTCTGTGGAAAGGATTCTACATAGAACCCAAAAGGGTTCTACCTGGAACCAAAAAGGTTTCTTCAAAGGGTTCTCCTATGAGGCAGCGGAAGTAATAATAATAATAATATAATAATCCATTTAGCAGACGCTTTTATCCAAAGCGACTTACAGTCATGCGTGCATAAATTTTTTGTGTATGGGTGGTCCCGGGGATCGAACCCACTACCTTGGCGTTACAAGCGCCGTGCTCTACCAGCTGAGCTACAGAGGACCACAAGTACCCTTTTAGGTTCTAGATAGCACCTTTTTTTTTTCTAAAAGTGTAGCGACAGTCTGTCTGTGAGGACACATAGCCTAGATACTATGACTGCACAAAGAGGGAACGGACAGAGTGCTAAACACAGGAATGGTCACAATAACAGACCGCTGGTCTGTAATTAAACTGCTATCTCTACATTCTGACTAGCACTTCCAGCCGAGGCAATACATTAAGTTTTAAAGAGACCTCATCTCCTCAAACACTGTTTCTTCAAATGTTTTTGCCCATATACAGTATTCAAGGAGATATCCAATACTGCGACTGTATCAAACGTTTCAGACTCAATGGAAAGTGGGTTACAGATAATAGATCAATCCCGAAGGTAAACCTCTCTTCTCTCCTCTTCTTCCCTTTCAGAATGCCACACTTCCTGTTTACAGTGCACTGGAGGAAGTGGTCAGAACTGCACATCCTGTGCCCCGCCCTACGTCCTCCAGGAAGACCAGTGTGTCCCCAGATGTCCCCCAGGCTTCACCATCCAGGATAACACCTGTCAAGGTGGGGAAGACAAGCACACACACACACTAACACACACACACACCACACACACGCACACACCTCGTTACTATTGACGGCTGCACACCATTACCTGGTAAACCAATACTGTCCACCCCTCACGTTAACTGACACACAGCAGACCCAGTCTGTTACAGAAGACGGACAATAAACAAGTCTGAAATTGGTATTTGAATGTGAAAAGACTGTAATGCCCTATTTGTGGGGACTCTTTGAAGATAACATTTGATTAACAATTGATTTTTAAAAAATGCACACGCAGCACTTCTAGCTGTTGTAGAAACAGTTATCCTGGATTTGTTACTTTACTGTTTAGCATGGAAACACTACTGTATGTGAGTTGTCGAAACGATTCATTCTTTTCACATCGAATATCAAAAGGACATTCACTGAGCATTTCCCTGAGGCTGAATCAAAGTTATAGAGGGAAACATTATCATTCTCACCCACTTTATGAACTTGAGAAACAGAATACATTTTAAAAGTTACTGTGGAAAGTAATTTAATTCAGCAGTTCAACATCTCTGGGCAAAGCTTCTCCTTTTAAAGAATCTGAGGTACTTAAAGCAAGGGTGTCCCAAATGGCAACCTGTTCCCTACATAGTGCACTACTTTAGACCAGAGCCCTATGACACCCTGTTCCCTACATAGTGCACTACTTTAGACCAGAGCCCTATGACACCCTGTTCCCTATATAGTGCACTACTTTATACCAGAGCCCTATGACACCCTGTTCCCTACATAGTGCACTACTTTAGACCAGAGCCCTATGACACCCTGTTCCCTACATAGTGCACTACTTTAGACCAGAGCCCTATGACACCCTGTTCCCTACATAGTGCACTACTTTAGTCCAGAGCCCTATGACACCCTGTTCCCTACATAGTGCACTACTTTAGACCAGAGCCCTATGACACCCTGTTCCCTACATAGTGCACTACTTTAGTCCAGAGCCCTATGACACCCTGTTCCCTACATAGTGCACTACTTTAGACCAGAGCCCTATGACACCCTGTTCCCTACATAGTGCACTACTTTAGACCAGAGCCCTATGACACCCTGTTCCCTACATAGTGCACTACTTTAGACCAGAGCCCTATGACACGCTGTTCCCTACATAGTGCACTACTTTAGTCCAGAGCCCTATGACACCCTGTTCCCTACATAGTGCACTACTTTAGACCAGAGCCCTATGACACCCTGTTCCCTACATAGTGCACTACTTTAGACCAGAGCCCTATGACACCATGTTCCCTATATAGTGCACTACTTTTTTGGGCTAAATAAGTAATAGGGTGCTATTTGGGACACATCCCTACTCACCGGCTTTAACAGCTCGCTGGGCTTCCTCCACAGACTCCTTCCTTTAATGGAATTAGCAGAAGGGTGCGATGTGGAGCCATTCATTAGCAACACCTCGTTTACCATCTTTAAACCTGCAGGGAGTCGACCCTTCAGCGACCAACCGTCTTCAGGTCTCCTACTGAGTCTCTGCTGTCGGTCCTCCGTCTGCAGTTTACTGTAGAAGTGGAACAGCATTGTCTTTACACGATGTTGTGTTCTTTGAGGGAAGTTGGTCTAGATTGTGTCTTTACACGATGTTGTGTTCTTTGAGGGAAGTTGGTGTAGTTTTCTGAGCAACCAACAGACGCCCTCCTCCTCCTCCTCTCCTCACCGCCTCCCCTGACGTCTTCCTCTCCCAGGGTGCCACCCGTCCTGCCAGGAGTGTAGCGGGCCGTCCCAGGCTGACTGTGTGTCCTGCCCCCCCCTGGCCAACTTCCACAACGGGTACTGCACTACCAGCTGTCCTGAGGGACAGTTCCTACACCCCAAAGGATACTGCCAGGGTAAGGGAGTGTGTGTTAGTGTGTGTGTGTGTTTGTGTGTATGTGTGTGTGTGGGGGGGGGGGGGGGGGGGGGGGTCAAGATATCAAGAAATTACTGAAGGAGTTTCTAAGTAATTAAAAACGTCCCTGTGGAAATGTATTTGTTTAGGAACTTTAAGACAATCCCCTGGAGAAATGTATTTGTTTAGGAACTTTAAGAGAATCCCCTGGATAAATGTCTTTGTTTAGGAACTTTAAGAGAATCCCCTGGAGAAATGTCTTTGTTTAGGAAACTTTTCAAGGACTACTTGAAGATACATGATGATCAAAGTTAGTTTAGTCATAAACAATATCCACTGTCCCTTGCCATTCACATGAAAACTGTCACTGAGCATGGTTACATGCACACAATAATATGATTATTGTGGATAGATTATAATAATAGTTTGTTTAAAATGTTTACATCTTTGCATGACGAACCCTAATAATCCTCCTCACATGGACACATCTGAAATCAGCTACTGGATTTCACATGACTGGGAATACAGAAATGCATTTGTTGGTCACAGATACCTTTAAAAAAATGGTAGGGCCATGGATCAGAAAACCAGTCAGTATCTGGTGTGACCACAATTTGCCTCATGCAGCGCGACACATCTCCTTTGCATAGAGTTGATCAGGCTGTTGATTGTGGCCTGTGGAATGTTGTCCCACTCCTCTTCAATGGCTGTGCGAAGTTGCTGGATATTGGCGGTAACTGGAACACGGTGTCGTACACATCGATCCAGAGCATCCCAAACATGCTCAATGGGTGACATGTCTGGTGAGTATGCAGGCCATGGAAGAACTGGGTCATTTTCATCTTCCAGGAATTGTGTACAGATTCTTGAGACATGGGACACGAGATCCTGAGGCCCATTGTTGTGCCATTCATCCGCCACCATCACCTCATGTTTCAGCATGACAATGCACGGCCCCAGGTCCAGTCAGTTCCAGACCCTGGTGAGGACGACGAGCATGCAGATGAGCTTCCTTGAGATGGTTTCTGACAGTTTCTGCTGAAATTCTTCGGTTGTGCAACCCACAGTTTCATCATCTGTCCGGGTGGCTGGTCTCAGACGATCCCTCAGGTGAAGAAGCCGGATGTGGAGGTCCTGGGCTGGCGTGGTTACACGTGGTCTGCAGTTTTGAAGCCAGTTGGACGTTCTGCCAAATTCTCTAAAACGACGTTGGAGGCGGCTTATGGTAGAGAAATTAACATTCAATTCTCTGGCAACAGCTCTGGTGGACATTCCTGCATTCAGCATGCCAATTGCACTCTCCCTCAAAACTTGAGACAACTGTGGCATTGTGTTGTGTGACAAAACTTCACATTTTAGAGTGAGTGGCCTTTTATTGTCCCCAGCACAAGGTTCTAGATATTAATCATGCTGTTTAATCAGCATCTTGATATGCCACAACTGTCAGGTGGATGGATTATTTTGGCAAAGGAGAAATGCTCACTAATAGGGATGTAAACAAATTTGTGCACAACATTTTTGAGAAAAAAGCTTTTTGTGGGTATTGGAATATTCCTGGGATCTTTTATTTAAACATTGGACCAACACTTTACATGTTGTTGTTCAGTGTACTTCTAAGACACATACATTCAGTTGTCCGAACTCACTTCACTCACTCTGAAGAGGGCGGCTCGCTCAGCTGGTGCTAGCACATCAAATACACAGCTGGAACGCCGATTAAGGTGTTTACATGTGCTAACAGGACGGGTAGCCTATTCTCTCTCTCGCTCTCTCTCTCTCTGTCTATATATATGATGCTTTAGAGGATGTCAACTAAGCACATGCTATATTTTTTGTTCTGTCATGCCAGTTGACCCTCTGACTTGATTATTTCATTCCAAGTCATCATCTCATCTCTATAGAGCTACTGTCTGACTAAATCACTATTTTAGTAGTTCTTCAAATTAAATAAGGCAGACTTTTATGACTGCTGAATACCAACTATCAAATCACTTAGATCATGTATTTTCAGGTAGAGATACCTCGCTAAGCAACAGCTGCTCTCTGTATCACCTCACAATCACGCATTCTTCTGTCTCTTCCGTAGCACACGTATAATAAAAACAGACCGGACAAGTAGCTGTGCAATGGATTATGGTCATTGTAGTTAATTACCACATTTTATGTGCTAAATTATGTAGAATATTGGCCTGTTGGAAACTACAAGTCCCTACTACATCGCACAGTTGAAGCTGGATCTGATTTATCTCTAGAGAAACTGTGCAATGTGCACATTGAGCTCACAGAAATAAAAAATGAACAAAATAGAATGTTAAATAATTAAACCAAAGACGGTCAATTAGTTGTTTAAAAATCAAAAACTAACAGACAGTTAATCACTCAGCACTACTATTTACAGATGATGTTAAACAGCTCCTAACTGGCCCAGCTCGTTTAATATTTAACGGATCAAGCAGGGTGAATCTATCAGCTGTGGACTGGAGTCTTTTCTGGCTCAGTTTAATCTTTGATGGCTGTGCATCTGGTGTTAAATCTTTCATCAGATCGCTCTTCTCTACTCTAACAAGAAGAGCCAGTAGACTCTATCGTAATTACAGTCATATATAAAACCTCAGCTATCCTCAGATCTCCTCAGCTCTCTATTCTCTAAGTTCATCTCTCTATTTCAATTCAAAGGGCTTTATTGGCACTCACTCTAAAGAGGGAGGCTCGCTCAGCTGGTGCTAGCACATCAAATACACAGCTGGAACGCCGATTAAGGTGTTTACATGTGCTAACAGGACGGGTAGCCTATTCTCTCTCTCTCTCTCGCTCTCTCTCTCTGTCTATATATATGATGCTATGGATGTCAACTATGCACATGCTATATTTTTTTGTTCTGTCATGCCAGTTGACCCTCTAAATAGCACAAGTGCTGTCCTCGAAACTGTACTATCTCCACCCCCACCCTCCTTCTCTCTCTCAATTTTTTTTTTATTTTGGCCAGTGAACAGAGATCTTTCTGTGTGCCTAACAATGGGGGTGTCCATCTTGTACTTCTATCAGCATAGCTAAAGGTTGTGAGCTTATATTCTTATTTACAATGACGGCCTACCCCGGACGACACTGGGCCAATTGTGCGCCGCCCTATGGGACTCCCAATCACAGCCTGATTGTGATACAGCCTGGAATTGAACCAGGGTCTGTGGTGATGTCTCTAGCGCTGAGATGCAGTGCCTTAGAACGCTGCGCCACTCGGGAGCCCTTCATACTGCCTCTGGGAAAAGAAATGTCCTTCAAGTTTTACTCATATAAAAATGCGTAACACTGTAATGAAAATATGAATGCAATAGACAACCGTACATACGGCCTATTAGTGAAAATGGCAAACTGACTTCCAGAAAACGGGAAATAAGAAACAAATCCAAATAAAGGTTATATTCTAGAAGCTTTTTGAAAGGATAGAAGAAAAATAGAAGACCTAAAAAAAACGATCAGCATCTTAATTACATTACTAGACATTACTTCTATCTCCCGAGTGGTGCAGTGGTCTAAGGCACTGCATTGCAGTGCTAGCTGTGTAACTAGAGATCCTGGTTTGAATCCAGGCTCTGTAGTAATTACATTACTAGAGCATCTAACTGTTTCTTTAAGAAAAAGGTGTCCCGCAAGGCTCTATTCTGATGCCACTCGGTTTTCAGGAATACGTCCTCTATTTACTAGTGCTGAGCGATTAGTGCTTTTTGAGGTTGGTCCGGTTAAAAAATAATCACGGTTTTTCGATTTCGGTTTCTATAATTTTTCTAAACATTAAATGCGCTATGTGGGTTGAACGCTGTAACAAAACAGAATAAAACAATTAATAAAAAGTCCCATGCTAGTAGTGACTCTTCTTGTGGCTCTTCTTGTGATCTATTTCACTTGCTTTAGCAATGTAAACATGTTTCCCATGCCAATAAAGCCCTTTGAATTGAGATAGAGATGAACTTAGAGAATAGAGAGCTGAGAAGATCTGAGGAGATCTGAGGATAGCTGAGGTTTTATATATGACTGTAATTACGATAGAGTCTACTGGCTCTTCTTGTTAGAGTAGAGAAGAGAGATCTAATGAAAGATTTAACACCAGATGCACAGCCATCAAAGATTAAACTGAGCCAGAAAAGACTCCAGTCCACAGCTGATAGATTCACCCTGCTTGATCCGTTAAATATTAAACGAGCTGGGCCAGTTAGGAGCTGTTTAACATCATCTGTAAATAGAAGTGCTGAGCGATTAACTGTCTGTTAGTTTTTTATTTTTAAACAACAAATTGACCGTCTTTGGTTTAATTATTTAACATTCTATTTTGTTAGTTTTTTATTTCTGTGAGCTCAATGTGCACACTGCACAGTTTCTCTTGAGATAAATCAGATCCAGCTTCAGCTGTGCGGTGTAGTAGGGAGTTGTAGTTTCCAACAGGCCAATATTCTACATAATTTAGCGCATAAAATGTGGTAATTAACTACAATGACCATAATCCATTGCACATCTACTTGTCCGGTCTGTTTTTCTTTTACGTGTGCTACGGAAGAGACAGAAGAATGCGTGATTGTGAGGTGATACAGAGAGCAGCTGTTGCTTAGCGAGGTATCTCTACCTGAAAATGTATCTCTAGAGAAACTGTGCAATGTGCACATTGAGCTCACAGAAAAAAAAACTAACAAAATAGAATGTTAAATAATTAAACCAAAGACGGTCAATTAGTTGTTTAAAAATCGAATTTTGTGGGCAGTGTGCACATAGCCTGTCTTCTCTTGAGAGCCAGGTCTATAGCAAGGCTATGCTCACTGAGTCTGTACATAGTCAAAGCTTTCCTTAATTTTGGGTCAGTCACAGTGGTCATGTATTCTGCCACTGTGTGCTCTCTGTTTAGGGCCAAATAGCATTCTAGTTTGCTCAGTTTTTTTGTAAATTTTTTCCAATATGTAAAGTAATTATCTTTTTGTTTTCTCATGATTTGGTTT
This sequence comes from Coregonus sp. 'balchen', assembly GCA_902810595.1. NCBI lineage: Eukaryota > Metazoa > Chordata > Actinopteri > Salmoniformes > Salmonidae > Coregonus > Coregonus sp. 'balchen'. The sequence continues at coordinate 46,312,036 of LR778270.1, forward strand.
AGTCTAATTATGTTGCTGTCCTGGGGCTCTGTGGGGTCTGTTTGTGTTTGTGAACAGAGCCCCAGGACCAGCTTGCTTAGGGGACTCTTCTCCAGGTTCATCTCTCTGTAGGTGCTGGCTTTGTTAGGGATGGTTTGGGAATTGCTTCCTTTTAGGTGGTTGTAGAATTTAACGGCTGTTTTCTGGATTTTGAAAAAATTAGCGGGAATCGGCCTAATTCTGCTCTGCATGCATTATTTGGTGTTTAATGTTGTACACAGAGGATATTTTTGCAGAATTCTGCATGCAGAGTCTCAATTTGGTGTTTGTCCCATTTTGAGAATTGTTGATTGGTGAGCGGACCCAAGACCTCACAACCATAAAGGGCAATAGGTTCTATAACTGATTCAAGTATTTTTCCTTTTGATGGCATAGAAGGCCCTTCTTGCCTTGTCTCTCAGATCGTTCACAGCTTTGTGGAAGTTACCTATGGCGCTGATGTTTAGGCCGAGGTATGTATAGTTCTTTGTGTACTCTAGGGCAACGTTGTCTAGATGTAATTTGTATTTGTGGTCCTGGCAACTGGACCTTTTTTGGAACACCATTATTTTTGTCTTACTGAAATTTACTGTCAGGGCCCAGGTCTGACAGAATCTTTGCAGAAGATCTAGGTGCTCCTGTAGGCCCTCCTTGCTTGGTTGGGGACAGAAGCATCAGATCATCAGCAAAAATACATTTGACTGCAGATTCTAGTAGGGTGAGGCCGGGTGCTGCAGACTGTTCTAGCGCCCTTGTCAATTCGTTGATATATATGTTGAAGAGGGTGGGGCTTAAACTGCATCCCTGTCTCACCCCACAGCCCTGTGGAAAGAAATTTGTGTTTTCTTTGGCCAATTTTAACCGCACTCTTGTTGTTTGTGGACATGGATTTTATAATGTTGTATGTTTTTCCCCCAACACGCTCTCTCTTTCTCTTTCTCTATCCTTCTCAACCTAATTTCTCTCGCTCTCTCTCTCGCTCTCTCTCTCTCTCTCTCTCTCTCTCTCTCTCTCTCTCTCTTCTATCTATCTATCTATCTATCTATCTATCTATCTATCTATCTATCTATCTATCTATCTATCTATATATCTATCTATCTATCTATCTATCTATCTATATATATCTATCTAATCTATCTAATCTATCTATCTATCTAATCTATCCCTGAAGCGCCACTCTTAGAATTCAGCACCAAGGCTATTAGTTTTAGTGGTGAGAACATTTGAAAAGAGACTTGGAGTTGTGAGAGGCTGCAATATTAACCTCTCATGAATAAAAACAGAGGTTATGTGAAGGTCTCGTCCTCGTACTTCACTCATGGTGCTAATCAAACCCTGTTGCCATATAGTGGTGCAGTGGTCTAAGGCACTGCATCGCAGTGCTAGCTGTGCCACTAGAGATCTTGGTTTGATTCCAGGCTCTGTCGTAGCTGGCCGTGACCGGGAGATCCATGGGGCGGCGCACAATTGTTCCAGGGTAGGGGAGGGAATGCCTGGCAGGGATGTAGCTCAGTTTGTAGAGCATGGTGTTTGCAACGCTAGGGTTATGGGTTCGATTCCCACGGGGGGCCAGTATGAAAAATAAAAAAGAATGTATGCACTCACTAACTGTAAGTCGCTCTGGATAAGAGCGTCTGCTAAATGACTATAATTGTAAATATAGCTCAACATTAGAACTTCAGTCCATTGTTAAGCTATAAGAGAGGTATAAGCTTTTACAATAGATATCATTTTATTTGCCTATTTTGGTCTGTGCCTGCCTGTGCAGTCAATATGCAGAAGCAGTAGCACATTGAGTTCTGCCCCAGTGGGAAGAAGTGGTTAGTAGCTAGTGTTCTGCCCCAGTGGGAAGAAGTGGTTAGTAGCTAGTGTTCTGCCCCAGTTTGAAGAAGTGGTTGTGTCTAGTATTCTGCCCCAGTGGGAAGAAGTGGTTAGTAGCTAGTGTTCTGCCCCAGTGGGAAGAAGTGGTTAGTCGCTAATGTTCTGCGCCAGTGGGAAGAAGTGGTTGGTAGCTAGTGTTCTGCCCCAGTGGGAAGAAGTGGTTGTGGCTAGTGTTCTGCCCCAGTGGGAAGAAGTGGTTAGTAGCTAGTGTTCTTCCCCAGTGGAAATAAGTGGTTAGTAGTTAGTGTTCTGCCCCAGTGGGAAGAAGTGGTTAGTAGCTAGTGTTCTGCCCCAGTGGGAAGAAGTGGTTAGTAGCTAGTATTCTGCCCCAGTGGGAAGAAGTGGTTAGTTGCTAGTGTTCTGCCACAGTGGGAAGAAGTGGTTGTGGCTATTATTCTGCCCCAGTGGGAAGAAGTGGTTGTGGCTAGTGTTCTGCCCCAGTGGGAAGAAGTGGCTACTAGCTAGTGTTCTTCCCCAGTGGGAAGAAGTGGTTGTGGCTAGTATTCTGCCCCAGTGGGAAGAAGTGGATAGTAGCTAGTGTTCTGCCCCAGTGGGAAGAAGTGGTTAGTAGCTAGTGTTCTGCCCCAGTGGGAAGAAGTGGTTAGTAGCTAGTGTTCTGCCCCAGTGGGAAGAAGTGGTTAATAGCTAGTGTTCTGCCCCAGTGGGAAGAAGTCGTTAGTAGCTAGTGTTCTGCCCCAGTGGGAAGAAGTGGATAGTAGCTAGTGTTCTGCCCCATGGGGAAGAAGTGGTTAGTAGCTAGTGTTCTGCCCCAGTGGAATGAAAGTGGTTAGTAGCTTTGTTCTGCTGCTGCCCCAGGTGGAAGAAGTGGCTTACTAGCAGTGTTTTCTTCCCCCAGTGGAAGAAGTGTTGTGGCTAGTATTCTCCCCAGTGGAAGACAGTGGTTAGTAGTAAGTGTTCTATCCAGTAGGTAAAGAGTGGTTAGTAGGGATGTCCTGCCAGTGGGAAGGAATTGGTTAGTAGCTAGTGTTCTGGGTCCCCGTGGGAAGAAGTGTTTGGTGCTAGTGTTCTGCCCCATTGGGAAGAAGTGGTTAGTAGCTAGTTTGTGTCTATCCCAGTGGGAAGAAGTGGTTAGTAGCTAGTGTTCTGCCCCCAGTGGGAGAAGGTGTTATAGCTAGTATCCTGGCCCAAGTGGGAATAGTGGTTTAGTGAGCTAGTGTTTCTGCCCAGTGGGGAAGAGTGGTTGTGGCTAGTGTTTCTGCCCCCAGTGTGGAAGAAGTGGTTTTGAAACTAGTATTGCGTCCCCAGTGGAAAGAAGTGGTTAGTAGCTCATGTGTCGCCCCAGTGGGAAAAGTTGGTTAGTAGCTAGTGGTTCCTGCCCCAGTGGACGAAGTGGTTAGTAAGCTAAGTGTTGCCCTCCAGGTGGGAAGAAGTGGATAGTAGCTAGTGTTCTGCCCCAATGGGAAGAAGTGGTTAGAGGCAGTATTCTGACCCAGTGGGAAAGAAAGTGGTTAGTAGCTAGTATTTCTGCCCCCAGTGGGACGAAGTGGTTTAGTAGCTAGTGTCTGCCCCAGTGGGAAGAAGTGGTTAGTAAGCTAGTGTTTTCTGCCCCAGTGGGAAGAAGTGGATAGTAGCTAGTGTTCTCCCATTGGGAAGAATTGGTTATAGCTTTGTTTCCCATTGGGAAAAGTGGTTAAGGGATCTATTGTTCTGCCCAGTGGAAGAAGTGGTTAGGAAGCTTAGTGTTTCTGCCCCATGTGGTGAAGAAGTGGTTAGGAGCTTTTGTGTTGCTGCCCCAGTGGGAAGAAGTGGTTTAGAGTGAGCTAGTGTCTCTGTTTCTGCCCAGTGGGAAGAAGTGGTTATACTATGTTCTGCCCGAGTGGGAAGATGTTGTTAGTAGCTAATTGTCTGGCCCCTGGGAAGAAGTGGGTTTAGTAGCTAGTGTTCTGCCCCAGTTGGAAAAAATGGTAGTAAGCTAGTGTTCTCCCCAGTGGGAAAATTGGTTGTTAGCTAGTGTTTCTGCCCCAGGGGAAGAAGTGGTTAGTAGCTATGTTCCTGCCCCAGTGGGAAGAATGTTTAATGCTAGGGTTCTCCCCAGTGGGAAAGTGGTATATCTAGGTGTTCTGCCACCAGTTTGAAGACAGTGGTTTGGTCTAGTATTCTGCCCCAGTGGGAAGAAGTGGTTAGTAAGTAGTGTCTTGCCCAGTGGGAAGAAGTGGTTAGTAGCTATTGTTCTGCCCAGTGGGAAGAAGTGGTTTGTCGCTTAATGTTTGCGCCAGTGGGAATAAGTGGTTAGTAGCTAGTGTTCGCCCCAGTTTGGAAGAGTGGTTGTGGCTAGTGTTTCTGCCCCATTGGAAAAAGTGGTTAGTAGCTAGTGTTCTTTCTTTTTTCCCCAGTGGAAATAGTGGTTGTAGCAGTGTTTCTGCCCAGTGGGAAGAAGTGGTTAGTAAGCTAGTTTCTGCCCCATGGAAGAAGTTGTTTAGTAGCTTAGTATTCTGCCCCAGGGGAAGAGTGGTTACGTGTCTAGTGTTCTGCCACAGTGGGAAGAAGTGGTTGTGGCTAGTAATTCTGCCCCCGTGGGAAGAAATGGTTAGTAGCTAGTGTTCTGCCCCAGTGGTAAGAAGTGGTTAGTAGCTAGTGGTCTCCCAGTGGGAATAGTTGGCTACTAGCTAGTGTTCCTTCCCATGGGAAGAAGTGGTTGTGGCTAGTATTCTGCCCCAGTGGGAAGAAGTGTTAGTATGTAGTGTTTCTGATCCAGTAGGATAAGTGTTAGTAGGGATTGTCTGCCCAGTGGGAAGAAGTGTATAGCTAGTGTTCTGCCTCTGCCCCAGTGGGAGAAGTGTTATAGCTAGTGTTCTGCCCCCAGTTTGGAAGAAGTGGTTAGTACTGTGTTCTATCCCAGTGGAAGAAGTGGTTTAGTAGCTAGTGTCCTGCCCCAGTGGGAAGAAGTGGTTGTGACGAGTATTCGTTCCTGCCCAGTGGAGAAGTGTTTAGTAGCATTGTTCGTCCAGTGGGAATAAGTGGTTAGTGCTAGTGTTTCTGCCCAGTGGGAAGAAGTGGTTAGTAGCTAGTGTTTCTGCCCAAGTGGGAAAAGAAGTGTTTAGTGCTAGTGTTCTTCCCATGGAAGAAGTCGTAGTAGCTAGTGTTCTGCCCTTAGAGGCACGGAGACAACAATGCCTAGGTGACCCAACAAGGTACCCTTTTCCTCAGTGGTTGTGACTAGTATTCTGCCCAGTGTGGAAAGTGGTTAGTAAGCTAGGGTTCTGCCCCAGTGGGAAGAAGTGGTTAGTAGCTAGTGTTCTGCCCCAGTGGGAAGAGGGGGATATAAGCTAGTGTTCTGCCCAATGGGAAGCAGTTGGTTCGAGGCTAGTATTCTTACCGTGGGAAGAATGTAGTAGCTAGTATTCTCCCCAGTGGGAATAAGTGGGTTATTAGCTTAGTGTTCTGCCCCAGTGGGAAGAAGTGGTTAGTAGCTAGTGTTTCGCCCCAGTGGGAAGGATTGGGATAGTATCTAGTGTTCCTGCCCCAGTGGGAAAGAAGGTGTTAGTAGCTAGTGTTTTTCTGCCCAGTGGGAAGAATTGTTAATATCTCGTGTTCTGCCCCAGTGGGAAGAAGTTGGGTTGTGCTAGTGTTTCTGCCCCAGTTTGAATAAGTGGTTGTGTCTAGTATTCTGCCCAGTGGGAAGAAGTGTGAGTAGCTAGTGTTCTGCCCCAGTGGGAAGAAGTGGTTAGTAGCTAGTGTCTGCCCCAGTGGGAAGAAGTGGTTTAGAGTCGCTAATGTTTTTCTGGCGCCAGTGGGAAGACAGTGTAGTAGCTAGTGTTTCTGCCCCAGTGGTACGAAGTGGTTGTGGGTAGTGTTCTGCCCCAAGTGGAAGAAGTGGGTTAGTAGCTTGTGTTCTCCCCATGGAAGAAGGGTAGTGCTAGTGTTTCTGCCCCAGTGGGAAAGAATTGGTTAGTAAGCTTGTTTCTGCCCCAGTGGGACGAAGTGGTTATTAGCTTGTGTTCCTGCCCCAGTGGGAAGAAGTGGTTAGTAGCTAGTGTTCTGCCCCATGGGAAGAAGTGGTTAGTATCTAGTTTTCTGCCCAGTGGGAAGACGTGGTTAGTAGCTAATTTCTGCCCCAGTGGGAAGAATTTTAGTATCTTTGTTCTGCCCCAGTTGGAAGAATGGATTAGTAGCTAGTGTTCTGCCCCATGGGAAGAATGTTTATTAGCTAGTGGTCTGCCCCATGGGAAGACGTGGTTAGTACTAGTGTTCTGCCCCAGTGGGAGAAGTGGTTAAAATGCTAGTGTTCTTCCCAGTTGGGAAGAATGGTTAGTAGCTTAGTGTCTGCCCCCCCAGTTTGAAAGAAATGGTTGGTGTCTAGTATTTTGCCCCCAGTGGAAGAAGTGGGTTAGTACTAGTGTTCTGCCCCATGGGAAGAAGTTGTTGTAGCTAGTGTTCTGCCCCAGTGGAAGAAGTGGTTAGTCGCTAATGTTCTGCGCCATGGGAAGAAGTGTTAGTAGCTAGTGTTCTGCCCCCAGTGGGAAGAAGTGGTTGTTGCTAGTGTTCTGGCCCCAGTGGGAAAGAAGTGGTTAGTAGCTAGTGTTTTCTTCCCCAGTGGAATAATTGGTTTAGTCTAGTGTTCTGCCCCAGTGGGAAGAAGTGGTAGTAGCTAGTTTGTTCTGCCCCTGGGAAGAAGTTGTTAGTACTAGTATTCCTGCCCCCATTGGGAAGAGTGGGTTAGTTTGCTAGTTTTTCGCCACAAGTGGACGAAGTTGGTTTTGTGGCAGTATTCTGCCCGTGGGAAGAAGTGGTTAGTATCTAGTGTTCTGCTGCCCCAGTGCGAAGAAGTGGTAGTAGCTAGTGTTCTGCCCCAGTGGGAAAGAAGTGGCTACTAGCTAGTGTTCCTTCCCAGTGGGAAGAGTGGTTTGGCTATTTCTGCCCCATGGAAGAAGTGTTTAGTAAGGTAGGGTTCTGATCCAGTAGGGAAGAAGTGGTTATAGGTAGTGTCTGCCCAGTGGGAAGAGGGGGTTTAGTAGCTAGTGTTTCTGCTGCCCCAGTGGAAGAAGTGGTTAGTATCTAGTGTTCTTGCCCCAGTTGGAAGAAGTGTTTAGTGCTAGTGTTTCTATCCCAGTGGGAATAGGTGGTTAGTAGTAGTGTTCTGCCCAGTGGGAAGAAATGGTTGTGACTATATTCTGCCCCAGGGGGAGAAGTGTAGTTAGCTATGTTTCTGTCCCCAGTGGGGAATAAGTGGGTTAGTAGCTAGTGTTCTTCCCCAGTGGGAAAAGTGGTTAGTAGCTCGTTTTCTGTCCCAAGTGGGAAGACTTGTTAGTAGCTGTGTTCTGCCCATGGGAAGACTTCCGTTAGTAGCTAGTGTTTCTCCCCAGTGGGAAGAAGTGGTTGTGACTATATTTCTTGCCCGTGGGAAGAATGGGTTAGTAGCTAGTGTCTGCCCCATTGGGAAGAAGTGGTTAGTATCTATTGTTTCTGCCCCCAGTGGGCAGAAGTTATAGTAGCTAGTGTTCTGCCCAATGGGAGCAGTGGTTCGAGGCTATATTCTGACCCAGTTGGGAAGAAGTGGGTTATTAGCTATTATTCTGCCCCAGTGGGAAGAATGGTTAGTAGGTAGTGTTTTCTGCCCCAGTTGTGAGAGTGTTAGTACTAGTTGTTCTGCCCCCAGTGGGATAAAGTGGATAGTAGCTAGTTTTCTGCCCATGGGAAGTGGTTAGTATCTAGTGTTCTGCCCGCAGTGGGAAGAAGTGGTTAATAGCTAGTGTTCTTTCTGTCCCCCAGTGGGAAGAAAGGGGTTAGTAGCTATTGTTCTGCTGGCCCCAGTTTTTTGAAGAAGTGGTGTGTTGTCCTAGTATTCTCCCCGTGGAAGAAGGGGGTGAGTGCAGTGTTTCTGCTGCCACCCATGGAAGAAGTGGTAAGTAGCTAGTGTCTGGCCCCAGTGGGAGAAGTGGTTAGTCGCTAATGTTCTGCGCCAGTTTGGGAAGAAGTGGGTTGTAGCTATTGTTCCTGGCCCGTGGAAGAAGTGTTGTGGCTGTGTTCTTGCCCCAGTGGGAAGAAGTGGTTAGTAGCTAGTGTTCTTCCCATTGAAATAAGTGGTTAGTAGCTAGTGTTTTCTGCCTCCAGTGGGAAGAAGTGGTAGTAGCTAGTGTTTCTGGCCCCAGTGGAGAGTGGTTAGTAGCTAGTATTCTGCCCCCATGGAAGAAGTGGTTAGTTTTTGCTATGTCTATTCTACCCACAGTGGGAGAAGTGGTTGTGGCTATTTTTCCTGCCCCATTGGGAAGAAAGTGGTTGTGGCTAGTGTTCTGCCCTGCCCCAGTGGGAAGAAGTGGCTACTGCTAAGTGTTCTGCCCCAGTGGAAGAAGTGGGTTGTGGCTAGTATCTGCCCCAGTGTGAAGAATGGTTAGTAGGTATTGTTTCTGATCCCGTGGAAGAGTGGTAGTAGGGGGATTCTGCCTCAGTGGGAGAAGTGGTTAGTAGCTAGTGTTCTGGCCCCAGTGGTAGAAGTGGAATAGTAGCTAGTGGTCTGCCCAGTGGGAATAATTGGTTTAGTAGCTGGTGTTTCTGCCCCAGTGGGAAGAAGTGGTTGTGGATAGTGTTCCTGCCCCAGTGGGAAGAATGGTTAGTAGCTTAGTGTCTGCTGCCCCAGTGGGAATAGTGGTAGTACTAGTGTTTCTCCCGCAAGTGGGAAAAGTGGTTAGTATCTATATCTGCCCAAGGTGGGAAGAAGTGGTTAGTAGCTAGTGTTCTGGCCGCCCATGGGAAGAAGTGGTTAGTAGCTAGTGTTCTGCCCACATTGGGAGAAGTGGTTTGTGACTGAGTATTCTGCCAGTGGGAGAAGTGGTTGTAGCTAGTGTTCTGGCCCCAGTGGGAAAAGTGGTTAGTAGCTAGGTTCTGCCCCGTGTGAAGAAGTGGTTAGTAGCTAGTGTTTCTGCCCCCAGTGGAAGAAATTGGAAATAGTAGCTGTGTTTTCGCCCACAATGGAAGAAGTGTTTAGAGGCTAGTATTTCTGACCCAGTTGGGCAGAAATTGTTAGTATCTATATTCTTCCCCAGTGGGAATAAGTGGTTAGTAGCTAAGTGTTTGCCCCGTGGGAAGAAGTGGTTGTAGCTAGTGTTTGCCCAGTGGGAAAGAATGGATATTAGCTAGTGTCTGCCCCAGTGGGGAAGAAGTGGTTTAGTAATAGTGTTTTCTGCCCCAGTGGAAAGAAGTGGTTAGGAGCTATTGGTTTTTCTTCCCCAGTGGGAAGAAGTGGTTAGGTAGCTAGTGTCTGCCCCAGTGGAAGTAAGTGGTTAGTACTTGGTGTTTCTGCCCCAGTGGGAAGAAGTGTTTGTGGCCTAGTGTTTCTGCCCCAGTGTTAAAAGTGGTTAGTATCTAGTATTTTTCTGCCAGTTGGGAGAAGTGTGATGTATCTAGTGTTTTCTGCCCCAGTGGGAAGAAGTGTTAGAAGCTAGTGTGACTGGCCCTCAGTGGGAAGAAGTGGTTAGTAGCTAGTGTTTTCTGGCCCAGTGGGGAAGAAGTTGGTTAGTAGCTAGTGTTCTGCCCCAGTGGGAAGAATGGTTTAGCTAGTGTTTTTCTGCCCCATGGGAAGAAGTGTTAGTATCTAATTTTTTCTGCCCCCAGTGGGAAGAAGTGGTTATAGCTAGTGTTCTGCCAAGTGGAAGAAATGTATAGTAAGCTAAGTGTTTCTGCCCAGTTTGAAGAAGTGTTAGTAGCTAGTGTTTCTGCCCCAGTGGGAAAGTGGTTAGTAGCTAGTGTTCCTGCCCCAGTTGGAAGAAGTGGTTAGTACTAGTGTTCTGTTCCGGGCCCCAGTGGGAAGAAGTCGTTAGTTCTAGTGTTCTGCCCCAGTGGGAAGAAGTGGTAGTACTGTGTTCTGCCCGCAGTGGGAAGAAGTGGTTGTGCTAGTGTCCTGCCCCAGTGGGAATAAGTGTTTTAGTAGCTAGTGTTTTTTTGTTCCCCATTGGGAGAAGGGTTAGTTAGCTAGTGTTCTGCCCCATTGGGAATAAAGTGGTTAGGAGTAGTGTTCTGCCCCAGTGGGAAAATGGTTAGTAAGAATACGTGTTTTCTGCCCCATTGGGAAGAAGTGGGTTAGTAGCTGTGGTCTGCCCCATGGGAAGAAGTGGTTGGAGCTAGTTGTTCTGCCCCAGTGGAAGAGTGGTTATTAGCTTGTGTTCTGCCCCAGTGGAAGAAGTGGTTGTGGCTAGTGTTCTGCCCCAGTGTGAAGAGTGGTTTTAGTATCTAGTATTCTGCCCCAGTGGGAAGAAGTGGGAATGTAGCTATGTTCTGCCCCAGTGGGAAGAAGTGGTTAGTAGCCGAGTTTTCTGCCCCCAGTGGAAGAGTGGTTTATTAGCTAGTGTTTCTGCCCCAGTGGAAGAAAAGTTTTAGCTAGTTTCTGCCCCAGTGGGAAGAAGTGGTTAGTAGCTAAGTTCTGCCCTTCAGTGGGCAGAAGTGGGTTGTATAGTGTTCTGCCCCAGTGGAAGAAGTGGTTTTAGCTAGTGTTTCTGCCCCCAGTGGAAGAAGTGGATAGTAGCTATTGTTCTGTTCGGCCCCAGTGGGGAAGAAGTGGTTAGTAGCTAGTGTTCTTCCCCAGTGGGAGAATTCGTTAGTCAGCCTATGTTCTGCCCCCAGTGGGAGAATTGGTTGTAGCTAGTGTTCTGCCCAGTGGGATAATGGTTTAGTAGCTAGTGTTCTGCCCAGTGGGAAGAAGTGGTTAGTACTAGTGTTTTGGCCCCAGGGGAAGAAGTGGTTAGTCTAGTGTTTTCTGCCCCAGTGGGAATAATTGGTTAGTAGCTAGTGTCTGCCCCATTGGAAAAGTGATTAGTAGCTAGTGTCTGTCCCCAGTGGGAAGAAGTTGGTTAATATCTAGTGGTTTGTTGCCCCCAGTGGGAAGAAGTGGGGGGGGGGGGGATAGTATTCGCCCATGGGAAGAAGTGGTTAGGAGCTAGTGTTCTGCCCCAGTGGGAATAATGTTAGTAGCTAGTGTTCTGCCCCAGTGGGAATAAGGTGGTTAGTAGCCAGTGTTGCGCCCCAGTGGGAAGAAGTGGTTGTGGCCTAGTATTCGGCCCCAGTGGGAAGAGTGGTTAGTACTAGTGTTCTGCCCCAGTGGGAAGAAGTGGGTTATATCTGTGTTCTGCCCCAGGGGAAGAAGTGGTTGTGGCGAGTGTTCTGCCCCCGTGTTTAAGAGTGGTTAGTATCTAGTATTCTGCCCCAGTGGGAAAGAGTGGATAGTAGCTAGTGTTCTGCCCCAGTGGAAGAAGTGGTTAGTAGCTGTGTTCTGCCCAGTGGGAAAGAAGTGGTTCGTATCAGTGTTCTCTGCCCCAAGTGGGAAGAAGTGGTTAGTAGCTCGTGTTCTGCCCAAAAACCCAGTGGGAAGAAGTGTTAAGTAAGCTATTGTTCTGCCACAGTGGGAAGAAGTGTTGTGACTAACATTCTGCCCAGTGGGGAAAAGTGTTATAGCTAGTGTTCTTCGCCCCAGTGGGAAGAAAGTGGTTAGTAGCTGTGTTCTTCTGCCCCAGTGGGAAGAAGTGGATAGTAGCTAGTGTTCTGCCCCAATGGGAAGAATTGTTTAGAGGCTGTATTCTGACCCAGGGAGAGTGGTAGTAGCTAGTATTCTGCCCCAGTGGGAAAGTGGTTAGTTAGCTAAGTGTTCTGCCCAGTGTGGAAAAGTTGTTAGTAGCTAGGTTCTGCCCCATGGGAAGAAGTGGTTAGGAGCTGAGTGTTCTGCCCCAGTGGGAAGAAGTGGGTTGTAGCTAGTGTTCTGCCACCCTGGAGAAGTGGTTGGAGCTAGTGTTTCTGCCCCAGTGGGAAGAGTGTTAGTAGCTTGTGGTTCTGCCCTTGGGAATGAAGTGGTTGTGGCTAGTGTTTCTGCCCAGTGTGAAGAAGTGGTTAGTATCTAGTATTCTGCCCCATTTGGGAAGAGGTGGATAGTACTAGTGTTCTGCCCCAGTGGAAGAAGCGGTTATAGCCTATGTTCTGATTCTGCCCCAGTGGGAAGAAGTGGTTAGCTACTAGTGTTTCTGCCCAGTGGAAGAAGTGGTTAGTAGCTAGGTGTTTTGCCCCAGTGGGAAGAAGTGGTTGTGGTTAGTACCAGTAAGTCTACAGAGTGCTGACGAATTGAATGTGGGGAGTGTGGATATGATTTAATGTGATATGGGGAGTGTTGATATGATTTTATGTGATATGGGGAGTGTTGATATGATTTAATGTGATATGGGGAGTGTTGATATGATTTAATGTGATATGGGGAGTGTTGATATGATTTAATGTGATATGGGGTGTGTTGATATGATTTATTGTGACATGGGGAGTGTTGATGTGATTTAATGTGATATTTGATATGGGGAGGGTTGATATGATTTAATCTGATATGTGATATGGGAAGGGTTGATATGATTCAATGTGATATGTGATATGGGGAGGGTTGATATGATTTAATGTGATATGTGATATGGGGAGGGTTGATATGATTTAATGTGATATGTGATATGGGGAGGGTTGATATGATTTAATGTGATATGGGTTGGGTTAATATGATTTAATTTGATATGGGGATGGTTGATATGATTTAATGTGATATGTGTAGGGTTGATATGATTTAATGTGATATGGGGAGGGTTGATATGATTTAATGTGATATGGGTAGGGTTGATATGATTTAATGTGATATGGGTAGGGTTGATATGATTTAATGTGATATGGGGATGGTTGATATGATTTAATGTGATATGGGTAGGGTTTAAATGTTTTAATGTGATATGGGGAGGTTTGATATGATTTACTATGATATGGGGAGGGTTGAAATGATTTAATGTGATATGGGGAGGTTTGATATGATTTAATATGATATGGGGAGGGTTGAAATGATTTAATGTGATATGGGGAGGGTTGATATGATTTAATGTGATATGGGGAGGTTTGATATGATTTAATGTGATATGGGGAGGGTTGATATGTGGATATGAAACGATAGGAAGTGTGTTGTCTTTAGTGTGTTTATGTTGGCTCCAGGCCACACTGAGAGGAGGGCTCACCTGGGTAGGTGCAGCAGAGACGGAGAGACAGAGCTAGTGTGTGTGTGTGTTTGTGTGTGTGTGTGTGTGTGTGTGTGTGTTTCCGTGTGTGTGTGTGTGTGTGTATGTGTGTGGGTGAATACGACATGCACCATTTAACGTCTATGGCCTTCCTGTGCTAATCAACACACACACATACACATGTTTACACCTTTAAGGCATCTGTATACAATGATGTGGGTGTGACCAGCATTACATCCTCCATTTCCTCTCCCATCTCTCTGCTGAACCAAAATAAAGACTTCCATTATGAGTATATTTTCTCCTGTCCTCTAGTCTAACACCTCCAACCCTGATCCCTCTGTTTTATCCTTATCTTGATCTCTCTCCTTTATCTCTCTCTTACCTGGCTGGCACAATCTCCTTTACTTTTTTAACCAGGAAGCCCTGCTGTTGTTTGTCTGTAGATTGGTATCACAGCATCTCAGACTGGCCCAAGGTGTCTAACACTGCCAGCCAACCATGGCACTATCTTCTCTCTCTCTCTCTCTCTCTCTCTCTCTCTCTCTCTCTCTCTCTCTCTCTCTCTCTCTCTCTCTCTCTCTCTCCCCCACCATCCATCCACAGCATGAGAGCCAGTGGAGTGTCTCTCAGTGCCGGGTGTGTGTGTGTTCTGGGTGTAGTGTATGTAGCTCTTTGGGTGACCACCATGATAGGGGTGATAGTGGTGACAGTGGTG
>LR778270.1:46333128-46358128 GCA_902810595.1 Coregonus sp. 'balchen'
TTTAATCAGCACAACAGTTTTCAGCTGTGCTAACATAATTGCAAAAGGGTTTTCTAATGATCAATTAGCCTTTTAAAATGATAAACTTGGATTATTTATATTATTATTATGATTAGCAAACACAACGTGCCATTGGAACACAGGACTGATGGTTGCTGATAATGGGCCTCTGTACACCTATGTAGATATTCCATAAAAAATCAGCCGTTTCCAGCTACAAAATGGACAAAAAAAATGATTTTCTTTCGAAAAAAATGACATTTCTAAGTGACCCCAAACTTTTGGACGGTAGTGTATGTTAACATTGCCAAAGCAAGTGAAATAGATCATAAACAAAACTGAAATAAACAATACATATTAACAGTAAACATTACTCTCACAAAAGTTCCAAAAGAATAAAGACATTTCAAATATCATATTATGTATATATACAGTGTTGTAACGATGTGCAAATAGTTAAAGTACAAAAGGGAAAATAAATAAACATAAATATGGGTTGTATTTACAACGGTGTTTGTTCTTCACTGGTTGCCCTTTTCTTGTGGCAACAGGTCACACATCTTGCTGCTGTGATTGCACACTGTGGCATTTCACTCAATAGATATGGGTGTTGCTTTAAATTGGGTTTGTTTTCGAATTCTTTGTGGGTCTGTGTAATCTGAGGGAAATATGTGTCTCTAATATGGTCATACATTTGGCAGGAGGTTAGGAAGTGCAGCTCATTTTGTGGGCAGTGTGCACAAAGCCTGTCTTCTCTTGAGAGCCAGGTCTGCCTACGGCGGCCTTTCTCAATAGCAATGCTATGCTCACTGAGTCTGTCTCTCTCTCTCTCTCTCTTGCTCATTCTGACACTCTCTCTCTGTCTGTCTGTCTGTCTGTCTGTCTGTTTCTGTCTATGTCTCTCTTTCTCTCCCTCTACCCTCTCATCTTCTTTTTCTCTTCTTTCCCAACCCAACCCTCTCTCCCTACCTTGCTCCTCCAGAGTGTGATTGGAGCTGTAATGAGTGTAAGGGTCCTCTGCGTACCGATTGTCTACAGTGTATGGAGGGACACGTTCTGCAGGACGGACTCTGCACCCAGGGCTGCTCCCCAGGGTCCTATCAATATGGAGAGAGATGCCTCAGTACGTGCCTGAATAGAATGATCATTTCACTTATTAAATCTTTCAGTGTTGTTGTCTGTTTTAAGTCAGTTATACCTTTTAACTTGTGTTATGTTCACTCTCAATGTCTCTGTCCCCTCTCTCGCTCTGTCAATGTTTCTGTCCTCTCTGTCCCCTCTCTCGCTCTGTCAATGTCTCTGTCCTCTCTCTCTCTCTCTCTCTCTCTCTCTCTCTCTCCTCTCTCATCTCTCTCTCTCTCTCTCATCTCCCTCGTCTCTCTGGTCATGTCTATGTTCCCCCCCGCCTCTCTCTCTCTCTATCTCATCTCCTCTCTGCTCTCTCTATCTCTCGTCTTCTCTCTCTCTTCTATCTCTCTCTCTCTGTCAGTCTATGTTCCCTTCTCTATCTTCTCTCTCTCTCTCTCTCTCTCTCTCTTTCTCTCTCCTTGTCAATGTTTGTCCCTATCTCTCTCTCTCTCTCTCTCTCTCTCTCTGTCTCTCTTTCTCTCTCGCTCTCTTTATCTCTCTCTCTCGCTCTCTTTCTCTCTCTCTCTCGCTCTCTCGCTCTCTCTCTCTCTCTCTCGCTTTCTCTGTGCGCCAGGTTGTGATGAACACTGTGAAATATGCCACGGGCCAGGCCAGTGTGGGCGATGCCAGACTCCTTATTCCACCCTGCAGGGCCACTGTGTGTTGGAGTGTGGAAGGAAATTATTCCTGGACTCCTCTCTGAAACAATGCACATGTAAGACTACACAGTAAATCAAAGAGAGTTGAATACTGAACAACACTGCAGAGAGTTTAAAAAAGTAAAATTAACAGAGTTATTTTCAATTAATGCTGTACAGAATGAAACGCAATGTTGCAGAATTAAATATCAACACTAAATGGAGCATATACAACTCCGAAAAAATTACTATCTTGCCAGAGTACGTTTTACTCTTTTTAGAATGGGACCGAATGTTATCTGTGGCAGAGTGACATTTTCTTCAATTAGAGTTAAATTTACTCTGTCGTTTTTTTACTATGTATTCATTCACTCTATGCAGCTCTGTTTATGTTTATTCAAACAACATACATAAAATGTGATGTCATAATTATATAAAACATAAGTAAAAAGATACACATAAGACTCTTCATTCAGAACAAATTGTTTTTTCTACCGCGTTTCGGCCCAGTTACATACAGACAATATTGAGGCATAATTGAGCTTCTTAAGTGTTGTTTCCTCTCTTCCTGTTACCCAGCATGCTCAGCTGACTGTGTAGAGTGTGAGGGGATGGGTCGCTGCACCGTGTGCAGTCAAAACACCTACCTAAGAGACGGATACTGTACTCCGGACTGTGGACATGGTTTCTACGCCGACAAGAAGACCAGGACTTGCCATGGTAAGTTTTCAGCTCTTTTTCAGTACAGTAATGACAGAACCAATTGACTTGGTTGTACAGAGAAAACAAGAGAGGAACTAGTACCAAGCCCTGGGGGACACCAGTAGAGAGAACAGGAGAGGACCTAGTACTGAACCCTGGGGGACACCAGTAGAGAGAACAGGAGAGGACCTAGTACTGAACCCTGGGGGACACCAGTAGAGAGAACAGGAGAGGACCTAGTACTGAACCCTGGGGGACACCAGTAGAGAGAACAGGAGAGGACCTAGTACTGAACCCTGGGGGACACCAGTAGACAGAACAGGAGAGGACCTAGTACTGAACCCTGGGGGACACCAGTAGAGAGAACAGGAGAGGACCTAGTACTGAACCCTGGGGGACACCAGTAGACAGAACAGGAGAGGACCTAGTACTGAGCCCTGGGGGACACCAGTAGAGAGAACAGGAGAGGACCTAGTACCTAGCCCTGGGGGACACCAGTAGTGAAACATTAAAGAGGACCTAGTACCTAGCCCTGGGGGACACCAGTAGAGAGAGACAAAAAACATTAGGAAGCTTGTAACGTAGGGGACACTCAGGAAAGGAGAGAGGCGAGAGAAGGCGAGAGGAGGAAGGAGAGAAGGGAGGAAAGGAAAGAGGGAGAAAAGAAAGAGAGAGGAAAAAAGAAAGAGGAGGAGACAGGAGGAGAAGAAAGAAAGAAAAAAAACAGTAAAAGAAAAAAAAGAAAAAGAAAGAAAAAGAAAGAGGAAAGACAGACAAAGAAAAACCCCCCATCCCTCCCCCCCTCCCTCCATCCCTCCCTCCCCCCTCCCTCCCTCCTCCCGACTCCCCCCCCACCTCCCTCCCTCCCTCCCCTCCTCCTCCTCCAGCTAACAGCCAGTCCCCAACCCTGCGTATCGGTGGCTCTCTGCTGGTACCCATCGGGGGCACTAAACACCTGGACACCACCATACTCTCTGCCCAGGACAAAGACAGGTGGGGAGACTCAATTAATGAAGTTATTAATGGACGAATGCATTCATGAATTAATTAACCCCACCCTTCTCTCTGCTAAAAGTGTGATTTGTGATATTTATCAAATGAAATGCACTTTAAATGAAGTTTGATTTGATGTTGACCTGCCAGCCCCCCAGAGAGCTTGGTCTTCCAGCTGCTGCAGCCCCCTGCTACAGGCCGTGTGGTCGTCCTAGAGGGGGGCAGGGAGATAGAGATGGCCCGAGACGACACCTTCTCCTGGGCACAGCTACAGAGCAGACAGGTCCGCTTCACTCACGACAAGGACCAGGCCAAGTGAGTATACTGAGAAAGAAAGAAATGTCTCTCGATGTCGATCTAAAAATATGTTTTTCTCTTGATTTCTTTCTTTCTCTCTCTCTCTCTCTCTCTCTCTCACTCTCTCTCTCACTCTCTCTCTCGCCCTCTCTCGCTTTCTCTCTCTCTCTCTCTCTCGCTCTCTCTTTCTCTCTCTGTCTGTCTCCCTCTACATTTCTCTCTCTCTCTCTCTCTCTCTCTCTCTCTCTCTCTCTCTCTCTCTCTCTCTCTCTGCTCTCTCTCTCTCTCCTCCCCCAATTCAATTCAATTTAAGGGCTTTATGGCATGGGAAACGTGTGTGTTAACATTGCCAAAGCAAGTGAAGTAGATAGTAAACAAAAGTGAAAATAACAATAAATATTAACAGTAAACATACACTCAGAAGTAAAGTGGTAGCAATATTCTAGACGAGCTCATCGAGAGGAGAGAGCGAGAGAGAAGAGCACGAGGGAGAGAAGGGATCGTATCTGTCTATACTATAGAGCCTCGAGACGGTATCGATCTCTATCCGTAGAGATAGTCCCCTCATCCCTTTCTCTCTCTCTCTCTCTCTCTCTCTATCTATCTCTCTCTCTCTCTCTCTCTCTCTCTCTCTCTCTCTCTCTCTCTCTCTCTCTCTCTCTTCTCTCTCTCTCTCTAATGAGTGTATGTTTGTGTTGTTGTATTGTTCTAGGAGTGGACAGTTCACCCTGCGTGTGGCTGACCCCCAACTCTTTTCCCAACCAGAGACCATTCTGGTCCAGGCAGTGTCCATGCAGGTACAATGTACAACACACAACGACTGTATTTACACCTACAATTAGTGCTTTGTTTACTGTGATAGAAGTTGCAGTATTACAGTAAGTGCGTTGTTTGCTGTGATAGAAGTTGCAGTTTTACAGTAGGTGTATTGTTTACTGTGATAGAAGTTGCAGTATTACAGTAAGTGCTTTGTTTGCTGTGATAGAAGTTGCAGTATTACAGTAGGTGTATTGTTTACAGTGATAGAAGTTGCAGTATTACAGTAGGTGTATTGTTTACTGTGATAGAAGTTGCAGTATTACAGTAAGTGTATTGTTTACTGTGATAGAAGTTGCAGTATTACAGTAAGTGCGCTGTTTGCTGTGATAGAAGTTGCAGTATTACAGTAAGTGCGTTGTTTGCTGTGATAGAAGTTGCAGTATTACAGTAAGTGCATTGTTCGCCCAAATATGAACCCTGCCCTGCCTCGTTCATAAACAGAGAGCAACCCTGCCTTGCCTCATTCATAAACACAGAGCAACCCTGCCCTGCCTCGTTCATAAACACAGCAACCCTGCCCTGCCTCGTTCATAAACAGAGAGCAACCCTGCCCTGCCTCGTTCATAAACACAGAGCAACCCTGCCTTGCCTCGTTCATAAACACAGAGCAACCCTGCCTTGCCTCTTTCATAAACACAGAGGAACGTTAGCCTAGCCCTCCTTGCGTGTTTCAGAGGGGATTTCTAAATGATTGTGGGGTTCTAGCTTAGCGCTTAGCATGCTAGCATGTTGTGGCATGCAGTAGCAGGCACCCATAGTGTGTTTGCTACCAGCCGTGTCCAATGGGGCTGTTTCCCTCCGAGCTCTGTAGCTAGGGACAACTCTCCAGCCACAACAAGGTGTGTGTGTTTGTGTGCGTGTGCGTGTGTGTGTGTGTGTGCGTGCGTGTGTGTGTTTGTGTGCGTGTGTGTGTTTGTGTGTATGTGTGCGTGCGTGCGTGTGTGTGTGTGTTTGTGTGTGTGTGTGTGTGTGCGTGCGTGCGTGTGTGTGTGTGTGTGTTTGTGTGCGTGTGTGGGGCGAGACATTACAGACTTCCCTCTCTTCTCTGGGGCTGCGTCACAAATGTCACCCTATTTCCCTATATAGTCCCATAGGGTCAAAAGTAGTGCACTGCAAAGGGATTAGTGTGACCTTTGGGACTTAGCCCCAGAGAAGTCCAGGTCTGTCATGCTTAGGTATAGCAGCTGGAACTGAACAGCCCTGTACACCTCTGAAGGGGAGACCGATAAATCAACCATCTCTACTCCCTCTGTGCTGAATTCACTCCTTACCTCGTCCCCAGGCTATTGTACACAGTATATACCAGGCTATTGTACACAGTATATATCAGGCTATTGTACACAGTATATATCAGGCTATTGTACACAGTATATAACAGGATATTGTACACAGTATATATCAGGCTATTGCACACAGCACATAAAAGGCTGGTACATTAACGATTGAAATTTGGCCTTAGTGGGAGTGACCACAGAAGTACATGGGAGTGACCACAGAAGTATATGGGAGTGACCACAGAAGTATATGGGAGTGACCACAGAAGTATATGGGAGTGACCACAGAAGTATTGTCAGATCGTGTTGTAGGTGTGGTGTAGGAATCAAACGCAGGAAGCAGACTGAATTCCAAAAAGCTGTATTCCTGCCTAAACACAGGCAACAGGACAAAATAAGCCTGACAGCAAAATACGCACGAAGGCGAAAAGACAATGCGCACAAACAGGTGCGTCAGGATGAAAATAAGTGCACACACAAGTGCAACGAACGCTCCAGCAAACAGTGGAGAAAAATAACGCTCAACCGAGCAATACACAGACTGACGGTAACAATCACACACAACACAAGACAAACACAACGAGAAACTTATAGGACACTAATTACTACAAAACAGAAACAGGTGTAGAAACAAACAGACAAAAGCAAACGAACATGAAACATCAATCGGTGGCAGCTAGAATTCCGGAGACGACGAACGCCGAAGCCTGCCCGAACAAGGGAGAGAGGCAGCCTCGGCCGAAACCGTGACAGTACCCCCCCCTTGACGCGCGGCTCCAGACGTGCGCCGACTCCGGCCTTGGGGACGACCCGGAGGCCGCGGCGCAGGGCGCGTCGGATACCCCCGATGGAATTCCGTCAGGAGCGACGGATCCAAGATGTCTCTCCTCGGCACCCAGCACCGCTCCTCCGGACCGTACCCCTCCCACTCCACTAGATACTGAAGACCCCCTCTCCGACGTCTAGAATCCAAGATGGATCTCACGGTGTACGCCGGTACCCCCTCGATGTCCAACGGGGGCGGGGGGGTCTCCAAGATCTCATGTTCTTGGAGTGGGCCTGCTACCACCGGCCTGAGAAGGGACACATGGAACGAGGGGTTAATACATTTATACTCCACTGGCAACTGTAATCTATAACAAACCTCGTTCAACCTTCTCAGGACTTTAAATGGCCCTACAAACCGCCGACCCAGTTTCCGACAGGGCAGGCGGAGGGGCAGGTTTCTGGCAGAGAGCCAGACTCGATCTCCAGGTGCGTACACAGGCCCCTCACTGCGGTTGTAGGTCGGCGCTCGTCTTCTGTCGACGTATGGCACGCTGCAGATGGACGTGTGCAGCGTTCCACGTCTCCTCCGAGCGCCGCACCCACTCATCCACAGCGGGGGCCTCGATCTGGCTCTCATGCCATGGTGCCAGAACCGGCTGGTACCCTAAAACACACTGAAAAGGGGTTAGTTGGGTGGAGGAGTGGCGGAGAGAGTTCTGTGCCATCTCAGCCCAGGGCACATATCTCGCCCACTCCTCCGGCCGGTCCCGGCAGTATGTTCTGAGAAACCTGCCCACATCCTGGTTTACGCGTTCCACCTGCCCATTACTCTCCGGGTGGTAACCCGAGGTGAGACTCACCGAGACCCCCAACCGCTCCATAAAAGCTCTCCAGACTCTGGAGGTGAATTGGGGACCCCGGTCAGCCACAATGTCCTCGGGCACCCCGTAGTGCCGGAACACATGAGTGAATAGTGCTTCGGCGGGTCTGTAGGGCAGTAGGAAGACCCGGCATGGGGAGCAAACGACAGGCCTTAGAGAACCGGTCCACAACGACCAGGAGTGTAGTATTCCCTTGAGAGAGGGGAAGGTCAGTTATAAAATCCACCGAGAGGTGGGACCATGGTCGTTGTGGAACGGGCAGGGGCAGTAACTTACCCCTAGGCAGATGTCTAGGCGCCTTACACTGGGCGCACACCGAGCAGGAGGAAACATAAACCCTCACATCCCTGGCCAACGTGGGCCACCAATATTTGGCACTAAGACAGTGCACTGTCCGGCCGATACCCGGATGTCCAGAGGAGGGTGACGTGTGAGCCCAATAGATCAATCGATCCCGACACTCGAGCGGAACATACTTCCGACCCTCCGGGCATTGTGGTGGACTAGGGTCGGTGCGTAATGCCCGCTCGAGCTCAGAATCGAGCTCCCACACCACCGGTGCCACTAGACACGACTCCGGCAGTATGGGAGTGGGCTCCACGGACCTCTCCTCCCCGTCATACCGCCGAGACAGCGCATCTGCCTTACCGTTTTGTGACCCAGGGATGTAGGTGATCTTAAAAGAGAAACGGGTCAAAAACATACTCCATCTAGCCTGTCGAGGGTTCAGCCTCCTCGCTGCCCGGATGTACTCCAGGTTACGGTGGTCCGTCAAAATGAGGAAAGGGTGTTGAGCCCCCTCAAGCCAGTGCCTCCACACCTTAAGGGCTTGTACCACAGCTAACAGCTCCCTGTCCCCTACGTCATAATTTCGCTCCGCCGGGCTGAGCTTCTTGGAATAGAAGGCACAGGGGCGGAGTTTAGGTGGCGCGCCTGACCGTTGGGACAGCACGGCGCCAATACCGGCTTCAGACGCGTCCACCTCTACCTGAAATGGTAAAGAGGGATCCGGATGCGCCAGCACCGGAGCCGAGGTGAACAGGTCCTTCAGCTTCTCAAACGCCCTGTCCGCCTCGACTGACCACTGCAGACGCACCGGGCCCCCCTTTAGAGAGACGTGATGGGAGCTGCCACTTGCCCAAAACCCCGGATAAACCTCCGGTAGTAATTCGCAAACCCCAAAAACTGCTGCACCTCTTTCACAGTGGTTGGTGTTTGCCAATTACGCACGGCTGACACTCGGTTCTACCTCCATCTTCACCCCTGACGCAGACAACTGATACCCCAAAAAGGAAATCGACTCCTGGAAAAACAGACACTTCTCTGCCTTCACATACAGGTCGTGCTCCACCAGCCTCCGCAACACCCTGCGCACCAGGGCCACATGCTCGACACGGGTAGGTGAGTACACGAGAATGTCATCTATGTACACCACGACTCCCTGTCCCTGCATGTCCCTGAAAATCTCATCCACGAAGGATTGGAAAACTGACGGAGCATTCATCAACCCGTATGGCATGACTAGATACTCGTAATGGCCCGAGGTGGTACTAAAGGCTGTTTTCCATTCATCATCCTTCCTGATGCGCACCAAGTTGTACGCGCTCCTGAGATCTAATTTCGTGAAGAAAACGCGCCCCATGCAACGACTCAGTCATGGTCGCAATCAGCGGGAGTGGATAACTATACTTCACCGTAATCTGATTGAGACCACGGTAATCGATGCACGGACGCAACCCCCCATCCTTCTTCTTCACGAAAAAGAAACTCGAGGACGCGGGGGAAGTGGACGGCCGTATGTATCCTTGTCTCAGTGATTCGTCTATGTAAACCTCCATAGCTTTCTTCTCCTCCTGAGACAGAGGATACACATGACTCCGTGGGAGCGCAGCTCCTGCCTGAAGGTCTATCGCACAATCCCCCTGCCTATGGGGTGGCAACCGCGTCGCCCTCGCCTTACTAAACGCGATAGCCAGATCCCCATACTCAGGTGGAATGTGCAATGCGGGCACCTGGTTTGGACTTTCCACCGAGGTAGCCCCTAAGGAAACGCCCAAACATCTACCCACACACTGAGCAGACCACTCCATCAGAGCCCTCTCCTGCCACGAAATAACGGGGTTATGGGTACTTAACCAGGGCATGCCCAGCACCACCGGATACGCAGGAGAGTCAATCAGAAACAGTTGAATTATCTCCTGATGACTCCCCTGCGCACACATCCTAAGTGGCGCTGTGACCTCCCTGATTAAGCCCGTACCCAACGGACGACTATCTAGGGCGTGAACGGGAAAAGGAACTTCCACAGGGAGAAGGGGAAACCCTAACTCTAAACAAAACTTCTTATCAATGAAATTCCCAGCCGCGCCTGAATCTACCAGCGCCTTATACTGGGAATGAGGTGCCACCTGCGGGAAACACACAGGCATACAAAAATGGCCAACAGTGAGCTCTGGGTGAGTGGGGCGCCTACTCACCTGGAGGGAATCCCCAGTGCGGGACCTGTCGTCATCTCCCCGAGGAGGCCATCCCCAGCACCTAGCCGCGGTGTGTCCTCCCCGACCACAGTTGGTGCAGTGGATGGACCCCCTACTCTGTCGACTCCTCCTATCTCTAGCGCCAGCGCCCCCGAGCTCCATAGGACACGGCTCGGATGCGCTGGAGGATGGTATGGACGGACCCCCCTCAGGACGTCCGCGGGTAGCCAATAGGTTATCTAACCTAATTGACATGTCGACCAGCTGGTCGAAAGTGAGACTGGCGTCCCGACAGGCCAGCTCCCGACGGACGTCCTCTCTGAGGCTACATCGGTAGAGATCGATGAGGGCCCGCTCATTCCACCCTGCATCTGCCGCTAGAGTACGGAATTCGAGTGCGAATTCCTGGGCACTCCTCCTCCCCTGCCTGAGGAAGACCAGACGCTCCCCCGCCGCTTTCCCCTCCGGGGGATGGTCGAACACCGCCCTAAAGCGGCGGGAGAACTCGGTGTATGTAATAGTCGTGGCGTCGATCTTCCTCCACTCCGAGTTGGCCCACTCCAACGCTTTACCGGCCAGGCAGGAGATCAGGGCGGACACGCTCTCATGCCCTGAAGGTGCCGGATGGACTGTGGCCAGGTACAGCTCTACCTGGAGCAGGAATCCCTGACACCCAGCTGCGGTCCCGTCGTAGGACCTCGGGAGAGATAGTCGGACTCCGCGAGGTTCCGGCGCTGGACTGGGTGGGCTGGCCGATGGTGCTGGCAGGGCGGCTGGCGGTGGAGGCGGACCCCAGCCTCGGAGGGTGGTCATCACCTCCTGCAGGGCGGCCCCCATCTGCAGGAGCTGCTCTTGCTGTTCCCGAACCTGGGTTTCCAGTCTTGAATGTGCTGCTTCGGCTCCTGCTGATTCCATACTGTATGGTGTGTGATTCTGTCAGATCGTGTTGTAGGTGTGGTGTAGGAATCAAACGCAGGAAGCAGACTGAATTCCAAAAAGCTGTATTCCTGCCTAAACACAGGCAACAGGACAAAATAAGCCTGACAGCAAAATACGCACGAAGGCGAAAAGACAATGCGCACAAACAGGTGCGTCAGGATGAAAATAAGTGCACACACAAGTGCAACGAACGCTCCAGCAAACAGTGGAGAAAAATAACGCTCAACCGAGCAATACACAGACTGACGGTAACAATCACACACAACACAAGACAAACACAACGAGAAACTTATAGGACACTAATTACTACAAAACAGAAACAGGTGTAGAAACAAACAGACAAAAGCAAACGAACATGAAACATCAATCGGTGGCAGCTAGAATTCCGGAGACGACGAACGCCGAAGCCTGCCCGAACAAGGGAGAGAGGCAGCCTCGGCCGAAACCGTGACAAGTATATGGGAGTGACCACAGAAGTATATGGGAGTGACCACAGAAGTATATGGGAGTGACCACAGAAGTATATGGGAGTGACCACAGAAGTATATGGGAGTGACCACAGAAGTATATGGGAGTGACCACAGAAGTATATGGGAGTGACCACAGAAGTATATGGGAGTGACCACAGAAGTATATGGGAGTGACCACAGAAGTATATGGGAGTGACCACAGAAGTATATGGGAGTGACCTTACTGAGTAAAGTATTTGTCTTCAGTTAAAGGTCCAAAGCAGCTGTTTTTATCTCAATATCAAATAAATTCCAGATAACAATTCAGTACCTTAGCAAAGAACAATACGCCTTTTAGCAAAGAACAATTTCCCAAGCAGTAGTTTTGCTAGGGCTGTCTGGGAGTGGTCTGGGTGAGGGGCCTAATTGGACGAGCCTAATGGGAGGGATCTGTAACCGGAAAACAAACTATTATTGGCAGAGAGGTTTGAAACTCTCTTTGTTATTGGTCTATTAACTTATACGGCCTGGTGATGTCACCAGGCAGGCCATAATCTGTTGTGGACAGACTACGTAAACATAATGGTACCGTAGATCTGTCACGATACAAAGAGATGTGTTTGAGATAGCCAGCAGCATTATTTCCGGTGCTTTGGACCAATCACGATTTTGCAGGTATTGACATCTTTCGAATTTCAGAAGAGGAGGGGACATTTGGCCCATAGACTTGCCCCTAACTTGCAAAGAGGTGGAGCTCTTTGTTCTGGTTCCGATCCTCATTCTATCTCTTCTCTTAACACGTATGGACCCAGAACTTAATCGAACTTAATCATTCCCGGCTTAACTGAGATTATGCAATCCTAAACTTCATCCCACCAAAACAGGCTGAAATTTCAAGAGGTCTTTTCAAACAGCTCTTACACAAAAATAGCATTATCATCATTTTCACAATTTCACAGTATTATTCCAACCTCATAGTGTGGAAATATATATAAAACAGGAAAATCATGTTTTTGACTGCACTGGGCCTTTACATGTAGAGAGTCACAGGACTGTGAGGCATGGATCTGCTCTTGTTGTGTGCTGCGTACGATGGAGGGTTACGGGGAATGTGCTGCGGGATATGTTTGGTCGGTAGATTAAGCCGATTAAACCAATGCCTATGCGTCGTGAGTTTCTCCTGGTTTTTCTGTATTCGCTAACGAAGGCCAAGTTTGTCGCGTTGGTCCACCAGCTGTGTCTGGAAATGGGATTAATTCACACCTAACAAATGTTTGGCAGTTTGGCAGAGGCCAATTTAAATGAGTGACTGGCTGTTGTAGTTAGTGTCTTATTGTATATGTAGCTGACTGTAGCTGACACATAGATAGAGCACTGTGAGAAAAGGGTCATGTAACTCCACCCCCTCGTAGGTGGACTTCCGCTCTGACACTCACTCACTAAATGAGTATAGGAGAGAGAGATCACTACTTAAACACACTGTAAAATTACTCAAATGTAAAAGTAAATAGTCCGCTTTGAGCTGTTGCCATTGTGTAACAGTTCAGGTAGCCTATGCCTAAGTAGGGAATCATGGCTTAACCTCATGTTATGTTATATCAACATCCCAGGCTGACAGCTGACAGATAATAGACCATGTTTCACCACTGTGGAAATATTTACTTTTACATTTGAGTAATTTAGCAGACACTAATCCAGTGTGATTTACAGTCAGTGCAATCAACTAAGTTTACTATTAGAAAACGACCACACATCGCAGCAATTCCAAGTACACCCTTCTTTGAATGTCAGGCAGATAGTGATCAGCAGAATGTATTCTCATAACAGTAGGGGCCTCTCTGAGATAGTTCAGCCATCCCTCGGGTTTCACCGTCTGTGCTATAGTGTTGAAATGTTGGCCCTTGTTTTAGAGTCCGGGCCAATTCTGTCGCTAGTGGTGTTCTGCCATTCCAATTCCTTATCAGACAGAGACAGTGTTGACCTCTTCTCTAACTAATTCTGTTTAAATTGTTTATTTCTTTAGTTCAGCCCCTCTTCTGTTTTAACTATCAAGTCCAGAAATGTGTTTTACTCCTGTGTCATTTATTTGTTATCTAAAAAAAAACACAATGAGTAACAAGTCTGAATCAGTGAATTGTAACTCTGCTTCCATCTTCTGTCACACAGCCCCCGCAGATTCTTACCCACAATCCTTTGCTGGTGGACGGAGGGGAGACGGCGGTCATCTCCAAGGCCGTGCTTCAGATCGACGACCCAGACAACCCTCAGGTTTGTGTGTGTGCTTGCATTTGTGTGTCCGTATGTATGTGTGTGTGTGTGTGTGTGTGTGCGTGTCTGTCTGTTTGTGTGTGTGTGTGAGTGTGAGTGTGTGTGTGTGTGTGTGTGTGTGTCTGTGTCTGAAAGTGTGTGTGTATCTAAACATCCCCCTGTGTGTGTCTCTTCCTCAAAGGACGTCCTGGTCATGGTTCTGGACCCGCCCCAACATGGCCGCCTGACCCGTCTCCACGGCGACCGGGCGCTGAGCCAGTTCAAGATGGAGGAGTTGTCACGGGAACAGGTGCAGTATGTCCATGACGGGTCGACGGGGCGACGGGACAGGATGCTGTTACAGGTCAACGATGGACACAGCTACCAGAACATTCTACTGCAGGTCACCATTACTCAGAAGGTAGGAAGGAAGGAGGGAGAGAGGGATTGTATGTTTTTTGCCCGACTGTCAGGTCAAATACTACAGTACCATGAGAAAGTATTTGTTCCATTTCTGATTTTCTCTACTTTTGATACTGAATGTTATCAGATCTTCAACCAAAACCTAATATTAGATCAAGGGAACCTGAGTGAAGAAATAACACAACAATTACATACTTATTTTATTTATTTCGTAAACAAAGTTATGCAACACCCAATGCCCCTGTTTGAAAACGACTCAGCGACATTTGTGGGTTTTCAAGCATGAACTGCTCATTTCAAGTCCTGCCACAACATCTCAAACTGGACTTTGACTAGGCCATTCCAAAACTTCAAATGTGTTGTTTTTTAGCCATTTTCATGTAGACTTGATTGTGTGTTTTGGATCATTGTCTTGCTGCATGACCCAGCTGCGCTTCAGCTTCAGCTCACAGACGGATGGTCTGACATTCTCCTGTAGAATTCTCTGAAACAGAGCAGAATTCATGGTTTCGTTCTTTTAAGGCAAGTTGTCCAGGTCCTGAGGCAGCAAGCAACCCCAAACCATCTCCAAATATTCCAAACATACTCTGGGACAATTGTGGGATGCGATAGATCCCAAATTAATACAACCACTCGCATCAAAAAACCTTTTAAAAGCAATGAGGCTGATGCAACAGATCAGAACGTTTAGGTTAAAATATTATTAGCTATTAGGCTTTTTTGTCTCATTATAAGCCCAGCAATGCGCACATGGCAGTAGGCTATAAGTGTGAATGTTCCAAAATGCAATCAATTAGCGGGAAAACACTGTTCTCAAAAGTGACCACAAATGCTATTATGCATGTAATGCTTTATTATAAAGGTGCATTTTTATGGTGAAAATTATCTTCCCCAAACTTGAAACTCACACGCCTCCTATATTCACTATCATTCAAAAGTTTGGGGTCACTTAGAAATGTCCTTGTTTTCAAAAGAAAATAAAAAAATGTGTCCATTAAAATAACATCAAATTGATCAGAAATACAGTGTAGACATTGTTAATGTTGTAAATGGCTATTGTAGCTGGAAACTGCTGATTTTTAATGGAATATCTACATAGGTGTACAGAGGCCCATTATCAGCAACCATCAGTCCTGTGTTCCAATGGCACGTTGTGTTTGCTAATCCAAGTTTATCATTTTAAGAGGCCAATTGATCATTAGAAAACCCTTTTGCAATTTTGTTAGCACAGCTGAAAACTGTTGTGCTGATTAAAGAAGCAATACAACTGGCCTTCTTGAGACTAGTTGAGTATCTGGAGCATCAGCAATTGTGGGTTCGATTAAAGGCTCAAAATGGCCAGAAACAAATAACTTTCTTCTGAAACTCATCAGTCTAGTCTTGTTCTGAGAAATGAAGGCTATTCCATGCGAGAAATTGCCAAGAAACTGAAGATCTCGTACAACGCTGTGTACTACTCCCTTCACAGAACAGCACAAACTGGCTCTAACCAGAATAGAAAGAGGAGTGGGAGGCCCCGGTGCACAGCTGAGCAAGAGGACGTCAACAGTGAAGAGGCGACTCCGGGATGCTGACCTTCTAGGCAGAGTGCAAAGAAAAAGCAATATCTTAGACTGGCCAACAAAAATAAAAGATAAAGATGGGCAGCCTGAGATATGGCTTTTTCTTTGCAACTCTGGTCAGCATCCCGGAGTCACCTCTTCACTGTTGACGTTGAGACTGGTGTTTTGTGGGTACTATTTAATGAAGCTGCCAGTTGAGGACCTGTGAGGCGTCTGTTTCTCAAACTAGACACTCTAATGTATTTGTCCTCTTGCTCAGTTGTGCACCAGGGCCTCCCACTCCTCTTTCTATTCTGGTTAGAGCCAGTTTGTGCTGTTCTGTGAAGGGAGTAGTACACAGCGTTGTACGAGATCTTCAGTTTCTTGGCAATTTCTCGCATGGAATAGCCTTAATTTCTCAGACCAAGAATAGACTGTCGAGTTTCAGAAGAAAGTTATTTGTTTCTGGCCATTTTGAGCCTGTAATCGAACCAACAATTGCTGATGCTCCAGATACTCAACTAGTCTCAAGAAGGCCAGTTGTATTGCTTCTTTAATCAGCACAACAGTTTTCAGCTGTGCTAACATAATCGCAAAAGGGTTTTCTAATGATCAATTAGCCTTTTAAAATGATAAACTTGGATTAGCAAACACAACGTGCCATTGGAACACAGGACTGATGGTTGCTGATAATGGGCCTCTGTACGCCTATGTAGATATTCCATAAAAAAATCAGCCGTTTCCAGCTTCAACAGCCATTTACAACATTAACAATGTCTACACTGTATTTCTGATCAATTTGATTATACTTTAATGGACAACAAAATTGCTTTTCTTTCCAAAACAAGGATATTTCTGAGTGACCCTAAACTTTTGAACGGTAGTGTATGCCAGTTAGGCTCTACACCGGTTGTAAAGCTAATTAATGTGCTTCATTTTTACGAAGTTATTTGGCCACTTTAGTTGTGATACAAACCTTATCAAAACATATATGCCTATGGGCTAGGCTACATGAGGTGTGCGAAAAAGGCATGCTCTGTTTCTTGCCTTACTGCACACGCTGGGCATCATTCACAAGTGATAATACATCATTCACAAGTGATAGGCTAATATTGTCAACCGTCTGACTATTCTTGATTTAATGTTGTCTTTACATATACTAAATAATATATGTGTGATATTAGTTTTGATTTAGAATGGACCATTATCATGTATCATGACCTGTCTCGAAACAGGGGCATGGGGAAAATAAATACATGTCATTTATGCACTTAAAAATAGCGAATGGAAGACGCTTTTCCCGTGGTTCATTTTCATGCCAGCCAGGTAACCTATACGCCTGTTGTAAAGCGAAGCAATGTGCTTAATATTACACACACACACACACACACACACACCTTTCAGACAGCCCATTGAGCTGTCATTGTAAGGCTGATGCGAAGCAGCATTGTCCTTCTCCGCTTATCTTATCTTCCTCTCCTCTTCCTCTCCTTCATCTGCTGATGTGATGTGAACTAGACAGCTGTAAGCGTAGCATCCTCCATATTCCTTTCACCTGTAATGTATTTTTAGATCTGTGTATCCCATGCAGCAGCAGCAGACTCAGAGTACACTTAGTCGATCTCTCTCATGTTTTAGTCACCCGTAATACTGCCATTACCATGGCGCTTTCTCTCTCCAACTGTTCCCCCCGGTGCCAAGCCTTGCCAAGCCTTGTGCTAGCCGGGTTACAAAGGAGCTCCTGAGAGATGGATCATGGAGAGAGCTGGAGAGTAATTAGTCTTTAATGAGACGGTGATGGATGACATTCCCCCTCAAGAGGGCTAAGCCTCTGGGTTCGTCCCACATGGCCCAATCCTCGACTATGGACCCTGGTCAAAGGTAGTGAGTGTACAAAACATTAGCAACACCTTCCTAATATTGTCACACCTGAATTGGTGAGGACGGTGCATGTTGGTTGGCAGGATGAGACAACTTCCTGCTCTTATACAAATGATTCATCAGAAGTCCCCATGGGTTGGGCATCAGGCTGAATAACTGAATTGAATTGCAGTACTTTCAAACAATATCTGCCATTGAAAAGAAATAATAATTGTTACATATCTTGTGTTTTTACAGCTTACCCATGCTCCTCATGTTCTGTCGGTGCCCACCACGTGGGTGAGAGAGGGAGGCATGGTACAGCTGGGGAAGAGGTATCTGAGGACAGAGTATCAGGGAGCCAGCGATGACCAGATCATCTACACCATAGTGCGCTCCAAGGGAAGCCCCAAATACGGTACGATACACAGCCTTACCCCCCCCCCCCCCCCCCCCCCAAACATGCTCCTGTTTCTGCTTACTCACACTGTGTTCATTTGGTAATGATGCTAATTTGTCTTTTTGACAGTCGCTTACCTCCCACACCTCTCTCAAACCCCTAATGATCTAATTACCCTCTCCCTTACCTTCTCTCTCTCCCTTACCGTCTCTCTCTCCCTTACCTTCTCTCTCTCCCTTACCTTCTCTCTCTCCCTTATCTTCTCTCTCTCCCTTACCTTCTCTCTCTCCCTTACCATCTCTCTCTCCCTTATCTTTTCTCTCCCCTCCCTTTTTTTCTTCTCCCCCTCTTTCCCCTTTCCTTCTCTCTCTTTCCCTTTTAAAACCCTTTTCCCCTCTCCGGGCCCCCTCCTTCTCTTTCTCCCTTTTCTTCTCTCTTTTCCCTTACTTCTCTCTCTCCCCTTTCCATCCTCCTTCCCCTTATCTTTTCTCTCTCTTTTTTCCTTCCCCCCTTTCTCTTTTCTCTTCCCTTTCTTTTCCCCTCTTCCCCTTCCCCCTTTTCCCTTCCCTACCCTTTTCTTCTTCTCCTTTCCCCTTTTCCCCCACCTTTTCTCTCTCCCGTTCCCCCCTTTTCTCTCCCTTCTCCTCTTCCCCCCCTTTAAAAAAATTTTTTCCTCTCTCCCTTCCCTTTCTCTCTCTCTCCCTTCCTCTTTCCCTTCCCCCTCCCTCTCCCTTCACCCTTTTTCCTTCTTCTCTCCCTTACCCTTCTCCCCCCCTTTTCCCTTAAAACCTTTCCCCTTTTCTCTCTCCCCCTTTCCCTCTCTCTCTAAACTTAACCATCCTCTCCTTCCCCTTAAACCCTTTTTCTCTCCCCCCAAAAATTCTCTTTTCTCCCTTTTTCTTTCTCTCTCACCTTCTCTCTCTCCCCTTAAACCCTCTCTCTCCCCCCTTACCCCTCTCTTCTCCCTTCCCTTTTCCTCTCCCTCACCCCCTTTTCTCTCTCCCTTACCTTCTCTCTCCCCCTTTCTTTTTTCTCCCTTTTCCCTTTTCTCTCCCTCCCTCCCTTTTCTTCTCCCTTCTTCTCTCCCTCTCTCACCTTCTCTCTCTCCCTTCCCCATTTTTCCTCTCTCCCTTACCATCCTCCTCTCCCTTCCCCTTTCTCCCCTTTTCCCTTCCCCTTCCCCTCTCTTCCCTTAACCCTTTTTCTCTCTCCCCTTTCCCTTCTTCTCTCCTTCCCCTTCCTCTCTTTTTCCCCCACTTCCTCCCCTTTTTCTTCTCTCTCTCCTCTGGGCCCTTTCTTCTTTCTCTCTCTCAAACCCTTCCCCTCTCCTCCCTTCCCTTTTTCCCCTCTCCCTTACCCTTTTCTCTCTCCCTTTTCCCCCCAACCTCTCTCCTTCTTTCCCCCTTTCCCCTTTTCTTCTTCCCCCTTTCCTTTTTCTCTCCCTCCCCTTCCCTCTCTCCCCTTTCTTTCTCCTCTCCCCCCCTTCTTCCCTCCCTTACCTTCCCCTCTCTTTTCCCCCCACCTTTTCCCCCTTTCCCTTTATTCCCCTTATCTCTCTCCTTCCCTTTCTCTCCCCTTTCCCCCTTTTCTCCCCCCTCCCCTTATCTTCCCCTTTTCTCCCTTACTTTTTCTCCTTTTTCTCCCTTTCCTTCTCTCTCCCCTTCCCTTCCCCCCTCCCTTCCCCCCCTTCCCCTCCCCTTCCCCTTTTCTTCCCCTCCCTTATTTTTCTCCCTCCCCTCACCTTTTCCCCCCTCCTTTTCCCCCTTACCTTCCTTCTCTCCCCCTTTTTCTCACTCTCTTCCCCTTTCCCTTCTTTTCTCCCTTTACCATCTCTCCCTTTCTTCTCCCTTTCCTTTTTCCTCTCCCTTCCCTTTTCCCTCCCTTACCCCTTTTCTCTTTTCCCCTTTCCCCCCTTCTCCCTCTCTCCCTTCCTTCTCTCTCCCCTTACCCTTTCCCCCTCTCCCCCCTTTCCCTTCCCCCTCTCTCCCCCCTTTTCCTCCCTTACCTTCTTCTCCTCCCTCCCCTTTCTCCTCTCCCGCCCTTGGCCCCCTTCTCGCCCCCCTCCACCTTCCAACCCCTCCCTTAAACCCTTTTCTCCTTCCTCTCCCTTACCCGCCCCCTTTTCCCTTAAACCCTCTCCTCTCCCTCACCCCTCCCTTTCCCCTCACCTTCCTCCTTTTCTCCCTTATCTTTCTCTCTCTCCCTTACCTTCTCTCTCTTCCCCCCCCCTTCCCCCTTTTTCTCCCCTTCCTTTCCCCCCCCTTTTTAAAACCCTTCTCTCCTTTTCTCGGGTCTCCCCCCTCTCTCTTCTCTCTTTTTCCCTCTCCTCCCTCTAGGGGAAGTGGTGTTGGTGCCAATGCCAGCCGACGGCCCAGTGGAAGGTTGGCAGCCCTCGCCCGATGACAGAATCTCTACCCCCACCTCCTCCTTCACTCAGCAGGATGTGAATGAGGGCAGTGTGTGGTACAAACACTTTGGTACCGCCGGCAGGACGCAAGGAGACACCTTCCAGTTCCAGGTGAGTGGTGGTTGTGTGTCCATTGTCCACCAACCCACCTGCCTGCCTGCCTCAGGCTCACTGGGCACAAGCTCACAAACAATCTCTGGACCATTCTGTTTTCTTCCTAGCCTTCTTGTCTTCCTTTTTTCAACTCTATTACTTTCTTTTTTCAGTTATCTTCTTTCTTCCCCTATTTCTATATCTCTTCTCTCTTCTTCCTTTCTCCTCTGCATATCCCTCTCTCCTTCCAACCTCTCTCTTCTTCCTTCCATCTATAAATCACTGCTAGGCAAATCCCAGCCTTATCTTAGCTCATTGGTCACCATAGCAACACCCACCCGTAGTCTGCGCTCCAGCAGGTATATCTCACTGGTCACCCCCAAAGCCAACACCTCCTTTGGCCGCCATTCCTTCCAGTTCTCTGCTGCAAATGACTGGAACGAACTACAAAAATCTCTGAAGCTGGAGACACTTTTCTCCCTCATTAACTTTAAGCATCAGTTGTCAGAGCAGCTTACCGATCACTGCACCTGTACACAGCCCATCTGTAATTAGCCCACCCAACTACCTCATCCCCATATTGTTATTTACATTGTTATTTATTTTGCTCATTTGCACCCCAGTATCTCTATTTGCACATCATCTTCTGCACATCTATCACTCTAGTGTTAATACTAAATTGTAATTATTTTGCACTATGGCCTATTTATTGCCTTACCTCCATAACTTACTACATTTGCACACACTGTATATAGATTTTTCTATTGTGTTATTGACTGTACGTTTTTGTTTATTCCATATGTAACTCTGTGTTGTTGTTGTTTTTATCGCACTGCTTTGCTTCATCTTGGCCAGGTTGCAGTTGTAAAAGAGAACTTGTTCTCAACTGGCTTACCTGGTTAAATAACGGTTAAAAAAGATAAAAATAAAACTCCCTCTCTCCTTCCAACTTCTCTCTTCCTCTCTGCTGTCTGTCTCCATTGCTTTTCCCTCATTTTATCTCTCCCTCCCCTCCTCCACCCACCATCCTTCATAGCCATCCACACTCAAGTGTTTACATTTTTTAGGGGGTAGATCAGCTTTAATATTGCAGATAGATTGTGGGTTCTATCAATGTAATTGTCTGCATCATTTCCAATCCCCCATATATTTGTTTGATCTTTTTAAAATATATTTTCCTTCTTCCACCCCTATTCTAATTGGATTAAACTAATGGACAACGTTACTTAGGCTTCTATTTCCAGCTTATACACACTTTATACATTTTACGGACACAGTACATTTGGCATTAGTTATCTTTTTCTTATTTTGATTTTTTTTGGGTCACCCTTCAGCTACCCTCAACCCCTCCCATCTACAGTATCTCTAAAAACCATCCAGTTTAGATTTCTACTTTCCATATATTTTTTAACTGTGCTGTGATGTTTCACAAAAGTTCTGAACCTTTCTATTCTCATAGTTTCTACAGATTGTAAATTAGAGATTAACATTTTTACTAAGAGTATTATTAAATTATTGATCGAATGACTATGGCTTTTCAAGTCACCCAGCAGTGCTATTATACAGAGTTAGCTTTAGGTAAATGTTGTGATTTTTCAGCAATTCCTGAACCAATTCCTGAATACATAACATTCTATTGGTTGCAAGAATTTTGTATAGTAATTTAAATATACAAACTTTAAGTTTTTCAAGTCTTGCCATACATTTTCAAGCAGATTTAAGTCAAAAATGTAACTAGGCCACTCAGGAACATTCAATGGCGTCGTGGTCAGCAACTCCAGTGTATATTTGGCCTTATGTTTTAGGTTATTGTCCTGCTGAAAGGTGAATTTGTCTCCCAGTGTCTGTTGGAAAGTAGACTGAACCAGGTTTTGGATTTTGCCTGTGCTTAGCTCTATTCCGTTTCTTTATATCCTAAAAAACTCCCTAGTCCTTACCGATGACAAGCATACCCATAACATGATGCAGCCACCACCATGCTTGAAAATAATATATAAATGGTACTCAGTGATGTGTTGTGTCGGATTTGCCCCAAAAATAACGCTTTGTTTTCAGTTCAGTTCAGTTTTATTTTATAAAAGCTTCCTTCTTTTCGCTCTGTCGTTTAGGTTAGTATTGTGGAGTAACTACAATGTTGTTGATCCATCCTCAGTTTTCTCCTATCACAGCCATTTAACTCTGTAACTGTTTTAAAGTCACCATTGGCCTCATGGTGAAATCCCTGAGTGGTTTCCTTCCTCTCGAGCAACTAAGTTAGGAAGGACGGCTGTATCTTTGTAGTGACTGGGTATATTGATACACCATCCAAGTGTAATTAGTAACTTCACCATGCTAAAAGGAATATTCAATGTCTGTATTTTCTTAATTTTTAGGGTTAGGGTTGAATACTTATTGACTCAAGACTTTTCAGCTTTTCATTTTTTATAAATTTGTAAAAATGTCGAAAAACATAATTTCATTTTGACATTATGTGGTATTGTGTTTAGGCCAGTGACAAAAAAACTCAATTTGATCCATTTTAAATCCAGGCTGTAACACAACAAAATCTGGAAAAAGTCAAGGGGTGTGAATACTTTCTGAAGGCACTGTACAGTGGGGGGGGGGGAAGTATTTAGTCAGCCACCAATTGTGCAAGTTCTCCGACTTAAAAAGATGAGAGAGGCCTGTAATTTTCATCATAGGTACACGTCAACTATGACAGACAAATTGAGAATTTTTTTTCTCCAGAAAATCACATTGTAGGATTTGTAATGAATTTACTTGCAAATTATGGTGGAAAATAAGTATTTGGTCACCTACAAACAAGCAAGATTTCTGGCTCTCACAGACCTGTAACTTCTTCTTTAAGAGGCTCCTCTGTCCTCCACTCGTTACCTGTATTAATGGCACCTGTTTGAACTTGTTATCAGTATAAAAGACACCTGTCCACAACCTCAAACAGTCACACTCCAAACTCCACTATGGCCAAGACCAAAGAGCTGTCAAAGGACACCAGAAACAAAATTGTAGACCTGCACCAGGCTGGGAAGACTGAATATGCAATAGGTAAGCAGCTTGGTTTGAAGAAATCAACTGTGGGAGCAATTATTAGGAAATGGAAGACATACAAGACCACTGATAATCTCCCTCGATCTGGGGCTCCACGCAAGATCTCACCCCGTGGGGTCAAAATGATCACAAGAACGGTGAGCAAAAATCCCAGAACCACACAGGGGGACCTAGTGAATGACCTGCAGAGAGCTGGGACCAAAGTAACAAAGCCTACCATCAGTAACACACTACGCCGCCAGGGACTCAAATCCTGCAGTGCCAGACGTGTCCCCCTGCTTAAGCCAGTACATGTCCAGGCCCGTCTGAAGTTTGCTAGAGTGCATTTGGATGATCCAGAAGAGGATTGGGAGAATGTCATATGGTCAGATGAAACCAAAATAGAACATTTTGGTAAAAACTCAACTCGTCGTGTTTGGAGGACAAAGAATGCTGAGTTGCATCCAAAGAACACCATACCTACTGTGAAGCATGGGGGTGGAAACATCATGCTTTGGGGCTGTTTTTCTGCAAAGGGACCAGGACGACTGATCTGTGTAAAGGAAATAATGAATGGGGCCATGTATCGTGAGATTTTGAGTGAAAACCTCCTTCCATCAGCAAGGGCATTGAAGATGAAACGTGGCTGGGTCTTTCAGCATGACAATGATCCCAAACACACCGCCCGGGCAACGAAGGAGTGGCTTCGTAAGAAGCATTTCAAGGTCCTGGAGTGGCCTAGCCAGTCTCCAGATCTCAACCCCATAGAAAGTCTTTGGAGTGAGTTGAAAGTCCGTGTTGCCCAGCGACAGCCCCAAAACATCACTGCTCTAGAGGAGATCTGCATGGAGGAATGGGCCAAAATACCAGCAACAGTGTGTGAAAACCTTGCGAAGACTTACAGAAAACGTTTGACCTGTGTCATTGCCAACAAAGGTAGTATATGGGGCTTTGGTGACAAAACAGATGGCACTGTGATAGACTACATCCAATTTGCTGAGTAGAGTGTTGGAGGCTATTTTGTAAATGACATCGCCGAAGTCAAGGATCGGTAGGATAGTCAGTTTTTCGAGGGCATGTTTGGCAGCATGAGTGAAGGAGGCTTTGTTGCGAAATAGGAAGCCGATTCTAGATTTAACTTTGGTTTGGAGATGCTTAATGTGAGTCTGGAAGGAGAGTTTACAGTCTAACCAGACACCTAGGTATTTGTAGTTGTCCACATACTCTAGGTCAGACCCGTCGAGAGTAGTGATTCTAGTCGGGTGGGCAGGTGCCAGCAGCGTTCGATTGAAGAGCATGCATTTAGTTTTACTAGTGTTTAAGAGCAGTTGGAGGCTACTGAAGGAGTGTTGTATGGCATTGAAGCTCCTTTGGAGGTTTGTTAACACAGTGTCCAATGAAGGGCCAGATGTATACAAAATGGTGTCATCTGCGTAGAGGTGGATCTGAGAGTCACCAGCAGCAAGAGCGACATCATTGATATACACGGAGAAAAGAGTCGGCCCAAGAATTGAACCCTGTGGCACCCCCATAGAGACTGCCATAGGTCCAGACAACAGGCCCTCCGATTTGACACATTGAACTCTATCTGAGAAGTAGTTGGTGAACCAGGCGAGGCAGTCATTTGAGAAACCAAG
>LR778270.1:46363128-46478128 GCA_902810595.1 Coregonus sp. 'balchen'
CAACATGCTAGTTATAATATTATAATACAGATCTATAGGACA
This sequence comes from Coregonus sp. 'balchen', assembly GCA_902810595.1. NCBI lineage: Eukaryota > Metazoa > Chordata > Actinopteri > Salmoniformes > Salmonidae > Coregonus > Coregonus sp. 'balchen'. Next base: position 46,363,171 of record LR778270.1, read on the forward strand.
ACATGCTAGTTATCATATTATAACACAGATCTATAGGACAACATGCTAGTTATAATATTATAATACAGATCTGTATGACAACATGCTAGTTATAATATTATAATACAGATCTATAGGACAACATGCTAGTTATAATATTATAATACAGATCTATAGGACAACATGCTATTTATAATATTATAACACAGATCTGGATGACAACATGCTAGTTATAATATTATAACACAGATCTATAGGACAACATGCTAGTTATAATATTATAATACAGATCTATAGGACAACATGCTAGTTATAATATTATAATACAGATCTATAGGACAACATGCTATTTATAATATTATAACACAGATCTGGATGACAACATGCTAGTTATAATATTATAACACAGATCTATAGGACAACATGCTAGTTATAATATTATAATACAGATCTGTATGACAACATGCTAGTTATAATATTATAACACAGATCTGGATGACATCATGCTAGTTATAATATTATAATACAGATCTATAGGACAACATGCTAGTTATAATATTATAATACAGATCTATAGGACAACATGCTAGTTATAATATTATAATACAGATCTATAGGACAACATGCTATTTATAATATTATAACACAGATCTTGATGACAACATGCTAGTTATAATATTATAACACAGATCTGGATGACATCATGCTAGTTATAATATTATAATACAGATATATAGGACAACATGCTAGTTATAATATTATAATACAGATCTATAGGACAACATGCTAGTTATAATATTATAACACATATCTATAGGACAACATGCTAGTTATAATATTATAATACAGATCTATAGGACAACATGCTAGTTATCATATTATAACACATATCTATAGGACAACATGCTAGTTATAATATTATAATACAGATCTATAGGACAACATGCTAGTTATAATATTATAATACAGATCTATAGGACAACATGCTAGTTATAATATTATATAATACAGATCTATAGGACAACATGCTAGTTATAATATTATAATACAGATCTATAGGACAACATGCTAGTTATAATATTATAATACAGATCTATAGGACAACATGCTAGTTATAATATTATAATACAGATCTATAGGACAACATGCTATTTATAATATTATAACACAGATCTGGATGACAACATGCTAGTTATAATATTATAACACAGATCTGGATGACATCATGCTAGTTATAATATTATAATACAGATCTATAGGACAACATGCTAGTTATAATATTATAACACATCTATAGGACAACATGCTAGTTATAATATTATAATACAGATCTATAGGACAACATGCTAGTTATAATATTATAACACATATCTATAGGACAACATGCTAGTTATAATATTATAATACAGATCTATAGGACAACATGCTAGTTATAATATTATAATACAGATCTATAGGACAACATGCTAGTTATAATATTATAATACAGATCTATAGGACAACATGCTAGTTATAATATTATAACACAGATCTATGGGACAACATGCTAGTTATAATATTATAATACAGATCTATAGGACAACATGCTAGTTATAATATTATAATACAGATCTATAGGACAACATGCTAGTTATAATATTATAATACAGATCTATAGGACAACATGCTAGTTATAATATTATAACACAGATCTATAGGACAACATGCTAGTTATAATATTATAATACAGATCTATAGGACAACATGCTAGTTATAATATTATAATACAGATCTATAGGACAACATGCTAGTTATTACCGACTATGGTAGCTAATGAGAGCCATAATAACCTGACCTGTAAGTTGAATGTAACCCCAGGTACTGTGGAGCATCGTGACAGACCCTATAACCCAGTGTCCTCCTTCACGCAAGCTGACGTCAACCTGGGCCGGATCCTATACCGCCCTCCCCAGGCCCCCTCTCACCTCCAAGAGCTCTACCAGTACTCCTTCACTGGTGAGTACACACACACACACACACACACACACACACACACACACACACACACACACACACACACACACACACACACATACACACACACATACAAACACACACACACACATACACACACACACACACACACACACATACACACAAACACACACATACACACACACACACACACACACACACACACACACATGAACACACAAACGCACACACAGATGCGTGCCCTTAAGCACACTTACACACAAGCACGTACGCATGCACACACACACACTTACGCACACATGCACACACACACACACACACACTTACGCACACACACACACACATACACACACACACACAGACACACACACACATACAGACCCCCCCCTCCCCCCCCAGTCACACTCAGCCACACTGTTGTTAATGAAATGTGAGTGCAACTGGGTAACCATGGGGGATTTTTTTTTCTTTAGATTTCACAAGATTGACTGTTTTAATCCATGTCCTAAAATCAAGTAATTTCTTCCAAGAGTAGCAGCCTTAATCTGAGGATGAGGGGACATGCTCTAAAAGTACAGCGACAGAAAAATTCACAATATTTGCCTGAACTTGCTAATTGGTTGAAGTTGGCAGCGAAGCATTTGACTTAATTTCATTTGCTTTTCATTTAACCTCTAATCTGCCTGGTAACTCTGATGTGTAGTGATCATCTGTGTGTTTGTGGTACAGCAGCAGTTTAGACAGAGGTGTAACAGTATTATATAACCGTATTTTATTTCCTCTAGGTCTGCCAGAGTTGCTGAATCTCTATTTCACAGGTATACAGTATAATATATAACCTCTATGGCTGTAGTTTAGAGAGGAGGGCATTCATACTCCTCTCCTCCTCCTCTCCTCTTCTTCACCTCTCCACCTCCTCCTCTCCTCTTCTTCACCTCTCCACCTCCTCCTCTCCTCTTCTTCACCTCTCCACCTTCTCCTCTCCTCCTCCTCTCCTCCTCTTCTCCTCTGCCTCCTCCTCCTCCTCCTCATCTCCTCCTCTCCGCCTCCTCTCCTCCTCTGCATCCTCCTCTCCTCCTCCTCCTCCACCTCCTCCTCTCCTCCTCCTCCTCCTCTCCTCATCCTCCTCCTCTCCACCTCATCCTCTGGCTCCTCCTCTGCCACCTCCTCTGCCTCCTCCTCCTCCTCCTACTCCTCCACTCCTCCTCCTCCTCTCCACCTCCTCATCTGCCTCCTCCTCTGCCTTCTCCTCCTCCTCCTCCTCCTCCTCCTCTTCTCATCTCTCCACCACCTCCTCTGCCTCCCTCCTCCTCCTCCTCCTCCTCCTCCTCCTCTTCTCATCTCTCCACCACCTCCTCTGCCTCCTCCTCCTCCTCCTCTTTTCCACCTCTCCACCTCCTCCTCTTTCTTTCTGCTCCTCTTCCTCCTCCTCTTCTCACTCAATCATGATTGTTCTGTTCTCCACCATACCTTTATTTCACCCCCCTCTCCACCACTTCACTGATCCCACTTGACTGGGCTCTCTCCTCCTCAATCAATCTGTTTCTTATGGGTCTATCCAGGAGATATATTATTTATCCTCTCTCTCTCTCTCTCTCTCTCTCTCTCTCTCTCTCTCTCTCTCTCTCTCTCTCTCTCTCTCTCTCTCTCCCTTCCCAATCCTTAAAGTGAACCATGGTTCTATCATAACACCTTTCTATGGTGCTGGGTGTCTTTCTGTCCTCACTGATACTGTACCTACTGTATGTTGGGCTGTCTCTGTCTGTGTCTGTGAGGTGGCTAAATACACCTCTTCTCCATTATCTTCATTCTGTCTGTGTCTGTGAGGTGGCTAAATACACCTGTTCTCCATTATCTTCATTCTGTCTGTGTCTGTGAGGTGGCTAAATACACCTGTTCTCCATTATCTTCATTCTGTCTGTGTCTGTGAGGTGGCTAAATACACCTCTTCTCCATTACCTTCATTCTGTCTGTGTCTGTGAGGTGGCTAAATACACCTCTTCTCCATTACCTTCATTCTGTCTGTGTCTGTGAGGTGGCTGAATACACCTGTTCTCCATTACCTTCATTCAGTAAGTACAGCACGTGGACTAGGAGAAGTTCAGTGGCCTAGATAGAAGTGGTCCCGTAGGTTGTGGAGAATCCACCAAAGTGCTTTCTGGTTTGAGGGCATATCTCCAACACGTACTGTCACACACACACACACACATGCTTATGTACACAAGCACACACGACTGCGTGGAACAGTAATGTTGAAGTTCAGAGAAACCTGAGGTGATCCTCAAGAGCTCTTTGTGTTCTTTGATGTGTTCTGACTTATTCCTTTGTTGCATTGCGTTTCACTTCTTCACTTCCTTTCGCTCTCATTCCCTGTACCTGCTGTCATGCGTGTTATCCACCTGAAATGACCTCATTCTGCACCTTTCACATTGTGTAACTATGATATTCACACCAGCCCAAGCTGAAACCCATTGAAACCCATTCACACGGTGATTGTTTTGATTTGTTTTGAGTTGCTATTTAGTGACAATTAGTTCCCCGCAGAGTGAATGTAGCTACAGTATGCGTATCACCTTTTAAGATTTATAATGCATTAAAGTTCTTTAATTACTCTCCTTAGAGAAATAAATTATGTTTTTTAATATTCATACATTTAGTGAGTCAACACCCTTTAAAACGTCACTCTCTAGGGGACTAAGAAACCAATTAGCCATAGAAGTATGTTTGTGTGTGTATGTACATGTGTGCGTGTGTGTGTGCCTCTGTAACGCCTGCCTGTGTGGGTGTGTGTGTGTGTGTGTGTGTATCTAACTCCTGTGTGTGTATGTGTTCCAGTGTCGGACGGGGAACACACCACTCCAGAGATGGACTTTTCCATCCACTTGTTGGCCAACCACCAGCAGCCCCCAGTGTTTCAGATCCTTGACCCTGTTCTGGAGGTTAGCATGGGGGGACGAACACCCATAGGTAAGACTAACCCCACGACCCTCGTCCACCCACACCCTCGGCTACAGGGCGTATGGGCATCGGGCGTATATTGCATCACTTGCCACTTACCAGGTTGTCATTGTAAAAAAATAATTTGTTCTTAGGGGTACACAAAAAAGAAAAAAAAGAATAAAGAACTAATAAATATTGAATGTCTCATTAGTTCAGGTATCCTAAAGAATGATGCATTACCATTGATATTACAAACATATGGTAAATCATTGGTATGCAACGTGACTTTCATCCTCAATGTCGCTCACAATACTTGGTGTAGGTGGGCAGCAGCTGGCAGTAACTGATGCAGACACGGCTCCTGATGAGTTGGAGTTTGAGCTGGTGGAAGGACCGGTCCATGGAACCCTGGTCAAGATGGAGTTGGACTCACAGACTGAGATGATGAATGGTGAGAAGTAGAGTCGATACAGACCAATACAATATTACACAGAAAAGTCAAAGTGTCACCAAATTTCTATAACGACTTTGCATAGCACATGTTCTGAATTCTCACACATCCGCAGAAAACTGTTTTATTTTGTGTAACAGAATGATAAAGAAGTACAAGATGAGAAGGGGGGGGGGGGGGGGGGGGGGTCTGTGCTAAGACCAGTACCAGTAGATAGTTAGACCAGTAGATAGTTAGACCAGTAGATAGTTAGACCAGTAACAGTAGATAGCTAAACCAGTAACAGTAGGTAGCTAGACCAGTAACAGTAGATAGTTAGACCAGTAGATAGTTAGACCAGTAGATAGTTAGACCAGTAGATAGTTAGACCAGTAGATAGTTAGACCAGTAACAGTAGATAGCTAAACCAGTAACAGTAGGTAGCTAGACCAGTAGATAGTTAGACCAGTAGATAGACCAGTAGATAGTTAGACCAGTAGATAGTTAGACCAGTAACAGTAGATAGTTAGACCAGTAACAGTACATAGCTAAACCAGTAACAGTAGGTAGCTAGACCAGTAGATAGTTAGACCAGTAGATAGTTAGACCAGTAGATAGTTAGACCAGTAGATAGTTAGACCAGTAGATAGCTAAACCAGTAACAGTAGGTAGCTAGACCAGTAGATAGTTAGACCAGTAGATAGTTAGACCAGTAGATAGTTAGACCAGTAGATAGTTAGACCAGTAGATAGCTAAACCAGTAACAGTAGGTAGCTAGACCAGTAGGTAGCTAGACCAGTAGATAGTTAGACCAGTAGATAGTTAGACCAGTAGATAGTTAGACCAGTAACAGTAGATAGTTAGACCAGTAGATAGTTAGACCAGTAAGAATAACATAATTGTATTATTTCTTTAACAGACTGATTCAACTCCTTTGTCCCTCCAGGTGACACGTTCTCCTTCAGTGACGTGACCCGTAATGTTCTGCAGTATGAACACTCCGGCCTCTCCACGGACGAGGACGCCATCACCTTCACCGTTACCGATGGCTTCTCCATGACAACGGCGGTGGTACAGGTGGTTGTGTTGGGCGTCGGGGGCGACGGGCCCAGGAGAGACCCAGAGGCCCTGCTGTCCATGGAGGTTCCTGAAAAAAGTAGCAGTGTCATCAGACGTACACACCTGGGTTATACGGTTAGTACAAACACACACACACAAGCACTCCTGCTCTAAACTCTTGACTGAAGCTCAGAGTTAGAAGTGTGGATGACACACACGGGACACACACGCTATGGGTATCCATATCTGGACCCCCCGTCTGAATGGTTCTTCTGGTTTCTGTTCACCCATGATCGTAATATTATGTAGTGTAGTCCAGCTCCTTCCATTATGGTCATGACTTATTGAACCCTCTTTATAGTGACTCTGGTTGCTGTGTTTAAGTGCTGTAGATACTGTACGTTCCACCACAGCTTCACATAATAATCGGCATATATTTTTTTAATAGTTGACGTATTATGAAATACGTGATCATATTTTGCAGAGCGACACCTCTCCAGATGAGCAGATCCGTATTCAGCTGGTGTCGGTTCCTATGTACGGCATCCTGACCAGGACAGGGTCCGACTCAGACCACCAGGAGATGACGGAGTACTCCTCTTTCACCATGGACGACATCAACAAACATAGGATCAGGTAGAGCCATCTAAAACTAAGGGTGCATCTAAAGTAATATATAGTAATCTATAGTAATCCATAGTCATCCATAGTCATCTAAAGTAATAGTAGTAATCTATAGTAATCTATAGTAATCCATAGTCATCTAAAGTAATCTATAGTAATCTATAGTAATCTATAGTAATCCATAGTCATCCATAGTCATCTAAAGTAATTTATAGTAATCTATAGTAATCTATAGTAATCCATAGTCATCCATAGTCATCTAAAGTAATCTATAGTAATCCATAGTCATCTAAAGTAATCTATAGTAATCTATAGTAATCTATAGTAATCCATAGTCATATAAAGTAATCTGTAGTAATCTATAGTAATCCATAGTCATCTAAAGTAATCTATAGTAATCCATAGTCATCTAAAGTAATCTATAGTAATCCATAGTCATCTAAAGTAATCTATAGTAATCCATAGTCATCTAAAGTAATCTATAGTAATCTATAGCTTCCTCTCTTTGTTCGCTTATACTTTAGCTGCACTGATCTGTAAAGAGCTGGACAGGTTGAAAGTCAATTCTGTTGTACACTTCACATTCTGGTATCCATTCCTACCAGCTCCTTTGTTGTTATTGCAGTAATTATTGAGACGATTTGTTCTGCCGTGTAGATATTTATTTCTAATTCATTTTGATTTTATTGGTCCAGGTTATTTAATTGAGAGCAATTCTCATTTTAGGCCTAAAGTAGCGAGCTAGCTGAGAGGTTTTTGTAAAAGTAATGGCTTCTTTCTACCATCCACTCCTTAGACTGTAACTACTATAAAAATATCAATATTCTCCCTGTGAGGCTTTGGGAAATCCTCGCTACAAATTAGAAACGGCAGAAAAAAGATTGGGTGTTTTAGCGACGATATGGGAAAGGCACAAACAGTTTAGCTCAATTAGCATGTCTAATTAGCGAACGTTAAATACCAACCACCTGCAAGACACACACACACACACACACACATACACACACACACACACACACACACACACACACACACACACACACACACACACACACACACAAAATGAAAACCAGGCATCGAAATGAAAACAAAATATTAGGCCTAGGGACTTCATCCCCATAATGTGCCTCTGATTAGCTTTGGTGCTAATTAACACGCTAGGCTAATATTGTACGAAACATCTCTGGGGCTTTGGGTTTAAATCACTTGTATTAGTTAAGCTTGGCAGACTGCCTCTCTGTGTTGTAACACATACACCTCTGTTTTATAGAGAATTAGAAAATATTATATTTCATTCAGGTACTTTTGCTCATTTTTAAAGGGCTTATACACGACCAGGCTTTATAATGGTGAGAGTTAGAGGATATTAGATTCAGTTCCATTCTCCAGATTGTAGAGGGCTTGTATAAAGTGTTGTATTAGTGTGAGGGGAATCTCGCCTCTTCCACCGCTAATCTGTAGCCCATCGTTCATGAAAGTGATGTAGGCTACAAAGAGTGATAAGATTCTTTGGTAACACTTTTCTTAAAAGCAATAGGTAGCTATAATGATTTATGACTTGTTATAAGCATGTATTAGCCCTTCTAATGTGTTGCAGTGAACTTGTCGTCTTTCTATGTGGCACATTCTTTTGTTGTTGCTAATATTAAACCAGGATTATTAGGAGATGATACTATGCACTGGTTTTGTGACCAATTTGTATTGTTTTGTTTTACGTGAAGACGTTGTTTTCGGATGAACTTCACTAAAGCTCAGATTTCCTTCCTGCCGTACCAGGTACATCACTTCCTTTGAGACAGGAACCCAGCCGGTGACGGACATCTTCCATTTCATTGTTTACGACGGTGAGAACAGTCGCCTTGACAACCAGATGTGTACCATCACCATTACCTCCATAAAGGGACAGCCTCCAGTGGTCACTGTCCGCAGTGGCATCAAGGTACACACACACACAAACACACACACACACACACACACACACACAACTCCGCTTGTTTGGACAGTTGCTAGGGACAGAACAAAGAGAGACAGTCTGCAACAGATGAAGCGTAACCAGGCAACACAGCTGATGCAACGCTCAGTGGACCAGTGTCTAACGCTGTGTGTGTGTGGTGTGTGTGTGTGTGTGTGTGTGTGTGTGTGTGTGGTATGTGTGTGTGTGTGTGTGGTGTGTGTGTGTGTGTTTGAGTGTGTGTGTGTGTGTATGAGTGTGTGTGTGTGTGGTGTGTGTGTGTGTGTGTGTGTGTGTGTGTGTGTGTGGTGTGTGTGTGTGTGTGTGTGTGTGTATGAGTGTGTGTGTTCTAACACAAGGGTTGTATCATGTGATTAATAATAGTTGTCGCCAGCTGCTGTCTGATGGTCACTGTGATGTGAATGAGTCAGTGTTGATCAATGTAGCACAAAATAAAATAGAACCGCTGACATTGGCAATTGATAATGGAATGGGGACGTCTGTTCTAGTCATTCTAATTCTATGGAACGTGGTTTATATTATACAGATATCCCTCGTTAACATGAACTGGCAGGCTCAGCTGTATAATAGAAATAGGCTTGGGGTGGACGTTGCACTTAGTGACTGATCTAGGATCAGAGTTACCTTCCGCAAGCCTAACTGTTTATTTATTATATATTAAAGATTAGCACTGACTATCGGTAGCTATCTAGGGGTAAGTTCCTCCTAGTTGTCCTAGAAGTGCTCTCACCCAATGCTGTATCTGCATACTGAGATCTTGTGCAACTTTCTATGTTGTGTATTTCTAGGTACAGGAAGGAGGAAGAGTCCAGCTGTCAACCAATCACATCATTGTATCAGATCTGGACACACCCAAGAAGGACCTGCTGGTGTGGATGATCAGCGCGCCCAAATATGGCTTCGTTGAGAACACGAGACGAAGAGGTGTGTGTTTGTGTGTGTGTGTGTGTGTGTGTGTGAGACCATGCGCATGTGTGCTTTTGTTTGTAATGCATGTGTGTGAGTGTACACTATGCATATCAGTAATATACAACATACTGTAACATCTTGACAGCAGACCTCCCTAGTGGATTTATTTACCATCTGGATCTTCAGTGGTCTGGTCTGTTGATTGACAGCACCTTGTATCTTTCAAAGAAAACACTCATCCCCAATCTATAGCCTTAGATCCTGAGAGAGAGAGAGAGAGAGAGAGAGAGAGAGAGAGAGAGAGAGAGAGAGAGAGAGAGAGGAGAGAGAGATCGAGATAGAGAGAGAGTAGAATGGAGATAGAGACGGCTCTCGAGAAGATAAGCTCGGCTCTCGCAGAGAGCTCGATCGTCTCTCCTCCTCTTCTCCTCTCTCTCAGAGGTACTTTACATACCTTCCATCATCGACCTTTAACACCCTGATAAAGTGGAGGGAGGCCTGAACAAAAGTCTTTATGCTGCAAAGTAAACCCTGTTTTTCATCCATGATGTGAGATTAGTCTGAAGTACTGGTCTTCAGTTATGTTGTCTTCTTCTGAGTATTCCCCTGTTGAAATATAAATGAATATCTATGAGCCTGGCGTATTTCTACATGGTGTCTTAGATGTTTCTGATCTCCACCTTCCCAATTCTGGCTCTCGTCCTTCTGTCTACACAAGTGGCGCTCGATGGGCGGTTCAAATACCCGCATCATCAGTCCAGAGGTTCCCTTCTCCGTGGACGACCTGACGACTGACCACATCTTCTACGTTCAGAACGTCCAGAACACTGACCACTACCAGGACACCTTCTCTTTCTACATCAGTGATGGGTCCAGCCAGACAGAGGCCTTCAATGTCAACATAGATATACTGGTAAATAATACTACTGCTACTACTATATCAGTGATGGGTGCAGCCAGACATTCAATGTCAACATAGATGTACTGGTAGAAATAATGATTAAAGCCACAATCCTTAAGACATACAGCAGACCTGTCACTTGGTTTGAAATATGGAGATTCATAGAGGGACTGAAAGTCGATGAGATCAGCACGGTAGCTTTACTAATATTTTAAAGATGTATGTTGTGTGTTTACAAATACTATGTTATTAATAATAATTAACTGCAACTCTTAACCCAAGTGCACAAAGAAAACTTTCAGACAAGGTTGACGGATTTTCTTGTTCTGTGATAACTACACCAGCCCTGTTTTTTCCCGCCCACCATAAAAATCGATCAATTTGTCTGCTAGGGCCTTGAGGTGATGATCCTGACAGAGACTTGGGTGTATGTATTTTTGTGTGTGTGAATGCTAAACTTTAAATTTGTGTGTGCGAGCATGTGTGTGCCTGTGTCTGTCTGTCTGTGTGTGCGTGTGCTAATGCTTGTGTGTGTGTGTGTGTGTCCCCGCAGCAGAGTAAAGAGGAGATGGAGCCGGTGGTGTCAGTGAACAGGATCCAGGTGGAGGAGAACTCAGGAGTGGTCATCACTAACTCTTCTCTCAACGTCCTGGACCAAGACACACCAGACAATGACATCATCATCACCGTCACCAAGGAACCAGCCTACGGTACGTGTACACACACACACACAGAAATAAAGTGCACTTCACCTCTACAGTGCCCGACACCGTCCAGTGTCAACTGCATGCTCTTCTCTCCTCCCCTGTCCTTTACTATGGCCGTAACTCGCCCTCCCTCCCTCATCCCTCTCTCTCTAACTTCTAACCTGAACTAAACTCTCCCGACAGAGGCCTTCATGTCAACATGATTACTGGTAAATAATACTACTGCTACTACTATATCAGTGATGGGTGCAGCCAACATTCAATGTCCTATGTCTTATTGTAACCAATCCTCATCCCTCCTTGTAATTCTCTATCATCCCTCCATTTGATTTTTCACAAAAACTTCCTCTTTTCTTCCGGATCTGGATGCCCCCCCCAAGAACCAATTTCCAGTGCCTTCGATGTCACATTTAGAATTTTTTTTTTTTTTTTTTTTTTTTTTTTTTTTTTACTCCTCCATTCCCTTCCTCTCCTCCTCTCTAATCCCCTCCCCCCTCATCCCTTTCCTATTCCCTCCTTCCTGGCCTCTCTTTTTGACTCTCCTCCATCCTCCATCCTCCCACCACCCTCCTTACCCCTCCATCCCTCTTGAATCCCCTCCACCCTCTTTAATCTCCCTATCCTCCATCCCTCCACCCTCCTGTAACTCTTCCCTCATCCATTCTTGAAACTCTCTCCCACCACCTTTCCTTGTAACCCCCCCCAAATCTCCCTCATCGCCTTGTAACTCTCAAACTTGAATATCCCTATCCCTCATTTCCATCCCTCTTGTAACTCTTTCCATCTCCTTTCATGTCCCCATCCTCTTGTAACTCTCCATATCCCTTGCCTTGTAACTTTCCACCTCCTGTAACTCTCCTGCTCATCCCTCCTGTAACTCTCTCATCCTCATCCCTCCTCCCTTGTACTCTCCCCCCACCTCCTTTAACCTCCCCCACCTCTTACTCTCCCCCATCCCCCAGAATATCCCTCTCCCTTCCCTCTAACGCCTCCCCCCCACTTTCAACTGTCTCCTCCCTCCATCCTCCTGTCCCTCCCTACCCTCCTCCTCCCTCCATCCTCTTGTAACTCTCCCTCCACCCTCCAGTCCCTCCTTGTCTCTCCCTCCATCCCGGCCTTGTAACTTCTCCATCTCCATCCTCTCCTTAACCCCTCCCTCCATCTCTCCCTACTCTCCTCTTGACCTCCCTCCATCCCCCCTTTGTAACTCCCTCCATCCCTCCTTTAACTCCCTCCATCCCTCCTTGTAACTCCCTCCCTCCACCCTTCTATCCCTCTCAACCTCTCCTTTACCATCCCTCCTTTTCCTCCCTCCATCCCTCCTTGTAACTCTCCCCCCTCCAATCCCTCCATCCCTCCTTAACTCTCCCTCCATTCCCTCCGATCCTTCCCTCTCCACCCTCCCTTGTAATCTCCCTCCATCCCTCCTTGTAACTCTCCCCCCCATCCCTCCATCCCTCCATCCCCCCTTTGGGTAACTCTCCCTCCATCCCGCCTTGTAACTCTCTAACTCTCCCTCCCATCCCTCCTTGTACTCCCCCTCCATCCCCCTTGTACTTCCCCTCCATCCCTCCTTAACTCTCCCGCCATAACTCTCCTCATCCCTCCATCCCTCCTTGTAACCTCCCTCCACCCCTCCATCCCTTCCATCCCTCCTTGTAACTCTCCCTCCATCCATCCCTCCTGTAACCTCCCTCCACCTCCCTCAAATCCCCTCCATCCCTCCTTTGTAACTTTTCCCCCTCCATCCCTCCTTGTAACTTCCTTTCCATCCCTCCATCCCTCCTTGTAACTCTCCCCCCATCCCTCCTCTAACTCTCTTTCCATCCCTCCATCCTCTTTACTCTCCTCTGAACCTCTCCCTCCATCCCTCCTTGTAACTCTCTCCCTCTCATCCCTCCATCCCTCCTTGTACTCTCCTCCCCCTCCCTCCATCTTCTCCCTCCATCCCTCCTTTCTAACTCTCCCTCCATCCCTCCTTGTAACCCCCTCCCTCCATCCCTCCATCCCTTCTCCCTCCCCTCCACTCTTACTCTCCCTCCATCCCTCCTTCACTCCCCTCCTCCCTCCTTGTAACTTCCTCCTCCCTCCATCCCTCCATCCCCTCCATCCCTCCTTGTAACTCTCCCTCCATCCCTCCTTCCCCCATCCCCATCCCTTCCTTGTAACTCCCCCTCCATCCATCCCTCCATCCCTCCATCCCTTCCTTGTAACTCTCCCTCCATCCCTCCTTAACTCTCCTCCATCCCTCCTTGTAACTCTCCCTCCATCCCTCCTTGTCTCTCCCTCCTCCCTCCATCCCTCCTTGTAACTCTCCCTCCTCCCCTTAACTCTCCCTCCCTCCCTCCTTGTAACTCTCCCTCCATCCCTCCCTTTGTAACTCTCCCCCTCCCTCCATCCCCTCCGTTGTAACTCTCCCTCCCCTCCTTTCCCTCCCTCCATCCCTCCTTGTAACTCCCCTCCATCCCTCCTTGTACTCCCCCTCCATCCCTCCTTGTAACTCTCCCCCCCCATCCCTCCCATCTACCCCCCCTTTCCTCCCTCTCTCCCTCCATCCCTCCTTGTAACTCTCCCCCTCCATCCCCCTCCTCCTAACTCTCCCCCCCCCCATCCCTCCTTGTAACCTCTCCCCTCCCTCTAACTCCCCTCCATCCCTCCTTGTAACCTCTCCCCTCCATCCCTTCCACCCTCCTTAACTCTCCCTCCATCCCTCCATCCCTCCTTGTAACTCTCCCTCCATCCTCCATCCCTCCTCCCTCCTTGTAACTCTCCTCCTCCATCCCTTCCTTGTAACTACTTCCCTCCATCCCTCCCCTCCCTCCACCCTCCCTCTACTCTCCCTCCATCCCTCCCTCTAACTCCCCTCTCTCCTCCATCCCCCTCCTTGTAACTCTCCTCCATCCCCTCCCTCCTCCCTCCTTGTAACTCTCCCTCCATCCCTCCATCCCCTCCTTGTAACTCTCCCTCCATCCCTCCCTCTAACTCTCCCTCTCCCTCCATCCCTCCCTCTAACTCTCCCTCCATCCCTCCATCCCTCCCATCCCTCCTTGTAACTCTCCCTCCATCCCCCTTGTACTCCTCCCTCCATCCCTCCCTCTAACTCTCCTCTCCTCCCTCCCATCCCTCCTTTAACTCTCCTCCATCCCATCCTCTCCCTCCCTCCATCCCTCCTTGTAACTCTCCCTCCATCCCTCCTTGTAACCCCCTCCTCTCCCTCCATCCCTCCAATCTCCCTCCATCCCTCCCCCCTAACTCTCCCCTCCATCCCTCCCTCTAACTCTCCCCCTCCATCCCTCCCTCTTAACTCCATCCCTCCATCCCTCCATCCCTCCTTTCACTCTCCCTCCATCCCCCTCCACCCTCCTTGTAACTCTCCCTCCATCCCTCCCTCTCCCTCTCTTGTACTCTCCCTCCATCCTCCCCCCTAACTCCCCCACTCTCCCTCCATCCCTCCATCCCTCCATCCCTCCTTGTAACTCCTCCTCCCTCCCTCCTTGTAACTCTCCCCCCCATCCCTCCTTAACTCTTCCTGTCTCCACTCTTCCTCCTCCTCCCTCCTTGTCCTCTCCGCTCCCGTCCCATCCCTCCTCAACTCTCCCCCATCCCTCCACTCCCTCCATCCCCCTTGTAACTCTCCCCTCCATCCCCCTCCTCCTCCCTCCATCCCTCCCTCTCCCTCTCCCTCCATCCCTCCTTGTTCACCTCCTCTCCTCCACCCCTTTCCCTCCCCCTCTCACTCTCCCTCCCATCCCTCCTTCTCTCCCTTCTCCCTCCATCCCTCCTTACTCCCCCCATCCCTCCCTCTAACTCTCCCTCCATCCCTCCCTCCCCCCTCTCTCCTCCCTCCTGTAACTCCCCCCTCCCTCCCTCCACCTCCCCCCTCCCTCCCTCTAACTCTCCCTCCATCCCTCCCTCCCATCCCTCCCTCACCCCCTATCCCTCCCTCTAACTCCCCTCGTCCCTCCCTCCATCCCTCCCTCCTTCCTCCCCTCCCTCCCCTCCCATCCACCCCTCCCTCTACTCTCCCTCCCCTCCGTACTCCCTCCCTCCCTCCCTCCTCTCCCCTCCTCCTCCCCTCCTTTAACTCTCTCCCCTCCATCCATCCTCCCTTCTTCCCCTCCCTCCATCCATCCCTCACTCTCCCTCCCCCTCCTCCTCCATCCCTCTCCTCCCTCCATCCCTCCATCCCTCCTTGTAACTCTCCCCCTCCATCCCTCCATCCCTCCTCACTCTCTACCCTCCCTCCCTCCATCCCTCCATCCCTCCATCCCTCCTTGTAACTCTCCCCTCCCTCCATCCTCCCTTTAACCTCTCCCTCCACCCCTCCTCCATCCCTCCCCTCTAACTCTCCCTCCATCCCTCCGTCTAACTCTCCCCCTCCCTCCATCCCTCCTTGTAACTCTCCCTCCATCCCTCCATCCCTCCTTGTAACTCTCCCTCCATCCCTCCATCCTCCTTGTAACTCTCTCCCTCCCTCATCCCTCCATCCCCTCCCTCCTTAACTCTCCTCCATCCCTCCATCCTCCCACCTCCCTCCATCCCTCCCTCTAACTCTCCCCCCTCCTCCCTCCATCCCTCCCTTAACTCTCCCTCCACCCTCCCTTCCTCAACTCCCCCTCTCCCTCCATCCCTCCTTGTAACTCTCCCTCCTTTCCCTCCATCCCTCCTTGTAACTCCCCCTCTCCCTCCATCCCTCCATCCCTCCTTGTAACTCTCCCTCCATCCCTCCTTGTAACTCTCCTCCTCCTCCCCAATCCTCCTCCATCCCTCCCATCCCTCCCCATCCCTCCCCTCTAACTCTCCCCTCCATCCCTCCTTGTAACTCTCCCCCCCTCCATCCCTCCTGTAACTCTCCCTCCATCCCTCCATCCCTCCTTGTAACTCTCCCTCCTCCCTCCTCCTCCCTCCTTTTAACTCTCCCTCCCTCCCTCCCTCTAACTCCCCTCCATCCCTCCATCCCTCCATCCCCTTCCCCCCTCTCTAACTCTCCCTCCTCCCTCCCCCCTCCTTGTAACTCTCCCTCCATCCCTCCATCCCCCCTTTTGTAACTCTCCCTCTCCCTCCCTCACTCCTCTCCCCCTCCCTCCATCCTCTCCCCCCACCCCAACTCCTTCCTCCCTCCCTCCCTTGTAACTCTCCCTCCATCCCTCCTCCCTCCTTGTACTCTCCCTCCATCCCTCCCTCCCTCCTTCCCTTAACTCTCCCCTCCTCCACCTCCCTCCCCTCCTGAACTCCCTCTCCCCTTGTCCTCTCCCTCTCCTCCTCTAACTCTTCCCTCCATCCCTCCTCTATCTCCCCCCTCCCTCCTTACTCCCCTCCATCCCTCCTTGTAACTCTCCCTCCTCCCTCCCTCCATCCCTCCATCCCTCCTAACTTCCCTCCATCCCTCCCTCTACACTCTCCTCCCTCCCTCCCCTCCCTCCCTCTAATCTCCCTCCTCCCTCCATCCCTCCTTGTAACTCTCCCTCCATCCCTCCCTTGTAACTCTCCCTCCCTCCATCCCTCCTCTTAACTCTCCCTCCCTCCATCCCCTCCTTGTAACTCTCCCTCCATCCCTCCTTGTAACTCTCCCTCCATCCCTCCTTTGTAACTCTCCCCTCCATCCCTCCCTCCGTCTAACTCTCCCCTCCATCCCTCCCCTCCCTCCCCTCCCTCCATCCCTCCCTCTAACTCTCCCTCCATCCCTCCCTCCATCCCTCCCTCCATCCCTCCCTCTAACTCTCCCTCCATCCCTCCCTCCATCCCTCCCTCTAACTCTCCCTCCATCCCTCCTTGTAACCCCTCCCTCCACCCTCCCTCTAACTCTTCCTCCCTCCATCCCTCCTTGTAACACTCCCTCCATCCCTCCTTGTAACTCTCCCTCCATCCCTCCCTCTAACTCTCCCTCCATCCCTCCATCCCTCCTTGTAACTCCTCCCCCCCCATCCCTCCATCCCTCCTTGTAACTCTCCCTCCATCCCTCCTTGTAACTCTCCCTCCATCCCTCCATCCCTCCTTGTAACTCTCCCTCCGTAACCCCCTCCATCCCTCCATCCCCCTTGTAACTCTCCCTCCATCCTCCCTCTAACTCTTCCTCCTCCATCCCTCCCTCTAACTCTCCCTCCATCCCTCCCTCTAACTCTCCCTCCCTCCCTCCTTGTATCTCTCCTCCTCCATCCCTCCATCCCTCCTTGTAACTCTCCCTCCATCCCTCCTTGTAACTCTCCCTCCATCCCTCCATCCCTCCTTGTAACTCTCCCTCCATCCCTCCCTCTAACTCTTCCTCCCTCCATCCCTCCCTCTAACTCTTCCTCCCTCCATCCCTCCCTCTAACTCTCCCTCCTCCATCCCTCCTTTTAACTCTCCCTCCATCCCTCCTTGTAACTCTCCCTCCATCCCTCCATCCCCCTTGTAACTCTCCCTCCCATCCCTCCTTGTAACTCTCCCCTCCATCCCTCCCTCTACTCTCTCCCTCCATCCCTCCCTCTAACTCTCCCTCCATCCCTCCTTGTAACTCTCCCTCCATCCCTCCCTCTAACTCTTCCTCCCTCCATCCCTCCCTCTAACTCTCCCTCCATCCCTCCTTGTAACTCTCCCTCCATCCCCCCTCCATCTAACTCTCCCTCCATCCCTCCCTCTAACTCTTCCTCCCCTCCTCCCTCCCTCCTAACGCTCCCTCCATCCTCCTTGTAACTCTCCCTCCCTCCATCCCTCCCTCTAACTCTCCCTCCATCCCTCCTTGTAACTCTCCCTCCATCCCTCCGTCTAACTCTCCCTCCATCCATCCCTCCCTCTAACTCTCCCTCCATCCCTCCCTCTAACTCTCCCTCCATCCCTCCCTCCATCCCTCCCTCCATCTCTCCCTCCATCCCTCCCTCTAACTCTCCCCTCCATCCCTCCTTGTAACTCTCCCTCCATCCCTCCTTGTAACTCTCCCTCCATCCCTCCCTCCCTCCATCTCTCCCTCCATCCCTCCATCTAACTCTCCCTCCATCCCTCCTTGTAACTCTCCCTCCATCCCTCCATCTATCCCACTAACTCTCCCTGTAATGTCAGGATCCTGCAACGACCTATTCTTCACAACCTGCAGGCAGTAAAAGCAACATAAACCCTCCCATACAGCCCCTGTCACACCGTCATAAAACTAAAACCTATGGAGGCTATAGAGGCCCTGTCCTCTCCACTGTCTGCCTGCCAGACAGCTTCTGCTAAATGACATTGCGCAGCGCAAAAACACATTCATCATGTTACGCATGCGGCGGGTCTCACATTGCCGGGATTCAAGGCCTTCCAGGGATGAAGATATATGACACACCTTCTCTTAGTTCTTTGATCTATCTGTTTCTACCTTTATTTTTGTTGCCATATGTAAAGTGTCTTTTGAGTGTCATGAAAAGGGTTAAATAAGGAAGATATACATTTACATTTACATTTACGTCATTTAGCAGACGCTCTTATCCAGAGCGACTTACAAATTGGTGCATTCACCCTATAGCCAGTGGGATAACCACTTTACAATATGTTTTTATTTTATTTATTTTTTTTGGGGGGGGGGGGGGGGGGCGACGGGGTAGAAGGATTACTTTATCCTGTCCCAGGTATTCCTTAAAGAGGTGGGGTTTCAAATGTCTCCGGAAGGTGGTGAGTGACTCCGCTGTCCTGGCGTCGTGAGGGAGCTTGTTCCACCATTGGGGTGCCAGAGCAGCGAACAGTTTTGACTGGGCTGAGCGGGAACTATGCTTCCGCAGAGGAAGGGGAGCCAGCAGGCCAGAGGTGGATGAACGCAATGCCCTCGTTTGGGTGTAGGGACTGATCAGAGCCTGAAGGTACAGAGGTGCCGATCCCCTCACAGCTCCATAGGAAAGCACCATGGTCTTGTAACAGATGCGAGCTTCAACTGGAAGCCAGTGGATTGTGCGGAGGAGCGGGGTGACGTGAGAGAACTTGGGAAGGTTGAACACCAGACGGGCTGCGGCATTCTGGATGAGTTGTAGGGGTTTAATGGCACAGGCAGGGAGCCCAGCCAACAGCGAGTTGCAGTAATCCAGACGGGAGATGACAAGTGCCTGGATTAGGACCTGTGCCGCTTCCTGTGTAAGGCAGGGTCGTACTCTCCGAATGTTGTAGAGCATGATCCTGCAGGATCGGGTCACCGCCTTGATGTTAGCGGAGAACGACAGGGTGTTGTCCAGGGTCACGCCAAGGCTCTTCGCACTCTGGGAGGAGGACACAACGGAGTTGTCAACCGTGATGGCGAGATCATGGAACGGGCAGTCCTTCCCCGGGAGGAAGAGCAGCTCCGTCTTGCCAGGGTTCAGCTTGAGGTGGTGATCCGTCATCCATACTGATATGTCTGCCAGACATGCAGAGATGCGATTCGCCACCTGGTTATCAGAAGGGGGAAAGGAGAAGATTAGTTGTGTATCGTCAGCGTAGCAATGATAGGAGAGGCCATGTGAGGATATGACAGAGCCAAGTGACTTGGTGTATAGGGAGAATAGGAGAGGGCCTAGAACTGAGCCCTGGGGGACACCAGTGGTGAGAGCACGTGGTGCGGAGACAGCTTCTCGCCACGCCACTTGGTAGGAGCGACCGGTCAGGTAGGACGCAATCCAGGAGTGAGCCGCGCCGGAGATGCCCAGCTCGGAGAGGGTGGAGAGGAGGATCTGATGGTTCACAGTATCAAAGGCAGCAGACAGGTCTAGAAGGACAAGAGCAGAGGAGAGAGAGTTAGCTTTAGCAGTGCGGGGAGCCTCCGTGACACAGAGAAGAGCAGTCTCAGTTGAATGACCAGTCCTGAATATATATACCATCATATATACCATCATCATCATCATCATCATCATTATTATTATTATTATTATTACTATTGTTATTATTATCATTGTTATTATTATAATTATATTAATTATTATTATTATTACTATTGTTATTATTATTATTATAATAAATAATAATAATATGCCATTTAGCAGACGCTTTTATCCAAAGCGACTTACAGTCATGTGTTTATACATCTTTACGTATGGGTGGTCCCGGGGATCGAACCCACTACCCTGGCGTTACAAGCGCCATGCTCTACCAGCTGAGCTACAGAGGACCACATTATTATCATTATTATTACTATTATTACTATTATTATTATTATTATTATTATTATTATTATCATTGTGTTCAGGCAAGTTGCAACCCCACATACTCACTCTTTCCCACCATGGTCCTGTTTTCAGGCAAACTGCGTAGACGCCAGTTCTACTCCCAGCCTCTGGAGAACGGTCGGGTCCTGTCTCAGGGCTCCACATTCACCTACCAGGACGTGTTGGACCTGCTGCTGGTGTACGCCCCTGATGCGGCCAGCGGGGGCAGTGATGAGCTATCCTTCTCCCTGACTGACGGCATCCACACCAGCACCGGACGGCTCACCTTCACCATAGACGTCAGGAAGAGTGAAGGACCAAGGATGACCGTGAATAGAGGCCTGCAGCTGGCTGCAGGTACGGGCTTGGAGAGAGGGTGTGTGTGTGTGTGTGTGTGTGTGTGTGTGTGCGTGCGTGCGTGTGTATGTGTGTGTGTGGACCCTGCATGACCTTAAACAGTTTCCGCAGGGAAGGACAGGGACAAACAAGGGGACGGGATCCGTGTAATTGTTTTAAGGGGACGGGATCCGTGTAATTGTTTTAAGGGGACGGGATCCGTGTAATTGTTTTAAGGGGACGGGATCCGTGTAATTGTTTTAAGGGGACGGGATCCGTGTAATTGTTTTAATGCGCCAGGACCCACATGTGCCCTTCTTCATGGTGAAGTCTAGCTGAGTACGAACACACCTGATTCAACTATGAAAGGGCTTGTTGATAACTTGTTGATTCAGGTATTCCAGTTCTGAGCTAGTGTCTAAATCAAATCAAATCAAATGTTATTGGTCACATACACATGTTTAGCAGATGTTATTGGTTACATACACATGGTTAGCAGATGTTATTGCGAGTGTAGCGAAATGCTTGAGCTTCTAGTTCCAACAGTGCAGCAATATCTAACAAGTAATATCTAACAGGTTCTACAACAAAAACCTAATCACACAAATCTAAGTAAAGGAATGGAATAAGAATATATAAATATATGGATGAGCAATGTCATTATCAGAGTGGCATAGTCTAAGATGCAATAGATAGTATAGAATACAGTATATACATATGAGATGGGTAATGCAGAATATATGTAAACATTATTAAAGTGGCATTATTAAAGTGACTAGTGTTCCATTTATTAAAGTGGCCAGTGATTTTCAAGTCTGTATGTAGGCAGCAGCCTCTAATGTGCTAGTGATGGCTGTTTAACAGTCTGATGGCCTTGAGATAGAAGCTGTTTTTCAGTCTCTCGGTCCCAGCTTTGATGCACCTGTACTGTCCTCGCCTTCTGGATGATAGCGGGGTGAACAGGCAGTGGCCCGGGTGGTAGTTGTCCTTGATTATCTTTTTGGCCTTCCTGTGACATCGGGTGCTGTAGGTGTCCTGGAGGGCAGGTAGTTTGCCCCCGGTGATGCGTTGTGCAGACCGCACAACCCTCTGGAGAGCCCTGCGGTTGTGGGCGGTGCAGTTGCCGTACCAGGCAGTGATACAGCCCGACAGGATGCTCTCAAAAAAGTTTGTGAGGGTTTTAGGTGACAGGCCAAATTTTTTCAGCCTCCTGAGGATGAAGAGACTTTTCTGCGCCTTCTTCACCACACTGTCTGTGTGGATGGACCATTTCAGTTTGTCAATGATGTGTACACCGAGGAACTTAAAATGTTCACCTTCTCCACTGCTGTCCCATCGATGTGGATAGGGGGGTGCTCCCTCTGCTGTTTCCTGAAGTCCACAATCATCTCCTTTGTTTTGTTGACGTTGAGTGAGAGGTTATTTTCCTGGCACCACACTCCCAGAGCCCTCACCTCCTCCCTGTAGGCTGTCTCGTCATTGTTGGTAATCAAGCCTACTACTGTTGTGTCGTCTGCAAACTTGATGATTGAGTTGGAGGCGTGCATGGCTACGCAGTCATGGGTGAACAGGGAGTACAGGAGTGGGCTGAGCACGCACCCTTGTGGGGCCCCAGTGTTGAGGATCAGCGAAGTGGAGATGTTGTTTCCTACCTTCACCACCTGGGGGGGCGGCCCGTCAGGAAGTCCAGGACCCAATTGCAAACTTGATGTAGAGTCTTGGGGAGACTGGCAGAACAGATAGGGAAGGGCTGATCTAGATCTAGTCTTATGCTGTTGTTCTTTGGTGTATCCTTACTGTTACTGTACCTATTCTCCCCCCAGGCTCAGCGGCTAAGATCACTGAGCAGAACCTGAAGGGATCAGATTCAGACTCAGATAGCCTGAAGCTGAGGTACATCCTGACCAAAGACCTTCCATTAGGAAGACTACAGCTTTCTAAAAGAGGAGGAGGACCAGGAACACGGTGTCTGTAAAGGGACCTGTCCAAGAGCTGAAAAATAGTGAGGAGGGAACAGAAAAAGAGAGGAATGAGAGAGAAGGGAAAGATACTTGGAAGAGCAGGGGGGGCCAGGGGAGAGAAGAAGTGGGTAAAGGAAAAAGGAAGTAGAAGAGAGAGGAGAGAGAAGAGGAGAGAGAGAGAGAGAAGAGAGAGACGAAGGAAGGAAGAGAGAGGAGGAGAGAGAGAGGAGAGAAGGGGGAGGAGAAGAAGAGAGAGAGAGAGCAGGAGGGACGAGATGAGAGAGAGAGAGAGGAGAGAGTAGACGAGAGAGACGGGAAGAGAGAGAGGAGAAGAGGGAGAGAGAGAGAGAGAAGAGAGAGAGAGAATGAGAGAGAAGAGAGGAGAGAGATATATCGCGCTAGAGAGATAAAGCATGCGAGATAGAGAGGTGCTATATCGTAAATAGTCTCATGGCTCGATCTCGATCTGATCTATAGGAGTCTCGATATGCTCTCGTCTATATGACTATATAGATTGAGATCTCTCAGCTCTGCTAGATATCGAGAATGATAGATTGATAATAGATATAATATATATCTTGACTCTGATCGTAGAGTCTCTCCTCTCTCTCTGTCTCTATCTTCTCTCTGTCCTCTCTCTCTCTCTCTCTCAACAGCATCTAATGTCGCACATAGTGCGGCTGTCTCGACTGTGACGAGAGCTTCTCTCTATCTTGCTCATCTCTCGCTCTATCGTCTCTTCTCTCTCTCTATATCTCTCTCTCACTCTCTATTCTCTTACTCGCTCTCTCTCTATCTTCTATCGCTACTATGTAGCAAGCTATCACAAACACCATCTGTTTTTACACATTTAAAATTCTTCCAGGAATAACATGGCCTGTGACTTTCTCATGAGATTGTATTCTCAGTTATTGAATGAATTATGATTAATTTACATTTTATTGAATTGACCATACCATGCGTGTGTGGTCTGCTGTTTTGCAGTGCTGTTCTGTCACGTGAGGAGTACAGTCATGCGAGAAGGGAGAGAAAGGAGGAGCATCTTCCATTCAGTTCACCTGGTGGATCCAGAGGGCAACAAACGATCGACCAGCTCCTTCTACACTCCGTGTCTTGTACTAGGCTAGGGTACAGCTCACCACACTCTACATCAGTGTTACAGTGCGTAGATACCAGTCCTTCTACCATAGGGTACTATGGGTAGCTACCCAGTCCTTCTACATCAGTTGTATAGGTCCGGTTCCTGTCCTTCTATATCAGTTGTACTAGGAAGGTTCCTGTCCTTCTACATCAGTGAATAGCGGTAGATACCAGTCCTTCTACATCAGTGTACTAGGTAGGTAACCATGGTACCTCTTACATCAGTGTACTAGGTAGGTACCAGTCCTTCTACCTCAGTGTACTAGGCTAGATACCAGTCATTCTACATCAGTGTACTAGGTAGATACCAGTCCTTCACATCCAGTGTAAGGTAGGTACCAGTCCTTCTACTCAGTGTACTAGGTATGATACAGCTTCTATATAAGTGTTACTAGGTAGATACCAGTCCACTCTACATCCCGTGTACTAGTAGGGTCCTGTCCTCTACTATCAGTGGACCTAGGTAGTCACACCAGTACTTCTACACAGTGTATCTAGGTAGGTACCGGCCTTCGTACTCGAGCCCGGTATAGGTGGTAGTAGGTACCAGTCCACTTCTAACTATCCGCAGTGTCTGTATCTAGTTAAGGTTCCTGTCACGCCTTCGTATATCAGATGTACTAGGAAGGTTCCGTCCCCTTCTACATTCAGTGTGGGAAAGGTATGATACCAGTACTTCTAAAATCAAGTGTACTAGGTAAGATTACAGCCTTCTTATCATCAGTTGTACTAGGTAGGTACCGTCCTTTCTACTATTCAGGTACTATGGTACAGATACCCGTCCTTCTAAATCAGGGTACTGGTAGATACCAGTCCCTCTAATCCGTGTTACTCCTTATTGGTCTGTTATAGGTGGGAAGCTGGGGAGAAAAAGGGAGGGAGGGGGAAAAAAGGAGGGGGGGAAGAAAAAAGGAAGAAGGGGGAAGAGAGGGAGGAGAAAGAAAGAAAGAAAGAAAGAGAGAGAAAAAAGGGAAAGAAGGAGCGGAGAGCAAAAACAACCCATGCCAAGGAGAGAAATGACACTGGACAAACACTCGCCAAAATAATGGCAGGATTAAGTGAGAACATTCATAACGGCGTGTCTGGATATTCTGGGTGCTGGATTGAGACTCAGTGAAAAAGAGACTTACTTTCCACGCGTGTCTGTACAGCTACCAGGGCACCAGGACCAGTGAGCAATGGACGACCTCGGTAGTGAACCGTCCGAAATTACCAGGCCGACTACACTGGGGGCATCGGAGCACGCCAGGCACCCCAGGTTACAACACAATCACACACAAAGGGGAGAAATGCACAAACAAACCAAACACAGAAAAAAGAAACACAATGCCAACACACCCCCAGACCCGTGGGGTCTGCACTGGAGCTTCGCAAACCAGCCACGTGGACCACCACGAGTCCAAAAGAAACACCACAAACACACTACAACACACACAGAACACCACAACACACACCACAGCACACAACCACGACCAACAACACACCATCACCAAACCTGCACACAAATAACTCTGGTTAATATACTGTTACTGCCTAACCATACCGAAGACATGACAACAAGCTTTATAAAGGCTAATCACTAACACACAACATGTACTGCATACTCCAAACAAGACAACACGCAAAGCAAAGAAACAACTACACATACACACACATACACCACAACCATACTACGCAGATCACACACCCTGCGTAAATCCAAGTGACCATAAATGAGTCTCGCTCTTCTAATGTTCTCTGAGTCTGAACCAGTCGGAGAGCACAGCGTCTCCACCACCACACCAGACTAATCGAGCCAGAAGAAAGAAAAAAATAAAAAAGCCCGACCACCTACCCACCACACAACACGAACCCACAAAAGCCTAAAAAAGCCTTCAACACCTCAACTACAACTAACACGAACCCCCAATAACACCCCGCACCCAATACCCGTGACTAAAACGTAGTCGAAACCCCCCCTCACACCTTCATACCAACACCTCCAAAACAACGAAAGCTACCCGCCATTGGACAAACACAGGGAAAAAACGCACCAAAACACCGAAATCCCAAACCCGTCTCTACACGAGCAAAGCACGCAACACCAAGAAAGCAACCCCAATAACAAAAGATAACGCACGATATAAAACAAAACACTCACTACCCCCACATACAAAGGCGCACCAACAACCAAACGCCGCACCCTACCTATGAGAAACCAGACACATATCGAGCGCAAAACCATCGCTCTCCCAAGAAAAAAGAAACCCAAAACCCTACCCGAAAAGGGTCGGACTCTACATAAATAAATTCGATCCCCCTCCGGCACCCCAACCTGATTTCGTGCAAGACCGGATGACACAAAAAGCAAACACGCAACCGAAACCCTTTGCAAAAAAAATCACTTAAATTGAACCGACCCTTACACCACCAACCCTTCAACGTCTCCCCCCCCACCATGAGACCTCCCCCTCCAAAAAAGACTGCTCACGAAAAACCAATGCCTGGACCTAACCAAGACCAGACCAAAGCCGCCACACACCCCACACCCGAAGCCCGACCGCCCACGACAAAGAAAGCGAAATTAGTTAAACAGCAACGGAGGGACTAATGCCCAAAAAAAAAAGTTAAGAAATCCTCGAACTGGCACAAAGAAAATAAACGAAAAACTCAGAAACGACACCTCTCCCCACCAATAACACGACCCGCTCAAACCGACAACTCCAACAAAATAAACCCTACGTCGAAAGGAAATTAGAGAAACTCTATACGTCCCAGAACCGAAATGCCACACGACCGACTACGAAGGCCTACCGCGATTGACAGAAGTAAAAAGAATAAACTACAAAGACTCACCCCAAGCCCCCATAATACGAAAAGCCCCCCGCCCTTATCCCGCGTCCCCACATCATGACAAACCTCCTATCTAATCTTCATCCTACCATTACGGTCGGCTCCTCTCGGCTTAAACACAGAGGCTCCCCGTGGGTAGCAACGCGCACGGCGGCACCTAATCCTCCACCATATTCCAGTCCGCAAACCCAAAGCTCCAACCACTAGCTCAGGACTGTAGGGAAAAGGAAAAAAAAAAAAAAAAAAGAACACGAAAAGAAACAAATAACAAGACAGGAACAAAAACACACAACAAACCTAACACAGCCAAAGACCAAAGGGACAAGGAAAAAAAAAAAGAGATCCAAAAACCATCAACTGAAAGACAAAAAAGAAAATAGAGACCAGGGAAAAAGGCGGCCAACAGCCAACACAAAAAAAGTAAAAAAACAAATGTTAAGACTCCAAAATGAATAACACAGAAGACAGCGTGTTCCTCAAACGTAAAGGAAAAACGAAGAAAAAAAAACAAAAAAAAAGGCAAAAGAAAGCGCCAGGACAAACAAGAAAGAATCGATAACATACCAGAAGAATACCAGGGGGAACCACAAAAAACAGGAAGAGGCCGATCGAAAAAAAGATCGAAAAAAAGAAAGAAGAAGCGCACCAAAGAACCACACACGACAAAAAGAATACAAGGGACTAGCCTATCTAGTTGTACTCAGCCCTCCCTACACGTTAACACACCACAACTTCGCAGACCTCAGTTAACACACACAAACTGAGACCCCCCCCAGACCCCCCAGAATAGAACGGTTTGAACACAACCACACTGACGGATGAAATAAAAAAAAAAACAACCGACAACAGAATAGTGAAAAATAACAATATACCACTAGCAGAGGACACCCCACAACCCCCCCCCCCCCCCCCCCAGACTAAGTTAAACACCCACACTGGAGACCCCCCCACACACCCCATCCAGGACTTAGTGTACACACCACACTAGAGACCCCCCACCCCCCCTCCAGAACTATCGATCCCTCTTTATAACAAAAAAAAAAAGGAGACAACAACAAAACACCCAGACCCACAAGAAAAGGACGAAGCAAAAAACCACAATAGACACCCCCCCCCCCAACCCAGACTAAGTTAACACACCCCCACCACCCCCACACCACCCACACGGAGACCAACCCCCCCCACCCCCCTCCCGCCCCTCAGATAGTTAACAAACCACACTTCTCGAGAGCCCCCCCCCCCCCCCTCCTCAGACCCCCCCTCCAGATAGTTAGAACACACACACTGAGGGACCCCCCCCACCCCTCGCGACCTACGTTAACACACCCACACTGAGACCCCCCCCCCCCCCTACCGAATATGTTAACACACCAATCACGGACCCCCCCCCCCCCATAATAACAGACACCACCCAGCACCCAGAACGTTAACAAACCACACGAGACCCCAGTCCAGATAGTTAACCAGCAACACTGAGACCCGCCCCCCCCCTCCCCCCCCCTCAGACTAGTGAACACACCACACTGAGATCACCCCCCCCCTCCAGACTGAGTTAACACACACACTGAGACCCCCCACCCCCCAGACGACGTTAACAACACCACACTGAGAACACCCCCCCCCCACCCCCCAGGGACTAGTTAAAACACACCACCACTGAGCACCCCCCCCACCCCCCCCCCAAAAAAATTACTCCAAACCAACAGCCCCGCCCCACTCACCCCCCCACCGCCTCCCAACCCCCCCCCCCCCCCCCCCCTCACCCCCCCATCCCCCGTCCCGCCCCCCAAAAGGGGGGACTATTGTTAAACACAACACACTAGACCCCAACCAGACCTAGTTAACACACCACACCTGAGACCCCCCCACCCCCCACCAGAGAGTTAACACACCACTGAGACCCCCCACCACCCCCCCCCCAAGTAACTGAGTGGAACAACACACACTGAGACCCCCCCCCCCACCAACACACCACACCCAAACCACCCACCACCCCCCACGGCCCTTTACCCCCCCCCCCCCCCCCCCCCCCCCCAGACTAGTTAACACACCACACTGAGACCCCCCCCCCCCATGTTTTCATTAAAAGACAACTAAATATAAATGTAAAAATGGACAATTTCAAAGCATGCTGAGTATTTTTCGAATGAGCTCCGCCCCTAATCAAGGTTTTGTCTAGAAAGGAGACAGCTTTTGTCAAAATTTATTTTTCGTAGCAGGTTTAGGAGAATATACGCAGAAGGTTAGCAGAATTAACGTAGGAGGTTAGGAGAATTAGGTTAAACTGTATCCCATCTAGACATGAGCCCGAAACAAGGGCATTAATAATACCCAGGATGCATTGTAGTTCATTTTGGTATGTTCATTTTCACATATACATTTACATTTTGGTAATTTAGCAGACACTCTTATCCAGAGTGACTTACAGTCAGTGCATTCAACTAAGGTAGATAAACAGCAACATATCACATTCATAGCAAGTAAAATGCTTCTATAACCGTTACTGAGAATGTTGTTGCTGTTTGGGCCGGCTAATTGCAAATGTATTTCTGTATTTTATAATACAAAATACATGTATTTTAATTTAATACATTTCAAAATACAAGTATTTTGTAGGTTATTTTGATACATTGATCTTTATGGTATTTTGTAATTGTATTTTGTAATTGTATTTTCTTATTGTATTTAGTAATTGTATTTAGTAATTGTATTTTGTAATTGTATTTAGTAATTATATTTAGTAATTGTATTTTGTAATTCTATTTTGTAATTTTTGCCCATCTCTGCATGGCACGATGGAGATGGCAGACAGCAAGATTCAGACAAACCCCAACTGTACCAAATCAAATACTAGGCTAGTAGCATTGGAAGATATTGCCTACACACTTTATTTCAGGGGTGATTACGTTTATAAATTGCCTGGCTGGGCTGTGGGACAGTGGACGTGCATTGATAAATCGAATGGAACTGTTAACAGGCGTTACCCGGGGATTGTGGTGAATAAGCATCCAGGATCCAAACAACCCGTTGAGGGCAGTGGGTTGTGGCAGTGGTGTAAAGTACTTAAGTAAAAATACTTTAAAGTACTACTTAAGTCGTTTTTTGGGGTATCTGTACTTTACTTTACTATTTATATTTTTGAAAACTTCTACTTTTACTTCACTACATTCCTAAAGAAAATAGTATACTTTTTACTCCATACATTTTTTGATGACACCCAAAAGTATCCGTTACATTTTGAATGCTTAGCAGGACAGGAAAATTGTCAATTTCACACACTTATCAAGAGAACATCCCTGGTCATCCCTACTGCCTCTAATCTGGCAGACTCACTAAACACAAAATGCTTCATTTGTAAATGATATCTGAGTGTTGGAGTGTGCCCCTGGCTATCCATAAATTTAAAAAAACAAGAACATTGTTCCATCTGGTTTACTTAATACAAGTAATTTTAAATTATTTATCCTTTTACTTTTGATACTTAAGTATATTTAAAACCAAATACTTTTAGACTTTTACTCAAGTAGTATTTTACTGGGTGACTTTCACTTTTACTTGAGTCATTTTCTATTAAGGTATCTTAACCTTTACTCAAGTATGACAACTGGGTACTTTTTCCACCACTGGGTTGTAGGGCAGATGTGACGCCAGCTAGCGAACAATGCTAACTACCACTAAAGAGATACAGTGTGCTAATTTAATGCTAATAGCGTTATATTCCAGGAACTGATTTATATTACATGATGTCTGTGCCACTAACAGTAAATACCATTTAGCATACGTTTTCATCCTAAGGGACTTGGCATATTGAGTGCAGTGAATACATAATTAGTGTGTGACCCAAGCAGGTCTTCGCTGGCATTGCTAGTGCCACACACTGACTTTCAAAGAACGTTTTTGAAAGCTAACACATCCATTAACATTAACTGTTAATGCTAATGAATGCTAACTTCCTTCCGGATACAGGAACACGCATCACGTCCTTCTCCCAGGCTGACCTGGCCTCCCGCAGTGTCCAGTACGTTCACACCAGCGAAGAAGAGAAGCACGCAGACGAGTTCTCCTTCATTGTGTCTGACGGGGCTAATGAGGTACACACACACACACACACACACACACACACACACACACACACACACACACACACACACACACTATCGATAATGTCCCTCTCTAATGCAGCCTAATGAGCAGCAGAAGTGCTTGAGCAAACGTGAAAAGATCGTCTGGCCTTCACGATTGGCTGACCGCTGTGCGTAAAAGGTCGTCGGGGCCGTGTCACGATTGGCTGAACGCTGTGCGTGTGGTGTTATGTGGAGCTGCTGGTCCATTCTGTTCAAGTTGGTTTTGTGTCATTAAACATTTGATCAGGATGTTTGCATGTAAAGTATCAGATCATCCCATCAGATCCCGCTGTTGTATTTTTATCACTACTGTACCCACCAGGATATGATTGCTCCTGTGGTGAGATTACGTTTTCTGTGTATGTTGTGATGTTGTGATGGGTGGCCCTGAGGTTGTACATATCATTCTCTATTTTAAAACACTGTACAGTAGGTTACTGTAAAACAAGGATACAATGTTCTGCATGGCCTAAGAACAACTTCATTGAAAAGTGTTGCACACAATGATCAAATCAAATGTTATTTGTCACCTGCTTCGTAGACACAAGGTAGAGAGGTAGAGAGAGAGGGAGGGAGAGAGAGAGAGAGAGAGAGAGAGAGAGAGAGAGAGAGAGAGAGAGAGAGAGAGAGAAGTCATGCAGAAGAACAGCTCCTGACTTGTTATAACTTTTTGGTTGTTAAGAGCGAGATTGACACGACTAAATTAGCAAAAAATGTATAGGTAATCTAATTGTACAACTGAAGATCAAAACAGGAGGAAAAGATTGACAGAGAGTGAGTAAAAAGACCAATCTTCATCGTGGTAGCTAGCCAAATTAAAATCTGTCAGCTAGCTCACCGTCCAGCTCTAACCGTTTACTGGTGGTAACCATAGCAACATGGCCACTGAGGCAGCGCTAGCATCGATAGTAACGGCAGAGACTGAGAGACTTTCTCCGTTGTTTTTTGAATACCCAGCAGAAATAAAATCAGAGAAGGGAAGAATCAACTTTAAACACCGAATTCTGAGGGAAAACCCAGAAACTTTGTTTGCTGACTGCTCACAAAACGGGACTGTTACAAACCTGCTATTTTACACAGACCACACTACTGCCTGGCATACAGCTGTAACTAGCCATTTCAGCTACACCACGAAGAAAGGCATCTGCAAGGGAAGACAAATCCACATTTTTGAGGACAGCGATAAGGACCAGGAAAACAGGTTTCTGACGGTAAACATGTATCAGAACGGTACTATCATGGTCCAGGGCAGTGAGGCTGCACTCAGCTCTGTTGTGCAGGACTTCCCCACCCTAATGAAGATAGCAGAAAGTAAAAAAGACAAGGACAGCACCCTGACCTCTCCCCTCACCTCAGGCACCCCAACAGCAGGACTATCCTCCCCCCTGCCTGCCTACAACCACCAGAGCCAAGACCACACTACCATCAGCCTGTTGAGAGACAGGCTGGCTCTGTTAGAGGTATGGGTTACTGAGCTGAAGGAGCAGCCCCCCAGCTACACCACCCCCAGCCCAGACACAGAGCTTCTACAGGACCAGATCAACCAGTGCAGGACCCAGCTGAAGAACTCTGTCCAGGAGCTGAGAGAGAGCCTTACCACAGCGCTTGAGGAGGTAAAGGCCACCATGAGGAGAGAGCTAGTGCAGGTAAAGGAGGAGATGGCAAAGGAGTTGTCTGTCATCAAGAGGGTGCTACAGCAGAGAGAACAGACTGTAGAGACTCCCAGAGAGAAGCTGCAGCCCCTCACCACCCCTAACAACCCCACTGACCCACCTTTACCCACAATCCCCCCCCCATACCGACAACACTTTACCCACACCCCCAGTCAACAAAGAGGCCCACATTGAGACAACTACTACAGAGAGAAGCTCTCTGGCCCCCCCTGACACACCCCCACACACCCCTCCATGTACACAGGCCCTGTCTACTCCAGCCCCAGACCGAAAACGCACCAATCTGGTAAAACCCACTGAGGTGGCCATCCTCATTGACTCAAATGGGAAATTCATTCAAGAAGATAAACTCTTCCCCCAACACAAGGTGCGCAAAATATGGTGCCCAAAAACACAAGATGCACTCCACATCCTGTCCCAGCCTGACTTTGGCACACCAGGCCACATTATTATTCACACCGGCACCAACAACCTGCGAGAGGAGCAGGAGAGAGTAGGCAGCCTGGTCAACAGAGTAGCAGAGAGGGCCTCTGAGTGGTTCCCCAACTCCCACATCACCATCTCCACTCTGCTGCCCCGCAAAGACTTTCATCCCCGTACCATCCAGAAAGCCAACGCTGACATCACCAGAGGGTGTGGCCTACTCCCGAACATACACATTGCTCACCACCCAACAATCACCCCAGAGCATCTACACGACCACTCCCACCTGAGGAAGCAGACAGTAGGGATGTTTGCCAAGTCCCTAAAGGACGTAGCACTTGGTAGACAAACACCCCATGCTGTACTGGACAGAGGAGCACCCAGAGACCCCTACCAGACCACTGCACCACCAAGGAGCCCCAGGCCCCTTCAACGCCACACCAGACCCAGTGCACCCCACAGGCCCCACCCACCCCCAGAGCATCACCACTTCCATCGGCTTAGCCAGACCAGACCGGGCCCAGCCTATTATCCCGCACCAGACCACCACCCCTACCAGACCAGAGAGGAAGTCCCACAGCCCAGACCTGGCCCCCCTCCACCTCACAGGGCCCAACAGCAGGACCAGCGCAGCTACGCGGAGGTCGTCAGAGGACAGGAGAACCCTGTAGGATTAAGTGAGATTAAACAGCTCCTCCAATACATCTGCACTAAACTGCACTAAACACACACGGACGCATACACACACACACACACACACACACACCTATTGTACTAGAATTTACTTGTTCAATGAATAGGAATATTTAACAGAATAACAGAATAAATGTTAGCTGATATCCTGTTTATCTCGCTCTTAACAACTTATTAGTTAATCGTTACTGTGTTTCTGACTGCTACTCCTTCTTTTTGCAACATGAAATCACTATCAGTTAGCATGTGGAACATTCAGGGTCTAAACTCATCAACCTTTGGTCTGAAGAGTTTAGCACTGGAGTTCAACAAAAATCTGAAAGATGTTGACGTCATCATTCTGCAGGAGACATGGTGTAAGGCTGACGTTGTCACTCACTGTCCCACAGGCTACAGAGAGATCATTGTGCCATCACAGAAACACAGCTCTGTCAATAGAGGCAGAGACTCTGGAGGATTGATCATTTGGTACAAATCCGAACTACAAAATCTAATTGATCCCCTCAAAATTGGCAAATACCACATTTGGTTAAAACTAAAAAAAGAACTTGTACTGACAGGAAAAGATGTGTTCCTTTGCGCAATATATATCCCCCCCTCAGAATCCCCATATTACTCAGAGGAGATCTTCCCCACCCTCGAGGAAGAGACGTGCCATTTCCAGGCCCAGGGAAATGTGCTCATCTGTGGGGACACAAATGCGCGCACAGGAACACTACCTGATCTAACGAGCACACGAGGGGACAGCTTTATTACAGACCATACTGTTTCTAACTATCTTAATCTCCCCCATAGAAACAACAGTGACAGCACCGTCAACAAAAACGGAAGGGATCTTTTGCAGCTCTGTAGAAGCCTGGGTCTGTACTTTGTCAATGGTAGGTTACGGGGGGACTCTTTGGGGAGATTCACCTACTGCTCACCTCTTGGCCACAGTACAGTAGACTATATGATCACAGACATGGACCCTTTCTCTCTCAGCTCATTC
Source organism: Coregonus sp. 'balchen' (assembly GCA_902810595.1). Lineage (NCBI taxonomy): Eukaryota > Metazoa > Chordata > Actinopteri > Salmoniformes > Salmonidae > Coregonus > Coregonus sp. 'balchen'. The sequence goes on from LR778270.1 coordinate 46,397,952, forward strand.
ACTGTCAAGCCACTAACACCTCTGTCTGATCACAGCCAAATTACGTTGTTCCTCAAAAGAACAGACCTGGAAACAACCACACATTCACAACCCAGTAAGCTGTACAACATCAGAAATTCATACAGATGGGCCCAAAACAGCACAGAAGAATACCAGAAAGCAACCTGGAACCAAAATATCCAAACACTCTTAGATAACTTTCTGGATACCACATTCACTCACAGTAAAGAAGGCATCAATCTAGCAGTACGAAACATCAACTATATATTCAGGCAAACGGCAAAAGAAGCACAATTGAAATTGATAAAAAACAAAACTAAAAAAATCACAGATGACAACTGGTTTGATGCAGATTGTAAAATTATAAGGAAAAAACTTAGAACACTATCCAACCAAAAGCACAGAGACTCAAATAATGGTGAATTACGCCTTCATTACTGTGAGACTTTAAAACTCTATAAACGTACACTCAGAACCAAAAAAGCACAGTACAACAGCAAGCAGCTGACACTAATTGAGGAGTCCATAAACACAAACAACTTTTGGCAAAATTGGAAAAAACTAAAAAAATCTAAACAAGAGGAATTAGCAATACAAAATGGTGACATATGGACAACCCATTTCAAAACACTCTACAACACCGTTCAAATTGACACAAACGCAGAACAACGCCAAATCCATGAGAAGTTGAATGGATTAGAAAAAGCTATAAAGGACAATCAAAACCCATTGGACTCCCCAATTACTGACCAGGAGCTCTATAAGAAACTTCAGGCTCTCAAATTTAAAAAAGCCTGCGGACCTGATGGCATCCTAAATGAAATGCTCAAACTCATTAGTGCAAAATTTCAATTGGCTATATTAAAATTGTTTAATTTGATCCTGAGTGTAGGTTATTTCCCTGACATCTGGAATCAAGGACTCATAACCCCAATCTTTAAGAATGGAGACAAATTTGACCCTAACAATTACAGAGGCATTTGTGTGAACAGTAACCTGGGGAAGGTTTTCTGTAGTATCATCAATGTAAGACTTCTAAACTTCCTTAATAAGCACAATGTCTTGAGTAAAAGCCAAATTGGATTTATACCAAAACATCGCACAACTGATCATATTTACACCTTACACACCCTGATAGATAAACATGTCCACCAAAATAATACCAAAATATACACTTGCTTTATCGACTTCCAAAAAGCATTTGATTCTATTTGGCATACAGGACTGTTCTACAAAGTTATTGAAAGTGGTGTAGGGGGTAAAACATATGACATAATTAAATCAATGTATACTGGCAATACGTGCAGCATTAAAATTGGTAAGAAAAGGACAGAATTCTTTAACCAGGGGCGGGGCCTTCGTCAGGGTTGCAATCTGAGCCCTGCACTCTTCAATATTTACATTAACGAATTGGCCACTATTCTAGAAAAATCCTCAGCCCCTGGTGTTAGTCTCCACAATTCAGAAGTTAAATGCCTACTCTTCGCAGATGACCTATGCCTGCTGTCACCCACAGCACCTGGCCTACAGCAGAGCCTGGACCTGCTAGAGCAGTACTGCCAGACCTGGGCCCTGGCAGTAAACCCCAAAAAGACTAAAATAATGATTTTCCAGAGAAGATCCAGATCTCAGGGAATTAGACCAAAGTTCTCAATTGGTACAAAATATATAGAGTACTGTACACACTACAATTACTTAGGTTTAAAAATAAGCTCAACTGGACACCTTAATGAGGCAGTGAATGAACTGAGAGAGAAAGCACGCAGGGCATTCTACGCCATTAAAAAGCAAATTCAAATTGAAATACCTATTAAAATTTGGCTAAAACTAATTGAATATGTCATTGAACCAATTGCACTTTATGGCAGCGAGGTGTGGGGTCCACTTGCAAAACAAGATTTCATCAAATGGGACAAACACCCCATTGAAACCCTACATGCAGAGTTCTGTAAGATTCTCCTACGTGTCCAGAGGAAAACTACAAACAATGCATGCAGGGCAGAATTAGGCCAATATCCACTAATAATAAAAACTCAAAAAAGAGCAATTAAGTTTTGGAAACATCTAAAATACAGTGACCCCCTCTCATATCATTACCAAGCCCTGCAATGCCAAGAGCTGAGCAAAGAAAAGAGTCCCCTCATCCAGCTGGTCCTGGGGCTGAGTTCACAAACCTGTTCTACTAACACACTGAAGCCTCAGGACCAGAACATCCAATCAATCAGAATAAACCAAATTACAACACAGTCAAAACAAAACTACATTGCTTATTGGGAAACACAAGCACAAACACAAAGCAAAATGCAGTGCTATCTGGCCCTAAATCGACAGTACACTATGGCTAAATATTTGACCATGGTTACTGATCAAAACCTTAGAAAAACCTTGACAAAGTACAGGCTCAGTGAGCACAGCCTTGCCATTGAGAAGGGTAGACACAGGAAAACCTGGCTCCCTGTAGAGGAAAGGCTGTGCAACCACTGCACAACAGCAGAACCTGAGACGGAGCTGCATTTCCTGACAAAATGTCAAAAATATAAAACAATTAGAGAGTGTCATTTCCCCAAATTTGAAATCCTTATTCAAGGTTTTAAAGACCTCTCTGATGAGGATAGGCTACCCATCCTGTTGGGGGAGGACGCAGAGAGCTGTGGGTTGGCAGCGCACTACATTGCTGCCTGCCATAAGTTGAGGGACAGTGTCTGACAGACCAATAAACCTGCACATGTCCTCAACTGTATGATTATTGTTATTGTTGAATGTATGGTTATATTGACCGTTGGTTATTGTTGTTACTGTTGTCCCGTTGACAATTTTTGATTCTCATTTTTATTTATTTTTTATATTGTAAATATCCAAAGTAAGCTTTGGCAATATGTACATTGTTACGTCATGCCAATAAAGCGAATTGAATTGAATTGAATTGAATTGAGAGAGAGAGAGAGAGAGAGAGAGAGAGAGAGAGAGAGAGAGAGAGAGAGAGAGAGAGAGAGAGAGAGAGAGAGAGAAGGAATAAATCACAGTGAATAACGAACAAAACTAATGAGTAAAAATAACATGGATATATATACAGGGAGTACAGTACCGAGTCGATGTGCAGGGGTACCAGGTAATTGATGTAGATATGTACATATACTGTAGGTAGGGGTAAAGTGACTAGGCAACAGGATAGAAAATAGACAGTAGCAGCAGTGTATGTGGTGAGTGTGAAAGTGTGTGTGTGTGAGTGTGTGGTGTCAGTTGTGGTGTGTGTGTGTGTGTGTGTGTGTGTGTGTGTGTGTGTGTGTGTGGTGTGTGTGTGTGTGTGTGTTGTGGTGTCAGTAGTGTGTGTGTGTGTGTGTGTGTGTGTGTGTGTGTGTGTTGTGGTGTCAATAGTGTGTGTGTGTGTGTGTGTGTGTGTGTGTGTGTGTGGTGTGTGTGTGTGTGTGTGTGTGGTGTGTGTTGTGGTGTCAGTAGTGTGTGTGTGTGTGTGTGTGTGTGTGTGTGTGTGTGTGTTGTGGTGTCAGTGTAAGTACTGTATGTGTGAGTGTGTGGGTAGAGTCCAGTGTGTGGTAGAGTCCAGTGTGTGTGTGCCTAGAGTCAGTGCAAGATAGTTAGTTAAAAACAGGGTCAATGCAGGTAGTCTGGGTAGCCATTTGATTAGCTATTTATCAGTCTTGTTTAGCAGTCTTATGGCTTGGGGTGGAAGCTGTTCAGGGTCCTGTTGGTACCAGACATGGTGCGCTGGTACCGCTTGCCGTGCGGTCGCAGAGAGAACACTCTATGGCTTAGGTGGCTGGAGTCTTGTTTTTAAAATGTGGGCACCGCCTGGTATAGAGGTCCTGGACGGCAGGAAGCTTGGACCCAGTGATGTACTGGGCCGTCCACACTACCCTCTTTAACGCCTTGCTAATGATAATTATTACCTACCAGCAACTACCTGTATTAATCTTTTTGACAGTGTTCCCTCTGGATGTTCCTCAGATAACAGTGTTCCCTCTGTATGTTCCTCAGATAACAGTGTTCCCTCTGTATGTTCCTCAGATAACAGTGTTCCCTCTGTATGTTCCTCAGATAACAGTGTTCCCTCTGGATGTTCCTCAGATAACAGTGTTCCCTCTGGATGTTCCTCAGATAACAGTGTTATGTATGGTGTCTTTAGGTTGATAACAGTGTTATGTATGGTGTCTTTAGGTTGATAACAGTGTTATGTATGGTGTCTTTAGGTTGATAACAGTGTTATGTATGGTGTCTTTAGGTTGCCCAGACGTTCTACATCACCATACGGCCGGTGGATGACTCCCTCCCCCTGCTGGTGGTTCCTGGTATGAGGGTTCAGGAGGGGGTCAGGAAGACCATCACTGAGTTTGAACTGAAGGCCACCGACGCTGACACAGAGGTAGGCTGGCAGACTGTCCAGCCACTACACACACCTCACTACTCATAGTCACAGACAGAGAGGTAGTCTGGCAGACTGTCCAGCCACTACACACACCTCACTACTCATAGTCACAGACAGAGAGGTAGTCTGGCTGGTCAGTACTATTAGCCAGAGGTAGGCTGGCTGTCTGTTCCCTACATACCTGTAATGTTTTAATCACTACACACACCTTCAGTGTTTTCATTATAACCAGAGGAGCAATAAACTAAGAGTGAAATGAACAGTTGCTTTGACTGAATGCCATTGTGTATAGAGCTAAATAGTAGCAGAAAGTACTAGAAGCTATTTGAGCTTTACTTGGGGTGCTATATGGACCAGATGAAGAAAAATAAACTAATTTCAAGCTCCTTGATTATGCTAAGTCAAGGCAACTTCCAGTTTAGAAATTCAAATCAGCATGCCAGACTGTTCCTAGGGCTGCGTTGCCAGACTGTTCCTAGGGCTGCGTTGCCAGACTGTTCCTAGGGCTGCGTTGCCAGACTGTTCCTAGGGATGCGTTGCCAGACTGTTCCTAGGGCTGCGTTGCCAGGCTGTTCCTAGGGCTGCGTTGCCAGACTGTTCCTAGGGCTGCGTTGCCAGACTGTTCCTAGGGCTGCGTTGCCAGACTGTTCCTAGGGCTGCGTTGCCAGAATGTTCCTAGGGCTGCGTTACCAGACTGTTCCTAGGGCTGCGTTGCCAGACTGTTCCTAGGGCTGCGTTGCCAGACTGTTCCTAGGGCTGCGTTGCCAGACTGTTCCTAGGGCTGCGTTGCCAGACTGTTCCTAGGGCTGCGTTGCCAGACTGTTCTGAGGGCTGCGTTGCCAGACTGTTCCTAGGGCTGCGTTGCCAGACTGTTCCTAGGGCTGCGTTGCCAGACTGTTCCTAGGGCTGCGTTGCCAGACTGTTCCTAGGGCTGCGTTGCCAGACTGTTCTGAGGGCTGCGTTGCCAGACTGTTCCTAGGGCTGCGTTGCCAGACTGTTCCTAGGGCTGCGTTGCCAGACTGTTCCTAGGGCTGCGTTGCCAGACTGTTCCTAGGGCTGCGTTGCCAGACAGTTCCTAGGGCTGCGTTGCCAGACTGTTCCTAGGGCTGCGTTGCCAGACTGTTCCTAGGGCTGCGTTGCCAGACTGTTCCGAGGGCTGCGTTGCCAGACTGTTCCTAGGGCTGCGTTGCCAGACTGTTCCTAGGGCTGCGTTGCCAGACTGTTCCTAGGGCTGCGTTGCCAGACTGTTCCTAGGGCTGCGTTGCCAGACTGTTCTGAGGGCTGCGTTGCCAGACTGTTCCTAGGGCTGCGTTGCCAGACTGTTCCTAGGGCTGCGTTGCCAGACTGTTCCTAGGGCTGCGTTGCCAGACTGTTCCTAGGGCTGCGTTGCCAGACAGTTCCTAGGGCTGCGTTGCCAGACTGTTCCTAGGGCTGCGTTGCCAGACTGTTCCTAGGGCTGCGTTGCCAGACTGTTCCTAGGGCTGCGTTGCCAGACTGTTCCTAGGGCTGCGTTGCCAGACTGTTCTTAGGGCTGCGTTGCCAGACTGTTCCTAGGGCTGCGTTGCCAGACTGTTTCTTAGGGCTGCGTTGCCAGACTGTTCCTAGGGCTGCGTTGCCAGACTGTTCTTAGGGCTGCGTTGCCAGACTGTTCCTAGGGCTGCGTTGCCAGACTGTTCTTAGGGCTTGCGTTGCCAGACTGTTCCTAGGGCTGGCGTTGCCAGACTGTTCCTAGGGCTGCGTTGCCAGACTGTTCCTAGGGGCCTGCGTTGCCAGACTGTTCCTAGGGCTGCGTTGCCAGACTGTTCTGAGGGCTGCGTTGCCAGACTGTTCTGAGGGCTGCATTGCCAGACTGTTCCTAGGGCTGCGTTGCCAGACTGTTCTGAGGGCTGCGTTGCCAGACTGTTCTGAGGGCTGCATTGCCAGACTGTTCCTAGGGCTGCGTTGCCAGACTGTTCCTGAGGGCTGCGTTGCCAGACTGTTCTGAGGGCTGCGTTGCCAGACTGTTCCTAGGGCTGCGTTGCCAGACTGTTCCTAGGGCTGCGTTGCCAGACTGTTCCTGAGGGCTGCGTTGCCAGAACTGTTCCTAGGGCTGCGTTGCCAGACTGTTCCTAGGGCTGCGTTGCCAGACTGTTTCCTAGGGCTGCGTTGCCAGACTGTTCCTAGGGCTGCGTTGCCAGACTGTTTCCTAGGGCTGCGTTGCCAGACTGTTCCTAGGGCTGCGTTGCCAGACTGTTCCTAGGGCTGCGTTGCCAGACTGTTCCTAGGGCTGCGTTGCCAGACTGTTCCTAGGGCTGCGTTGCCAGACTGTTCCTAGGGCTGCGTTGCCAGACTGTTCCTAGGGCTGCGTTGCCAGACTGTTCCTAGGGCTGCGTTGCCAGACTGTTCCTAGGGCTGCGTTGCCAGACTGTTCCTAGGGCTGCGTTGCCAGACTGTTCCTAGGGCTGCGTTGCCAGACTGTTCTGAGGGCTGCGTTGCCAGACTGTTCCTAGGGCTGCGTTGCCAGACTGTTCCTAGGGCTGCGTTGCCAGACTGTTCCTAGGGCTGCGTTGCCAGACTGTTCCTAGGGCTGCGTTGCCAGACTGTTCCTAGGGCTGCGTTGCCAGTTACTTTCAGATGTTCTAGGCTCTGCGTTCTGGCGTTGCCAGACTGTTCTAGGGCGCGTTGCCAGACTGTTCTAGGCTGCGTTGCCAACTGTTCCTAGGGCTGCGTTGCCAGACTGTTCCTAGGGCTGCGTTGCCAGACTGTTCTGAGGGCTGCGTTGCCAGACTGTTCTGAGGGCTGCGTTGCCAGACTGTTCCTAGGGCTGCGTTGCCAGACTGTTCCTAGGGCTGCGTTGCCAGACTGTTCCTAGGGCTGCGTTGCCAGACTGTTCTGAGGGCTGCGTTGCCAGACTGTTCTGAGGGCTGCATTGCCAGACTGTTCCTAGGGCTGCGTTGCCAGACTGTTCTGAGGGCTGCGTTGCCAGACTGTTCTGAGGTGCATTGAGACTGTTCTAGGCTTTGCCAGACTGTTCTGAGGCTGCGTTGCCAGACGTTCTGAGGGCTGCATTGCCAGACTGTTCCTAGGCTGCGTTGCCAGACTGTTCCTAGGGCTGCGTTGCCAGACTGTTCTGAGGGCTGCGTTGCCAGACTGTTCCTAGGGCTGCGTTGCCAGACTGTTCCTAGGGCTGCGGTTGCCAGACTGTTCCTAGGGCTGCGTTGCCAGACTGTTCCTAGGGCTGCGTTGCCAGACTGTTCCTAGGGCTGCGTTGCCAGACTGTTCCTAGGGCTGCGTTGCCAGACTGTTCCTAGGGCTGCGTTGCCAGACTGTTCCTAGGGCTGCGTTGCCAGACAGTTCCTAGGGCTGCGTTGCCAGACTGTTCCTAGGGCTGCGTTGCCAGACTGTTCCTAGGGCTGCGTTGCCAGACTGTTCCTAGGGCTGCGTTGCCAGACTGTTCCTAGGGCTGCGTTGCCAGACAGTTCCTAGGGCTGCGTTGCCAGACTGTTCCTAGGGCTGCGTTGCCAGACTGTTTCGGCTGCGTTGCCAGACTGTTCTGAGGGCTGCGTTGCCAGACTGTTCCTTGGGCTGCGTTGCCAGACTGTTCCTAGGGCTGCGTTGCCAGACTGTTCCTAGGGCTGCGTTGCCAGACAGTTCCTAGGGCTGCGTTGCCAGACTGTTCCTAGGGCTGCGTTGCCAGACTGTTCCTAGGGCTGCGTTGCCAGACTGTTCCTAGGGCTGCGTTGCCAGACTGTTCCTAGGGCTGCGTTGCCAGACTGTTCCTAGGGCTGCGTTGCCAGACTGTTCCTAGGGCTGCATTGCCAGACTGTTCCTAGGGCTGCATTGCCAGACTGTTCCTAGGGCTGCGTTGCCAGACTGTTCTTAGGGCTGCGTTGCCAGACTGTTCCGAGGGCTGCGTTGCCAGACTGTTCTGAGGGCTGCGTTGCCAGACTGTTCTGAGGGCTGCGTTGCCAGACTGTTCCTAGGGCTGCGTTGCCAGACTGTTCCTAGGGCTGCGTTGCCAGACTGTTCTGAGGGCTGCATTGTCGTAGTCTTGTCGCCCTCAGTAAAGTAGCCATGATTAAACTCTTAATGGACAATATCTATCACTAAACTGTTCCATTCTGACACAAATGCCTAAACATAACATAAATAAATGGAAACAATGACTTCTCTCTTTTCCCTCCCTCCCTCCCTCCCTCCCTCCCTCCCTCCCTCCCTCCCTCAGGAGGAGTCCATCACCTTCACCATAGTCCAGACTCCCCGCCACGGCACCATTGAGCGGACCAACAACGGACAGCACTACCGTCAGACCAATAGCTTCACTATGGATGACATCTACCAGAACAGAATCAGCTACAACCACGATGGCTCCAACTCACTGAAGGACAGATTCACCTTCACTGTAGCTGACGGGACCAACGTCTTCTTTATGGTGGAGGAGGCGGGCAAAGAGGTGAGGAGAGGAGGGTGTGTCTCTCTCTCTCTGTCTCTCTCTCTGTCTCGGTCTGTCTCTCTCTCTCTGTCTGTATCTCTCTCTCTCTGTCTCTCTCTCGGTCTGTCTCTCTCTGTCTCTCTCTCTCGGTCTGTCTCTCTCTCTCTGTCTGTATCTCTCTCTCTCTGTCTGTCTCTGTCTCTCTCTGTCTGTATCTCTCTCTCTCTCAGTTTCTCTCTCTGTCTGTCTGTCTCTCGCTCTTTCATAACTCCCTCTTCCTGCCTCTGTCATTGTGTAGGTGTTGACGGCTGCACCACAGAAGTTTAAAATAGACATTCAGCCAGTGGATGATGGAACACCTCGTATCGTCACAAACCTGGGTCTGCAGTGGCTGGAGTACATGGACAACAAGGTAAACACCATACTATATCATACCATACAATACCACACAATATAATACCACACATTTACATTTTAGTCATTTAGCAGACGCTCTTATCCAGAGCGACTTACAGTTAGTGAGTGCATACATTATTTTTTTATTTTTCATACTGGGAATCGAACCCACAACCCTGGCGTTGCAAACGCCATGCTCTACCAACTGAGCTACATCCCTGCCGGCCATTCCCTCCCCTACCCTGGACGACGCCGGGCCAACTGTGCGCCGCCCCATGGGTCTCCCGGTCACGGCCGGCTACGACAGAGCCTGGATTCGAACCAGGATCTCTAGTGGCACAGCTATCACTGCATCGCAGTGCCTTAGACCACTGCGCCACTCGGGAGTACACCATACCATATCATACCACATCATATAATACCACACCACACCACACCATACCATATAATACCACACCACACCATACCATATAATACCACACCACACCATACCATATCAACCACACCACACCATAACCAGATAATACCACATCATATAATACCACACCACACCACACCATACCATATAATACCACACCACACCATACCATATAATACCACACCACACCACACCATACCATATCATACCACATCATATAATACCACACCACACAACACCATACCATATAGACACACCATACCATACCATTAAGACCAACACAATACCATACAGATAATAACCACACCACACCACACCATATAATACCACACCACACCACACCATACCATATAATAGACCACACCACACCATACCATACCATATAGACCACACCTACCAAACCCCATATAATACCACACCACGACCACACCATATAATACCACACCACACCACCATACCAATATAAAGACAAACACCACACCACCACCCACACCATATAATACCACACCATACCACACCATATAATACCACACCACACCACACCATATAATACCACACCACACCACACCATATAATACCACACCACACCACACCATATAATACCACACCACACCACACCATACCATATAATACCACACCATACCACACCATGTAATACCACACCACACCATACCATACCACACCATATAATACCACACCACACCATATCATACTACTACCATACTAGTGCACTACTTTTGACCAGGCCCATGCTAGTCACCTGCTACTAGGTTTCACTATTTTCTGTCATTGTGGGTATGCACTTGTTTACAATAACAACATACAGTGTAAATATAGGAAATATTTTATTTTACATAATGAAGGACAATTTGATTGTTAGGTAATTAAATATTTTGGGAAAATGCTGTGTGCAACTATAATGAATATACTGTGACTTTGTGCGCTAGCCTCTTTTTGACAGTCTTTTGCCATCAGTAGTAGTGACCCATCACACAGCAGGCCTATCTGCATTCCGTTTGTGTTACGCTACCTCCCCCTACTGGTCTTTGATGGAGTAACATATGGAATTTAATTAAACCCCGTCTCTCACGTTGATTTCCAGAGCACTATACTATGTATGTGGTTTGAGGAGTTAGCGAGTTAACTTTGGTCTACTCTGAGTTCAACTCGGGATAACCACGAAAGTGGCTCACCTTTTAGCCAGGTACATTTATATGGCAACGAATCCTTCAGAACTAACCTGCTCCGGGGCATCCTGAATGAAGTGTCTGGGCCGCAAGTTGAAGACACTAACAACATATTTGATTAATCAAATCAAATGTATTTGTGTGTTAAAAATATTAAAGTTAAAATACTAATTACATTACACATTTAGTAATGACATAATGCATTTCAAACTTCACGCACAGTAAAATGTTTGTATGACTTAAAAATATATATTTTATCGATAGAAGTGGGGAAAAAGGTGCTCGTGCTTTGATAAGCACACCAAAGATGGCATTAATGATAAGCAATAAAATAAAGACTGCACTTCTAAAAGCCTATTTCACACCATATCCTGCTGAATGTGCAAGATAACTGTTCTTTCATTTTGATCTCGACATAAATGAAAACGCGGCACTGATTCGCGCATGGATGAATGTTTCAGCATTGTAGCAATGAAAGACTTCGGCGTTCGACCAGCCACGTGCCCAATCACAAGCCTGCTAGGCTGCTGGAGTTAGCAGCAGGCAGATGAGCAATATCCACCATCGGAGTATGGATGAAGCCTGAGCTGGAATGTGAAGCCAGCTGCACTGCAGCTGGCTAACTGCAGCCGGCTAGCTTTAGAAAACCTTAAGTAGATCGTAGCATACGCCTCTGGACAATAAACTTGATTGATTGATTGATTAATGTATTGCCTGACTGACTGACTGACTGACTGACTGGTTGCTTGCTTGTTTGTTTCATTGACTGACTAACTGACTGACTGACTGTCTGACTGATTGCTTTTTATTTCTAGACTATAACTGATTGATTGATTGATTGACTGACTGACTGAGTTGTATTACTAGACTATAACTGATTGATTGATGGATCGAGTGATTGATTGACTGACTGAATTATTGATTGATTGACGTTGCAGGCCACCAACCTGATCAGTAAGAAGGAGCTGTTGACCATGGACCCGGACACAGACGATGGTCAGCTGGTCTATGAAGTCACAGCAGAGCCTAAACACGGCTTCCTGGAGAGCAAACTAAAGCCAGGTGCTCCTATCACCTCCTTCACACAAGGTATGGTGTGTGTGTGTATGTGTGTGTGTGTGTGTGTGTGTGTGTGTGTGTGCACAGGGCAGTGCACAGCACTTTCACTGGGTAGGAGCTCAAACTGGAACCCCTTCCCCCCATCACTTTAAAAAAACACAATTCTAATAATTAAGATCCCTAAATTCATAATATACCAAATGCGTCTGTGGCAACACATAATTTTATTTTCAGCGTAGGCCTATTTATTTTCTCCAACACCAACGCTCACTCATCACAAATCATAACAACCTAGTTACAGTGCCTCCTAATGACATGATTGACATGGTGAAAGGAGGGTGGGCTATCAGGTGATTATTGACGTTGATGATTGATGTAAATCTGCTAGTTAGCTAGTTATCTACTGATTGTGATTAATCTTTCATGCTCTTAAATAATAACTTAAGATAATATTCATAATTTTCTAACTCAAGATATATGGCTGGCTGGCTAGTGGCTTGTGTGGATATTTTAGTATATGACGGTTAGTTAGAGTTTAGACTACCTGTGTTGCTGCTGCCGACTGAGGAAGTTGGGTCTGAGCGAGGGTCGTTGAAGCAGCCGCTCCTCTCTGTGTTTCTGCCTCTCTCTGCTGCCAGACCGAATGTTGACGATGAGGTAAATCAAGTGATATGTTAATCACGCGTTATGCTGCTGTGGCAATACTGTTAATATTTCAACTAGGTAGCTAGCTACCGTAAAACCTCAATTAAACGCGAAGTCTCAAATAGCGGCCTGTCCCTTTTAATAGCCGGGCAATGACATTTCAGGAAAATATAACGCCTGTTTCAAATAAATGGCTGTTTCAAATAAATGCCGGGTCTAAATGAATTGTTTACGAGGTTAACATGAAATACCATGTGTTGTTTACGAGGTTTAATGTTTGATTTCACATTAAATAATTCAGTAATGACTCAGAAAAATTATTGCAATCATCCGTTTTTATCGCCAGTAAGAAACTGCTAGCCTTTGGCTGCTAACAGCTGAAAACTGCTAGCTGAGAACTGCTAGCTAACTGGCAAGCACAAAAACAGTCAACAGCTTCGGGAGTACAGAACCCTAGAAATCAGACAGTCGCCCTCTAGTGGCAAAAGTAAGAACTGACGAAAATGCACAGTCGAAAAGGAAAATAATTATTCTGTCAAGGAAAAGTTTTTTTTTTTTTTTAAATAGACACATTATAACACATTATAACACAGTGCAGAAAATTAAGAAATGTAGTAAAATGCTGGAAGTGAATGCTGAAATTAAACAATTAACTATGCATGGGAGGCTGGGAGCCATTTATGTGTTGTTGTAGGTTGTATTTCTTACCTGTTAGCTAGTGATAGGTAGTAGTCTCGGAAACCCCAGACCTTGAGCAACAGCACTAGGTTTGGGGAGGATGTCAGATTCTCTTGGACATTTCGGGAAGAAAAACAATTCTGGGGAGGGTCCTCTTCAGACAGGAAACTCCCCCAACAAATCACGAGTTTCGGTAGTAGGACCAAGCCTGAAAAATCAAACTCTTTCCATAGGACATCTCAGAACGTCTCGATTCGAAACCAAAGTTTGCAGGCAAAACCTGCAGGGGTTTAGTAATAGATGATGCAAACTAGCAAAATGCACTCATTAAAAATAACCTTTGCATTTTCCATCTCGCTAGCTAGCTAGCTACTACTTTGTGTCTGGCAGGGATGTTTACGCTAGGGCAACAAGTGGAAAAGGCGATAATGTCACCGGATACGGCAGTGACGGGACTTCCCTGTTCCAATTCCTCTCTGTCCCAACTGGACGTGTATGCTGGAACATTGGTACATTGTGGGAGGCAACCCATCTGTCTAGATAGTAGTGATAGTGATGCTAGGCCTATTTGAAACATCCCCATTTCCTGGCAATGTTTACCTGCCAGATTCAGAAGTTTGAAAACCCCATTCGATTTTTTTGAGGGTTGAAAACCTCATAACATTTTTGCCCAAAGTTTAGAAGAAAAATAAATTAAACTGAACATAATTTATGTTTTTTTTATTTTATTTTGTTTTGTTTTGGTGTCGAAGATAATAGTTTCAGTATAGTTGTAGTTTTTCAAACGTGCTTCTTAATTTTTTTTCTTCAGTTTACTAAATTGTTTTTACATGATTTGATGATTTCACATAATTATTGACCACAACCACTCAACTACTGACCACAACCACACAACTACTGACCACAACCACACAACTACTGACCAAAACCTGTTTTAGTTTCAGTTTTAGTTTACTATAATAACCTTTGACCATCACCTAAAAGGGCACTTGGTGAGTGGGAGGACAAAAGGGCATGTACTGGGCACAGGTTGACTCCTCCTACCTGTACACGTGCCCTGGTGTACTCACCAGAGTGACCAAACAAAACATTCAATCTGATCATTTTCTTCTTCTTCAGTGATTTCTGCAAACAATTATTTTCTATGACGGACGTCTTACAGTTTGTCCCTTTAACGCAAGTAATGTTGTTCTAACGTCGTCCTAACATTGTGTTAACTTCGTCCCCTGCCCTCCAGCCGACATTAACCTGGGCTTGATCCGCTACGTGCTCCACGAGGAGAGCGTGACAGAGACCATGGACAACTTCAAGTTCCTGGTGAAGGACAGCAAGCCCAACGTTGTCTCTGATAACCTCTTCCATATCCAGTGGTCGCTCATCAGCTTCCAACACAGGAGGTGAGAGAGACATATTTGCTGTCGCAAGTATGGCCCAGAGATTTTTCCTTGACCATGTGACTGGAATGGGGAGAAACTTCAGGCTCTTCCTGAACTAATTCAAAACGATCGTGAAAAACATGTGTATGTTTAAGACTTCCATCTTCATGGGTTGGGCTGCTTCAGGATCTGGCCGCAGTTTTACGCAATTCCCTCCTCTCATTGGCCACAAAGTCCATTTCAGCTATTGTACTGTAATTGTATCTCTCAAAGCTATATGTCTATGTGACTGAGGCCATCTCTGTTCCCCTCCCATACAGCTACAACGTGAGTGAGAAGGCTGGCACGGTGTCGGTCACAGTGAAGAGGACGGGCAACCTGAACCAGTATGCCATCGTGCTGTGTCGTACTGAGCAGGGCACTGCCACCTCTACCTCCAGCGTGGGCTCTCGTCCCGGGCAGCAGGACTATGTGGAGTACGCTGGACAGGTACGGGCAACACTACACTGGCATCGCCACCTTGGCATTGCCAATTAAAGGTACCGGGCATTATTATACAGAGGATACTAACTTGAGATAAGGTTAATCGAGTCTCATTGGTAAATCAAAGCACTTTTTTCCCTACACAGATTTGTTTTTTTCTTTCCTTTTCTCTTCAGCTTAGATATGCAGATTTGTGATACAATATAAAAGCACAACAGGATAAATGAGACATTTCATGTACATTGTGTGTAGACGAAAAGGCCACACAATGTGAAACCTCTCTACTCTCTCTCTCCTCCCCCCAGGTCCAGTTTGACGAGCGGGAGGACACCAAGGTGTGTACCATAGTGATCCAGGATGACAAGGTGTTTGAGGGCGTGGAGAGTTTCCAGGTGGAGCTGAGCATGCCCGTCTACGCCCTCCTGGGTCAGGTGACCCGCGCCAGCGTCAACATCAACGACACCGAGGACGAACCCACGCTGCAGTTTGACAAGAAGACCTACCATATCAACGAGAGTACCGGCTTCATACACGTCCCCATAGAGAGGAAAGGTATTAACCCTAAACCTAACAAACTAGTATGTACATAACCTTACCCCTACCATGTCAACCAGTACCGTCTTCATACAGGATCCAATAGAAAGGAAAGGCAAGGAGGATACTAACCCTAAACCTATATGGAAGGTCCAAAAATGCTATCTGGACATGAACCCCTGAAGGTCCAATAATCATATCTAGGAGGACCAAAAAGTCCAAGAATGTTATCTGGGACCCCAAGGTTCAAGGATTCTAGGATCCTATCTGGGGGGATCTTGAGCACCCCACCACAATATCTGAAATTCAATTAAAAAATACTTGTATAATAAACAATGGCCAATTTTCAATTGAGGAAGTGATTGAATTGAACATTTGATTGACCTCATTGACCCTGTTCAGGAGGGCAACCCTAATCCATTCTTCTCCTCCCTCTCCCCCTCTTCCTTCCCTCCTCTCTTCCTCCTCCCCTCTCCTGCCTCCCTTCACCCCCACCTCTCCATGTTCTCTCCCTTCCTTCACCCCCACCTCTCCATGTTCTCTCCCTCCCTTCACCCCCACCTCTCCATGTTCTCTCCCTCCCTTCACCCCCACCTCTCCATGTTCTCTCCCTCCCTTCACCCCCACCTCTCCATGTTCTCTCCCTCCCTTCACCCCCACCTCTCCATGTTCTCTCCCTCCCTTCACCCCCACCTCTCCATGTTCTCTCCCTCCCTTCACCCCCACCTCTCCATGTTCTCTCCCTCCCTTCACCCCCACCTCTCCATGTTCTCTCCCTTTACCCCCACCTCTCCATGTTCTCTCCCTTTGCCCCCACCTCTCCATGTTCTCTCCCTCCCTTCACCCCCACCTATCCATGTTCTCTCCCTCCCTTCACCCCCACCTCTCCATGTTTTCTCCCTTCCTTCACCCCCACCTCTCCATGTTCTCTCCCTCCAGGTGACACCAGCAGTACGGTCTCAGCTCTCTGTTACACGGTCTCTAAGTCAGCTAAGGGTAGCAGTCTACACGCCCTGGAGTCTGGTTCTGACTATAAGAGTCGAGGTATGACTGGTGACAGCAGGGTCATCTTCGGCCCCGGCGTCTCCATGTCCACCTGCGACGTCCAGCTCATCGATGACAGCGAATACGAACTCTCCGAGGAGTTTGAGCTCCGACTATCGGACGCCTCGGATAACGCCCGCATGGGTGATGTTAAAGTGGCGAAGGTGGTCATTGACGGGCCAAATGATGCTTCAACGGTATCCCTGGGCAACGCTACGTTTACGTTCAGTGAGGACGCCGGTGAGAGATTATATAGGCTCACAACAAGTTATAAAGACGTATAAGCAGTTATTAAGCAGTATACCTGCAGGAAAGTGTTACTGAGATAGTTATATCTCTAGTGACTTTACAATCTACAACCTCAGATTTTGGGTTATGCTAGAGCAGGGATGGGAACTCCAGTCCTCGGGGGCTGGAGTGATGTCACACGTTTTCCCCATCCCCTAGCAAACACAGCTGATTAAACTAAGCTGATGATCATGATTAGTTGATTATTAGAGTCAGGTGTGTTAGCTGGGACTGGGGCAAAAGTGTGACACCAATCAGGCCTCCGAGGACTGGAGTTGCCCATCCCTGTGCTAGAGTAAAACAGTTTTATTAAGCTCATAAGGTATTTCTAAGTTCTATTCTTCAAGAATCAATAGATATACTGTATATCAATGCTTGAATTAACCATTGGAGAGCAGGAAGTATATCTAACCTCTGACCTCTAACCTTAAACCCCCTAACATCTGACCCTTGACCTCCAGGCACCATAGAGATTCTGGTGTTGCGGCAGGGGAGTGACCTGTCGTCGGTGACCTCTGTGTGGTGTGCCACACGCCCCTCTGACCCTCCCTCAGCCACCCCCGGGGTCGACTACATCCCCTCCTCCAAGAAGGTGGAGTTCAAAGCTGGCAAGACTATGGAGGTAAAGAAGAGAGGCATCTTTTTTTATTTACCTTTCTTTTAACGGGGAGTCCCATTGAGACCAAGGTCTCTTTATCAAGGAGTCCCATTGAGACCAAGGTCTCTTTATCAAGGAGTCCCATGGAGACCAAGGTCTCTTTAACAGGGAGTCCCATTGAGACCAAGGTCTCTTTTAACAAGGAGTCCCATGGAGACCACGATCTCTTTATCAAGGAGTCCCATGGAGACCACGATCTCTTTATCAAGGAGTCCCATGGAGACCAAGGTCTCTTTATCAAGGAGTCCCATGGAGACCAAGGTCTCTTTATCAAGGAGTCCCATGGAGACCACGATCTCTTTATCAAGGAGTCCCATGGAGACCAAGGTCACTTTATCAAGGAGTCCCATGGAGACCAAGGTCTCTTTATCAAGGAGTCCCATGGAGACCAAGGTCTCTTTATCAAGGAGTCCCATGGAGACCACGATCTCTTTATCAAGGAGTCCCATGGAGACCAAGGTCTCTTTATCAAGGAGTCCCATGGAGACCAAGGTCTCTTTATCAAGGAGTCCCATGGAGACCAAGGTCTCTTTATCAAGGAGTCCCATGGAGACCAAGGTCTCTTTATCAAGGAGTCCCATGGAGACCACGATCTCTTTATCAAGGAGTCCCATGGAGACCACGATCTCTTTATCAAGGAGTCCCATGGAGACCAAGGTCTCTTTATCAAGGAGTCCCATGGAGACCAAGGTCTCTTTATCAAGGAGTCCCATGGAGACCAAGGTCTCTTTATCAAGGAGTCCCATGGAGACCACGATCTCTTTATCAAGGAGTCCCATGGAGACCAAGGTCTCTTTATCAAGGAGTCCCATGGAGACCAAGGTCTCTTTATCAAGGAGTCCCATGGAGACCACGATCTCTTTATCAAGGAGTCCCATGGAGACCAAGGTCTCTTTATCAAGGAGTCCCATGGAGACCAAGGTCTCTTTATCAAGGAGTCCCATGGAGACCAAGGTCTCTTTATCAAGGAGTCCCATGGAGACCAAGGTCTCTTTATCAAGGAGTCCCATGGAGACCACGGTCTCTTTATCAAGGAGTCCCATGGAGACCAAGGTCTCTTTATCAAGGAGTCCCATGGAGACCAAGGTCTCTTTATCAAGGAGTCCCATGGAGACCAAGGTCTCTTTATCAAGGAGTCCCATGGAGACCAAGGTCTCTTTATCAAGGAGTCCCATGGAGACCAAGGTCTCTTTATCAAGGAGTCCCATGGAGACCAAGGTCTCTTTATCAAGGAGTCCCATGGACCAAGGTCCTCTTTATCAAGGAGTCCCATGAGACCAAGGCCTCTTTATCAAGGAGTCCCATGGAGACCAAGGTCTCTTTTAACAAGGAGTCCCATGGAGACCAAGGTCTCTTTATCAAGGAGTCCCATGGAGACCAAGGTCTCTTTATCAAGGAGTCCCATGGAGACCAAGGTCTCTTTAACGGGGAGTCCCATGGAGACCAAGGTCTCTTTATCAAGGAGTCCCATGGAGACCACGGTCTCTTTATCAAGGAGTCCCATGGAGACCAAGTTCTCTTTATCAAGGAGTCCCATGGAGACCAAGGTCTCTTTATCAAGGAGTCCCATGGAGACCAAGGTCTCTTTATCAAGGAGTCCCATGGAGACCAAGGTCTCTTTATCAAGGAGTCCCATGGAGACCAAGGTCTCTTTATCAAGGAGTCCCATGGAGACCAAGGTCTCTTTATCAAGGAGTCCCATGGAGACCAAGGTCTCTTTATCAAGGAGTCCCATGGAGACCAAGGTCTCTTTATCAAGGAGTCCCATTGAGACCACGGTCTCTTTATCAAGGAGTCCCATGGAGACCAAGGTCTCTTTATCAAGGAGTCCCATGGAGACCAAGGTCTCTTTATCAGGGAGTCCCATGGAGACCAAGGTCTCTTTAACAGGGAGTCCCATGGAGACCAAGGTCTCTTTATCAAGGAGTCCCATGGAGACCAAGGTCTCTTTATCAAGGAGTCCCATGGAGACCAAGGTCTCTTTATCAAGGAGTCCCATTGAGACCACGATCTCTTTATCAAGGAGTCCCATGGAGACCAAGGTCTCTTTATCAAGGAGTCCCATGGAGACCAAGGTCTCTTTATCAAGGAGTCCCATGGAGACCAAGGTCTCTTTATCATGGAGTCCCATGGAGACCAAGGTCTCTTTATCAAGGAGTCCCATGGAGACCAAGGTCTCTTTATCAGGGAGTCCCATGGAGACCACGGTCTCTTTAACAGGGAGTCCCATGGAGACCAAGGTCTCTTTATCAAGGAGTCCCATGGAGACCAAGGTCTCTTTAACAGGGAGTCCCATGGAGACCAAGGTCTCTTTATCAAGGAGTCCCATGGAGACCACGATCTCTTTATCAAGGAGTCCCATGGAGACCAAGGTCTCTTTATCAAGGAGTCCCATGGAGACCAAGGTCTCTTTATCAAGGAGTCCCATTGAGACCAAGGCCTCTTTATCAAGGAGTCCCATGGAGACCAAGGTCTCTTTTAACAAGGAGTCCCATGGAGACCAAGGTCTCTTTATCAAGGAGTCCCATGGAGACCAAGGTCTCTTTATCAAGGAGTCCCATGGAGACCAAGGTCTCTTTAACGGGGAGTCCCATGGAGACCAAGGTCTCTTTATCAAGGAGTCCCATGGAGACCACGGTCTCTTTATCAAGGAGTCCCATGGAGACCAAGTTCTCTTTATCAAGGAGTCCCATGGAGACCAAGGTCTCTTTATCAAGGAGTCCCATGGAGACCAAGGTCTCTTTATCAAGGAGTCCCATGGAGACCAAGGTCTCTTTATCAAGGAGTCCCATGGAGACCAAGGTCTCTTTATCAAGGAGTCCCATGGAGACCAAGGTCTCTTTATCAAGGAGTCCCATGGAGACCAAGGTCTCTTTATCAAGGAGTCCCATGGAGACCAAGGTCTCTTTATCAAGGAGTCCCATTGAGACCACGGTCTCTTTATCAAGGAGTCCCATGGAGACCAAGGTCTCTTTATCAAGGAGTCCCATGGAGACCAAGGTCTCTTTATCAGGGAGTCCCATGGAGACCAAGGTCTCTTTAACAGGGAGTCCCATGGAGACCAAGGTCTCTTTATCAAGGAGTCCCATGGAGACCAAGGTCTCTTTATCAAGGAGTCCCATGGAGACCAAGGTCTCTTTATCAAGGAGTCCCATTGAGACCACGATCTCTTTATCAAGGAGTCCCATGGAGACCAAGGTCTCTTAATCAAGGAGTCCCATGGAGACCAAGGTCTCTTTATCAAGGAGTCCCATGGAGACCAAGGTCTCTTTATCATGGAGTCCCATGGAGACCAAGGTCTCTTTATCAAGGAGTCCCATGGAGACCAAGGTCTCTTTATCAGGGAGTCCCATGGAGACCACGGTCTCTTTAACAAGGAGTCCCATGGAGACCAAGGTCTCTTTATCAAGGAGTCCCATGGAGACCAAGGTCTCTTTAACAGGGAGTCCCATGGAGACCAAGGTCTCTTTATCAAGGAGTCCCATGGAGACCACGATCTCTTTATCAAGGAGTCCCATGGAGACCAAGGTCTCTTTATCAAGGAGTCCCATGGAGACCAAGGTCTCTTTATCAAGGAGTCCCATTGAGACCAAGGCCTCTTTATCAAGGAGTCCCATGGAGACCAAGGTCTCTTTTAACAAGGAGTCCCATGGAGACCAAGGTCTCTTTATCAAGGAGTCCCATGGAGACCAAGGTCTCTTTATCAAGGAGTCCCATGGAGACCAAGGTCTCTTTAACGGGGAGTCCCATGGAGACCAAGGTCTCTTTATCAAGGAGTCCCATGGAGACCACGGTCTCTTTATCAAGGAGTCCCATGGAGACCAAGGTCTCTTTATCAAGGAGTCCCATGGAGACCAAGGTCTCTTTATCAAGGAGTCCCATGGAGACCAAGGTCTCTTTATCAAGGAGTCCCATGGAGACCAAGGTCTCTTTATCAAGGAGTCCCATGGAGACCAAGGTCTCTTTATCAAGGAGTCCCATGGAGACCAAGGTCTCTTTATCAAGGAGTCCCATGGAGACCAAGGTCTCTTTATCAAGGAGTCCCATGGAGACCAAGGTCTCTTTATCAAGGAGTCCCATGGAGACCAAGGTCTCTTTATCAAGGAGTCCCATTGAGACCACGATCTCTTTATCAAGGAGTCCCTTGGAGACCAAGGTCTCTTTATCAAGGAGTCCCATGGAGACCAAGGTCTCTTTATCAAGGAGTCCCATGGAGACCAAGGTCTCTTTATCAAGGAGTCCCATGGAGACCAAGGTCTCTTTATCAGGGAGTCCCATGGAGACCAAGGTCTCTTTAACAGGGAGTCCCATGGAGACCAAGGTCTCTTTATCAAGGAGTCCCATGGAGACCAAGGTCTCTTTATCAAGGAGTCCCATGGAGACCAAGGTCTCTTTATCAAGGAGTCCCATTGAGACCACGATCTCTTTATCAAGGAGTCCCATGGAGACCAAGGTCTCTTTATCAAGGAGTCCCATGGAGACCAAGGTCTCTTTATCAAGGAGTCCCATGGAGACCAAGGTCTCTTTATCAAGGAGTCCCATGGAGACCAAGGTCTCTTTATCAAGGAGTCCCATGGAGACCAAGGTCTCTTTATCAGGGAGTCCCATGGAGACCACGGTCTCTTTAACAGGGAGTCCCATGGAGACCAAGGTCTCTTTATCAAGGAGTCCCATGGAGACCAAGGTCTCTTTAACAGGGAGTCCCATGGAGACCAAGGTCTCTTTATCAAGGAGTCCCATGGAGACCACGATCTCTTTATCAAGGAGTCCCATGGAGACCAAGGTCTCTTTATCAAGGAGTCCCATGGAGACCAAGGTCTCTTTATCAGGGAGTCCCATGGAGACCAAGGTCTCTTTATCAAGGAGTCCCATAGAGACCAAGGTCTCTTTATCAAGGAGTCCCATGGAGACCACGATCTCTTTATCAAGGAGTCCCATGGAGACCACGATCTCTTTATGAAGGAGTCCCATGGAGACCAAGGTCTCTTTATCAAGGAGTCCCATGGAGACCAAGGTCACTTTATCAAGGAGTCCCATGGAGACCACGATCTCTTTTGACAGGGAGCCCTACATGTAAACAATTTACAAAATACAAAATAATACAAATATACTAAATTACAAACACTGAAGAAAAACAATCACATTCCTCATCAACATTTGGACTGCCCCAGAGGCACTTGAACACTGGGTATGGTAACTCGTACGTCTAAAGGTTATTAAAGATGTTAGTTACGGTTTGAGTTTCTGTTAAAGAGCTTTATAAATTAAAAGAGTGCAATTAATTGACCTACGACACCTCAAAGAGGGCCAGCCTACACTCTGGTAAAGAATGCAGTGATGTGTAATGAACCTGTCGACCTGTAATAAAACTAAGTTGTTATGGTAACAGACCACAGAGTCTATCATTGACTCTATTAGCAGTCCCCTGTGTTATATTTACCAGTTCATGTTATGGTAACAGACCACAGAGTCTATCATTGACTCTATTAGCAGTCCCCTGTGTTATATTTACCACTTTAATTATACATTTTATGAAATGTCAGATTAGCATTTTCAAGAGCAGTTATCATCCAAAGCATTTGATTTTCATAGATGTGTTGACATTAGATTCAATGGCAATGTCATTAATATAATACATTTCCTAAAATATTTTAGTCTTTCTTCTCTCTCTCTCTCTCTCTCTCTCTCTCTCTCTCTCTCTCTCTCTCTCTCTCTCTCTCTCTCTCTCTATCTCTCTCTCTATATATATATATATGTCTCTCTCTCTCTCTCTCCCCCCCAGACGTGCAGTCTAACCATCATGGATGACATTCAGAACCCGGCCATTGAGGGGGCGGAGACTTTTGTAGTGTTCCTCTCCTCCCCTCAGGGGGCGGTGCTCCTCGAACCCTTCGAAGCCTCCGTGGTCATAACTGATACCTTGGATCGTACGTATACCCCTACCTACACACAGGCACGCACACACGTACACACACACACACACACACACCTGTCTTCTAGGGCAGGGTTTCCAAACTCATATTCAAATAATCAAGCTTGATGATGAGTTGGTTATTTGAGTCACAGCTGTGTAGTGCTGGGGGGGGGGGGGGGGGGGGGACCGAGTTTGGGAAACCCTGTTTTAGAGCACAGTGTCATAGAAGAAAGAGAACTCTATCTGAAATTGTAGTTACATTGTACAGTACTTCCTCAATCACAATCCCTACTCATTTACCAACAATTCCCTCCTTCCAGTTCCCAGCATGCAGTTTGAGAAGACGGCGTACAAGGTGAAGGAGAAGGAGGGTGTGCTGAACATACCCATCGTTAGAACGGGAGACCTGACGGTCAAGTCCTCTGTCCGCTGCTTCACACGCACCATGTCTGCCATGGTCATGGACGACTTCGAGGAGAGGAGGAACGCTGACGACTCACGTATCATCTTCCTCAAGGGAGAGAAGGTAGGTTCTTTATCAAGCCCACGTAGATTCTTCACAAGTTCTTCATGAGCAAATCAAATGGTGGTTATAATAGTTGTTATATCTAGCGCTTTGCCCAATGGGATAAAAACATAACCTTCTGTATAAAGCACTCCCAGACCAATAAAGTTGGGTTTGATGATATGATGATGATGATGATGATGATGATTATGATGGTGTTGTTGATGTTGATGATGATGATATTTTTGTTGAGGATGATGATGATGTTGATGATGATGATGATGATGGTCCAGGTAAAAAACTGCTCGGTGCACATCAATGACGACTCTGTGTTCGAGCCAGAGGAGGAGTTCCAGGTGCATCTTGGGACACCGCTTGGGGACCACTGGAGCGGGGCCATGGTGGGAGTTAGTGACATTGTCACGGTAACCATCACTAACGACGAGGACGGTAAGCAACACAGTCACTAGTGAAAGTCTACACACCCCTTACAGTCTTCACATTTTTCTGCCTTAAAATTGCTTCTTAAAAGCATTCAACTGGATTTTCCCTCCTAAAGATCTACACAACCTACTCCACATCTTCAAGGAGGAAGAAATGTATAGAACATTTTCCAAATGAATAAAAAAACCAAAAACAGAAGATGTCTTGATTGCATCTGTCTTCACACCCCAGAGTTAATACTTGGTGGAAGCACCTTTGGTAGCCATTACAGCTGTGAATCTTTTTGAATCAGATTCTACCAACTTTGCACAACTCTTAAGGCTACATACAGTGATTTTGTACGTTTGCCCACTGACAAAGAAATGATCAGTCTATAATTTTAATGGTAGGTTTATTTGAACAGTGAGAGACAGAATAACAACAAAAAAATCCAGAAAAACACATGTCAAAAATGTTATAAATTGATTTGCATTTTAATGAGGGAAATAAGTATTTGACCCCTCTGCAAAACATGACTTAGTACTTGGTGGCAAAACCCTTGTTGGCAAGCACAGAGGTCAGACGTTTCTTGTAGTTGGCCACCAGGTTTGCACACATCTCAGGAGGGATATTGTCCCACTCCTCTTTGCAGATCTTCTCCAAGTCATTAAGGTTTTGAGGCTGACGTTTGGCAACTCGAACCTTCAGCTCCCTCCACAGATTTTCTATGGGATTAAGGTCTGGAGACTGGCTAGGCCACTCCAGGACCTTAATATGCTTCTTCTTGAGCCACTCCTTTGTTGCCTTGGCCGTGTGTTTTGGGTCATTGTCATGCTAGAATACCCATCCACGACCCATTTTAATGCCCTGGCTGAGGGAAGGAGGTTCTCACCCAAGATTT
This sequence comes from Coregonus sp. 'balchen', assembly GCA_902810595.1. Taxonomy (NCBI): domain Eukaryota; kingdom Metazoa; phylum Chordata; class Actinopteri; order Salmoniformes; family Salmonidae; genus Coregonus; species Coregonus sp. 'balchen'. The sequence goes on from LR778270.1 coordinate 46,423,253, forward strand.
GACGGTACATGGCGCCGTCCATAGTCCCTTTGATGCGGTGAAGTTGTCCTGTCCCATTAGCAGAAAAACACCACCAAAGCATAATGTTTCCACCTCCATGTTTGACAGTGGGGATGGTGTTCTTGGGGTCATAGGCAGCATTCCTCCTCCTCCAAACACGGCGAGTTGAGCTTGATACCAAAGAGCTCGATTTTGGTCTCATCTAACCACAACACTTTCACCCAGTTCTCCTCTGAATCATTCAGATGTTCATTGGCAAACTTCAGACGGCCATGTATATATGTGCTTTATTGAGCAGGGGGACCTTGCGGGCGCTGCAGGATTTCAGTCCTTCACGGCGTAGTGTGTTACCAATTGTTGTCTTGGTGACTATGGTCCCAGCTGCCTTGAGATCATTGACAAGCTCCTCCCGTGTAGTTCTGGGCTGATTCCTCACCGTTCTCATGATAATTTCACCTCCACGAGGTGAGATCTTGCATGGAGCCCCAGGCCGAGGGAGATTGACAGTTATTTTGTGTTTCTTCCATTTGCAAATAATCGCACCAACTGTTGTCACCTTCTCACCAAGCTGCTTGGCAATGGTCTTGTAGTCCATTCCAGCCTTGTGTAGGTCTACAATCTTGTCCCTGACATCCTTGGAGAGCTCTTTGGTCTTGGCCATGGTGGAGAGTTTGGAATCTGATTGATTGAGTGCTTTTGTGGACAGGTGTCTTTTATACAGGTAACAAACTGAGATTAGGAGCACTCCCTTTATGAGTGTGCTCCTAATCTCAGCTTGTTATCTGTATAAAAGACACCTGGGAGCCAGAAATCTTTCTGATTGAGAGGGGGTCAAATACTTATTTCCCTCATTAAAATGCAAATCAATTTATAACATTTTTGACATGCGTTTTTCTGGATTTCATTGTTGTTATTCTGTCTCTCACTGTTCAAATAAACCTACCATTAAAATTATAGACTGATAATTTCTTTGTCAGTGGGCAAACTTACAAAATCAGCAGGGGATCAAATACTTTTTTCCCTTACTGTAGGTAATCAATATATTTTATTTTCGTCTATGTATTAATTAGGAACGTTGTCTATACATTTATTTTCACTTCGAAAATATGGAGTAGGTTGTGTAGATCGGTAGGAAATGTAATCCCTTTTTAGATATAATTTTAAGGCAGCAACAATGTGAAGACTGTGAGGAATGTGCAGACCTTCACTAGCGACTGTACACATCAGCAGAGTTGCAGTCTGAGAGGTTGATAGTTTGAGAACACTGACTTTGTATAGCATGTACTACATTGTGTAAGATAACGGCATTGTACGACATTACAAACAGAAACACAGGGCATTCTTTTACATACAAAAAAGCACAGTCAATGTAAAAAAATGCATTGCATGTTCAATTTCACATTTTCATTGTACCTTTTTGTACCTCCCCAGCCCCCACCATAGAGTTTGAGCAGACGTCGTACCAGGTGCGGGAGCCCCCTGGTCCAGATGGCATCGAGGTGCTTAACATCAAGGTGGTTAGGACAGGAGACCAGGACCGCACCTCCAAGGTCCGCTGCAGCACCAGGGACGGATCAGCCCAGTCCGGAGTGGACTACAACCCCAAGAGCAGGGTCCTCAAATTCACCCCTGGTCAGTAAAGACTTATTGAGAAGGAGCATTATGGGTAGTGTAGTACAAGAACCTCATAGCCAATCACATTCCCTTTAGTGATTGCTCATACTAGGTCCTGCGCATTTGTATTCATCAGTTTCAGAGGGATTTTGACAGGAAATGTAATATGTTTTTACATTATTGAAGGTATTTTACATCACATGATACAGCAGAAGGACCAGGTCGCAGTTGTAAATGAGAACTTGTTCTCAACTGGCTTACCTGGTTAAATAAAGGTGAAATAAAATAAAAAAGGAAACATGACTTGACTTTTTTCGATCCTTCCATGAAGGCATGGACCACATCCTGTTCAAAGTGGAGATTCTGTCCAATGAGGACAGGGAGTGGCACGAGTCCTTCTCATTGGTCCTCGGTCCTGACGACCCGGTGGAGGCGGTGCTTGGAGAGATCACCACGGCAACAGTCACCATCCTGGACCAGGAAGCAGCAGGGAGTCTCATTCTTCCGGCCACGCCCATCGTAAGGAACATTACTTAATTAAATCTGAATTGTAATGTGTTTTTAATCAAATTATTATTGTCAGAAAAAGAGCCAAGCCAAAAACTTAAAACTTTCCCTCAAAGATTGTAGCCACAGGTACTTATCTTCTCTGGCCTAAAGCCTACCTGGATGCAATGACATATTTCATTTTAGACCGTTTTTTTCTGTTATCAGTCCTGAATTTATAAATTCTGAATTGAGTCACTCCAACACCCTCCCTCCCTCTCCCAGGTGGTATCTCTGTCAGACTATGACAACGTGGCTGAGGTGTCTAGGGAGGGCAGTAAGAAGCAGCCGGCGCCTGGTTACCCCCTGGTGTGTGTGACGCCTTGTGACCCCCACTACCCCAAATACTCTGTGATGAGGGAGCGCTGCGAGGAGGCAGGCATCAACCAGACCTCTGTTCACTTCTCCTGGGAGGTGGCTGCCCCTACAGACACCAACGGGGCCAGGTCACCCTTTGAGACCGTCACTGATACCACACCCTATACTGGGGTTAACCATATGGTGAGTAGTTGAGTAGTAGTAGCAGTAGCAGTAGCAGTAGCAGTAGCAGTAGCAGTAGCAGAAGCAGAAGAAGAAGAAGAAGAAGAAGAAGAAGAAGAATCCAGGCTCTGTCGTAGCCGGCTGCGACCGGGAGACCCATGGGGCAGCGCACAATTGGCCCAGCGTCGTCCAGGATAAGGGAGGGAATGGCCAGCTGGGATGTAGCTCAGTTGGTAGAGCATGGTGTTTGCAATGCCAGGGTTGTGGGTTCGATTCCCACGGGGTCCAGTATGAAAAATAATAATAATGTATGCATTCACTAACTCTAAGTCGCTCTGGATAAGAGCGTCTGCTAAATGACTAAAATGTAAATGTATAGTAGCAGCAGTGGTAGTAGTGGACCGTCTCTGATACCAAACCGTATACTGGTTGGTGTAAACCATATGGTGAGTTCCGGTGAAGTGGTACACTCTTAGAAAAAAGGGTTCCAAAACTGTTCTTTGCGAAGGGATAAGGTCCTACCAAGAACCGTTTTGATCTGAAGAACCATTTTTGGAAGACGAGGGTTCTTTGTAACGCAAAGGATTCTGCCTAGAAGCTTTGACATCCTAAGAACCGTTTTTGTACAAAAGGTAGAGAGCCCTGCTGAATCTGAATAAGCTTTTTTTTATTGTAATATCTTTCCTTTCTTTTAAATAGTGTCTGGGCATTAGTGTTTACCTCAATGTTTGAACTTTACCATCAGGAGTTTGAGTAATATGATACGTTTTAAAAGATAAGTGTGATAATGTTTTAAAATGTACCTATATGGGAATATTGATGCATGTATCTGGTATTCCCGTAATAATTGTACATATACAGGACTGACATAGTTGATATCTTTGCCATGATTTCTGTCTTTCAAATGCATATTTTCAGTGATTGTATTGAGAAGAGAGAATGAGAATAGTATGGAGTATGACTGAACCAGCAGTGTAGTGAATGTTACACCACAAATTGGCCAGTTTTACCTAGATTTTTCAGTGTAACATTTCTAGTGTTGATTCAGTAGTTCAATTAACTCAACACTCAGTGGTGTAAAATAACCCCAGTGTTGGTGTTAATAACCAGAGTTGAGTTTGATTGTGTCATTTTTTACTCTGTGTAAAGTATAACACTCAAAACTACACCCATCATTATCATATTTCCCAGCATGCTCTATTGCAGGTTGATTTTCAGAATTATTTGTTTTAATAACTAGGCCCTCAAACAATGGCCTAAAGATATACACTACCGTTCAAAAGTTTGGGGTCACTTCCTTGTTTTTTGAATAAAATCATTTTTTTGGACCATTAAAATAACATCAAATTGATCAGAAATACAGTGTAGACATTGTTAATGCCAAGAAACTGAAGATCTCGTACAACGCTGTGTACTTCTCCCTTCACAGAACAGCACAAACTGGCTCTAACCAGAATAGAAAGAGGAGTGGGAGGCCCCGGTGCACAACTGAGCAAGAGGACAAATACATTAGAGTGTCTAGTTTGAGAAACAGACGCCTCACAGGTCCTCAACTGGCAGCTTCATTAAATAGTACACGCAAAACACCAGTCTCAACGTCAACAGTGAAGAGGCGACTCCGGGATGCAAAGAAAAAGACATATCTCATACTGGCCAATAAAAAGAAAAGATGGGCAAGAGAACACAGACACTGGACAGAGGAAGATTGGAAAAAAGTGTTATGGACAGACAAATCAAAGTTTGAGGTGTTCGGAAGACAAAGAAGAACATTTGTGAGACGCAGACCAAATGAAAAGATGTTGGAGGAGTGCTTGATGCCATATGTCAAGCATGGTGGAGGCAATGTGATGGTCTGGGGGTGCTTTGGTGGTGGTAAAGTGGGAGATTTGTACAGGGTAAAAGGGATCTTGAAGAAGGAAGGCTATCACTCCATTTTGCAACGCCATGCCATACCCTGTGGACGGCGCTTGATTGGAGCCAATTTCCTCCTACAACAGGACAATGACCCAAAGCACAGCTCCAAACCAAGCAAGAACTATTTAGGGAAGAAGCAGTCAGGTGGTATTCTGTCTATAATGGAGTGGCCAGCACAGTCACCGGATCTCAACCCTATTGAGCTGTTGTTGGAGCAGCTTGACCGTAAGAAGTGCCCATCAAGCCAATCCAATTTATGGGAGGTGCTTCAGGAAGCATGGGGTGAAATCTTTTCAGATTACCTCAACAAATTGACAACTAGAATGCCAAAGGTCTGCACGGCTGTAATTGCTGCAAATGGAGGATTCTTGGACGAAAGGACACAATTATTATTTATATTAAAAATCATTATTTCTAACCTTGTCAATGACTACATTTCCTATGCATTTTGCTATATTTCCTTTTCATACTCATTTCATGTATGTTTTCATGGAAAACAAGGCAATTTCTAAGTGACCCCAAACTTTTGAACGGTAGTGTAGGTGTTCCTTTCTTCCAGGTGGGAAAGGGCAGTGTGGAGTGCAATTGAAATTGCGTCATCTGTGGTTCTGTTGGGGCGGTATGCCAATTGGAGTGGGTCTAGGGTTTCTGGGATGATGGTGTTGATGTGAGCCATGACCATCCTTTCAAAGCACTTCATGGCTACCGACATGAGTGCTACGGGGCGGTAGTCATTTAGGCAGGTTACCTTCGCTTTCTTGGGCACAGGGACTATGGTGGTTTGCTTGAAACATGTAGGTATTACAGACTCAGTCAGAGAGAGGATGAAAATGTCAGTGAAGACACTTGCCAGTTGGTTCGCACATGCTTTGAGTACACGTCCTGGTAATCCGTCTGGCCCCGCGGCCTTGTGAATGTTGACCTGTTTAAAGGTCTTGCTCACATCTGCTACGGAGAGCGTGATCACACAGTCGTCCGGAACAGCTGGTGCTCTCATGCATGCTTCAGTGTTGCTTGCCTTGAAGCGAGCATAAAAGGTACACTTAAATCAGTGTAGTCGAAAGGGAGGAGACAAGTTAAAAAATGATTTTTAAGCCTTAAGACAATTGAGACATGGATTGTGTATGTGTGCCATTCAGAGGGTGAATGGGAAAGACACAATATTTAAATGCCTTTGAATGGGGTATGGTCGTAGGTGCCAGGCACGCTGGTTTGTGTCAAGAACTGCAACAATGCTGGGTTTTTCACACTCAACAGTTTACTGTGTGAATCAAGAATGGTCCACCACCCAAAGGACATCCAGGCAACTTGACACAACTGTGGGAAGCATTGGTTCTACCTAGCACCAAAAAGGGTTCCCGTATGGGGACAAACCGAAGAACCCTATATGGTTCTACTTAGCACCTTTTTTTCTAAGAGTGTAGAATTTAGGAGCAGTGATATGTAGGAGAAGGTTCTGGTATAGTCTGTGTGTTTGTGTTGTCTGAGTGCGTGCGTTCACGTAACTGAATTTCTTCAGCCAGTGCACTGATTTATTGATTGATTGACTGATTAATTGACTGACTGACTGACTGACTGACTGATTGATTAACTGATTGATTGACTGACTGATTGACTGATTGATTGACTGATTGATTGACTGATTGATTGACTGTATTTTCTCCACAGGTCCTGGACAGTATCTATTTCTCTCGGAGGTTCCATGTGCGCTGTGTGGCCCAGGCCCGCGACAAGTCCGGCCATCTTGGAACACCGCTGAGGAGTAACATAGCAACCATCGGCACTGAAGGTTCCATATGCCACACCCCTGTTACCACGGGAACAGCGCGAGGGTTCCAGGCCCAGTCGTTCATCGCCACTCTAAAGTACCTGGATGTCAAACACAAGGAGCACCCCAACCGGTGAGCAGGAAGGCATTCACACACACAAACACACACACAAAAAGCAGGTGTGCAAACACACAAACACACAGTCATGCAGCCAAACAAACTCTAACACAAGGAGCTACCCAACCGATGAGCTCAACATCCACACATACATATCTCCAAATGGTCTATATTAATACTAGAACATCTCCATATGGTCTATATTAATATTACAACACCTCCATATGGTCTACAATAGTAGAACACCTCCATATGGTCTATATTAATAGTAGAACACCTCCATATGGTCTATATTAATAGTAGAACACCTCCATATGGTCTATAATAGTAGAACACCTCCATGTGGTCTATATTAATAGTAGAACACCTCCATATGGTCTATATTAATAGTAGAACATCTCCATATGGTCTATAATAGTAGAACACCTCCATATGGTCTATATTAATAGTAGAACATCTCCATATGGTCTATATTAATAGTAGAACACCTCCATATGGTCTATATTAATAGTAGAACATCTCCATATGGTCTATATTAATAGTAGAACATCTCCATATGGTCTATAATAGTAGAACATCTCCATATGGTCTATATTAATACTAGAACACCTCCATATGGTCTATAATAGTAGTAGAACATCTCCATATGGTCTATATTAATAGTAGAACATCTCCATATGGTCTATAATAGTAGAACACCTCCATATGGTCTATATTAATAGTAGAACATCTCCATATGGTCTATATTAATAGTAGAACACCTCCATATGGTCTATATTAATAGTAGAACACCTCCATATGGTCTATAATAATAGTAGAACACCTCCATATGGTCTATATTAATAGTAGAACACCTCCATATGGTCTATATTAATAGTAAAACATCTCCATATGGTCTATATTAATAGTAGAACTTCTCCATATGGTCTATATTAGTTCTATAACACTAACCTTGTGTTGTCTTCTTTTTCTTCTGCAGTATCCACATCTCGGTGCAGATCCCCCATCAGGATGGTATGCTGCCCCTAGTGTCCACCATGCCCCTCCACAACCTGCACTTCCTGCTGTCAGAGTCCATCTACAGACAGCAGCACATCTGTTCGAACCTGGTCACTCTCAAAGACCTGCAGGGGGTCTCCGGTAAGGACACACACACGCTTGATCACACACACGTGCTTGAACGTGCTCACGCATGCACACACACAGCCACTCATCCTTGTAAAATGCACTTATGCTTCAACACACACACACACACACATACTTGCACCAAATAACATAAATCCTCCCTTTAACAAAGTGTGTTGGATGTGTCTTCCCCTCCCTGTGTGTGATTCAGAGACGGGTTTCCTGGATGATGTCCAGTACGACAGTATCTCTCTGGGTCCGGGTTATGACAGACCCTACCAGTTCAACCCCAGTGTCAGAGAGGCTAAGAGCATCCAGCTGTACAAACACCTCAACCTGAAGAGCTGTATCTGGACCTTCGATGCCTACTACGACATGACGGAGCTCATAGACGTCTGTGGAGGCTCCGTCACTGCCGACTTCCAGGTACTCTACAATACGCCCTGTAGTGGCACATAGAGGGTCAGGGGTCACATAGAGGGTCAGGGGTCACATAGAGGGTTAGGGGTCACATAGAGGGTTAGGGGTCACATAGAGGGTTAGGGGTCACATAGAGGGTTAGGGGTCACATAGAGGGTTAAGGGTCACATAGAGGATCAGGGGTCACATAGAGGGTTAGGGGTCACATAGAGGGTTAGGGGTCACATAGAGGGTCAGGGGTCACATAGAGGGTTAGGGGTCACATAGAGGGTTAGGGGTCACATAGAGGGTTAGGGGTCACATAGAGGGCTAGGTGTCACATAGAGGGTTAGGGGTCACATAGAGGGTTAGGGGTCACATAGAGGGTTAGGGGTCACATAGAGGGTTAGGGGTCACATAGAGGGTTAGGGGTCACATAGAGGGTTAGGGGTCACATAGAGGGCTAGGGGTCACATAGAGGGTTAGGGGTCACATAGAGGGCTAGGGGTCACATAGAGGGTTAGGGGTCACATAGAGGGTTAGGGGTCACATAGAGGGCTAGGGGTCACATAGAGGGTTAGGGGTCACATAGCGGGTTAGGGGTCACATAGAGGGTTAGGGGTCACATAGAGGGTTAGGGGTCACATAGAGGGTTAGGGGTGACACTGTACTCTAGTGTTTATCATGCTCTGAATTCACTCCTGTTTCCATTTCTGGCACATTACTAGAGGACATAATATTCTCTCAGATATTCCTTTACACACAGTAAAACAGCATGATTGGAGTCCACAGTGCTATTGTGTCCACATTGGCTAGTCAGTTTGATTTGCATTGACTTTTGTTTCCCAGTCATGTGAGCACACAGGCAGTAGAAGCCTTGAATGCTCAGATAGAGTTTGCATGTGACTCATCCCAACCAGAGTATGCAAAACAGTCTAGGACAGACTACAGCTGTTGCTACTCTATGTCACCTTAGATCAGGGTTCTTCAATTCTGGTCCTGGAGGGCCGAAACACCTCTGTTTTTCATCCTCTCCTTCTAATCAGGGGCTAATTCAGACCTGGGACACCAGGTGAGTGCAATTAACTACCAGGTAGAAATAAAAAACAGAAGTGTTACGGCCCTCCAGGACCGGAATTGAAGAACCTTGCCTTAGATCATGCCATGCCATGTTCAGTAGCATTACGTCATGTCCTGTAATGTAACGTCACCTTATGTCATGTCTTATGTATGTCCCCACCCCCAGGTGCGTGACTCAGTTGTTCCTGGTGGAGTAGTGTTATTTCCTGTCACTTTATCTTATGTCATGTGCTTTGTCCCCCCCCAAGGTGCGTGACTCGGCCCAGTCGTTCCTGACGGTGCAGGTTCCTCTCTATGTGTCCTATATCTACGTTACAGCTCCCAGGGGCTGGGCCTCTCTGGAACACCACACTGAAATGCAGTTCTCGTTCTTCTATGATACCGTGCTCTGGAGGACAGGTGGGTGTGTGTGTGTGTGGTTAGGGTTACACATCTGTGTAACTCCATTTAACTGTTATGTTTCCTGTGTAACTCCATTTAACTGTTATGTTTCCTGTGTAACTCCATTTAACTGTTATGTTTCCTGTGTAACTCCATTTAACTGTTATGTTTCCTGTGTAACTCCATTTAACTGTTATGTTTCCTGTGTAACTTCATTTAACTGTTATGTTTCTGTGTAACTCCATTTAACTGTTATGTTTCTGTGTAACTCCATTTAACTGTTATGTTTCTGTGTAACTCCATTTAACTGTTATGTTTCCTGTGTAACTCCATTTAACTGTTATGTTTCCTGTGTAACTCCATTTAACTGTTATGTTTCCTGTGTAACTTCGTTTAACTGTTATGTTCCTGTGTCCACTAGGCATCCAGACAGACAGCGTTCTGTCAGCCAGACTCCAGATCATCAGGATCTACATAAGAGAAGATGGCCGTCTGGTAATCGAGTTCAAAACCCACGCCAAGTTCAGGGGCCAGTTTGTCCCCGAGCACCACACCCTGCCTGGGCACAAGTCCCACCTGATGGCCCCAGACCACCTGGGGGGGATAGAGTTTGACATGCAGCTGATCTGGAGCGCCCAGTCCTTTGATTCTCCCTACCAGCTCTGGAAGGCCACCTCCTCTTACAGCAGGTCAGTACACAGACATACTGTTATATACAGTTGTAGATAGATATTAATAGATATACCCAGTCCTTTGACTCTCCCTGCCACCTCCACTTACTTAGCTTCTATGTGGTAAATGGCACGTGTGTATATAGATTATGTATAGGCTTGTCTCCCATATGAATCTTCTCTTTGTGCCAGACTTGGTTCAAATGCCTTCTGTTTATTTTTTTCTGTATTTATTTATCTGTATATGTTATGTATGTACAGTGAGGGAAAAAAGTATTTGATCCCCTGCTGATTTTGTACATTTGCCCACTGACAAAGAAATGATCAGTCTATAATTTTAATGGTAGGTTTATTTGAACAGTGAGAGACAGAATAACAACAAAAAAATCCAGAAAAACACGTCAAAAATGTTATAAATTGATTTGCATTTTAATGAGGGAAATAAGTATTTGACCCCCTCTCAATCAGAAAGATTTCTGGCTCCCAGGTGTCTTTTATACAGGTAACGAGCTGAGATTAGGAGCACACTCTTAAAGGGAGTGCTCCTAATCTCAGTTTGTTACCTGTATAAAAGACGCCTGTCCACAGAAGGAATCAATCAATCAGACTCCAAACTCTCCACCATCGCCAAGACCAAAGAGCTTTCCAAGGATGTCAGTGACAAGATTGTAGACCTACACAAGGCTGGAATGGGCTATAAAACCATCGCCAAGCAGCTTGGTGAGAAGGTGACAACAGTTGGTGCGATTATTCGCAAATGGAAGAAACCCAAAAGAACTGTCAATCTCCCTCGGCCTGGGGCTCCATGCAAGACCTCACCTCGTGGAGTTGCAATGATCATGAGAATGGTGAGGAATCAGCCCAGAACTACACGGGAGGATCTTGTCAATGATCTCAAGGCAGCTGGGACCATAGTCACCAAGAAAACAATTGGTAACATACTAAAAAAATTAATCCTGCAGCGCCCGCAAGGTCCCCCTGCTCAAGAAAGAACATATACAGGCCCGTCTGAAGTTTGCCAATGAACATCTGAATGATTCAGAGGAGAACTGGGTGAAAGTGTTGTGGTCAGATGAGACCAAAATGGAGCTCTTTGGCATCAACTCAAAGAGCTCTGCCTATGACCCCAAGAACACCATCCCCACCGTCAAACATGGAGGTGGAAACATTATGTGTGTGTTTTTCTGCTAAGGGGACAGGACAACTTCACCGCATCAAAGGGACGATGGACGGGGCCATGTACCGTCAAATCTTGGGTGAGAACCTCCTTTCCTCAGCCAGGGCATTGAAAATGGGTTGTGGATGGGTATTCCAGCATGACAATGACCCAAAACACACGGCCAAGGCAACAAAGGAGTGGCTCAAGAAGAAGCACATTAAGGTCCTGGAGTGGCCTAGCCAGTCTCCAGACCTTAATCCCATAGAAAATCTGTGGAGGGAGCTGAAGGTTCGAGTTGCCAAACGTCAGGCTCGAAACCTTAATGACTTGGAGAAGATCTGCAAAGAGGAGTGGAACAAAATCCCTCCTGAGACGTGTGCAAACCTGGTGGCCAACTACAAGAAACGTCTGACCTCTGTGATTGCCAACAAGGGTTTTTCCATCAAGTACTAGGGCGGCAGGTGGGTTTGTGCCCATAGGCGACGTTGTTGCCGGTGATGTCTGGTGAGGACCTGCCTTACAACAGGCCTACAAGCCCTCGGTTCAGCCTCTCTCAGCCTTTTTGCGGACAGTCTGAGCACTGCGGGAGGGATTGTGCGTTCCTGGTGTAACTCGGGCAGTTGTTGTTGCCGTCCTGTACCTGTCCCGCAGGTGTGATGTTCGGCTGTACCGATCCTGTGCAGGTGTTGTTACACGTGATCTGCCACTGCGAGGACGATCAGCTGTCCTTCCTGTCTCCCTGTAGCGCTGTCTTAGGCATCTCACAGTACGGACATTGCAATTTATTGCCCTGGCCACATCTGCAGTCCTCATGCCTCCTTGCAGCATGCCTAAGGCACACGCAGATGAGCAGGGACCCTGGGCATCTTTCTTTTGGTGTTTATCAGAGTCAGTAGAAAGGCCTCTTTAGTGTCCTAAGTTTTCATAACTGTGACCTTAATTGCCTACCATCTGTAAGCTGATAGTGTCTTAACGACCGTTCCACAGGTGCATGTTCATTCATTATTTATGGTTAATTGAACAAGCATGGGAAACAGTGTTTAAACCCTTTACAATGAAGATCTGTGAAGTTATTTTGATTTTTATGAATTATCTTTGAAAGACAGGGTCCTGAAAAGGGGACGTTTTTTTTTTTTACTGAGTTCATGTATATTATTTTACTTCTCTAGGGAGATAATTATTATTTGGATAACCTTATTTACTATTATATATTGATTTTTACCTTACTTTTTTTCACTCTTTATGCGATGCGCAATGCAGCAAACACTGGAAGAAAAATTATAATGATCATTTAATTACCACAGTGAATTGATGTAATGTTTGTTTATGTGTCAATTAATCCCATAAGGGATGGGCTGCCAATTGGCGATTTGACACGAAAATAAAATGTCATTCAGTCATTCATTCATTCATTCATACAGCAGGTCAGTACACCGACATACTGTTATATAGAGTTATAGATATATATTAATAGATATACCCAGTGACTCTCCCTACCAGCTCTGGAGGGCCACCTCTTACAGCAGGTTACTTGGTGTGTAGGCTTTTGTTCCAACCTGTGTTTTCTGCATGCCACAAAACGGTGTTAGCCTGCTGAGCTAAGCTAAAGCCTAGGCATTAGCCGGGGGACACAATGTAAGTCGTCAGGTCTCAGGCAAGGTTGAATCATCATGCAAATGAGGTTCAGAAGCGTCTCTGTTAGAGGAGCTTTACATAATGTGTGTGCTTGTTGTGTTCCAGGAAAGACTACTCCGGGGAGTACACAGTGTTTCTGATCCCCTGTACCGTGCAGCCAACCCAACCATGGACCGACCCTGGAGACAAGCCTCTGTCCTGCACAGCCCACGCCCCAGAGAAGTATGTCCCTCCACAGCCTCCATACACTACTTAGTGAGGGCCCCAGAGAAGTATGTCCCTCCACAGCCACCATACACTACTTAGTGAGGGCCCCAGAGAAGTATGTCCCTCCACAGCCACCATACACTACTTAGTGAGGGCCCCAGAGAAGTATGTCCCTCCACAGCCTCCATACACTACTTAGTGAGGGCCCCAGAGAAGTATGTCCCTCCACAGCCACCATACACTACTTAGTGAGGGCCAAATAGAAGTATGTCCCTCCACAGCCACCATACACTACTTAGTGAGGGCCAAATAGAAGTATGTCCCTCCACAGCCACCATACACTACTTAGTGAGAGCCCCAGAGAAGTATGTCCCTCCACAGCCACCATACACTACTTAGTGAGAGCCCCAGAGAAGTATATCCCTCCACAGCCACCATACACTACTTAGTGAGGGCCAAATAGAAGTATGTCCCTCCACAGCCACCATACACTACTTAGTGAGGGCCAAATAGAAGTATGTCCCTCCACAGCCACCATACACTACTTAGTGAGGGCCATACACTGTTACCATGCTCCTATCTAGACACTGTTACCATGCTCCTATCTAGACACTGTTACCATGCTCCTATCTAGACACTCTTGCCATGCTCCTATCTAGACACTGTTACCATGCTCCTATCTAGACACTGTTGCCATGCTCCTATCTAGACACTGTTACCATGCTCCTATCTAGACACTGTTGCCATGCTCCTATCTAGACACTGTTACCATGCTCCTATCTAGACACTGTTGCCATGCTCCTATCTAGACACTGTTACCATGCTCCTATCTAGACACTGTTACCATGCTCCTATCTATCTACGTTGTGGTGTCCCTCAAGGCTCCACCCTAGGACCCTGCTTCATATGGCCATGCTCTACGTATACGGTAACAACCTGACATTATGTCGTCTCTCCCAGGTTCCAACTACCTATAGCCTTCCAGCAGACCAACCGACCGGTGCCTGTCGTCTACAGCCTCAACACAGAGTTCCAGCTGTGCAACAATGAGAAGGTGTTCATAATGGACCCTGCCGTCGCTGACATGTCCATGGCTGAGATGGACTACAAGGGAGCCTTCTCTATGGGTACAATGACTGTTCCACACACGAGCCACAGGGCAGACTCAAATGAAGTCATCAGGGGAGAACGGGGATAGTTGAGCTATTATTATTTATTTTTATTACCCATTATCTGCATAACCAAAGACAAAATCTTCCCCTACAGGCCAGACGCTGTATGGCAGGGTGCTGTGTATTACAGTAATGTCTCTCTGCTGCCCCTACAGGCCAGACGCTGTATGGCAGGGTGCTGTGTATTACAGTAATGTCTCTCTGCTGCCCCTACAGGCCAGACGCTGTATGGCAGGGTGTTGTGTATTACAGTAATGTCTCTCTGCTGCCCCTACAGGCCAGACACTGTATGGCAGGGTCTTGTGTATTACAGTAATGTCTCTCTGCTGCCCCTACAGGCCAGACGCTGTATGGCAGGGTGCTGTGTATTACAGTAATGTCTCTCTGCTGCCCCTACAGGCCAGACGCTGTATGGCAGGGTGCTGTGTATTACAGTAATGTCTCTCTGCTGCCCCTACAGGCCAGACGCTGTATGGCAGGGTGCTGTGTATTACAGTAATGTCTCTCTGCTGCCCCTACAGGCCAGACGCTGTATGGCAGGGTGTTGTGTATTACAGTAATGTCTCTCTGCTGCCCCTACAGGCCAGACTCTGTATGGCAGGGTGTTGTGTATTACAGTAATGTCTCTCTGCTGCCCCTACAGGCCAGACGCTGTATGGCAGGGTGCTGTGTATTACAGTAATGTCTCTCTGCTGCCCCTACAGGCCAGACGCTGTATGGCAGGGTGCTGTGTATTACAGTAATGTATCTCTGCTGCCCCTACAGGCCAGACGCTGCATGGCAGGGTGCTGTGTATTACAGTAATGTCTCTCTGCTGCCCCTACAGGCCAGACGCTGTATGGCAGGGTGCTGTGTATTACAGTAATGTCTCTCTGCTGCCCCTACAGGCCAGACGCTGTATGGCAGGGTGCTGTGTATTACAGTAATGTCTCTCTGCTGCCCCTACAGGCCAGACGCTGTATGGCAGGGTGCTGTGTATTACAGTAATGTCTCTCTACTGTATGGCAGGGTGCTGTGTATTACAGTAATGTCTCTCTGCTGCCCCTACAGGCCAGACACTGTATGGCAGGGTGTTGTGTATTACAGTAATGTCTCTCTGCTGCCCCTACAGGCCAGAGCTGTATGGCAGGGTGTTGTGTATTACAGTAATGTCTCTCTGCTGCCCCTACAGCCCAGACACTGTATGACAGGATGCTGTGTATTACAGTAATGTCTCTCTGCTGTACGACAGTGTGCTGTGAATTACAGTAATTTCTCTCTGCTGCCCCTACAGGCCAGACACTGTATGGCAGGGTGCTGTGGAACCCGGAGCAGAACCTGAACGCAGCCTACAAGCTGCAGCTGGAGAAGGTGTACCTGTGCACAGGACGGGATGGATACGTGCCCTTCTTCGACCCCACAGGGACTCTGTACAACGAGGGCCCTCAGTACGGCTGCATCCAGCCCAACAAACACCTCAAACACAGGTTCCTGATCCTGGTATGGATATCCATAGAGATGGAAAAAGGGCATGCGTCCTATGTTTGCTATGTCTGCCATGGTGCTGCCCATGCTAATACAAGTTTTGTGGCAATTGTGCCCTCTATCCATCTCTATGATGGCATATTTTCTATTCAACTCCCATGTTCCTCTTATAGTGGTTGGATATATTGGTGATGTTCCAGGTCATCTTTTTCACAGTCACACTGCACAGCTCAGAAGATTTCCATGTCATATTAATGTGCTTCCCTGAGATGCTAAAAACACTTATGATCTGTGCAGTGTGACTGCAATTTTGACAACCTGGAACGCAGCCAGTGCCACTGCTTGCAGAATCCATATATTCCTTTTAGCAGACACTTTTATCCAAACCGACTTGTATTACAGAGTGCATACTGTACATCATTTGTAAATGTGATCCCTGCGGGAGTTGAACCCACAACCTAGGTGTTGCTTGCGCCATGCTTTTACCAACTGAGTCACATCATTGACTGTGAGGTAGTGACAGTACCCTTTTGGTTTGTCTGTGGTATGTCACCCAACGTAACAGCCACCCCATGTGACCTGATAGACTGGTTTGGTCAAGTCTCTCAGGGCAAAGTCATGGATTTTAAGAGATTTTAAGACTGTGAGCTATTCAAATAGGAGGAATCTTATTGGTGTACAAATCACTGCTCTGGTATTGTATTGTTGGATCATATTTATGCTATTGTTTACAATAATGGTTGTATGGCAGGCTATTGTCACGAATGCTGGAAACTACACATTTTACTGAAACTACAACTGAAAGTACAACTGAAAGTTCAACCTTTATTTAAGCAATAGGGCCTGAGGGGGTGTGGTATCTGGCCAATATACCACGGCTAAGGGCTGTTCTTATGTATGACGCAACGCAGAGTGCCTGGACACAGCCCTTAGCCATGGTATATTGGCCATATACCACAAACCACCGAGGTGCCTTATTGCTATTACAAACTGGTTACCAACGTAATTAGAGTAGTATAAATACATGTTTTGTCATACGTGTGGTATACGGTCTGATATACCACGGCTGTCAGCCAATCAGCATTCAGGGCTCGAACCACCCAGTTTATAATGAGATTTAAACAACAATTGTACTAATGTGCTAATGTACTTTCCACATCTACATCTATAGCCCACATCCAGCAGTTAGCTAGCCTTGTTAGCATGTATGCTAGTGTTTTGATTTGATAGGGTCCGGATAAGTTGAAATAACGGTGTTGTAACGTCTCTCCTTTAGGATCGGAAGCAGCCTGATGTCTGTGATAGGTACTTCCATGACGTTCCCTTCGAGGCTAACTTTGCATCGGATATAACCGAACTACAGACCATGACAGCCATGCCTGGTGTTGATGGGTTCACCATGAAAGTTGATGCCCTGTACAAGGTCAGTGAAGACAAAGACTTATCCACTTAACTGTAATGATTTATTAATGATAATGTACTGCTTATGAATGCATTATGTATGAGTTCTAAATCTGTTATGAAGGCCTTATGTAGGTACCCTTCAAAAATGTCTTCTTCAGGTTTGAGGGTAACTCTCAGAGAAATAAAACGATTTATCTGATTTATCTCCATGGTAACGCTCTCTCTCTCTCTTTTGATTGACAGGTGGAGGCGGGGCATCAGTGGTACCTGCAGGTGATCTACGTGATTGGTCCAGAGTCCATCTCCGGCCCCAGGATCCAGCGCTCTCTGACCTATCAGCTCACCCACAGCAGCGGCGGGGGGCGGGCTCGCCGGGACCTGGTTGACCGCAGCGGACGCCTCACTCTAGACGAGTCTCTGATCTATGACAACGAAGGCGACCAGACGAAGAACGGAACCAACATGAAGACTCTCCGCCTCGAGGTCTCCGCTGCCTCAACCTTTAACCCCCAGATGGGTGGGTCGGTGGGCGGGGGCGTGGCTGCGCTAACCCTATTGGTCCTCGTCCTGCTGGCTTCCTGTTTACTCTTTAGGAAGTGCCGACAGTCGGCTGGGAAGAAGCCGTCCCAGATGGCGGAGGAGTACCCTCTGAACACCAAAGTAGAGGTGTGTTTGGAGAAGACCCTGGAGAAGAACTTCAGCTCCAAACACTGCACCGTCAGGAACATCAACATCAACCGTAACTACGACAACGTCAACTCCAAGGTCAACAGAGGGGCAAAGGTCAACGGAGGGGCGAAATTCAAGCAGGTCAACCTGGAGGTCAAGCTCCACAACAACCTCCACAACGACGGCACCGAGGTCTGAGGATCCCCTCCACCTCCCACAAGTGTTTCCCCTTGCTAGTTAATTTCCAAGGCGGGGCACCAAAGTTGTCCGTTTAAACCAGTAGAAGTAACATACTCAAGGGGAAACATCTCCCGGAGTGGAGGAGTATTTTATGAGAAATCTAAAAGAAATGTTATTTTCTAAAAAGCGTTTGTTTGTACTTATGGAGTAAGATATTGTTTGTTAATGTATTTTTATATGACCGCGATGAGAGATAAAAGTACAAAGGGAAGCGTAGCAGCGTTTTCAGCGTTTATTCAAATCATTTCAGAACTGGGCTACCTCAGGAATAGGAAAAGGAGTGAACGACTGTCGAACTATGGTGTCATGATTTGAATCTATTTGGGTCTCCTGTCGTTTTATTATTGTTTTCGACTTGTCGTCGTCGTTGAACGACTAGAGAGTTTGGAATCAGTCGGGAGAAATCTGCTGCCTTGTTTTCTCTTTCTGTGTCCATGACAACAACAACGCCAAAATGATCAACATCCAGTAGCTCAGGCACTTTGCTCCAGCTTGTCTTGAATCATTTGAATAGTTTAGCGAAAGCTCGGCTGCATTATTTAATTGCAGTACCCCAATATGACCACTATGACGGTTATTAAACACAGTCAGGACCCAATCCTAACGCCACTTTCGTTCATCATTCATTCATTTCAATGGAAGATTTGCACAAAAAACTGTTAGGATACAGGCCTATAGTGTGTTATGGTCTTCTGCCCACAACTGAATGAGTAGTGTGTAAATGATATATTCTCAAGTGCAATTAATCCATGAACACACTCTCTCCTCAAACTAAGGTATCTGCTTGTGGAACTAAGATCCAGCCTAGTAATATTGTGTGTCTGAAATGACACCCTATCCCCTATACCAACTCCAGTCCTCCAGTACCACCAACAGTACTGGAGGACTGGAGTTGGGCTGTTGGGAGTACTGGAGGACTGGAGTTGGGTTGTTGGGAGTACTGGAGGTCTGGAGTTGGGCTGTTGGGGGGTACTGGAGGACTGGAGTTGGGCTGTTGGGGGGTACTGGAGTACTGGAGTTGGGAACATTGATCTATACTTTATAGTGCACCACTGGGTCCTGGACAAAAGTAGTGAACTAGGGAATAGGGGGTGTTTTTCTACATTTACACAGGCAGACAATTCTGATCTTTTTTTTCCACTAATTGGTCTTTTGACCAATCACATCAAATTTTTTCACATCAGATCATTTTCAGAGCTGATCTGATTGGTCAAAAGAACAATCAGTGAAAAAAGATCAGAATTGGGCTGCCTGTGTAAAAGCAGCCACTATGTATTTTAGCTCAAAAGCTTTCCATAAGTGCCATTACATGCAGTACTGTCTCATGCATTTCCAAATCCATACAAATCGTCCAAGTAATGATTCCTGTATGATGTAACCATTGATCATAGAGAAAATGTGTTCCATGACGTGCAATAGATCGCATGCAGATGAATACAAGTGGTGCAAAACACGATAAACACACATATAAAGACAAACACAGACAACACACAATCCAAAACACAAAACACTCAAAAAACACCACCACAAAACTCAACCAAACAACCAAAACCACACCAACAACCACAAACCAACAACACCCACAATACACCACACAAACAAAAACACACACACCACAACACCAAACACACACACCACCACAACCACACCAACCCACCACCACAACCACAACCACAACAACCACAAACACCACACAAACACAACAACCACAAACCCACCCACCACACCACCAACAAAACCAGCACAAACCAACACACCCACACCCACCAAACCCACCAACACCACCAACCAACCAACACCAACACCACACCAAAACCACACCCACAACACCCACCACAACCACACCCACCACACCACACCACACACCACACCACCACCACCCACCAACCACCCACACCACCACACCCACCCACCACCACCACACCCACCACCACCCACACACACCCACCCACCCACCACACCACCACCCACCCACCACACCACCCACCCAACCCACCAACCACACACCACCCACCCACCCACACAACCCAACACCACCACACACCACCCACCCACCCACCACACACACCACCACCCACCCACTACACCCACCCACACCACCACAAACCAACCACCCACCCCACCCACCACCCCACACACTCACACCACCACCCACCCACACCACACACCCACCCACAACACACCACCCACCCACCCACCACACCACCCACCCCCCACCCACCAACCAACCCACCCCACCCACCCACCCCACACCACCACCCAACCCACCCACCACACCCAACCAGCCCACCCACCCCACCAGCCACCCACCCAGCCACCCTACCCACCCACACCCACCCACCCACACACCCACTCACCCACTCACCCACCCACTCACCCACCCACCCACCCACTCACTCCCATTGGATGCGGCTGTAGCCTTGTGATTATTACTATAACAGAATTGATTTCTTGTTTTTTTAATTTGGACATGTTACGGTTAAATTGTAATATTTTATACAAGATGTGTGTCTGTTTTATTTTATGCCTTGCCTTCATTGTGCCAAAATACCCCAAATGCCTCAGTTATATATATGTTTTAATGTGCATACAAGTTCAATCCCACAACACTATGACCGCATCCCAAAAGGCACCCTATTCCCTATGAAGTGCACTATTTTTGACAATAGGACACTATATAGTCATAAGGGTGCCATTTGGGACATGTTGATATTGCAGTATGCATTATTATTTATGTTATTACCCATATCATGTTATTACCCATATCATGTTATTACCCATATCATGTTATTACACCATATCATGTATTACCCATATCATGTTATTACCCATATCATGTTATTACCCATATCATGTTATTACCCATATCATGTTATTACACCATATCATGTATTACCCATATCATGTATTACCCATATCATGTTATTACCCATATCATGTTATTACCCATATCATGTTATTACCCATATCATGTTATTACCCATATCATGTTATTACCCATATCATGTTATTACCCATATCATGTTATTACCCATATCATATAATCAATTTTTTCCATCATCTGTAAGAATGATGTGTAACATTTGTGGTGTGTGAATTATTGATTGATTGATTATGACACATGACTACTGCAGCACAGCATCCCACAGCACTGAATGTTCTGCAGAAAACCATTTTGTGGGGCACTGATTTGTCAATAGCTCTCTCTCGCTCTCTCTCTCGCTCTCTCGCTCCCGCTCTCTCTCGCTCCCGCTCTCTCTCTCTCTCTCTCTCTCTCGCTCTCGCTCTCTCTTCTCTCTCTCTCTCTCTCTCTCTCTCTCTCTCTCTCTCTCTCTCTCTCGCTCTCACTCACTCACTCACTCTCTCTCTCTCGCTCTCTTTCTCTCTCTCTCAATCTGTCTTTAATTTCATAGAACAGTGTGCCTATCAAAAAAACAGTGGGAAGTTGGAGATTTTTTGGTGCTATCATTTGTGGAAATAATTCCAATGCTATCAATACGATGCCTGTATTCTGTGCCTTTTTAGTAATAAAAATGTTAAACACATGCTTGTATATTCCTTGCTAACTGGGTTGTTTCTGTAAGGCCAGTCAAACCTGATAGTGTCCCAGGTTTAACTAGTAGTCAGTCTTTTTATGGTAATGACAAACTATCCGTCTGTTGCAGGAAGGAGCTACAGACCTACAATACAGTTTTACTACTAAAAGTCCATCCCCCCAAGGGGCTTTGGCATATCCTATGCTTGTGGAATATTGCATATGTTCAAACCACAAACATGATTTTTCCTTTGAGGGATTGTAAAAAAAAACTGGTTTGCAATGTTTGCTGAGTAACCATTCATTCTCAAATATCGATGTACCCAACTGCATCTGTGCAAGCTTTATTAAAAACCAATATGAGATATGAGTCTCCCCGAACCATGAATATTTGAGAAGAGTAGGCCTACCCACTGGGGAAAAAATGGTTGAATCAACGTTGTTTCCACATCATTTGAACCCCAAAAATCTATACTATGACGAATCAATGTGGAAAAACTGATTGGATTTGATAAAAAGTCGTCAACGTAAAGGAAGTGTGACTTAACCTAAATCCAATGACATGGTCACATTTTTTGTTGATTTCATGTTGAATTCACGTTACTTGAAATCAAAACTAGATTGAACTGACGTCTGTGTATTGTGTAACAGTGTTCTAGATTAATATACAGGGTAACAGTGTTCTAGATTAATATACATGGTAACAGTGTTCTAGATTAATATACAGGGTAACAGTGTTCTAGATTAATATACAGGGTAACAGTGTTCTAGATTAATATACAGGGTAACAGTGTTCTAGATTAATATACAGGGTAACAGTGTTCTAGATTTAAATTAACATGGTAACAGTGTTCTAGATTAATATACAGGGTAACAGTGTTCTAGATTAATAAAATGGAATAACAGTGTTTCTGATAATTGCATTCTGAATGTGGTACATTCTAGATTCACACATTATTAATCAGCATTTATAGATTGATGTTCAAACAAAAGTGATTCAGCAAAGTCTCGACGAAGAAGCACATTAGTCTACGGCATGTATTAAACATAAACCTGTTTAACAGGTAAGCCTCTGTTCTCCAGGGGATGACGTCACATCCTCATTGGGAAGCACAGGGAGGCTACACCTCAGCTCAGGTAAAGGTGTGGCACTGTGTTGTAATACGCGGAAGGTTTCTGCTGCTGCCTACTGTGTTGAGTGGTAGCTAAACTTCAGGTAAGAATCATTACAATACATTTATTTTTGCGAGATTGTTTTGTCTTATGAATAGGATATACTGTAGACGGATGTTGTGTATTGACGTGCGTTAGGAGTGATTTCATGCACTGTTTTATGAAAATGTGATGTGATTGATCTTGCCTATACCTGACACTGAGATCGACTCGACTGCTGAATACGGTTTTTGATCTGCAATCCTTTTGACATTGCTCTGATGAATTCTATTGTATTCTATTCTATTGTATTTTATTGTATTCTATTGTATTTTATTGTATTCTTGTCAAGGGCTGATGTAATGTGGTGTGGGAGTCAGGCGCAGGACACCGAAGCTTAGTCCAACAGTCTTTACTAGTGAAACACTAGGCAAAATACAATAACGGCCTCAACACAAAACAGAGGCGAGCGATTACGCAAACTGTGCGGAAAACAACAAACATAGAGAAACACGCAGCACTAACGGACAGGCGTAACAATAACACACAAACTAACCAACACAAAGCAGGCAACTTATAGGACACATAATCAGACACAAACGGACACAGGTGCAATAGACAGACAAAACCAATCTAACATCGAAACATCTAACGGTGGTAGCTAGTACTCCGGGGACGGCGAACGCCGAAGCCTGCCCGAGCAAGGAGGAGGAGCAGCCTCGGCAGAATCCGTGACAATTCTATTGTATTCTATTGTATTTTATTGTATTCTATTGTATTCTATTGTATTTTATTGTATTCTATTGTATTTTTTTTTATCTCATTCACTTTTGGTGCTTTAGGCTACTGTGCTCTATCACTTTTTAAAACAGTAATATGGTAAGAGAAGTGGCCTATTTCATAAGAATGTTCTTATCTCACCAGACACGGAGATCACCGGTCCATATCACCATTGAAATGGCAAATGCATGGGTAAGATCACTAGTGGTGTATGATGCATGCGTTGATAATAAAATAGGCAATTCACATGAATACCTTCGGATAACTTTTAAGATAACTTTGCGTAAAGCATAAAACAAACATCTTCTACACTGTACAAAACATTAAGAACACCTGCTCTTTCATTTACATTTACAATTACGTCATTTAGCAGACGCTCTTATCCAGAGTGACTTACAAATAGGTGCATTCACCTTATAGCCAGTGGGACAACCACTTTACAATGAATTTTTTATTTTTTATTTTTTATTTTTTTTTGGGGGGGGGGGTGTGGGTTGGAGTAAAGGGGGGGGGTTAGAAGGATTACTTTATCCTATCCCAGGTATTCCTTAAAGAGGTATTGACATACACTGACCAGGTGAATCCAGGTGAAAGCTATGATCCCTTATCGATGTCACTTGTTAAATCCACTTAGATCAGTGTAGCTGAAGGGGAGGAGACAGGTTAAAGACGGGGTTTTAAGCCTTGAGACAATTGAGACTTGGATTGCTGGTTCTAATCCCCGAGCCGACTAGGTGAAAAATCTGTCGATGTGCCCTTGAGCAAGGCACTTAACCCTAATTGCTCCTGTAAGTCGCTCTGGATAAGAGCGTCTGCTAAATGACCAAAAAAAAAAAAAGATTGAAGTGCCTTTGAACGGGGTATGTTAGTAGGTGCCAGGTGCACTGGTTTGAGTGTGTCAGGAATTGCAATGCTGCTGGGTTTTTCACGCTCAACAGTTTCCCGTGTGTATTATGAATGGTCCACCACCCAAAGGACATCTATCTAACTTGACACAACTGTGGGAAGCATTGGAGTCAACATGGGCCGGCATCCCTGTGGAACACTTTCCACACCTTGTAGAGTCCATGCCCCGACGAATTGAGGCTGTCCTGAGGGCAAAAATGATATTTTTTTCAATATTAGGAAGGTGTTCCTAATGTTTTGTACACTCTGTGTATATTTACAATGTGCAAATAGACAGTAGTCGAGGGCTAGGCCACCTCAGTTTTGATAAGCATAAAACCCCTTTAGCGAACAATAGCACAAACTTGTGACTCACTGGCTGTGTGTCTGTATCTCTGCCCGCTTCTGTACTATTGAATGACCTGGAAGGTCTCATGGACTCCCCAACCTAATGCAACATTTACCTGTTCTCACATTGATAGAAGTTGAGTGTCACTGTTTTCATTTGTGAAATATGAATATATAAGCTGGTTTATTTTGTGTGCAGACCGGGGAGAGAGGGAGCATCAAGCCCAAGGCAGATTTCAACGCAAAGGATGACGCTGTGGCTCTCAGCAAGGCCATGAAGGGACTAGGTAACGAATACTGGCCTTTCTAGAACAGACCTGGGTTCAAATACTGGCCCCTTCTAGAACAGACCTGGGTTCAAATACTGGCCTCTTCTAGAACAGACCTGGGTTCAAATACTGGCCTCTTCTAGAACAGACCTGGGTTAATATACTGGCCCCTTCTAGAACAGACCTGGGTTCAAATACTGGCCCCTTTTAGAACAGACCTGGGTTCAAATACTGCCCCCTTCTAGAACAGACCTGGGTTCAAATACTGGCCCCTTCTAGAACAGACCTGGGTTCAAATACTGGCCTCTTCTAGAACAGACCTGGGTTCCAATACCGGCCTGTTTTAGATCTCTCAAATACTGGCCTGTTTTAGATCTCTCAAATACTGGCCTTGTTTTAGATCTCTCAAATACTGGCCTTGTTTTAGATATCTCAAATACTGGCCTGTTTTAGATCTCTCAAATACTGTCCTTGATTTAGATCTCTCAAATACTGGCTTGTTTTAGATCTCTCAAATACTGGCCTGTTTTAGATCTCTCAAATACTGGCCTTGTTTTAGATCTCTCAAATACTGGCCTGTTTTAGATCTCTCAAATACTGGCCTTGTTTTAGATCTCTCAAATACTTGCCTGTTTTAGATCTCTCAAATACTGGCCTGTTTTAGATCTCTCAAATACTGGCCTGTTTTAGATTTCTCAAATACTGGCCTGTTTTAGCTCTCTCAAATACTGGCCTTGTTTTAGATCTCTCAAATACTTGCCTTGTTTTAGATCTCTCAAATACTTGCCTGTTTTAGATCTCTCAAATACTGGCCTGTTTTAGATCTCTCAAATACTGGCCTTGTTTTAGATCTCTCAAATACTGGCCTTGTTTTAGATCTCTCAAATACTGGCCTTGTTTTAGATCTCTCAAATACTGGCCTTGTTTTAGATCTCTCATTTGCTTCAGCCTGCTTGGAGTGCCAGGTGGGATTATTCTATTGGTTCCAGTGCAACAGGCAAGCTCGCTCAAGCACATTTAAAGTATTTTAAATGAAATCAAATAGTTCTTATAGAGACAATCCCTAATCCTTTCTGGTGCGTGTGTGGATCAGTTCTGTTGTATAGCCAACCAGCCTTGTTGGATTTGTCTGCAGGTACAAACGAGAAGACCTTAATAGATGTTCTAACTCAGAGGAGTAGTAGTCAACGTCAGCTCATCTGTAAAGCTTACCAAGAAGCAACCGGCAAGGTAAGAACTCAACACTTTCTACCAGGGTCACAACTCTCTTTCTCCCTCTCCTTATGTCTCTCTCTCTCTCTTTCTTTCTTTCTGTGTGTGTATGTGTGATCACTTGTCTACCTGTCTTCCTGTAGACTCTGGTGGAGGACTTAGAAGGGGACACCCATGGTCACTTTGAGGACCTGCTGGTTGCGCTGGCCACGCCCCCTGCCGTCTATGACAGCCAGGAAGTCGCCAAGGCCATTAAGGTGAGCTAGCTTTAGAACGTCCTTTTTCTTGCCTCCCTAAACAAATAATTTCTTAATTTAACTTCATTTGTACTCAACACTAACACCAGAATAATGTGTTGCAGGGAATTGGGACTAAAGACAGTGTCTTGATAGAAATCTTCGCCTCAAGATCCAACAAACAAATTAAAGAGCTGTCTGATGCCTATTTAAAACGTAAGAATTGATCATAACCAATCAGTATAATCATTGCTAGGATCAGTTGTGTGTTTCAACCAATCAATTCAATGACACAGTACCTAGACAGAGATGACATCATCAGATGATGTTAAGATTATTTGATAGTTGACCTGGAGACACGTTTACATTGCAACAGATTTTCTTTCATAGAAACTGAGAGGAAGTTGACCTTGGACCTGAAGAAGGAGATTTCGGGAGAATTTGCTGAAGCTATTCTCATTCTGGCCGAGGTATTGTGAGCCAATCAAAACATAGGATCTGTAGTTGCTGTTGTCGTCCATAGAATGGGCCTATAAATCTCTCAATGTGATTTGTCTTTAATCTAAGGGCAAGCGGGATGAGAACACCCTTGTGGATGCAGCCAAGGCCAAAGAGGATGCCAAGGTGCTGTGTGTTGATGTTTCTCAGATGTTATGACACAGTTATTAGGGTGCATTAATAACAACATTTATATAAAAAAAATACATTTATAATACCATTTATAACAACATTTATAATAACATTTATAACAACATTTTCATCTCTGTGAAACACATCTAAAATATATATTTATTTATTCCCTTCCTTCAGACTCTTTACAACGCGGGGGAGAAGAAGTGGGGGACAGACGAGTCCAAGTTCATCAACATCCTGTGTCAGAGAAGCATACCTCAACTCAGACAAAGTAAAGATAACTGACCTTGGGCACAACATTGTTGTTTTTGCTAGAAGCCTTATATCTGACCTGTGATGTCATGTTGTTGTGTAGCTCTGGTGGAATACAAGACCGTCAGTGGGAAGAGTCTGCAGGAGATCATCGAGGGAGAGATGTCTGGGGATCTAGAGGAGCTACTTGTGGCCATTGGTAAACGACTGCTCCATCATACCTGTGTTATAATGTGTTTTCTTGTGCCATGCTTGTACTGATCATGTTTTTCTGTTAAGCAAAAAACTACAATGACTATTTGCATAAATTGGCCTCCTACTTTTATCATCACATATATAACCACCACCAGTAACCCTAACCCTAACCCTAACCCATATATAACCACCACCAGTAACCCTAACCCTAACCCTAACCCATATATAACCACCACCAGTAACCCTAACCCTAACCCTAACCCATATATAACCACCACCAGTAACCCTAACCCTAACCCATATATAACCACCACCAGTAACCCTAACCCTAACCCTAACCCATATATAACCACCAGTAACCCTAACCCTAACCCTAACCCATATATAACCACCACCAGTAACCCTAACCCTAACCCTAACCCATATATAACCACCACCAGTAACCCTAACCCTAACCCTAACCCTAACCCATATATAACCACCACCAGTAACCCTAACCCTAACCCTAACCCATATATAACCACCACCAGTAACCCTAACCCTAACCCTAACCCTAACCCATATATAACCCACCACCAGTAACCCTAACCCTAACCCTAACCCATATATAACCACCACCAGTAACCCTAACCCTAACCCATATATAACCACCACCAGTAACCCTAACCCTAACCCTAACCCTAACCCATATATAACCACCACCAGTAACCCTAACCCTAACCCTAACCCATATATAACCACCACCAGTAACCCTAACCCTAACCCTAACCCATATATAACCACCACCAGTAACCCTAACCCTAACCCTAACCCATATATAACCACCACCAGTAACCCTAACCCTAACCCTAACCCTAACCCATAAATAACCAGCACCAGTTATGATGCTGTTTCTCTCCTCTAGTGAAATGTGTGAAGAATGTCCCAGCATACCTAGCTGAACGCCTGCATCAAAGCATGAAGGTACGGACAGTATATTTTTATGTTGAATACAATGAGCACATTGTTGTGTGATAGTCGCTGTATGTTAGGAAATGGTTATGATTCCATAGTAGAGTTTCAGTGGGTGTGTCCCCCAGGGCGGAGGAACGGATGAGTGCACCCTAAACCGTATCATGGTCAGCCGGTCAGAGATAGACATGCTGGACATCAGAGCAGAGTTCAAGAAGCTTTATAGCTATTCCCTGCACTCTGCCATCGAGGTAAGACTACACCCCCAAACCCTCACCCTAACCCTCAACCTAACCCTAACCCTAACCCTAACCCTCACACCCTCAACCCGCCCTCACCCTCAAACCGAACCCTCACCCTCACCGCTCCCTCACCACCTCACCCTCCAACCAGAACCTGAACCCTAACACTTACCCTAACCCTAACCTGACAACCCTAACTTCACCCTAACCAAACCTCAGACCAACCGTCACCAAACTCTCAACCCACCCAACCCTCACCCAACCTCAACCTCACCCTCACCCTAACCCTACCCGCACCCGAACCCTAACCTCACCCAAACCTCACCCTAACCCTCAACCGAACCCCCACCCTCACCCTAAAACCCCACCCCAACCCTAACCCTCACCCTCACCCAACCTCAACCCAACCCACCTCACCCTCAACCCAACCCCACCCACCACCGAACCCTAACCTCACCCTCAACCTACCAACCCTCACCCTAACCACAACCCCAACCACAACCCTCACCCTAACACCTACCCGAACCACAAACCCGACACCACCACTACCCTAACCACACACAACCTCAACCCGCACAACACCCAACCAACTAACACAACCCTAACCTCACCCGTAACCCTAACACCCTACCCAAACCCACCACCCTAACCCGTCACCCGAACTCACTAACCCATACACCCTCACCATCACCTACCCTCTCACCCAACCAACCCTAACCCTACACCCTAACACCTACCCTAACCCAACCACCTACACCTACCTCACCCTAACCCTAACCCTCAACCACTCACCGAACTTAACAAACCCAACCACCAGTACACCAACTAACCCTCACCCTAACCTTCAACCCTAACCCTAACACCTAACGCCTACCTAACCTTCACAACCCTGAAGCCCCATAACGAACCCTCACCCTAACCGTCACCCTAACCCTACCCTAACCCTACCCTAACCCTCACCCTACCCTAACCCTAACCCTCACCCAACCTTCACCCTAACCCTAACCCTCAACCCTAACCCTAACCTAATACCCTTACCCTAAACCCTACCCTACCCTCACCTAACCCTACCCACCCTAACCTCACCCTCACCCTCACCCTACCATAACCCTCACCCTCACCCTACCACACTCACATAGTCTCTTCAGGCATTGTTCCCATCATGCTTTTCTGCTTCACTTGGCACAGATAGATATAAGGGCTTTACACACTACTGAGCCGAACCGAGTCAAGGCAAACCAAACTGTACTGAGCTGGCCTGGTTACGCATCCACCATAGACGCTTGAACCGTTCTGAAAAGGACAATGTAAAAAGGAAATACCCAAGCCAGCACAGTTTGGTTCGGATTGGCTCAGCACGAGAGTGTGAAAGGGGCATTAGATAACTCACCGGTACCATGGTCAGAGTTGGAGGTCAAATTTAAATTGAGCTTGTCCTCAACTCTGCTACCTCTCATGTATCTACAGTATTTCTCCTGTGAGGTCCAAGTCCTGACATGCTCAGCCATGGACAGGCATTGTACTCTATTAAATGAAAGGGTGTCTACACTGATAGTTCTCTCAATGGTCAACTGTAATATGGATAAAAAATCTACTTGCTACAACTATGATATGTTGTTGTCTCACCTAGCTATCTTAAAGGGATACTTTGGGATTTTGACAATGAAGCCCTGCTAGCAGATAACCATAGACTTCCAGACATTGCGCTAACGCTAGTTAGCATTGGCTCATGAAACTACCTCTAACTTCCTTCATACTGAACATAGAGACATAAAAATTGTATCCACTAGTTGGTCTGACTCTGTGGGGAAGTATATAAAGGGCCTCATTGCCAACATCCCAAAGTATCCCTTTAAGATGAATGAATGCACTAATTGTAAGTCGCTCTGGATAAGAGCGTATGCTAAATGTCTAAAATGTAAAGATGTGTGCACACCTTTTCCTGTCATAGAATACAATTAATCCTACTGCATATGAACTATTATCTCTCTCTATATATTTGGTTGGAGCTTTGTGTGCTTGTCCTCACTGGTGTGTGACAGAACGGTGGTGTTGTGATCTTCTGTCTGTAGTCGGATACTTCTGACTGCCATGGGGACTGTCTCAAGCAGATCTGTGGAGGGGACGATTAAGAATGTAACACAATGGAGGGGACGACTAAGACAGTAACACCACACTGCAGGCAGAAGATACCTGTGTATCATACTGCTACTGTTACTGTTACTGTTACTGCTACTGCTACTGCTACTGCTACTGCTACTGTTACTGCTACTGCTACTGTTACTGTTACTGTTACTGTTACTGTTACTACTACTACTACTACTACTACTACTACTACTACTACTACTACTACTACTACTAATACTACTACTACCCACTAATATTACTACTACTACTACTACTACTACTACTACTACTATACTACTACTACTACTACTACTACTACTACTACTACTACTACCCACTAATATTACTACTACTACTACTACTACTACTACTACTACTACTACTACTACTACTACTACTACTACTACTACTACTGGTACTACTACTACTACTACTAATACTACTACTACTGGTACTACTACTACTACTACTACTACTACTACTACTACTACTACTACTACCCACTAATACTACTACTACTACTACTACTGGTACTACTACTACTATTACTACTATTACTACTACTACTACTACCCACTAATATTACTACTACTACTACTATTGTTTTGTTGTGTTTTCATGCTATTTGCCACCTGAACAGTCCACATGTGGTAGAGATGTGTGGTGTCTAAGCGATTTATGACTTTGCTAACGTTTGCAAATGGTATCTTAGAGGATGTTGATTCAGCTTAGGGAAGCATCTGGAGAGCAGTTCTATAGGGGCACCCTAAAACAGAGGAAGTCTGTTGTGTGGAGTCATGGGATTGGTCTGTAGGGGAAACCACCCATATCATGTTAAAGATTATATATACTTGGTTGGGACAAAGGAGGACAGCACAACATATTATATTGGGTCTGTTGTTCTCCAGATGCCTGCAGATGTCTGTAAATTTACGCTGAAATCTTTTGAAATAATAAACCTTTATAATCAAAGTACAGTGTAAGCGGACTCCTTGTTCTCACAGCATAATTAGCATCATTATTTAGATACCACAGATGCATCCTTCTTCTATAGTCATTTGATACGTCAAGTATACCTATATTCAGAAGCAGATGCTATTTACATATGTGGGGATCTTAACAGTCGAATTGAGAGGTTAGATGACTATATAAATGATATTGATGATATCCCATCGCGTGTTGCTTTTGATTACTTTGTTAATCATCATGGGGAAACACTATTAGAATTCCTTCGGGACTCTAAAATGTGTATAATTAATGGAAGGATATGCCCCTTAAGCGATCATTTTACATCCATATCTGGCAAAGGAAAAGCTGTGGTGGACTATATAGTTACCCTCCACGACTGTCTAGAAACTTGTTTGGAATTTAAGGTGTTACTCCCTACACAGATGGTTGAAGAATGCGGATGTTTTGACTTAATTGGAGAAAAAAGTAGACTTCCTGATCATTCTCTTTTATTTATGATATTTTCTGTTGGCCACGAACATTCTCAACCAGGTATTACTGTGCATCACTCGGGGCAAAATATATATACCCCGCATAGGCCTAAATGTAAGAAAATAAATGTGCCAAATTACTTTCTATGTTCTGAAATGGCATGTAGAGCTCTGGTGGAGCTCATCGAAACTCTGCAAAGATGCCAAGAAACGACATTTGATTTAGATGTGTGATATGAAACATTTTGTGATATTATATATTCTGAAATGGGAAAAAAATGATGTGAATAAAGAATACACCCCCAAGTCCAGGAAAGTTTACAAGCGGAACAAGCCTTATTGGAATGATGAGTTTGTGGAGAGGGGATGGACGGCGTCAGGCGCAGGAGAGTGATATGGTTTATTCAGCCCAATAAGGTAGTCCGCAGCAATGCGTAAACACGATCCCAGTGCGACTTAAATGCGTACTAGGAACTAAACATACGCGGGGTAAATATTCCCGCCGATAAAATAACATAATGCTCAACCGAGTTAGTGATACCTCCACAAAGTAACAATCACACACAAAGACATGGGGGGCAGAGGGAATACTTATACAGGGACTGATGAGGGGATATGAACCAGGTGTGTGTGTAATAAACAAGACAAAACAAATGGAATGATGAGATGAGGAGCGGCAGTGGCTAGAAGGCCGGTGACGACGAACATCGAAGCCTGCCCGAACAAGGAGAGGAGGCAGCTTCAGAGGAAGTCGCGACAGAGTTAAGGGATCTGTGGTCAGTAATGCACAAGGCTGAGTACTTATTTTGACAGTGTAAAGATAGGAATAGAGAACATTTTAGGAAGGAATTTAAGAAAAAACAGCATGTGTTTGATAAAAGACTGCGCCTATTCAAACGAAGATATCAGAGAGGGCAGTTATTACCCCTTGAGGAGATACAGACAATAAATCCTCAACAGTTTTGGAGCCAAATAAACAAGTTAGGACCAAAACAACATACGAAAATTCCAGTGGAAGTCAGGGAAGAGCAGGGGGGGTGATCTCTGATATTACACAGGTACTCAAGGAGTGGGAGAAGGGGTTTGCTAGTTTGTTCTCAGGTAACGAAAATGTGGCATATTTTGAGGAATAATTTTATAAAGACATGTGTTCCCTGAGAACTAAAATGGAAAATACAATGTTAGAACCCTCTTATACGTATAACCCGTAGTTAAATGAGGAAGCTATCTGTGGCAGAAGTTAATGTCACGGATGCCGCCGAGGCTGCTCCTCCTCCTTGCTCGGGCAGGCTTCGGCGTTCGTCGTCCCCGGAGTACTAGCTACTGCCGATCGATGTTTCGGTGTTTGTCTTGTGTTGTCTAGTTTGTACACCTGTTTCTTATTTTGTATTGATTATGTACCATATAAGTTCCCTTGTTTTATGTTTGCCTTTGTGTGTTACTGTCCTTGTTTCCTGTTCGTATGTTCGGCATTGCTAAGCTCGTTCTTTACGCACTCCGCGTTGTTACTCCTCTTGTGTTTGGATGCTTTTGTTTTTGTGCGTATTATTTTGGAAGTAAAGTAGTCATTCCTGATCCTCTGTGTCCTGCGCCTGACTTCACCGCCGCATACACATCATTTCTGACAGTTAAGATGATGATGATTGATGCTCCAAAAAAATGGGAAAGCATTTGGCATTGATGAACTGCCTAATTAAGTTTTAAAATCCCCTAAATTAATTGACGTCCTATATGATTTGCTCCAGATGTGTTTTGAGTACAGTATGCTGCCATCCACTTGGTATAAGTCTATAGTAAATCACATTCCCAAATCTTCAGAAAAATTTCCCCTGAACTATAGAGGCATTCGTTTATTAAGTACGGTTTATAAATTATATTCATCCATCCTCAACAATAGGCTAATTACCTTATTGGAAGATCAAAACATTCTGGTGGAAGAACGAAATGGTTTTCGTAAATCCAGAGCCTGTATAGATCATATCTTCTCGGTTTGTACAATAATCAGAAATAGATTACATGAAGAGAAGCCTACTTTTGCATGTTTCATTGATTTCCAGAAAGCTTTTGATTTTGTAAATAGGGATATTTTAGCCTATAGTTTGTTAAAGACAGGGGTTGATACGACCCTACCTTACACAGGAAGCGGCACAGGTCCTAATCCAGGCACTTGTCATCTCCCGTCTTGATTACTGCAACTCGCTGTTGGCTGGGCTCCCTGCCTGTGCCATTAAACCCCTACAACTTATCCAGAACGCTGCAGCCCGTCTGGTGTTTAACCTTCCCAAGTTCTCTCATGTCACCCCGCTCCTTCGCACACTCCACTGGCTTCCAGTTGAAGCTCGCATCTACTACAAGACCATGGTGCTTGCCTACGGAGCTGTGAGGGGAACGGCACCTCCTTACCTTCAGGCTCTGATCAGACCCTACACCCATAATGAGGGTACTACGTTCATCCACCTCTGGCCTGCTAGCTCCCCTACCTCTACGGAAGCACAGTTCCCGCTCAGCCAAGTCAAAGCTATTCGCTGCTCTGGCACCCCAATGGTGGAACAAGCTCCCCCACAACGCCAGGACAGCGGAGTCACTGACCACCTTCCGGAGACACATGAAACCCTACCTCTTTAAGGAATACCTGGAATAGTATAACAGTAATCCTTCTACACCCCCCCCCTCCCCCAGTGGTGGTTGTCCCACTGGCTATCCTAAATTGAATGCACCAATTTGTAAGTCGCTCTGGATAAGAGCGTCTGCTAAATGACTTAAATGTAAATGTAAATGTTGATGGGAGATTTTATCATGCAATCCAGTCTCTTTACAAAGTACCAATTGCTTGTGTGCATGTTAATGAATATGGAACAGATTGGTTTCCCTTGGTTACCCTCGGGTGTAAAACAAGGAGACGCCTTATCATCAACTTTGTTTGCTATGTTTATAAATTATTTGGCAAAATACATTAAACAGTTAAATATTGGAGTAAGACATGATGATGAAATGCTAAGTATCCTTTTATATGCTGATGATATTATTTTGATGGCAGAAACTGAACAAGAACTGCAGAACATGTTATTATGTGCAGTCAATTGGTGTAAAAGATTGAGACTCGCGATCAACCAGACAAAATACAGATAATGCATTTTAGAAAACCAGGTACTAAGAGAAGTGTTTTTCAGTTTTGTTTTGATGAAGACATTCTTGAGTTTACTAGCAATTATAAATATGTTGGTATTTTTATTGATTCATTTATTACCTTTCTATGCAGAACATCCTGAGTGGCGCAGTGGTCTAAGGCACTGCATGTCAGTGCTAGCTGTGCCACTAGAGATCCTGGTTCGAATCCAGGCTCTGTCGTAGCCGGCCGTGACCGGGAGACCCATGGGGTGGCGCGCAATTGGCCCAGCGTCGTCCAGGGTAGGGGAGGGAATGGCCGGCAGGGATGTAGCTCAGTTGATAGAGCACGGTGTTTGCAACGCCAGGGTTGTGGGTTCGATTCCCACAGGGGGTATGAAAAAAAAATAATGTAAGTCGCTCTGGATAAGAGCGTCTGCTAAATGACGTAAATGTAAATGTAAACATCGGCCCTGGCCGACTCAGCAAGTAGAGCTCTTGGGGGAGTTATAGGAAAAACAAAAACACTCAAAGATGTTGATTATGCTACGTATTCCAAACTGTATCAGACATGTGTGTGTCCTGTTCTGGAGAATTCAGCAGGAGTGTGGAGTGCTAAGAGGGATTTTATAAACGAATATGTCCATAACAGAGCAGAAAGTTACTATTTAGGTGTCCACAAGTTTGCACCTATACTTGCAATAACTGGGGACATGGGCTGGGAACCCTGTGAGGTGAGATGGAAGGCGTGTATGGTGAGACTTTGGAATAGAATGTTGGATATGCCAACTGCCAGAATAGCTAGTAAAGTTTTTCATAGGGGGAGCCTGGGCAACTGAAATGTCTGACCTTTTCCGACAGTCTTACTGTGAACATCTATACGAAAACCAAATTAAGGGAGACATAGATATGATTAAAATACAACTGTTGATGCAATATGAAAAAAAAATGGATGGAGGAGATTAATCATAAACCTAAATTGAGAACCTTTTGTTTGATTAAGGGTGAATTTGTGTGTGAGAGATACATTATGTATAACTTACCTAAAAAGTAAGAGATGGCTATGTGCACAGGTAAGAAACAGGTCGGTATTGTGGTGAAATCGAAGAGGAAAGACTACGTAACTATTGTGACCTCTAAGAAATAGAGAATTAAACACTTTTTATCCTCTACTGCCCTTTCTACCACGATATACGCTTGCTCTTATTCCAGAAAGCACCCCAGATATACCCTGGCACTATTTGGCTGAGCGATGAGGAGAAATTAAAATGTTTTTTTTGTCCGTTGCGTATTTCCATTTGCGGAATATTTAGATAACGCCTAGTATGAAAGAAAAAGGACTACTTATAATTAAATTGTAAAAATATTTAGCTTCTATGTGGTAAATGGTACGTGTGTATATAAGATTGTGTACATGCTTGTCTCCCATATGAATCTTCTCTTTGTGCTAGACTTGGTTCAAATGCCTTCTGTTTCTTTTTTTTTCTGTATTTATTTATCTGTATATGTTATGTATGTATGTATGTATGTATGTATGTATGTATGTATGTATGTATGTATGTATGTATGTATGTATGTATGTATGTATGTATGTATGTATGTATGTATGTATGTATGTATGTATGTATGTATGTATGTATGTATGTATGTATGTATGTATGTTTGTGTATATATACAGTGTGTATGTATGTATGTGTATATATACAGTGTGTATGTATGTATTTATGTATGTATGTATATTCTTTTACTGCTCTAGGGATATAATTATTGTTTGGATAACCTTATTTACAATTATGTATTGATTTTTACCTTAAATTTTTTCACACTTTATGCAATGTGCAATGCAGAGAACATCGGAAGAATAATTATCATTTAATTACCACAGTGAATTATTGTTTATGTGTCAATTAATCCCATAAGGGATGGGTAATATATCCCATAAGGGACGGGTAATATATCCCATAAGGGACGGGTAATATATCCCATAAGGGACGGGTAATATATCCCATAAGGGACGGGTAATATATCCCATAAGGGACAGGTAATATATCCCATAAGGGATGGGTAATATATCCCATAAGGGATGGGTAATATATCCCATAAGGGATGGGTAATATATCCCATAAGGGACGGGTCATATATCCCATAAGGGACGGGTAATATATCCCATAAGGGACGGATAATATATCCCATAAGGGACGGGTAATATATCCCACAAGGGACGGGTAATATATCCCATAAGGGACAGGTAATATATCCCATAAGGGACGGGTAATATATCCCATAAGGGATGGGTAATATATCCCATAAGGGACGGGTAATATATCCCATAAGGGATGGGTAATATATCCCATAAGGGACGGGTAATATATCCCATAAGGGATTTTAAATACGAACCTGGCGAGAAACATGCTCCATCGAGCCTGGCGAGGGTTCAGTCTCCTCGCTGCCCAGATGTACTCCAGGTTCCGATGGTCAGTCAAAATGAGGAAAGGGTGTTGAGCCCCCTCAAGCCAATGCCTCCACACGTTAAGGGCCTGAACTACAGCTAACAGCTCCCTGTCCCCGACGTCATAATTTCGCTCCGCCGGGCTGAGCTTTTTAGAGTAAAAAGCACAGGGGCGGAGTTTAGGTGGCGTGCCGGACCGTTGAGAGAGTACGGCCCCTATACCGGCCTCTGACGCGTCCACCTCGACCTGAAAGGGTAATGCGGGGTCCGGATGCGCCAGCACCGGAGCCGACGTAAACAGGTCCTTCAGTCTCCTAAAGGCCCTGTCCGCATCAGCTGACCACTGCAGGCGCACCGGACCCCCTTTCAGCAGGGACGTGATGGGAGCTGCCACCTGTCCAAAACCCCAGATAAACCTCCGGTAGTAATTCGCAAAGCCCAAGAACTGCTGCACCTCTTTGACAGTGGTTGGGGTTTGCCAATTACGCACAGCTGACACACGATCCACCTCCATTCTCACCCCTGACGCGGACAACCGATAGCCCAAAAAGGAGACCGACTCCTGGAAAAACAGACATTTCTCTGCCTTGACATATAGGTCGTGCTCCAACAGCCTCCTCAATACACGACGCACCAGGGCTATATGCTCGGCTCGGGTAGACGAGTACACTAGAATGTCATCAATGTACACGACCACCCCTTGCCCCTGCATATCCCGGAAAATGTCATCTACGAAGGATTGGAAGACTGATGGAGCATTCATCAACCCATATGGCATGACGAGATACTCGAAATGACCTGACGTGGTACTAAACGCTGTTTTCCATTCGTCGCCCTCTCTAATGCGCACCAAGTTATACGCGCTCCTGAGAACCAGTTTTGTGAAAAACCGCGCTCCATGCAATGACTCCGTCATGGTCGCAATCAGAGGGAGTGGATAACTGTGTTTCACAGTAATCTGATTGAGACCACGGTAATCGATGCACGGGCGCAACCCTCCATCTTTTTTCTTCACAAAAAAGAAGCTTGAGGAGGCGGGAGAAGTGGAGGGCCGTATGTATCCCTGTCTCAAAGATTCGGCTATGTAAGTTTCCATAGCTTTTCTCTCCTCTTGAGACAAAGGATACACGTGGCTCCGTGGGAGCGCTGCTCCTGCCTGGAGATCAATCGCACAATCCCCCTGTCTATGAGGAGGCAACTGCTTCGCCCTAGCTTTACTGAACACGAGAGCTAAATCCCCATATTCAGGCGGAATGTGCAGTGCGGGCACTTGGTTTGGACTTTCCACCGAAGTCGCCCCTACGGAAACACCCAGACATCGCCCCTCACACTGAGCAGACCACCCATTGAGAGCCCTCTGTTGCCACGAAATAGCAGGGTTATGGGTGCTTAACCAGGGAATTCCCAGCACCACCGGGTACGCAGGAGAGTCGATCAGATACAACTGTATAGTCTCCTCATGACCCCCCTGCGCACACATCCTAAGTGGCGCTGTGACTTCCCTAATCAACCCCGACCCCAACGGGCGGCTATCTAAAGCATGAACGGGTAAAGGCTTGTCAACAGGTAGGAGAGGGATCCCTAAATCTAAACAAAACTTCCGATCAACAAAATTCCCAGCTGCTCCTGAATCTACTAGCGCCTTATGCTGGGAATGAGGTGCAACCTGTGGAAAACAAAGAGGTATACAAAAGTACGCAACAGAGAGCTCTGGGTAAGTGGGGCGTCTACTCACCTGGGAAGGCTCCCCAGTGCGTGGCCTGTTGTCTCCTCCCTCGGGGAACCCTCCCCAGCACCTGGCCGCAGTGTGCCCTCCACGACTGCACTTGGTGCAGGGGACAGGCCCCCTCGGGCTCCTCCTCCTTTCTCTAGCGCCAGCACCCCCGAGCTCCATAGGGCTCGGCTCGGAGGTGCCGGAGGGTGGAATGGACGGACCCCACTCGGGACGTCCACGGGTGGCCAGCAGGGTGTCCAGACGGATGGACATATCGACCAACTGGTCGAAGGTGAAATTGGTGTCCCTGCAGGCCAACTCACGTTGAACGTCCTCCCGTAGGCTACATCGAACATGGTCGATGAGGGCCCGTTCATTCCACCCTGCGTCTGCCGCTAGAGTCCGGAACTCCAGCGCGAACGCCTGTGCGCTCCTCCTCCCTTGTCTCAGGTGGACTAGACGCTCCCCCGCCGATTTGCCCTCAGGTGGATGGTCGAACACGGCCTTGAAGCGACGGGAGAACTCGGCGTAGGAGATGGTGGTGGCGTCCATCCTCCTCCACTCGGCGTTGGCCCATTCCAACGCCTTGCCCGTGAGGCAGGAGATGAGGGCGGAAACGCTCTCGTGTCCCGAGGGCACCGGGTGTACAGTGGCCAGGTAGATCTCCACCTGCAGGAGGAACCCCTGACACCCGGCAGCTGTTCCGTCATACGCCCTCGGGAGCGAGAGCCGAATCCCACTGGGTTCCGGACCTGGGACTGGTGGACCGGCCGATGGGGGTGGCAGGGTAGGTGGAGGTGTGGGTACCCCTCTGGACTCCCATCGGTGCAGGGTGTTGATGACGTCCTGTAGAGCGGTCCCCAGTTGTCGTATCTGGTCATCCTGGCCGCGGACATGCTCCTCCAGCGACTCAGGCGTGACTGTTGCTCCTGCTGATTCCATTATTAATGGTGTGTGATTCTGTCAGGGGTGCTGAAGGTGGGTGTGGTGCAGGAATCAAGCGCAGGACGCAGAAGCTAAGTCCAAAAGACTTTAGTGAATTATTCACGTAGTAAACGAGCACAATAAGCCCGGAGGCGAAATAAAGGCGCACACAGACGTCAAACAAAAGGCGCACTAACATGTGCGAAAACCTCTCCAAACACGGAGGGAAGAATACGTAGCTCAGAACACCAAACAGAGGAGCAATCACACACAACACCATACACACACAACGAGAACTAAATAGGACACTAATGAGGACTAACTAGACACAGGTGTACGACATCCAGACAAAACCAAACGAACATGAAACATAGATCGGTGGCAGCTAGTACTCCGGGGACGACGACCGCCGAAGCCTGCCCGAACAAGGAGGAGGAGCAGCCTCGGCCGAAACCGTGACATGTACGTTTGCCCACTGACAAAGACATGATCAGTCTATAATTTTAATGGTAGGTTTATTTGAACAGTGAGAGACAGAATAGCAACAAAAAAATCCAGACAAACGCATGTCAAAAATGTTATAAATTGATTTGCATTTTAATGAGGGAAATAAGTATTTGACCCCTCTGCAAAACATTACTTAGTACTTGGTGGCAAAACCCTTGTTGGCAATCACAGAGGTCAGACGTTTCTTGTAGTTGGCCACCAGGTTTGCACACCACTCAGGAGGGATTTTGTCCCACTTTGTCCCACTCTTCTCCAAGTCATTAAGGTTTCGAGGCTGACGTTTGGCAACTCGAACCTTCAGCTCCCTCCACAGATTTTCTATGGGATTAAGGTCTGGAGACTGGCTAGGCCACTCCAGGACCTTAATGTGCTTCTTCTTGAGCCACTCCTTTGTTGCCTTGGCCGTGTGTTTTGGGTCATTGTCATGCTGGAATACCCATCCACAACCCATTTTCAATGCCCTGGCTGAGGGAAGGAGGTTCTCACCCAAGATTTGACGGTACATGGCCCCGTCCATCGTCCCTTTGATGCGGTGAAGTTGTCCTGTGCCCTTAGCAGAAAAACACCCCCAAAGCATAATGTTTCCACCTCCATGTTTGACGGTGGGGATGGTGTTCTGGGGTCATAGGCAGCATTCCTCCTCCTCCAAACACGGCGAGTTGAGTTGATGCCAAAGAGCTCGATTTTGGTCTCATCTGACCACAACACTTTCACCCAGTTCTCCTCTGAATCATTCAGATGTTCATTGGCAAACTTCAGACAGGCCTGTATATGTGCTTTCTTGAGCAGGGGGACCTTGCGGGCGCTGCAGGATTTCAGTCCTTCACGGCGTAGTGTGTTACCAATTGTTTTCTTGGTGACTATGGTCCCAGCTGCCTTGAGATCATTGACAAGATCCTCCCATGTAGTTCTGGGCTGATTCCTCACCGTTCTCATGATCATTGCAACTCCATAAGGTTGAGATCTTGCATGGAGCCACAAGCTGAGGGAGATTGACAGTTCTTTTGTGTTTCTTCCATTTGCGAATAATCGCACCAACTGTTGTCACCTTCTCACCAAGCTGCTTGATGATGGTCTTGTAGCCCATTCCAGCCTTGTGTAGGTCTACAATCTTGTCCCTGACATCCTTGGAGAGCTCTTTGGTCTTGGCCATGGTGGAGAGTTTGGAATCTGATTGATTGATTGCTTGTGTGGACAGGTGTCTTTTATACAGGTAACAAGCTGACATTAGGAGCACTCCCTTTAAGCGTGTGCTCCTAATCTCAGCTCGTTACCCGTATAAAAGACACCTGGGAGCCAGAAATCTTTCTGATTGAGAGGGGGTCAAATACTTATTTCTCTCATTAAAATGCAAATCAATTTATAACATTTTTGACATGCGTTTTTCTGGATTTTTTTGTTGTTATTCTGTCTCTCACTGTTCAAATAAACCTACCATTAAAATTATAGACTGATCATGTATTTGTCAGTGGGCAAACGTACAAAATCAGCAGGGGATCAAATACTTTTTTCCCTCACTGTATATCCCATAAGGGACTGGCCATTTGACACGGAAATAAAATGTAATTCATTCTTTCATTCATTCATTCATTACTGCTACTACTACTACTACTACTACTACTACTACTACTACTACTACTGCTACGCGCTACTACACTACACTTACGACTACTACTGACTACTATACTACTACTACTACTAACACTACACTACTACTACTACTACTACTACTACTACTCTACTACTACTACACACTACTACTACACTAACTACATACTACTACTACTACTACTACTACACTACTACTATACTACTACTACTACTACTACTACTACTGTACTACTACTACTTACACTACTACTGCTGCAACTACTACTACTTTACTACTACTACTACTACTACTACTACTACTACTACTACTACTACTACTACTACTACTGCTACTACTACTATACTACTACTGCTGCTGCTGCAACTACTACTACTTACTACTACTATCTACTACTACTACTACTACTACTACTCCTCTACTACTACTACTATACTACTATTACTACTACTGCTACTGCTGCTACTGACTACTATTACTACTACTACTACTACTATACTACTACTATCTGCGCTACTACTACTACTACTACTAACTACTACTACTACTATTAACTACTATACTACTACTACTACTACTTACTACTGCTACTGCTACTCTACTGCTACTACTACTACTACTACTACTATACTATACTACTACTGTACTACTGACTACTACTACTACTACTACTACTACTATACTACTACTACTACTACTACCTACTACTACTACTACTGCTACTACTACTACTACTACTACTATTACTACTACTATTACTACTACTAGTGCTGCTGCTACTACTACTACTATTACTACTAGTGCTGCTGCAACTACTACTACTATTACTACTACTATTACTACTACTACTGCTACTGCTACTACTACTACTACTACTACTACTACTACTACTTACTTACTACTACTAACTGCTACTACTACTATACTACATGCTACTATACTACTACTACTACTACTAACTAACTACTACTACTACTACTACTGCTGCTGCTACTACTACTACTACTACTACTACTACTACTACTACTTATGCTACTACTACTACTACTACTACTACTACTACTACCGCTTTTACTGGGCTACCTTCCTCTCAGTCTACCATTTCAATATACAGTACTGGATCATGTTCATTATCCACCTGATGGTATTCAATATACTGTACTGGATCATGTTCATTATCCACCTGATGGTATTCAATATACAGTACTGGATCATGTTCATTATCCACCTGATGGAATTCAATATACAGTACTCGGTCGTGTTCATTAGCCACCTAATTGAATTCAATATACAGTACTCGGTCGTGTTCATTAGCCACCTAATTGAATTCAATATACAGTACTCGGTCGTGTTCATTAGCCACCTAATTGAATTCAATATACAGTACTCGGTCGTGTTCATTAGCCACCTGATCGGAAGAAAAACTGACTGAAAAAGGGAGGGACTAGCTGGCTTAATGAACACGACCCTACTCTCTTCCTACCAAATCTACTCATCTTATAGACTTTCAAATGAATATTTTAGAATAGCTGTTGGTAGTAGGGAATCATTGTAAATCAGTGCTGTGGTTGATTTAGCGTGACGACTGTTCTGTTCTGTTTTTATCCTTCTCTCTAGTCTGATAGCCACAGGAAGTCTGATAGCCATAGTGAAGTCTGATAGCCACGGGGAAGTCTGATAGCCACTGGAAGTCTGATAGCCATGGGGAAGTCTGATAGTCATGGGAAGTCTGATAGCCACAAGTCTGATAGCCATGGGGAAGTCTGATAGCCACAAGTCTGATAGCCATGGGGAAGTCTGATAGCCACAGGGAAGTCTGATAGTCATGGGAAAGTCTGTTAGCCATGGGGAAGTCTGATAGCCATGGGAAGTCTGATAGTCATGGGGAACTCTGATAGCCACAGGGAAGTCTGATAGCCACAGGGAAGTCTGATAGCCATGGGAAGTCTGATAGCCATGGGAAGTCTGATAGCCACAGGAAGTCTGATAGCCACAGGAAGTCTGATAGCCACAGGAAGTCTGATAGTCATGGGAAGTCTGATAGCCACAGGAAGTCTGATAGCCACAGGAAGTCTGATAGCCACAGGAAGTCTGATAGCCACAGGAAGTCTGATAGTCATGGGAAGTCTGATAGCCACAGGAAGTCTGATAGCCACAGGAAGTCTGATAGCCACAGGAAGTCTGATAGCCACAGGAAGTCTGATAGCCATGGGGAAGTCTGATAGCCACGGGGAAGTCTGATAGCCATGGGAAGTCTGATAGCCATGGGAAGTCTGATAGTCATGGGGAACTCTGATAGCCACAGGGAAGTCTGATAGCCACAGGGAAGTCTGATAGCCATGGGAAGTC
The DNA here is from genome assembly GCA_902810595.1 of Coregonus sp. 'balchen'. NCBI lineage: Eukaryota > Metazoa > Chordata > Actinopteri > Salmoniformes > Salmonidae > Coregonus > Coregonus sp. 'balchen'. The sequence continues at coordinate 46,468,212 of LR778270.1, forward strand.
TGATAGCCATGGGAAGTCTGATAGTCATGGGGAACTCTGATAGCCACAGGGAAGTCTGATAGCCATGGGGAAGTCTGATAGTCATGGGGAAGTCTGATAGTCATGGGAAGTCTGATAGTCATGGGAAGTCTGATAGTCATGGGAAGTCTGATAGCCACAGGGAATATGAAAAGTGTCTGGAAGACCTCTGTGGAGGAGATGATGAATGAGACAAGTACAACACTACTCATCTCTCTGTGTTTCCTTGTATTTGAAACAGCAAATAACGTACTGCATGTGTGTTGTAGTTGCATTTTATGACATGATTCTAACTTATATCAATAAAAACATATAATTAAGAAGGAGATACTGTAGTAAATACCAGAATATTTCCAACATGTTCTGGAATGTTCTGGAATGTTCTTTAAAGGCACAGAGATCTTTGGTAGGCGATATGCGCCACATGTAATTTACGCTCACCACTAGAGGTCCCCATTAATTCACACAGAAGCAGGAGATGCCCTACGAGTGAAGCATGGGGTCTCTGATAGAAAGGCACTGTAGAGTTTATAGATGAAGCATATAGCCAAAAGCTGCCATATGTCAAAACCGTTAATCCAAGTAAATGCAGTCATTTATTATTTAAACTTGGCAGTGAATGATTCTCTCAACTTTACTGACTGTAAACTATAGAATGGATGTTTTATGGGATTCTTTCAACTTTACTGACTGTAAACCATAGAATGGATGTTTGATGGGATTCTCTCAACTTTACTGACTGTAAACTATAGAATGGATGTTTTATGGGATTCTTTCAACTTTACTGACTGTAAACCATAGAATGGATGTTTGATGGGATTCTCTCAACTTTACTGACTGTAAACTATAGAATGGATGTTTGATGGGATTCTCTCAACTTTACTGACTGTAAACTATAGAATGGATGTTTGATGGGATTCTCTCAACTTTACTGACTGTAAACTATAGAATGGATGTTTGATGGGATTCTCTCAACTTTACTGACTGTAAACTATAGAATGGATGTTTGATGGGAACGTTGTCATTCTTACTCTTCTTTCCAGTTGATGTCTGTTGATGCAGCACTGTGTGACTCTTGGCTGTGTTTGTCATTTTTTATTGTCATTTTGTTCAGTTTTCCCACACGCTATATGACTTTGAATTGTTTTTAATGGCTGAACTATCTACGACGTTCAGGGGAAACTGAATATGTTATTAGTATGCCCTCAGTTGACAGCAGTTCACGTTGCAACGTCATCAACTAACTGGGTTCAAATAGCGTTCGTTTTCTTTAAAATACTTCAGCTGCATTTGATGGAGCTTACCTACCTCAATAGAAGTAATGGAATAGTCCCAAAAGTGCAAACTCCACCCCATCTGGATCCAGGCAGGCCCAGACAAACAAAAGTATTTGAGTGGCAACAAATATGATTTGTTTTCACGCATCGGGACAGAAAAACAGCAAGAATAGAATTGGACTAACACTGGACTTCATTTTAGACACCAGTTGTGTACAGAGAGTTTAACTTATTCTCAGTTCAGGAGCTCCTTCAAGATCAACTCTGAAAACAAAGCCAGTCACGCAAACCTAACCTTTTTCTGTTTTGAGCTACCCTCATATGTTCTAACCTCGACATAAATAAATGTTTCATTTATTCACGACAAGCATTCTGTTGTTCTTGTTCAGCTGTTAGCATATTCAACCTCACAGAGACAGATGTTGACAGATGGTACCTATTCTTCTTATGAAATGAAAGTGACCTGTTCAATGATGTCATTTCTTCACAGCAGAGCTGAGGTGAATAATTTTTTCGTTTGTTTCGTTTTTTTTTATCATCTGGGGAAAGGTTAAAAACACTAAATTCGCAAACATGTTCTCTCTGAGATACGGAAACTTTCATATAAAAACAAAAAACTCCATTCTGCACTTGCAAAGTCTTCCCCAGAAAGAAATCCCAATTCCTCAATTTATGCTTATGACGTCATCTATCCCATAACGTGCCGATGGTTCCCAGCAGACGGTCTGCAGAGTAAATGATATGATAGTTGTGTAGAGCAGCTTGTGGGCGTGGTTTGCAGTAGCTGCCCCTGGCTGATTGGTTAACTACAGACAAAGCCTTCCCAGTGGAACATCAATTCCCCCTTTTTTAAATATTTTAACGGAACTTAAATGCCTCAAATTAATGTATCTCATAATAAAGGCAAATGTGACATAAATCATCTTGTTTAGCCTCCATATTGTTCTCATGAATGTTGGCGGCGGTGTGTGTGTGGGTGTGCATGTGTTTGTGTGTGTGTGTTATGGTGTTGAACTTAATTACAATCCTCTGTTGAACTGAGAACTAGATGATGAAACATGTATGCATACCACTCAGAATAGATTATCACTGATTCACTGATTAAGTTAGCTGGGAGAGAGGAGAGACAGATTGGGGATTCTCAGAAGGTTCTCAGAAGAACACGAATAACAAGACTTTATCATCCATTGTCATGTTCAATTAGCAGAAACAAGTATTATTGCTTTTAAACCCATCGGACTCTCCGGTGGTCCAGTTTGGACATTTGTGATTGGATAATAACGCATGTTTTCGATGACCTGATGACACCTGTCCGGATGCTGTCAGGATGCCCACCCTGAAGAGCCCTGCAGGGGAATAGCCGAGGCCAGCTGTGGTGTCGGTGTCGGTGTCGGTGTTGATTGGACGCCCTCGTTAGTGTTGGACAAACTGCTTCCTGTCTCACGATGAGGCACAGGGGGGGCTAGAACCATGATGGACAGTTGCACTGGGGATACTAATCCAATTCTGGGAGGCTAAGAATCCCACTATCCCATAGCTCACTGCAAGAAGCTGAGCATCACTCAAAGCAGAGATGTTTCTATATACTCCAGCTGGAGAACACAAGCTGATTTCATTGGCGGTACTGTATGATACAGTGCTGTATTGCCAGCCACAGCTGTCTTCTGCTAGTTAGTTAGCCAGTCATTACCTACATAGTAAAAAGGCATTCATTTGTGAAGGATTTTACCATATTTATTTTGATTATCATTCAGAACAACACATTCAACTCTTGGGGACTCACCGCAGGCATACATATATGAAGTTGCTTGAAATCTGACGACTTCCTAATATGGATGCAGTATTTCTCACACTTCAATACAGTACAATACATAATATAAAACAAATATCAGGTACAAATATATTTGTATAATGAACATGATAGAAATAACGCTTTACTTAGACATTTGTCCGTAAGTGTGATAGTACTGTATATCGACTCTCAATGTACAGGTACATGTAACTGCCAAAATAATGGAAACACTTGAGTAAATGAGGGATACCAAGTACTGTATATTGAAAGCAGGTGCTTCCACACAGGTGTGGTTCCTGAGTTAATTAAGCAATTAACGTCCCATCATGCTTAGGGTCATGTATAAAAATGCTGGGCAGGACGTTATTTTGGCTATCATGGCTATGCCCCGATAGGATGACAATGCCCCCATCCACAGGGCACAAGTGGTCACTGAATGGTTTGATGAGCATGAAATGATGTAAACCATATGCCATGGCCGTCTCATTTATCAGATCTCAACCCAATTGAACTCTTATGGGAGATTCTGGAGCGGCGCCCGAGACAGTGTTTTCCACTATCATCAACAAAACACCAAATGATGGAATTTCTCCAATAGAGTTCCAGACACTTGTAGAATCTATGCCAAGGAGCATGGAAGCTGTTCTGGCTCGTGGTGGCCCAACGCCCTATTAAGACACTTTATGTTGGTGTTTCCTTTATTTTGGAAGTTAGCTGTATATCCTTTGTTTCGTAAATACTGATAGTAAAATATAGCTATGTACACATACTGTAGCAAGCAATAGATTTACCTTTAGTCACATTCTATATTATTTGTTTATATTTCATAGATTTAAAAAAGAAAACGATAGAAAAATCTCTCTTTGAGACTTGATCTGAAGAAGATTGATCTCATGAAAGACCATTATGAAACATAAAACAAACAAAAACATATAACAGAGACTGCACTCTTTGAATAATCTAATGTCATAATTCCTTTGAATGATGATGATGATGTTTGGTATGAATACAACACAAGTATAAATTAAGATACTTATGAAAGTGTATCCCACTGGGACACACTGGTTCAATCAACGTTGTTTCCACGTCATTTCAATTAAATTACGTTGAACCAAAGTGGAATAGATGTTGAATTGACGTCTGTGCCCAGTCGTGTGTTGTGTATATGCCTTTAGCCCAGAGGGCTAACACAGTTTTGTGGCACCCAGAAGACCCGGGTTACGAACCCAACCGGTCATCAAAACTATCCAACCCCCTCCTCCTCCTCACTGTTTTCCTTCTAGGCCACACGGACCGCGGCTGTCTGCCTTTCTGCCATCCGATACACCTATGGCTTGAGCCTTCTCCAAAACACGGCCCTTCTAGGCATCCTCATCCCCATGGAACAGTCCTCCAGGGAGGAATGCCTCAGGCCGCAGGGTCATGACAGGGGATTTTTCTCTAGTGACAGCCGGCTGCTAATATATAGGATAGTTCTGATGGACAGTTTACTACTTGATCCCCCCCCCCCCAGCTGTTCATGGACCTGGAGATCAACTAGTCACTTTGTGTTTTTAGTTGGCCGATTAAACGGATAGTTTACCCCAAAATTGAAGTTTGTCTGAACTTTTCATAACTTAACAGTGGTCGTGGGACATGGATTTCAGATGACTTTTTGAGAAGAAGAAGAAGAAAAAAAAACTTGTGTAAACTTGGTTTAGAACAATGTCTTTGAGATTGAAGATTTTGTTTTTTTTACAAGAAAGATGTTTATCACAGAAGGAGAACAATATCTCCTCAAGGGGGGAAAGAAGGGGACTCACTTTGAAAGCATTTCCAACCCCAACCATTGTAACCATCATAGCTTTACAATCACAAAACTCAATGGTTGCATTTTTACAGCCCTTTGGTTTTGAACTCACTTTACATATGACAACTGGAATGCTTTGAATAACGGAAAAGTAAAATTCAGCGGGGGAAAAAAACAGAAGTCCTGTTGATGTGCCCAGTAATCCATCCAATCTAGGGCTGAATGTTTTCCCGGTATTTTACAAATGTTCCATCCCGAGAATAAATCACTTTTCTTCTGGGTAACCAGGTATTTCACGCATAAACCGGAAGTGTCATTCTAAAGCAGGGGTGTCAAACTCATTCCATGGAGGGCCTAGTGTCTGTGGGTTTTAGTTTTTTTGTTTTTTCCTTTCAATTAAGACCTAGACAACCAGGTGAGGGGAGTTCTTTACTAATTAGTGACCTTAATTCATGAATAAAGTACAAGGAAGGAGCCAAAAACACTCGGCCCTCCCTGGAATGAGTTTGTCGTGTTCTAAAGCATATAAAGCATATATATACAGTGGGAGGAAAAAGTATTTAGTCAGCCACCAATTGTGCAAGTTCTCCCACTTAAAAAGATGAGAGAGGCCTGTAATTTTCATCATAGGTACACATCAACTATGACAGACAAAATGAGGAAAAAAATTCCAGAAAATCACATTGTAGGATTTTTAATGAATTTATTTGCATATTATGGTGGAAAATAAGTATTTGGTCAATAACAAAAGTTTTTCAAAACGTTGTTATATACCCTTTGTTGGCAATGACACAGGTCAAACGTTTTCTGTAAGTCTTCACAAGGTTTTCACACACTGTTGCTGGTATTTTGGCCCATTCCTCATCATGCAGATCTCCTCTAGAGCAGTGATGTTTTGGGGCTGTCGCTGGGCAACACGGACTTTCAACTCCCTCCAAAGATTTTCTATGGGGTTGAGATCTGGAGACTGGCTAGGCCACTCCAGGACCTTGAAATGCTTCTTACGAAGCCACTCCTTCGTTGCCCGGGCGGTGTGTTTGGGATCATTGTCATGCTGAAAGACCCAGCCACGTTTCATCTTCAATGCCCTTGCTGATGGAAGGAGGTTTTCACTCAAAATCTCACGATACATGGCCCCATTCATTCTTTCCTTTACACGGATCAGTCGTCCTGGTCCCTTTGCAGAAAAACAGCCCCAAAGCATGATGTTTCCACCCCCATGCTTCACAGTAAGTATGGTGTTCTTTGGATGCAACTCAGCATTCTTTGTCCTCCAAACACAACGAGTTGAGTTTTTACCAAAAAGTTATATTTTGGTTTCATCTGACCATATGACATTCTCCCAATCCTCTTCTGGATCATCCAAATGCACTCTAGCAAACTTCAGACGGGCCTGGACATGTACTGGCTTAAGCAGGGGGACACGTCTGGCACTGCAGGATTTGAGTCCCTGGCGGCGTAGTGTGTTACTGATGGTAGGCTTTGTTACTTTGGTCCCAGCTCTCTGCAGGTCATTCACTAGGTCCCCCCGTGTGGCTCTGGGATTTTTGCTCACCGTTCTTGTGATCATTTTGACCCCACGGGGTGAGATCTTGCGTGGAGCCCCAGATTGAGGGAGATTATCAGTGGTCTTGTATGTCTTCCTAATAATTGCTCCCACAGTTGATTTCTTCAAACCAAGCTGCTTACCTATTGCAGATTCAGTCTTCCCAGCCTGGTGCAGGTCTACAATTTTGTTTCTGGTGTCCTTTGACAGCTCTTTGGTCTTGGCCATAGTGGAGTTTGGAGTGTGACTGTTTGAGGTTGTGGACAGGTGTCTTTTATACTGATAACAAGTTCAAACAGGTGCCATTAATACAGGTAATGAGTGGAGGACAGATGAGCCTCTTAAAGAAGAAGTTACAGGTCTGTGAGAGCCAGAAATCTGCTTGTTTGTAGGTGACCAAATACTTATTTTCCACCATAATTTGCAAATAAATTCATTAAAAATCCTACAATGTGATTTTCTGGAAAAAAAATTCTCAATTTGTCTGTCATAGTTGACGTGTATCTATGATGAAAATTACAGGCCTCTCTCATCTTTTTAAGTGGGAGAACTTGCACAATTGGTGGCTGACTAAATACTTTTTTTCTCCACTGTATATAAATGTCTGGATTTGATTAGAACTTTGATCGGCATAAAAATTCAAGCCTGGTGCAACCTGAGCCTGATGAGCCATACATTAAATACATTTAATATGTTACTTAATTACTTCCTTTTTTTCAACAGTTAAATGAAATACCTTTTGTTGTCCCTATCTTCATCATTGCAAGACATGCTTGAATAATATAGGACTATAATTATACTTTTAAAATATTAATGCAACATTCCACAGGCCACAATAAACAGTCTGATATATGCGGAAGAGATGTGTCGCACTGCATGAGGCAAATGGTGGTCACACCAGATACTGACTGGTTTTCTGATCCACGCCCCTACCTTTTTTTAAGGTATATGTGACCAACAGATGCATATCTGTATTCCCAGTCATGTGAAATCCATAGATTACGGCCTAATTTATTTATTTAAATTGAATGATTTCCTTATATGAACTGTAACTCAGTAAAATCTTTGAAATTGTTGCATGTTGCATTTATATTTTTGTTCAGTGTATAATTTACCGGTTTCTTGCAGTTATTTATCCTGGGAAAAGGGAGTGGGTTTAGGCGGTAAATCTCGCTAAATCTCTGTAACGCAGTTCCTGCTATTCAACCCTAATCCAATCCACATAGCCTGGAACTCTTGTTGTCACCATTGTTTCACTTCAGCAGTCTGGCAATCCTGAATCCCATCATTGATTCCAGGCTACAGAGTACTCAACCTACAGTCTTCCATGACATGAACCTCTCCTCAGTCTATCCAAACCGAAACTTCGGCCAGTACTTGACAGTCTGCACCCTCTTCCCTGTTCCTGCATTGAGGTTAATCTTCGGCTGCGAGGGCGGTTTAGGCACCGCTGCTACCGGTCGGCTGTTCCTCCTCTCTTTGCTCCTGTTGGTGATGGTGAAGCCTCGTTCGCTCTGCAGGTGGTGCAGGTTGAGCCTGGGGAGGAAGTGCGTGGCGACGTGCTGCGATTTGACCCTGGGGCTGGAGCCCATCTTGGCTTTGCCTCTCTTGTTCAGGGCCACGTACCAGTCCCGTCCCGTCCGGTGGTTCCGGTGCAACACCGAGGCGTACGTGTTGTAACTGTTTTCTTGGAAACGCTCCCGGAATCTGCAGTCGTCCGTGAACCGCTCCTGGAAAAAACACAAACAAGTTGTACAGTAATGTTACCAAGTAGTGTTACAGTAGAGCAGGAAGGAATGAAGTGGCATTAATTACATAGAAAACGTCTTGATCACCTCCTTAAATCAATCAGCAAGCAAAGAAGCCTCTGAGAATGTTTGATCAGAACTTTCAAATCAAGTTTTCATAAAACCTCCCATTACATCTGTTTTAATGTAAAATGTTAAAGCATAAAAAAGAAAGGAGCACTGCACATATCTAAAAGATATGTGAGATAGGGTTAGTCGAGCACCTAGTTCTAAGAATATATCCTTGGTGATTGATGGCACATAGACTAACCACTAATCTCCTAAAGAAAGTCCCAGCTCAAATGGAGAGGTGTGGGAATGGGGATACAGTTGCAACATGGAGCAGGGGGACATTGGGGAAAGGATACATTCACGTATTTTATATTCACGAAACTCTCAGTGTGTCTTGTGACAATGAATGTATGAGTTTACATTTCCCAGGCTATAATCTATTAGGTCAGTAGTCAGCCTTAAGTCTTCCTGCTGAATCCTACCCATGTATGGATATCATGCAAATGCAGATTAGTTTAATTCACAGGTTCTCATAGTAGTTGAGCGTATGTGTGTGTGTTTGTGTGTGTGTGTGTGTGTTTGTGTGTGTGTGTGCGTGTGCATGCATACGTGCGTGCGTGTTTTCTGTGTGTGTGTGTGTGTGTGTATGTGTGTGTGTGTGTGTGTGTGTATGTGTATGTGTGTGTGTGTGTGTGTGGGGGGGGGGGGGGGGGGGGTTGCAACTACATGATCACAGGCTGGTCAGGATATTGGTCAGGGGTCAGGTGTCACACTTTATTTGGATAGTCCGGATTTTTCATGTGTAGATGCTCTCCAGATGGTCATACCATTAACAAACTATCTGTTGATAAGCGACTGCTTGCTAAGGTTATGGTTAGTGTTAGGGTTAGGTTTAGAATAGGGGTTAAGGTTAGGGTTAGAGCTAGGGTTAGGGTTAGTAGATAGTTTTAATGTTAGTAATAGTCTGTAGATAGTCTGTAGAGCATCTACAGATGGACTATCCAAATGAAGTGTTACCTGGTCAGGATTCTCAATGAAGGAAAATGAGTGTCAACATTCTGGATTTTCTTGGAGACTGCGTCACCTCGAGATGCTTGTTTGATGAGCAGTTTCCTGTAAAGCGATAGGGGCGATCGTTTTTCTTCCCCCGACATAAAGGCAATTATCTAATCAGAGTAGGGACAGCAGAAACATGGCCTGAGGTAACATGGTAGTATGTCAACAGATTCTCACACAGATGTTAACCAGCTGACTTGAGTTTATATCTGTGTGTGTGCGTGCGTGCGTGCGTGCGTGCATGCGTGTGTGCGTGCGTGCGTGTCAGCTGAGCTGTGTTAACATCAGCAGTATTAGCACAGAATGATATTCCACATTATTCACTTGGGGTTCACACACTTCTTAGGGTGTTAGTTTAACACTGTCCAACTCCCAGGGAGGGCTGGTGTCCCAGTCAGGTTTAGTTTGTGTCCAACTCCCAGGGAGGGCTGGTGTCCCAGTCAGGTTTAGTTTGTGTCCAACTCCCAGTCAGGGCTGGTGTCCCAGTCAGGTTTAGTTTGTGTCCAACTCCCAGGGAGGGCTGGTGTCCCAGTCAGGTTTAGTTTGTGTCCAACTCCCAGTCAGGGCTGGTGTCCCAGTCAGGTTTAGTTTGTGTCCAACTCCCAGGGAGGGCTGGTGTCCCAGTCAGGTTTAGTTTGTG
>LR778270.1:46483128-46492372 GCA_902810595.1 Coregonus sp. 'balchen'
CAAAGATCGTACTTTTTGGAGAACTGGCCTCTGGTCTGATGAAACAAAAATAGAACTGTTTGGCCATAATGACCATCGGGGTGCTTTGCTGCAGGAAGGACTGGTGCACTTCACAAAATAGATGGCATCATAAGGAAGGAAAATTATGTGGATATATTGAAGCAACATCTCAAGACATCAGTCAGCAAGTTAAAACTTGGTCGCAAATGGGTCTTCCAAATGGACAATGACCCCAAGCATACTTCCAAAGTTGTGGCAAAATGGCTTAAGGACAACAAAGTCAAGGTATTGGAATGGCCATCACAAAGCCCTGACCTCAATCCTATAGAACATGTGTGGGCAGAACTGAAAAAGCGTGTATAAGCAAGGAGGCCTACAAACCTGACTCCGTTACACCAGCTATGTCAGGAGGAATGGGCCAAAATTCACCCAACGTATTGTGGGAAGCTTGTGGAAGGCTACCCGAAACGTTTGACACAAGTTAAACAATTTAAAGGCAATGCTACAAAATACTAATTGAGTCTATGTAAACTTCTGACCCCACTGGGAATGTGATTAAATAAATAAATGCTGAAATAAATCATTCTCTCTACTATTATTCTGACATTTCACATTCTTAAATATAAAGCGGTGATCCTAACTGACCTAAAACAGGGAATTTTTACTAGGATTAAATGTCAGGTATTGTGAAAAACTGAGTTTAAATGTATTTGGCTAAGGTGTATGTAAACTTCCGACTTCAACTGTATATAGATAGAGCAGAGTACATTCAATGGTCCCTTTATCTGTGCTGCTCTCTCTCCCTCTCTCTCTCTCTCTCTCTCTCTCTATATATATATATATATATATATATATATACACTGCTCAAAAAAATAAAGGGAACACTTAAACAACACATCCTAGATCTGAATGAATGAAATAATCTTATTAAATACTTTTTTCTTTACATAGTTGAATGTGCTGACAACAGAAATCACACAAAAATTATCAATGGAAATCAAATTTATCAACCCATGGAGGTCTGGATTTGGAGTCACCCTCAAAATTAAAGTGGAAAACCACACTACAGGCTGATCCAACTTTGATGTAATGTCCTTAAAACAAGTAAAAATGAGGCTCAGTAGTGTGTGTGTGGCCTCCACGTGCCTGTATGACCTCCCTACAACGCCTGGGCATGCTCCTGATGAGGTGGCGGATGGTCTCCTGAGGGATCTCCTCCCAGACCTGGACTAAAGCATCCGCCAACTCCTGGTGGATGGAGCGAGACATGATGTCCCAGATGTGATCAATTGGATTCAGGTCTGGGGAACGGGCGGGCCAGTCCATAGCATCAATGCCTTCCTCTTGCAGGAACTGCTGACACACTCCAGCCACATGAGGTCTAGCATTGTCTTGCATTAGGAGGAACCCAGGCCCAACCGCACCAGCATATGGTCTCACAAGGGGTCTGAGGATCTCATCTCGGTACCTAATGGCAGTCAGGCTACCTCTGGCGAGCACATGGAGGGCTGTGCGGCCCCCCAAAGAAATGCCACCCCACACCATGACTGACCCACCGCCAAACCGGTCATGCTGGAGGATGTTGCAGGCAGCAGAACGTTCTCCACGGCGTCTCCAGACTCTGTCACGTCTGTCACATGTGCTCAGTGTGAACCTGCTTTCATCTGTGAAGAGCACAGGGCGCCAGTGGCGAATTTGCCAATCTTGGTGTTCTCTGGCAAATGCCAAACGTCCTGCACGGTGTTGGGCTGTAAGCACAACCCCCACCTGTGGACGTTGGGCCCTCATACCACCCTCATGGAGTCTGTTTCTGACCGTTTGAACAGACACATGCACATTTGTGGCCTGCTGGAGGTCATTTTGCAGGGCTCTGGCAGTGCTCCTCCTGCTCCTCCTTGCACAAAGGCGGAGGTAGTGGTCCTGCTGCTGGGTTGTTGCCCTCCTACGGCCTCCTCCACGTCTCCTGATGTACTGGCCTGTCTCCTGGTAGCGCCTCCATGCTCTGGACACTACGCTGACAGACACAGCAAACCTTCTTGCCACAGCTCGCATTGATGTGCCATCCTGGACGAGCTGCACTACCTGAGCCACTTGTGTGGGTTGTAGACTCCGTCTCATGCTACCACTAGAGTGAAAGCACCGCCAGCATTCAACAGTGACCAAAACATCAGCCAGGAAGCATAGGAACTGAGAAGTGGTCTGTGGTCACCACCTGCAGAACCACTTCTTTAATGGGGGTGACTTGCTAATTGCCTAAAATTTCCACCTGTTGTCTATTCCATTTGCACAACAGCATGTGAAATGTATTGTCAATCAGTGCTGCTTCCTAAGTGGACAGTTTGATTTCACAGAAGTGTGATTGACTTGGAGTTACATTGTGTTGTTTAAGTGTTCCCTATATTTTTTTGAGCAGTGTATATCTCTCCCTTGTATATCTCTCCCCCCCCCAAAAAAAAAAAATAATAATAATAATAATAATAATTAAAAAAAAAATATATATATAATAATAATAATAATAATAACAATTGTAAAGTGGTTATCCCACTGGCTATAAGGTGAATGCACCTATTTGTAAGTCGCTCTGGATAAGAGCGTCTGCTAAATGACGTAAATGTAAAATGTAAATGTATATCTCTCTCTCACTCTATATCTCTCTCTCCCCTTCTATATACCTCTCTCTCCTTCCATATCTCTCTCTCCCTCTACATCTCTCTCTCCCTCTATATCTCTCTCTATATATACAGTGGGGAAAAAAAGTATTTAGTCAGCCACCAATTGTGCAAGTTCTCCCACTTAAAAAGATGAGAGAGGCCTGTAATTTTCATCATAGGTACACGTCAACTATGACAGACAAATTGAGGAAAAAAAATCCAGAAAATCACATTGTAGGATTTTTAATGAATTTATTTGCAAATTATGGTGGAAAATAATTATTTGGTCAATAACAAAAGTGTCTCAATACTTTGTTATATACCCTTTGTTGGCAATGACACAGGACAAACGTTTTCTGTAAGTCTTCACAAGGTTTTCACACACTGTTGCTGGTATTTTGGCCCATTCCTCCATGCAGATCTCCTCTAGAGCAGTGATGTTTTGGGGCTGTCGCTGGGCAACACAGACTTTCAACTCCCTCCAACGATTTTCTATGGGGTTGAGATCTGGAGACTGGCTAGGCCACTCCAGGACCTTGAAATGCTTCTTAAGAAGCCACTCCTTCGTTGCCCGGGCGGTGTGTTTGGGATCATTGTCATGCTGAAAGACCCAGCCAAGTTTCATCTTCAATGCCCTTGCTGATGGAAGGAGGTTTTCACAAAAAATCTCACGATATGTGGCCCCATTCATTATTTCCTTTACACGGATCAGTCGTCCTGGTCCCTTTGCAGAAAAACAGCCCCAAAGCATGATGTTTCCACCCCCATGCTTCACAGTAGGTATGGTGTTCTTTGGATGCAACTCAGCATTCTTTGTCCTCCAAACACGACGAGTTGAGTTTTTACCAAAAAGTTATATTTTGGTTTCATCTGACCATATGACATTCTCCCAATCCTCTTCTGGATCATCCAAATGCACTCTAGCAAATTTCAGACGGGCCTGGACATGTACTGGCTTAAGCAGGGGGACACGTCTGGCACTGCAGGATTTGAGTCCCTGGCGGCGTAGTGTGTTACTGATGGTAGGCTTTGTTACTTTGGTCCCAGCTCTCTGCAGGTCATTCACTAGGTCCCCCCGTGTGGTTCTGGGATTTTTGCTCACCATTCTTGTGATCATTTTGACCCCACGGGGTGAGATCTTGCGTGGAGCCCCAGATCGAGGGAGATTATCAGTGGTCTTGTATGTCTTCCATTTCCTAATAATTGCTCCCACAGTTGATTTCTTCAAACCAAGCTGCTTACCTATTGCAGATTCAGTCTTCCCAGCCTGGTGCAGGTCTACAATTTTGTTTCTGGTGTCCCTTGACAGCTCTTTGGTCTTGGCCATAGTGGAGTTTGGAGTGTGACTGTTTGAGGTTGTGGACAGGTGTCTTTTATGCTGATAACAAGTTCAAACAGGTGCCATTAATACAGGTAACAAGTGGAGGACAGAGGAGCCTCTTAAAGAAGAAGTTACAGGTCTGTAAGAGCCAGAAATCTTGCTTGTTTGTAGGTGACCAAATACTTATTTTCCACCATAATTTGCAAATCAATTCATAGAAAATTCCTACAAAGTGATTTTCTGGATTTTTTTCCCTCAATTTGTCTGTCATAGTTGACATGTACCTATGATGAAAATTACAGGCCTGTCTCATCTTTTTAAGTGGGAGAACTTGCACAATTGGTGGCTGACTAAATACTTTTTTTCCCCACTGTATATATTTCTCTCTCTCCTTCCATATCTCTCTCTCTCTCTCTCTCTCTCTCTCCTCTCTCTCTCTCTCTCTCTCTCTCTCTCTCCTCTCTCTCTCTCTCTCTCTCTCTCTCTCTCTCTCTCTCCTTCTATCTCTCCCTCTATATCTCTCTCCTTCTATCTCTCTCTCCCTCTATATCTCTCTCTCCCTCTATATCAAATCAAATCAAATGTTATTGGCCACATGCGCCGAATACAACAGGTGCAGACATTACAGTGAAATGCTTACTTACAGCCCTTAACCAACAGTGCATTTATTTTAAATAAAAAAGTAAAATAAAACAACAACAAAAAAGTGCTGAGAAAAAAAGAGCAGAAGTAAAATAAAATAACAGTAGGGAGGCTATATATATAGGGGGGTACCGGTGCAGAGTCAATGTGCGGGGGCACCGGCTAGTTGATGTAGTTGAAGTAATATATACATGTGGGTAGAGTTAAAGTGACTATGCATAAATAATTAACAGAGTAGCAGCAGCGTAAAAAGATGGGGTGGGGGGGCAGTGCAAATAGTCCGGGTAGCCATGATTAGCTGTTCAGGAGTCTTAAGGCTTGGTGGTAGAAGCTGTGGAGAAGTCTTTTGGACCTAGACTTGGCACTCCGGTACCACTTGCCGTGCGGTAGCAGAGAGAACAGTCTATGACTAGGGTGGCTGGAGTCTTTGACAATTTTGAGGGCCTTCTTCTGACACCGCCTGGTATAGAGGTCCTGGATGGCAGGAAGCTTGGCCCCAGTGATGTACACACTCTGTAGTGCCTTGCGGTCGGAGGCCAAGCAGTTGCCATACCAGGCGGTGATGCAACCAGTCAGGATGCTCTCGATGGTGCAGCTGTATACTTTTTTTAGGATATGAGGACCATGCCGAATCTTTTCAGTCTCCTGAGGGGGAATAGGCTTTGTCGTGCCCTCTTCACGACTGTCTTGGTGTGTTTGGACCATGATAGTTCGTTGGTGATGTGGACACCAAGGAACTTGAAGCTCTCAACCTGTTCCACTACATCCCCGTCGATGAGAATGGGGGCGTGCTCAGTCCTCTTTTTTATCCTGTAGTCCACAATCATCTCCTTTGTCTTGGTCACATTGAGGGAGAGGTTGTTATCCTGGCACCACACGGCCAGGTCTCTGACCTCCTCCCTATAGGCTATGTCATCGTTGTCGGTGATCAGGCCTACCACTGTTGTGTCGTCGGCAAACTTAATGATGGTGTTGGAGTCGTGCCTGGCCATGCAGTCATGGGTGAACAGGGAGTACAGGAGGGGACTGAGCACGCACCCCTGAGGGGCCCCCGTGTTGAGGATCAGTGTGGCAGATGTGTTGTTACCTACCCTTACCACCTGGGGGCGGCCCGTCAGGAAGTCCAGGATCCAGTTGCAGAGGGAGGTGTTTAGTCCCAGGATCCTTAGCTTAGTGATGAGCTTTGAGGGCACTATGGTGTTGAATGCTGAGCTGTAGTCAATGAATAGCATTCTCACGTAGGTGTTCCTCTTGTCCAGGTGGGAAAGGGCAGTGTGGAGTGCAATAGAGATTGCATCATCTGTGGATCTGTTGGGGCGGTATGCAAATTGGAGTGGGTCTAGGGTTTCTGGGATAATGGTGTTGATGTGAGCCATGACCAGCCTTTCAAAGCACTTCATGGCTACAGACGTTAGTGCTACGGGTCGGTAGTCATTTAGGCAGGTTATCTTAGTGTCCTTGGGCACGGGGACTATGGTGGTCTGCTTGAAACATGTTGGTATTACAGACTCAGTCAGGGACATGTTGAAAATGTCAGTGAAGACACTTGTCAGTTGGTCAGCACATGCTCGGAGTACACGTCCTGGTAATCTGTCTGGCCCTGCGGCCTTGTGAATGTTGACCTGCTTAAAAGTCTTACTCACATCGGCTACGGAGAGCGTGATCACATAGTCATCCGGAACAGCTGGTGCTCTCATGCATGCTTCAGTGTTGCTTGCCTCGAAGCGAGCATAGAAGTGGTTTAGCTCGTCTGGGAAGCTCGCGGCTGTGCTTCCCTTTGTAGTCTGTAATAGTTTTCAAGCCCTGCCACATCCGACGAGCGTCAGAGCCAGTGTAGTACGATTCAATCTTAGTCCTGTATTGACTCTTTGCCTGTTTGATGGTTCGTCGGAGGGCATAGCGGGATTTCTTATAAGCGTCCGGGTTAGAGTCCCGCTCCTTGAAAGCGGCAGCTCTACCCTTTAGCTCAGTGCGGATGTTTCCTGTAATCCATGGCTTCTGGTTGGGGTATGTACGTACGGTCACTGTGGGGACAACATCATCGATGCACTTATTGATGAAGCCAGTGACTGATGTGGTGTACTCCTCAATGCTATCTGAAGAATCCCGGAACATGTTCCAGTCTGTGCTAGCAAAACAGTCCTGTAGCTTAGCATCTGTGTAATCTGACCACTTTTTTATTAACCGAGTCACTGGTGCTTCCTGCTTTAGTTTTTGCTTTTAAGCAGGAATCAGGAGGATAGAGTTATGGTCAGATTTGCCAAATGGAGGGCGAGGGAGAGCTTTGTATGCGTCTCTGTGTGTGGAGTAAAGGTGGTCTAGAGTTTTTTTTCCTCTGGTTGCACATTTAACATGCTGGTAGAAATTAGGTAGAACGGATTTAAGTTTCCCTGCATTAAAGTCCCCGGCCACTAGGAGCGCTGCCTCTGGATGAGCATTTTCCTGTTGACTTATGGCCTTATACAGCTCATTCAGTGCAATCTTAATGCCAGCATTGGTTTGTGGTGGTAAATAGACAGCTATGAAAAATATAGATGAAAACTCTCTTGGTAAATAGTGTGGTCTACAGCTTATCATAAGATACTCTACCTCAGGCGAGCAAAACCTCGAGACTTCCTTAGTATTTGATTTTGTGCACCAGCTTATGTTTACAAATATACACAGACCGCCACCCCTTTTCTTACTGGAGTCAGCCATTCTATCTTGCCGATGTAGCGTATAGCCCGCTAGCTGTATGTTATCCATGTCGTCGTTCAGCCACGACTCAGTGAAACATAAGATATTACAGTTTTTAATGTCCCGTTGGTAGGATAACCGTAATCTTAGGTCATCCAATTTACTTTCCAATGATTGAAGATTGGCTAATAGGATTAATGGGAGCGGCAGTTTACTCGCTTGCCGTCGGATCCTTACAAGGCACCCCGACCTACGTCCACGATATCTCCGTCTCTTCCTCATGCGAATGACGGGGATTTGGGCCTTGTCGGGTGTCTGTAGGATATCCTTCGCGGCCGCCTCGTTAAAGAAAAATTATTAGTCCAATACGAGGTGAGTAACCGCTGTCCTGATATCCAGAAGCTCTTTTTGGTTATAAGAGACGATGGCAGAAACATTATGTACAAAATATATTACAAATAACGCGGAAAAACACACATAATAGTACAATTGGTTAGAGGGCTGTAAAACGGCAGCCATCTTCTCCGGCGCCATTCAAGGATGTCTCCTTCTATATATCTCTCTCCCTCTATGTATGTATGTATGTATGTATGTATGTATGTATGTATGTATGTATGTATGTATGTATGTATGTATGTATGTATGTATGTATGTATGTATGTATGTATGTATGTATGTCTGTCTGTCTGTCTGTCTGTCTGTCTGTCTGTCTGTCTGTCTGTCTGTCTGTCTGTCTGTCTGTCTGTCTGTCTGTCTGTCTGTCTGTCTGTCTCTCTCTCTCTCTCTCTCTCTCTCTCTCTCTCTCTCTCTCTCTCTCTCTCTCTCTCTCTCTCTCTCAATTAAATTCAATTTAAGGGCTTTATTGGCATGGGAAACGTGTGTTAACATTGCCAAAGCAAGTGAAGTAGATAGTAAACAAAAGTGAAATAAACAATAAATATTAACAGTAAACATTACACTCAGAAGTTCCAAAAGAATAAAGACATTTAAATATCATATTAGGTATATATACAGTGTTGTAACAATGTGCAAATAGTTAAAGTACAAATGGGAAAATAAATAAACATAAATATGGGTTGTATTAACAATTGTGTTTGTTCTTCACTGGTTGCCCTTTTCTTGTGGCAACAGGTCACAAATCCTGCAGCTGTGATGGCACACTGTGGTTTTTCACCCAGTAGATAAGGGAGTTTATCCAAATTGGGTTTGTTTTCTAATTCTTTGTGGATCGCTGTAATCTGAGGGAAATATGTGTCTCTAACATGGTCATACATTTGGCAGGAGGTTAGGAAGTGCAGCTCAGTTTCCACCTCATTTTGTGGGCTACGGCGGCCTTTCTCAATAGCAAGGCTATGCTTTTTTTTTACATTTACATTTTTAGTCATTTAGCAGACGCTCTTATCCAGAGCGACTTACAGGAGCAATTAGGGTTAAGTGCCTTGCTCAAGGGCACATCGACAGATTTTTCACCTAGTCGGCTCTGGGATTAGAACCAGCGACCTTTCGGTTACTGGCACAACGCTCTTACCCACTAAGCTACCTGCCGCCTATGCTCACGGAGTCTGTACATAGTCAAAGCTTTCCTTAAGTTTGGGTCAGTCACAGTGGTCAGGTATTCTGCTACTGTGTACTCTCTGTTTAGGGCCAAATAGCATTCTAGTTTGCTCAGTTTTTTTGTTTGTTCTTTCCAATGTGTCAAGTAATTCTCTTTTTGTTTTCTCATGATTTGGTTGGGTCTAATTGTGTTGTTGTTGTTGTCCTGGGGCTCTGTGGGGTCTGTTTGTATTTGTGAACAGAGCCCCAGGACCAGCTTACTTAGGGGACTCCTCTCCAAGTTAATCTCTCTGTAGGTGATGGCTTTGTTATGGAAGGTTTGGGAATCGCTTCCTTTTAAGTGGTTATAGAATTTAACGGCTCTTTTCTGGATTTGAAATTACGGGGGAATTGCCTATTT
>LR778270.1:46492472-46529972 GCA_902810595.1 Coregonus sp. 'balchen'
TTTTATTTTTCATACTGGACCCCGTGGGAATTAAACCCACAACCCTGGCGTTGCAAACGCCATGCTCTACGAACTGAGCTACATCCCTGCCAGCCATTCCCTCCCCTACCCTGGACGACACTGGGCCATTGTGTGACGCCCCGTGGGTCTCCCGGTCGCGGCCGGCTACGACAGAGCCTGGATTCGAACCAGGATCTCTAATGGCACAGCTAGCACTGCAATGCAGTGCCTTAGACCACTGCGCCACTCGAGAGACAAAAATAAATACTTTTTACTGCTAATCTACAAAGCATTACATGGGCTTGCTCCCACCTATCTCTCCGGTTTGGTCCTGCCGTACATACCTACACATACGCTACGGTCACAAGACGCAGGCCTCCTTACTGTCCCTAGAATTTCCAAGCAAACAGCTGGAGGCAGGGCTTTCTCCTATAGACCTCAATTTTTATGGAATGGTCTGCCTATCCATGTGAGAGACGCAGACTCGGTCTCGACCTTTAAGTCATTACTGAAGACTCATCTCTTCAGTAGGTCCTATGATTGAGTGTAGTCTGGCCCAGGGGTGCGAAGGTGAACGGCAAGGCACCGGAGCAACGAACCGCCCTTGCTGTCTCTGCCTGGCTGGCTCCCCTCTCTCCACTGGGATTCTCTGCCTCTGACCCTATTACGAGTCACTGGCTTTCTAGTGCTCTTCCATGCCGTCCCTAGGAGGGGTGCGTCATTTGAGTGGGTTGAGTCACAGACGTGATCTACCTGTCCAGTTTTGCGCCCCCTCGGGCTCGTGTGGTGGAGGAGATCTTCGTGGGCTGTACTCAGCCTTGTCTCAGGGTAGTAAGTTAGTGGTCTGTTGATATCCCTCTAGTGGTGTGGCGGCTGTGCTTTGGCAAAGTGGGTGGGGTTATATCCTGCCTGGTTGGCCCTGTCCGGGGGTATCGTTGGACGAGGCCACAGTGTCTCCCGACCCCCCCCTGTCTCAGCCTCCAGTATCTATGCTGCAATAGTCTATGTGCCGGGGGGCTAGGGTCAGTCTGTTATATCTGGTGTCCTGTGTGAATTTAAGTATGGTCCCTCTAATTCTCTCTCTCTCCCTCTCTCCCTCCTCTCCCGGAGGACCTGAGCACTAGGATCATGCCTCAGGACTACCTGGCCTGATGACTCCTGGCTGTCCCCAGTCCACCTGGTCGTGCTGCTGCTCCAGTTTCAACTGTTCTGCCTGCGGCTAGGGTACCCTGACCTATTCACCAGATGTGCTACCTTGTCCCGGACCTGCTGTTTTCGACTCTCTCTCTCTACCGCACCTGCTGTCTCGACCTCTGAATGCTCGGCTATGAATAGCCTACTGACATTTACTCATGAGGTACTGACCTGTTGCACCCTCTACAACCGCTGATTATTATTTTACCCTGCTGGTCATCTATGAACGTTTGAACATCTTGAAGAACGATCTTGCCTTAATCGCCATGTACTCTTATAATCTCCACACGGCACAGCCAGAAGAGGACTGGCCACCCCTCAGAGCCTGGTTCCTCTCTAGGTTTCTTCCTAGGTTCCTTCCTTTCTAGGGAGTTTTTCCTGGCCACCATGCTTCTACATCTGCATTGCTTGCTGTTTGGGGTTTTAGGCTGGGTTTCTGTATAGCACTTTGTGACATCTGCTGATGTAAAAATGGCTTTATAAATACCTTTGATTGATTGATTGATCCATAGCCTTAAAATGCATCTCAAGTGCAATTTCACTGTTTAGCTGACATCTGAAGGCTGGGGGGGCATTTAGGACGTACTGTGGATCGCTAAAATATCCTAATGATTATGATCACACTTCCTCAATTCAAATATTATGGCGACACTATAGGAAAGGTGGTATGGTTTAGAAACTTGTAAACCAAGCTGGAGTTATCAGTGTGGCCCGATCACCTGGACACGTTGAAATACTGTATCTTCACGACTAGAATAAAAACCTCCAGGCTTCCGTCAGAAATGTCAATTTATTGGGAAAAAAAATTAAGAATTACAGTTTGGAAAAAAACTAATCCCGTCCGAATCATCCTCTGGAATAACTGACATTCTGGAGTAATAATTAGATAACCAACGTTCTCTAGTAATACTAGTCCCGTGCGAATAGGTATTTGGTCACGTGCACGCGATGCATACATGTGTCACGTAAAGAGAGCAAGGGTTGAGGGAATAGGGAATGTTTTTCCTAAACAAATGAGGGATTTCGGTAACGGAGCTTTTCAGTCAGAAATGGCTGTAATTATGATGCAGCTTCAGCATCACGGACAGCGCGATAAACACTGTTGATGTTCTGTGGTGGTAGCTGCAGCAGGGAGGAGAGAGAGACAACAGGTGCTAGTCACTTGCTGTCTTTTTATTTAATTTTTAACAAAGCGCAGCAAGTCTGATCCTGGCCCAGCACAATCAAATAAATTGCTGGTCGGACTCCCTCTAGTCATTTGTATGTCTTCATTATTTAATGAAACCGTGTGCTTAAAGCACCAGACAAGCTCAGTGAATATAGTTGAGTTGATTAAAACACATAGGATGTGTCAATATATGGAAAAATACACGTTTAAAAATGTCGACCAATCAATTGGTCGAAAGAACAGAAGGCTCTTGGTGTTTTTGTCGGGGACAGCGTTACTCTGTGTTACTCTCAGCGTTACTCTGCGTTACTCTCAGCGTTACTCTGTGTTACTCTCAGCGTTACTCTGTGTTACTCTCAGCGTTACTCTGTGATACTCTCAAATCAAATCAAATCAAATCAAATTTTATTGGTCACATGCGCCGAATACAACAGGTGCAGACATTACAGTGAAATGCTTACTTACAGCCCTTAACCAACAGTGCATTTATTTTAAACAAAAAAGTAAGAATAAAACAACAACAAAAAAGTGTTGAGAAAAAAAAAGAGCAGAAGTAAAAAATAAAGTGACAGTAGGGAGGCTATATATACAATAGAATAAAGTGACAGTAGGGAGGCTATATATACAGGGGGGTACCGTTGCATAGTCAATGTGCGGGGGCACCGGCTAGTTGAGGTAATATGTACAGGTAGAGTTAAAGTGACTATGCATAAATACTTAACAGAGTAGCAGCAGCGTAAAAAGGATGGGGTGGGGGGGCAGTGCAAATAGTCCGGGTAGCCATGATTAGCTGTTCAGGAGTCTTATGGCTTGGGGGTAGAAGCTGTTGAGAAGTCTTTTGGACCTAGACTTGGCACTCCGGTACCGCTTGCCGTGCGGTAGCAGAGAGAACAGTCTATGACTAGGGTGACTGGAGTCTTTGACAATTTTGAGGGCCTTCCTCTGACACCGCCTGGTATAGAGGTCCTGGATGGCAGGGAGCTTTGCCCCAGTGATGTACTGGGCCGTACGCACTACCCTCTGTAGTGCCTTGCGGTCAGAGGCCAAGCAGTTGCCATACCAGGCGGTGATGCAACCAGTCAGGATGCTCTCGATGGTGCAGCTGTAGAATTTTTTGAGGATCTGAGGACCCATGCCAAATCTTTTTAGTCTCCTGAGGGGGAATAGGCTTTGTCGTGCCCTCTTCACGACTGTCTTGGTGTGTTTGGACCATGATAGTTCGTTGGTGATGTGGACACCAAGGAACTTGAAGCTCTCAACCTGTTCCACTACAGCCCCGTCGATGAGAATGGGGGCGTGCTCAGTCCTCTTTTTTTTCCTGTAGTCCACAATCATCTCCTTTGTCTTGGTCACGTTGAGGGAGAGGTTGTTGTCCTGGCACCACACGGCCAGATCTCTGACCTCCTCCCTATAGGCTGTCTCATCGTTGTCGGTGATCAGGCCTACCACTGTTGTGTCGTCGGCAAACTTAATGATGGTGTTGGAGTCGTGCCTGGCCATGCAGTCATGGGTGAACAGAGAGTACAGGAGGGGACTGAGCACGCACCCCTGAGGGGCCCCCGTGTTGAGGATCAGTGTGGCAGATGTGTTGTTACCTACCCTTACCACCTGGGGGCGGCCCGTCAGGAAGTCCAGGATCCAGTTGCAGAGGGAGGTGTTTAGTCCCAGGATCCTTAGCTTAGTGATGAGCTTTGAGGGCACTATGGTGTTGAATGCTGAGCTGTAGTCAATGAATAGCATTCTCACGTAGGTGTTCCTCTTGTCCAGGTGGGAAAGGGCAGTGTGGAGTGCGATAGAGATTGCATCATCTGTGGATCTGTTGGGGCGGTATGCAAATTGGAGTGGGTCTAGGGTTTCTGGGATTATGCTGTTGATGTGAGCCATGACCAGTCTTTCAAAGCACTTCATGGCTACAGACGTCAGTGCCACGGGTCGGTAGTCATTTAGGCAGATTATCTTAGAGTTCTTGGGCACGGGGACTATGGTGGTCTGCTTGAAACATGTTGGTATTACAGACTCAGTCAGGGACATGTTGAAAATGTCAGTGAAGACACTTGCCAGTTGGTCAGCACATGCTCGGAGTACACGTCCTGGTAATCCGTCTGGCCCTGCGGCCTTGTGAATGTTGACCTGCTTAAAAGTCTTACTCACATCGGCTACGGAGAGCGTGATCACATAGTCGTCCGGAACAGCTGGTGCTCTCATGCATGCTTCAGTGTTGCTTGCCTCGAAGCGAGCATAGAAGTGGTTTAGCTCGTCTGGTAGGCTTGTGTCACTGGGCAGCTCGCGGCTGTGCTTCCCTTTGTAGTCTGTAATAGTTTTCAAGCCCTGCCACATCCGACGAGCGTCAGAGCCAGTGTAGTATGATTCAATCTTAGACCTGTATTGACTCTTTGCCTGTTTGATGGTTCGTCGGAGGGTCATAGCGGGATTTCTTATAAGCGTCCGGGTTAGAGTCCCGTTCCTTGAAAGCGGCAGCTCTACCCTTTAGCTCAGTGCGGATGTTTCCTGTAATCCATGGCTTCTGGTTGGGGTATGTACGTACGGTCACTGTGGGGACGACATCATCGATGCACTTATTGATGAAGCCAGTGACTGATGTGGTGTACTCCTCAATGCTGTCTGAAGAATCCCTGAACATGTTCCAGTCTGTGCTAGCAAAACAGTCCTGTAGCTTAGCATCTGCGTCATCTGACCACTTTTTTATTAGCCGAGTCACTGGTGCTTCCTGCTTCAGTTTTTGCTTATAAGCAGGAATCAGGAGGATAGAGTTATGGTCAGATTTGCCAAATGGAGGGCGAGGGAGAGCTTTGTATGCGTCTCTGTGTGTGGAGTAAAGGTGGTCTAGAGTTTTTTCCCCTCTGGTTGCACATTTAACATGCTGGTAGAAATGAGGTAGAACGGATTTAAGTTTCCCTGCATTAAAGTCCCCTGCTACTAGGAGCGCTGCATCTGGATGAGCGTTTTCCTGTTGATTAATGGCCTTGTACAACTCATTCAGTGCAATCTTAATGCCAGCATTGGTTTGTGGTGGTAAATAGACAGCTATGAAAAGTATAGATGAAAACTCTCTTGGTAAATAGTGTGGTCTACAGCTTATCATAAGATACTCTACCTCAGGCGAGCAAAACCTTGAGACTTCCTTAGTATTTGATTTTGTGCACCAGCTGTTGTTTACAAAAATACAGAGACCGCCACCCCTCGTCTTACCCGAGTCTGCCGTTCTGTCCTGCCGATGTAGCGTATAGCCTGCTAGCTGAATGTTGTCATTGTTGTCATTCAGCCACGACTCCGTGAAACATAAGATATTACAGTTTTTAATGTCCCGTTGGTAGGATAACCGTAATCTTAAATCGTCCATTTTATTATCCAAAGCTTGAACGTTGGCTAATAGGATTGATGGGAGAGGCAGTTTACTCGTTCGCCGTCGGATCTTTACAAGGCACCCCGACCTACGTCCACGGTATCTCCGTCTCTTCCTCACGCGAATGACGGGGATCTGGGCCTTGTCTGGAGTCTGTAGAATATCCTTCGCGAACGCCTCGTTGAAAAAAAAGTGTTCGTCCAACGCGAGGTGAGTAATCGCTGTCCTGATATCCAGAAGCTCTCTTTGGTTATAAGAGACGATGGCATAAACATTATGTACAAAATAAATTACAAATAACGCGGAAAAACACACATAATAGTACAATTGGTTAGAGGGCTGTAAAACGGCAGCATTACTCTGTGATACTCTCAGCATTACTCTGTGATACTCTCAGCATTACTCTGTGATACTCTCAGCGTTACTCAGTGATACTCTCAGCATTACTCTGTGTTACTCTCAGTGTTACTCAGTGTTACTCTCAGCGTTACTCAGTGATACTCTCAGCATTACTCTGTGATACTCTCAGCATTACGCTGTTTTACTCTGTGTTACTTTGTGTTACTCTCAGCGTTACTCTGTGTTACTCTCAGCGTTACTCAGTGATACTCTCAGCATTACTCTGTGTTACTCTCAGTGTTACTCAGTGTTACTCTCAGCGTTACTCAGTGATACTCTTAGCATTACTCTGTGATACTCTCAGCATTACGCTGTTTTACTCTGTGTTACTTTGTGTTACTCTCAGCATTACTCTGTGTTACTCTCAGTGTTACTCAGTGTTACTCTCAGCGTTACTCAGTGATACTCTCAGCATTACTCTGTGATACTCTCAGTGTTACTCTGTTACTTTGTGTTACTCTCAGCGTTACTCAGTGTTACTCATCGTTACTCTCAGCGTTACTCAGTGAACTATACAGTGCATTGGGAAAGTATTCAGACCCCTTCACTTCTTCCACAGTTTGTTTTACGTTACAGCCTTATTCTAAAATGGATTAAATAAATACAAATCCTCATCAATCTACACACAATACCCCATAATGACGAAGCAAAAAACAGGTTTTTAGAATGTTTTGCAAAATAAATAAACAGAAATACCTGATTTACATACAGTACCAGTCAAAAGTTTGGACACACCTACTCATTCAAGGGTTTTTCTTTATTTTAGGGTGGCTACTTTGAAGAATCTCAAATATAAAATATATTTGGATTTGTTTAAAACCAAGCAATGAGGTCGAAGGAATTGTCCGTAGAGTTCAGAGACAGGATTGTGTCAAGGCACAGATCTGGGGAAGGGTACCAACACATTTCTGCAGTATTGAAGGTCCCCACGAACACAGAGGCCTCCATCATTCTTAAATGGAAGAAGTTTGGAGCCACCAAGACTCTTCTTAAACCTGGCCGCCCGGCCAAACTGAGCAATCGGGGGAGAAGGGCCTTGGTCAGGGAGGTGACCAAGAACCAGATGGTCACTCTGACAGAGCTCCAGAGTTCCTCTGTGGAGATTAGAGAACCTTCCAGAAGGACAATCATCTCTGCAGCACTCCACCAATCAGGCCTTTATGGTAGAGTGGCCAGGCGGAAGCCACTCCTCAGTAAAAGGCACATGACAGCCCGCTTGGAGTTTGCCAAAATGCACCTAAAGGACTCTCATACCATGTGAAACAAGATTCTCTGGTCTGATGAAACCAAGATTGAATACTTTTGGCCTGAATGCCAAGAGTCACGTCTGGAGGAAACCTGGCACCGCTCATCTCCTGGCCAATACCATCCCTACGGTGCAGCATTGTTGTGGCAGCATCATGCGCTGGAGATGTTTTTCAGCAGCAGGGACTGGTAGACAAGTCAGGATCAAGGGAAAGATGAATGGAGCAAAGTAAAGAGATAACCTTGATGAAAACCGGCTCCAGAGTGCTCAGGACCTCAGACTGGGGCGAAGGTTCACCTTCCAACAGGACAACGACCCTAAGCACACAGCCAAGACAATGTAGGAGTGGCTTTGGGACAAGTCTTTGAATGTCCTTGAGTGGCCCAGCCAGAGGCCGGACTTGAACCCGATCGAACATCTCTGGAGAGACCTGAAAATAGCTGTGCAGCGACGCTCCCCATCCAACCTGACAGAGCTTGAGAGGATCTGTAGAGAAGAATGGGAGATACTCCCCAAATACAGGTGAGCCAAGCTTGTAGTGTCATACCCAAGAAGACTCGAGGCTGTAATCGCTGCCAAAGGTGCTTCAACAAAGTACTGAGTAAAGGGTCTGAATACTTACTGTATGTAAATGTGATATTTCAGTTTTTTATTTTTAATACAGTGAGGGAAAAAAGTATTTGATACCCTGCTGATTTTGTAAGTTTGCCCACTGACAAAGAAAGGATCAGTCTATAATTTTAATGGTAGGTTTATTTGAACACTGAGAGACAGAATAACAACAACATAAAATCCAGAAAAACGCATGTCAAAAATGTTATAAATTGATTTGCATTTTAATTAGGGAAATAAGTATTTGACCCCCTCTCAATCACAAAGATTTCTGGCTCCCAGGTGTCTTTTATAAAGGTAATGAGCTGAGATTAGGAGCACACTCTTAAAGGGAGTGCTCCTAATCTCAGCTTGTTACCTGTATAAAAGACACCTGTCCACAGAAGCAATCAATCAATCAGATTCCAAACTCTCCACCATGGCCAAGACCAAAGAGCTCTCCAAGGATGTCAGGGACAAGATTGTAGACCTACACAAGGCTGGAACGGGCTACAAGACCATCGCCAAGCAGTTTGGTGAGAAGGTGACAACAGTTGGTGCGATTATTCGCAATTGGAAGAAATACAAAAGACCTGTCAATCTCCCTCGGCCTGGGGCTCCATGCAAGATCTCACCTCGTGGAGTTGCAATGATCATGAGAACAGTGAGGAATCAGCCCAGAACTACACGGGAGGATCGTGTCAGTAATCTCAAGGCAGCTGGGACCATAGTCACCAAGAAAACAATTGGTAACACACTACGCCGTGAAGGACTGAAATCCTGCAGCGCCCGCAAGGTCCCCCTGCTCAAGAAAGCACATATACAGGCCCGTCTGAAGTTTGCCAATGAACATCTGAATGATTCAGAGGAGAACTGGGTGAAAGTGAAGTGGTCAGATGAGACCAAAATCAAGCTCTTTGGCATCAACTCAACTCGCCGTGTTTGGAGGTGGAGGAATGCTGCCTATGACCCCAAGAACACCATCCCCACCGTCAAACATGGAGGTGGAAACATTATGCTTTGGGGGTGTTCTTCTGCTAAGGGGACAGGACAATTTCACCGCATCAAAGGGACGATGGACGGGGCCATGTACCGTCAAATCTTGGGTGAGAACCTCCTTCCCTCAGCCAGGGCATTGAAAATGGGTTGTGGATGGGTAGTCCAGCATGACAATGACCCAAAACACACGGCCAAGGCAACAAAGGATTGGCTCAAGAAGAAGCACATTAAGGTCCTGGAGTGGCCTAGCCAGTCTCCAGATCTTAATCCCATAGAAAATCTGTGGAGGGAGCTGAAGGTTCAAGTTGCCAAACGTCAGCCTCGAAACATTAATGACTTGGAGAAGATCTGCAAAGAGGAGTGGGACAAAATCCCTCCTGAGATGTGTGCAAACCTGGTGGCCAACTACAAGAAACATCTGACATCTATGATTGCCAACAAGGGTTTTGCCACCAAGTACTAAGTAATGTTTTGCAGAGGGGTCAAAAATGTATTTCCCTCATTAAAATGCAAATCAATTTATAACATTTTTGACATGCGTTTTTCTGGATTTTGTTGTTGTTATTCTGTCTCTCACTGTTCAAATAAACCTGCCATTAAAATTATAGACTGATCATGTCTTTGTCAGTGGTCAAACGTACAAAATCAGCAGGGGATCAAATACTTTTTTCCCTCACTGTATGTCTCTATAAGCTTGGCACATCTAGCCACTGGGATTTTTGCCCATTCTTCAAGGCAAAACTGCTCCAGCTCCTTCAAGTTGGATGGGTTCCGCTGGTGTACAGCAAACTTGAAGTCATACCACAGATTCTCAATTGGATTGAGGTCTGGGCTTTGACTAGGCCATTCCAAGTCATTTAAATGTTTCCCCTTAAACCACTGGAGTGTTGCTTTAGCAGTATGCTTAGGGTCATTGTCCTGCTGGAAGGTGAACCTCCGTCCCAGTATCAAATCTCTGGAAGACTGAAACAGGTTTCCCTCAAGAATTTCCCTGTATTTAGCGCCATCCATCATTCCTTCAATTCTGACCAGTTTCCCAGTCCCTGCCGATGAAAAACATCCTCACAGTATGATGCTGCCACCACCATGCTTCACTGTGGGGATGGTGTTCTCGGGGTGATGAGAGGCAGGTAGCTTAGTGGTTAAGAGCATTATGCCAGTAACCGAAAGGTCGCTGGTTCTCATCCCTGAGCAGACTAGGTGAAAAATCTGTCGATGTGCCCTTGAGCAAGGCACTTAACCCTAATTGCTCCTGTAAGTCACTCTGGATAAGAGCGTCTGCTAAATGACTAAAAATGTAATTTAAATGTGTTGGGTTTGCGCCAGACATAGCGTTTTCCTTGATGGCCAAAAAGCTAAATTTTAGTCTCATCTGACCAGAGTACCTTCTTCCATATGTTTGGGGAGTCTCCCACATGCCTTTTGGCGAACACCAAACATGTTTGCTTATTTTTTTCTTTAAGCAATGGCTTTTTTCTGGCCACTCTTCCGTAAATCCCAGCTCTGTGGAGTGTATGGCTTAAAGTGGTCCTATGGACAGATACTCCAATCTTCGCTGTGGAGCTTTGCAGCTCCTTCAGGGTTATCTTTGGTCTCTTTGTTGCCTCTCTGATTAATGCCCTCCTTGCCTGGTCCGTGAGTTTTGGTGGGCGGCCCTCTCTTGGCAGGTTTGTTGTGGTGCCATATTCTTTCAATTTTTTAATAATGGATTTAATGGTGCTCTGTGGGATGTTCAAAGTTTCAGATATTGTTTTATAACCCAACCCTGATCTGTACTTCTCCACAATTGGTCCCTGATCTGTTTGAAGAGCTCCTTGGTCTTCATGGTGCCTCTTGCTTAGTGGTGCCCCTTGCTTAGTGGTGTTGCAGACTCTTGTGCCTTTCAGAACAGGTGTACATATAATGAGATCATGTGACACTTAGATTGCACACAGGCGGACTTTATTTAACTAATTATGTGACTTCTGAAGTTATTTTTTTCATTTCACTTCACCAATTTGGACTATATTGTGTATGTCCATTGCATGAAATCCAAATAAAAATCAATTTAAATTACAGGTTGTAATGCAACAAAATAGGAAAAACGCCAAGGGGGATGAATACTTTTGCAAGGCACTGTACCACTGTCAAAATGACAATCACAACATAACTGGTAATCCAAGTAAAAGGTATGATCCAAATCCTCATTGCTAAAGTTGACATAATCATCAGAAAACTTGTTCATAAAAGGACTGTGATTTAATAATCGTAGTGGCTGTAGATCCGACTATATTTTCTTCCCGACAGCTAAAAGTCCCAAAGCTTCAATCTGCGCATCTGCGAGATTCCCTACTTTAAGCACAGTCTCTGCTCTACTCAGAAAGTCGTGCTCGTTTAATAAAGGTAGATCAAAGCTCAATCAATGTCTGCAATATCACTATAATGATAGTATTCTACATAACAGATCAGAATATAATAGCACAGTACAAAGCAGTGGAGGCTGCTGAGGGGAGTACGGCTCATAATAATGGCCGGAACGGAGCAAATGGAATGGCATCAAACACCTGGAAACCATATTCCGCTCCAACCATTACCACGTTCCCGTCCCCAACCTCCTGTGGTATAACGTTACTCTAAGACAAAAAACACCACCCCCATTTCTTATGAGATTTTAGGATGATTGTGGCCAAAACTCAACATTTAAAGGTACCATTTTCTGGTTGCTAAAATTCGAATAGTTAGTCAAATTTCAGTTTACCATCTAAACCGCTGTGAAATATTTGTTCAATAATCAAAAATATTGTATTGTCAGCTGTTTGAAGCTGGTGTACAAAACCAAAAGTGAAAGACGCAAAAACGAAACTTAAGAACGGGAAGCATAGAAATATCGTACATAGAACAGATCTACCACTTCTTGGACTTGCTTTCAATGAGAATGACAGATCTATAACTCACATTTCTATGTGAATTTGGTCGGGTCGCCCAAAACGTTACATAACAATTCACAATTCACAGTCACACAGTCCATACATTCACAATATTGCCGTCCTAGCGGGAAGACCAAATGTTTAAAAAAAAATGTGACCAGGTATTCTACTGGACATGACAACAGATGAGGAGCTTCAAACACAGTTTTCAAACCATCTTTCCTTCAAGGACTAAAAGCAAACAAATGGAAACATTGATGGAAATAAAATGAACTATGTCGTAAGTCTCGCGAATTTCTGTGTGCACTATTTTATGTTTGTAAACATCGCGCCCACTATTGGAGAGACAGGCGTAATGCATCTTTGCCACAGACTTGAAATTTTATTTTAATTTAACATGAAACTCAAACCAGAATGTAGTAAAGTTCAATTCAAATGTCCAGTATGGTATGCCTGTCTTGGTCTGGATTCAACCCCCTGCTGTCTTATTAGCTTTTATTGTAGTCTTGGTAACCCCACTGCAGAATGCACAACCCCCCCCCCCCCCCCCCCCCCCCCGCTTACTCCTTCGTTGCCCGGCGGTGTGTTTGGGATCATTGTCATGCTGAAAGACCCAGGCACGTTTCATCTTCAATGCCCTTGCTGATGGAAGGAGGTTTTCACTCAAAATCTCACGATACATGGCCCCATTCATTCTTTCCTTTACACGGATCAGTCGTCCTGGTCCCTTTGCAGAAAAACAGCCCCAAAGCATGATGTTTCCACCCCCATGCTTCACAGTAGGTATGATGTTCTTTGGATGCAACTCAGCATTCTTTGTCCTCCAGTTTTTACCAAAAAGTTCTATTTTGGTTTCATCTGACCATATGACATTCTCCCAATCCTCTTCTGGATCCTCCAAATGCACTCTAGCAAACTTCAGACGGGCCTGGACATGTACTGGCTTAAGCAGGGGGACACGTCTCGCACTGCAGGATTTGAGTCCCTGGCGGCGTAGTGTGTTACTGATGGTAGGCTTTGTTACTTTGGTCCCAGCTCTCTGCAGGTCATTCACTAGGTCCCCCCGTGTGGTTCTGGGATTTTTGCTCACCGTTCTTGTAATCATTTTGACCCCACAGGGTGAGATCTTGCGTGGAGCCCCAGATCGAGGGAGATTATCAGTGGTCTTGTATGTCTTCCATTTCCTAATAATTGCTCCCACAGTTGATTTCTTCAAACCAAGCTGCTTACCTATTGCATATTCAGTCTTCCCAGCCTGGTGCAGGTCTACAATTTTGTTTCTGGTGTCCTTTGACAGCTCTTTGGTCTTGGCCATAGTGGAGTTTGGAGTGTGACTGTTTGAGGTTGTGGACAGGTGTCTTTTATACTGATAACAAGTTCAAACAGGTGCCATTAATACAGGTAACGAGTGGAGGACAGAGGAGCCTCTTAAAGAATTAGTTACAGGTCTGTGAGAGCCAGAAATCTTGCTTGTTTGTAGGTGACCAAATACTTATTTTCCACCATAATTTGCAAATAAATTCATTAAAAATCCTACAATGTGATTTTCTGGATAATTTTTTCTCAATTTGTCTGTCATAGTTGATGTGTACCTATGATGAAAATTACAGGCCTCTCTCATCTTTTTAAGTGGGAGAACTTGCACAATTGGTGGCTGACTAAATACTTTTTCCCCCCACTGTACACAGTGGGGAAAAAAAGTATTCATTATATAAATAGGCCCGTTTAATTTTGTCTGGCCTGCCGTTCCAAATAAAATTGAATATTTTTTTCTCATATAATTTAAAAAACGGTTCGCTAGGCGTAGGCAAGACCATAAGCAAATAGGTAAACTGGGATAATACTAAAGAGTTAATCAGGGTGATTTTTCCACAAATTGACAAGCACCCACCTTTCCATGGTAGCAAGATCTTATCTATTTTTGCTAACTTTCTATTATAATTTATTGAAGTGAGATCATTTATTTCCTTTGGGATATGTATTCCGAGTATATCCACATCACCATCAGACCATTTTATTGGTAAACTACATGGCAATGTAAAAATTGTAATTTTTATTGATCCAATACGTAATATAGTACATTTGTCATAATTTGGTTGTAATCCAGAGAGGTTAGAAAATGTATCTAGATCCTCTATGAGGCTGTGGAGTGATTCTAGTTGTGGATTTAAAAGAAAACATGAATCATCAGCGTACAATGACACCTTTGTTTTTAAGCCCTGGATTTCTAATCCCCTGATATTATTGTTGGATCTGATTTTAATAGCTAACATCTCGATGGCCACAATAAATAGATATGCCGATAGTGGACAACCTTGTTTCACTCCTCTTGACAGTTTAAAACTTTCTGAGAAATAGCCATTATTTACTATTTTACACCTAGGGTTACTATACATGATTTTGACCCATTTTATAAGAGATTCACCAAAATTGAAATGCTCCAGGCATTTATATATAAACCCCAGTCGTACTTTAATACTTGCCTTATCTTATCTCCAATGTATCTTCCATGTAAAAAACCTGTCTGATTAGAATGAATAATATCCGACAATACCTTTAAAATGTTATGCGCTATACATTTTGCTAGAATTTTTGCATCACAACACTGAAGTGTAAGGGGCCTCCAATTTTTTTAATGGACTGGATCTTTATATTTTCCACTTGTATCCTGTTTCAGTAATAATGAGATCAGACCTTCTTCTTGAGTGTCAGATAATCTACCATTTACATAGGAGTGGTTAAAACATGCTAATAACGGTCCTCTTAGTATATCAAAAAAGGTTTGGTATACTTCGACTGGTATGCCATCCAACCCTGGAGTTTTCCCGGACTTAAAGTCTTTAATTGCATCCAGAAGTTCCTCCTCTGTAATTTCACCTTCACATGAGTCATTCTGTTTGGCTGTTAATTTTACATTATCAATAGAAACAAATCTCTACAATTAGCTTCAGTTAGAGGAGATGGAGGTGACTGAAACGAAAACTTATGCTTAAATTACCTTGTTTCCTCCTTCAAAATATGATTTGGTGAATCATGGGTTACTCCGTCAATTGTAACCAGTTTCATTAAATTATTTTTGGTAGCATTCCTATGTTGAAGATTAAAAAAGAATTTGGTGCATTTTCCCCCATATTCCATCCAGTTTACTTTATTTTTATAATATATTACACTTGATCTTTCTTGAATAATTTTCACCATTTCTTTTTGTTTTTCCTCTAATTTATTCTGAGCCTCTATGTTACAGTTTTTATTGCCATTGTCACGGTTTCGGCCGAGGCTGCTCCTCCTCCTGGTTCGGGCAGGCTTCGGCGGTCGTCGTCCCCGGAGTACTAGCTGCCACCGATCGATGTTTCATGTTCGTTTGGTTTTGTCTTTATGTTGTACACCTGTGTCTTGTTAGTCCTCGTTAGTGTCCTATTTAGTTCTCGTTGGTTGTGTTTGTCTTTGTGTGTGATTGCTCTTCTGTTTTCGTGTTGGAGCTACGTACTTCCCTCCAGTGTTTTGGAGAGGGTTTTCGCACATGTTAGTGCGCCGTTTGTTTGACGCCTGTGTGCGCTGTGATTTCGCCTTCGGGCTTATTGTGCTTATTTTCTACGTGATTATTGCACTAAAGTCTTTTGGACTGAGCTTCTGCGTCCTGCGCTTGATTCATGCACCACACCCACCTTCAGCACCCCTTGACAGCCATCTATCTGTTCTGTTAGACCTTCTAATTCCTTTGTTAGTGTGGACTCTTTTGACCTAAATTGCTTTTGTTTTCGAGATGAGTATTGAATTGCATGGCCTCTAAGGCACATTTAAAAGTGTCCCATACAATAAGGGGATTTGCTGTACCTATGTTATGTCGGAAAAAGTCAGTTATAAATTCCTTTGTCCTAGTTAAAAATAAATTATCATCCAATGGGCTTTGATTACATTTCCAATATCCTCACCCACATGGAAATTCAGTAAGAGTAATGTATATGCCAATTATATGATGGGCCGACCGCATTCTGTCCCCTATCAACACTTGTAAAACTTTTGGTGCCAATGAGAATGACATAAGAAAGAAGTCAAGACGACTAGCTTGATTGAGTCTCTGCCATGTATATCTCATTAGAGCAGGATATTTAAGCCTCCATATATCTACTAGTTCTAATGTATCCATGACATTCACGATTTCCTTAAGAGCATGTGGGTGATTGTTTGTGGTGTGATTTCCTTTACGGTCCATTGAGCTATTTAAAACAGTATTATAATCCCCCACAATAATAATAGTGTCTTGAATTGCTTGCAGGGTTGATAATTTATTATATATATTGTCAAAGAAGTGTGGATCATCATTATTTGGTCCGTAAATGTTAATGAGCCATATCTGTTTATTGTCCAAAAACATATTTAAAATAATCCATCTACCTTGCGTATCTATTTGGACAATTTGCACATTCGGATCGAAATTACTATTAATTAATATCACCACTCCTTTTGAATTTCTTTGCCCATGGGAGAAGTATATTTCGCCCCCCCCATTCCTTTTTCCACGCAACTTAATCTAGAATTGTTGAATGAGTTTCCTGTAAACAATAGATATTATATTCCTTCTCTTTGAGCCATGTAAATATTATTCTTCTTTTGTTATTATCAGCTAAGCCATTACAATTATAACTGGCTATACTTATTTCACCATACACCATAAATGAGATACAAGTTTCAAGTCTATTTATCATTATATATGTTTGTAAATTTACCAATAAAAAATACCGTAATGATTGAGTGTCCATATAGCTGTACCATGATATTTGCATTGCTACTAAGTATCCCTTCAATTGTTCTCCACTAATTCCCCCGCTAAAGCCCCTCCCCATCCCAAGTTGGGCCGTCATCCCAGTGATCAGCATCCCACACACATCCCCCCGGATCCCTAAGGCCCCGAGAGGCCAGGACCCATCCATCGAAAACAGCACACAGTGCCACCCACAAAACAGAAGCAGATTATCCGCCAAAAGCATTTCCAATGCTGTCACCTCTATATATAACTATTTAAAAATATATATTTATTTAAATATCTTGCATATCTTATTTTCCATCATTATCAATTAATATGCGTAATAATGTCGGCAGTTCATGCGTAGGATTTTAACATATAACCCCGATTGCCATTATATTACATTTAATTTATTGACAAGCAATTATTATCCTAGCAAATAATTACCGTGGTCAATCCCATACCCCTCCCAACATCCCCACCCCCCCACAACAGATGCCGGACAAACACACACGCACATACTCACATACTCCAACACACTCAACCCCCCTCCTCCACAATCCACCATTAAATAAGATATTCAACGGCTGTTTTATCCCAGAGCCCAACTCAAGAAAGGACCTGATTTACGAGTGCACATACAGTTACAGCTGATTGAGAAAGCATGCAAGATTGAGCAGAAATTGACAACAATGTGAGATTTGATTAATCTACTTAATCTATGTCAAGTCCTAGGTGATGGAGATCAGATCCACCCTCTTCACCTGAGACACAAACACTCTGATCCCCTGTTGTAACCATTTTCCCCAAGCATCTCCGTGTAGTCAGACCTTTGATTATTTTGTGCCACCTGGGCCACAATGATAAACCCCCTCTCTGATTGTCCGAGTGTAACCCCCTCCCCATGGGTTACTGCAGCCAGTGTTGCCAGCACTGCCACTACCTGGGTGGGGGTACCCCACCGGAATCCCCACCGGCTAGGTAAAAGGTCGTCAAGGTTCTCATTAGCAGCTTTGAGAATTTCCTTGTATATAATGCTCTCCCATCAGGGGGATCTGGCTTTGTAGGACCAACCCTGTCAGGCAGGCTCAGAATCTTGAGGGGGCGGTGCTGCTCAAGTAGGTCTCTGACCGCATTTATTTCTCTGTTTAGGCTGCATACTTTTCTCTTTTAGGGTCCATAAAAGAGATGGGAACTTCTCTTTGGTGTATGGGTCACTCAGGTGGGTGTCCAGGATATAGGGTTGGGGATCTTTCCATCATGACAATAAAACATTTGATTAGATGTATACTATATTTTAATATGTATATCCCTCATCTACACAAAATTGAAAGCTCTCTCTCACTACCCCTGCTCATAGACACCCGTCGGCTCTAGGATATGCAACCATTTCCCCTCTCACTCAATTAACACCGCACCTTTCCAAACACAAAAATGCACACCACATGGTTGACTGCGGAGGAAATGGGCCGAGCGTGCAAACGCGCCCACATCCCACACCTGCCGCAAGGGGGAAAGGACGCCAGGGAGAACACAGGACCAACCTCAACAACCGTCCGCCAAAACAACAATTGCCCGCCAAAAAAGCCATGTTCTAATTAGTTGTATTTGAAGATGTTTTATTCTGCTTGTTATCTTTTCTTGTTATATCGTTTGATCCTTTTTTAAATACTATACTTACTATAAATGTTATTTAATATTCCAATCCCTATCATTGCTAGTATTGGGTGTTCCATTATTCAACTCCTCTATTACAAGAGAATAGGGTTAGAGAAAGAGAGGGAGAGAGAGAAAGAGAAAGAGGGGGAGAGTAGAAGAGGGGAGAGAGAAGAGAAGGGAGGCAGAGAGAACGAAGAACGGAGAAGGAAAGAGGAGAAAAAGATGGGAGGAGTGAGAGAGTGTATAAAGGGGATGAGAGAGAAAGAGGGTGGAGAGAGAACAGAGAGAGAAAGAGGGAGAGAGCAGAGGGAGCAAGAGGGGAGAGAGATAAAGAGGAGAGAAAAGAGGGGGAGAGAGAGAAAAGAGGGAGGAGAAAAGAGGGAGAGAGAAAGAGGGGGAGAGAGAAAGAGGGGAGGGAGAAAGGGGAGAGAAAAAGAGGGGGAGAGACGAGAAAGAGGGGGCGAAGGAGGAAAAGAGGGGACGAGAGCGAAAGAGGAGAGGAGAGAGGGGGACGAGGAAAGAAGGGGAGAAAGAAAAAGAGGGGGTAGAACAGAGAAAGAGGGGGAGAGAGAAAAGGGGGGAGAGCCAGAGAAAAAAAGAGGGGGAGAGAGAAAGAGGGGGAGAGAGAAAAAGAAGGGGAGAGAGAGAAAGAGGGGGAGAGAGAAAAAGAAGGGGAGAGAGAGATAGAGGGGGAGAGAGAAAGAGGGGGAGAGAGAGAGAGAGGGGGAGAGAGAGAAAGAGGGGGAGAGAGAGAAAGGGGGAGACCAAAAAGGAAAGGGCATGGACTTCATTAAGTGCTGTAAACTCCAGATGCTGTGTGGGCTGACCACACAGGTGTGTCTTCTGTGTGTGTGTGTATATAAATGTGCGTGTGCGCGCGCGTGTGTGTGTGTGTAAGCACGTCCTTGTAAACCTGTTTAATACCTGGCCAAGAGGCCTCTGCCTCTGCATGCAGGTAACCGGGGGCAATGGGACAGGAAGTGAAACAGGGGACGCAGCCGAGCGTGCCATTTTGGGGGAACGGAAATATTAATTACCAGAGAATTCAGGTTCTGCCATTGGTTGTGCAAGTCGTGACAGGGATTAAAGGGGTATAAAAGCACAGCACACTTTCACTGTAATCCACACAGCTGAGGAAGAGACAATCCGAGGACTACCACACACCACTGGACGACCACACTCTTAGAAAACCACAAGATGTCAGGACCAAAACAGACACTGACGGGTGAGTATCCTGCAACCGTGTGTGTCTGTGCGCTACACTGCTTTTCTCTAGCACTAACACGCCTGACGAAACTACGAAACTAACCAACAAGCCCTTCATCCGGTCACCCGGGTACGTTAGTGCTGGGATAGAGCAAAAAATATGTAGCACCCCTTGGGGATCCCTCAGAGAATTGAGACAACCCAGCCAGAGCTGTATATTGTATTTGATGGATTTATCTATAGAGATATACTGTAGGTAGGCTATACATAATTTTACTGTATGGCTTTGAACATACACAATGTAGTAGGTTCACACCCACAGGAGGCTGCTGAGGGAGGAAGGCTCATAATAATGACCTGGAACGGAGCAAATGGAATGGCATCAAACACCTGGAAATCATGTGTTTGATGTATTTGATACCGTTCCACCGATTCCGCTCCAGCCATTACCACGAGCCCGTCCTCCCCAATTAAGGTGCCACAAAAAAAGCAGCTTTTTGCAACCTGACCCTCTGCCAACACTTTACAAAAGCAACCTTCCGTCTAGCTTAATCACTATCTGACAAGTGTCTGGACAGGCTCGTGCTTTCACCTGTCCAATCACGTCAGATCAGGAAGTACTGAGAGAATTCGATTTTGAGAATGTCTGTTGTTAGAAGAACTTTAGAACAGTGTTCTAGAAGCGATGATATGGAATGAGATCAGTTAAAGGTGTGTGGACAACCAATAATCTTATTCTCCCGAGTGGCGCGGTGGTCTAAGGCACTGCATCGCAGTGCTAGCTCTGCCACTAGAGATCCTGGTTCGAATCCAGGCTCTGTCGTAGCCGGCCGCGACCGGGAGACCCATGGGGCGGCGCACAATTGGCCCAGCGTCGTCCAGGGTAGGGGAGGGAATGGCCGGCAGGGATGTAGCTCAGTTGGTAGAGCTTGGCGTTTGCAACGCCAGGGTTGTGGGTTTGATTCCCATGGGGGGCCAGTATGAAAAATACAAATAATGTATGCACTCACTAACTGTAAGAGCGTCTGCTAAATGACTAAAAAACGTAAATGTAAAATGACCGCCATCCCTCCATTCCACAGCCTTCTCCACCTCTCTGGCTGCAGTGCTGCTCCTCCTCCTCTCCACAGGGACCCAGTCAGCAGAACCTTCAGACAACCTTCAACCAACACAGTGGACACTCAGCCTGGACCTTGCCGAACCCACAAACACCATGCTACCTGTAAATGGTGAGTTTAAACTATTCCTAACAGCTACTCTAAGAGGACTGCGTTTACACAGGCATCCCAATTCTGATCTTTTGCCCAATTATTGGCAAACGATCTGATCTGAATGGTCAAAAGACTTCCTGGGAAAAAAGGTATCCTAATCCTGAATAAACTGGAAGGCCCTCTTTTGTTGTTTGTTGGAAATGGTTGCTACAGGTTTTTTTTATACCATCACATCAAAAGAGAGCCTTCCAGTTTGTTCAGGATTCAGATACCTGTTTCCAAAGATCACCTGCCCCTGGCTGCGCCCCCCACGCCCCACCTTGGCTAGACTGAATGTAAGGGTTAAGGGCTTTAGATTAAAGCTTCTGCTACATGAACCGTGCGTGTGTGTGTCTGTGTGTGTGTGTGTGTGTCTGTGTGTGTGTGTGTCTGTGTGTGTTTTACGCTACTGCTTTTTTTTGTAGTAGGGACGATAAAGATATTGTCTGATTGACTGATTGCAGGTAGTGACATGGAGGAGCCTCGCGTTCTGAGGATGTCAAGACCCTGTAAAGATGAAGATGCTGACTACTGCCTGAACGGACAGTGCATGTACCCCCTTGACAGCGATACCCCTGCCTGCACGTAAGAGATCACACAGACACACACATACACACACACACACACACCACACACACAATTAACTAAAAACGACCTGAACTCTGTCTCTCTGTGTGTAGGTGTGACTCGTCCTATGGCGGACCTCGCTGTGGTCTGTTGGTCCACCAGGCAACGCTGTGCAAGTCAGCCACAATAGAGGAGGTGATTGGCATCTGTGTGGGCGTGGCCTTGCTTGTCTGCTGCCTTGCTGCCATTCTCTACTGCTGCATCAAGAGAAGGTACACACGCTCACACACACTCACACACAACACACTCACACACTCACACACATGCACACGCACACACACACACACACCGATGCACCGCCTGTCAGGGGCTAGAGAAACATGGGAAGAGAGAGAGAAACATGGGAAGAGAGAGAGAAACATGGGAAGAGAGAGAGAAACATGGGAAGAGAGAGAGAAACATGGGAAGAGAGAGAGAAACATGGAAGAGAGAGAGAAACAGGGGAAGAGAGAGAAAACATGGGAAGAGAGAGAGAAACATGGGAAGAGAGAGAGAAACATGGGAAGAGAGAGAGAAACATGGGAAGAGAGAGAGAAACATGGGAAGAGAGAGAGAAACATGGGAAGAGAGAGAGAAACATGGGAAGAGAGAGAGAAACATGGGAAGAGAGAGAGAAACATGGGAAGAGAGAGAAAGAGGAAACGAAGGAGAAAGAAAAACAGGGTCGTGTTGAGCGTTGTGACAGTTTCAACAGGGTCGTGTTGAGCGTTGTGACAGTTTCAACAGGGTCGTGTTGAGCGTTGTGACAGTTTCAACAGGGTCGTGTTGAGCATTGTGACAGTTTCAACAGGGTCGTGTTGAGCATTGAAATGTAATGAGTAGAGATGACATAATTCCTTACTCTATCAGAGGAGATAGAAGCAGAGCAAGTTGGGTGGCAGGTAGCCTAGCGGTTAGAGCAATGGGTTTGTATCCCTGCATTTAGCCTCTTACATAAAATATGTGCAAGATGGAATAAGATGGTTTCTATAGTTTGTCTAACTTTTGATAATTTTCTGTCTCTTTTTTTGGTCTCTTCCTCCTCTGCTGTACCTCTCTCTCTTTCTAGGTGTGAAAAAAAGTATCTTCCCTATAAGACCTGCGGTGGCTCGGAGAACTCAGTTTAGTTTGATCCATCTGTTTCTCCATCATCGTCATCATCATCATCATCATCACCACCATCTCCATCACCACCATCTCCATCACCACCATCTCCATCACCACCATCATCACCACCATCTCCATCACCACCATCTACATCACCACCATCATCATCATCACCAACATCATCATCATCACCAACATCATAATCTCGTCCCAACCATTCCATGATGATATTTTGAACATGTCTTCCCATAACAAATTAAGGCTATTTATTGAAATGTCTCAGTTATTTTTTTTATGTGAGCATGTATTTAATATTTTTGTAATAAATGTTTTTAAATCGAATCACTAATGTTTGAAGATTTTTTAAATATGATATAAAGAAGTCAACGTCCTCATCATCATTACATCATGGGTAGGTCTACAGTCGTGGTCAAAAGTTTTGAGAATGACACAAGTATTGGTCTTCACAAAGTTTGCTGCTTCAGTGTTATGAGATATTTTTGTCAGTTGTTACTATGGGATACTGAAGTATAATTACAAGCATTCCATACGTGTCAAAGGCTTTTATTGACAATTACATTAAGTTTATGCAAAGAGTCAATATTTGCAGTGTTGACCCTTCTTTTTCAAGACCTCTGCAATCCGCCCTGGCATGCTGTCAATTAAATTATTTCACCTTTATTTAACCAGGTAAGCCAGTTGAGAACAAGTTCTCATTTACAACTGCAACCTGGCCAAGATAAAGCAAAGCAGTGCGATAAAAATAACAACACAGAGTTACATATGGAATAAACAAAACATAAAGTCAAAAATACAACAGAAAATATATATACAGTGTGTGCAAATGTAGTAAGTTATGGAGGTAAGGCAATAAATAGGCCATAGTGCAAAATAATTACAATTTAGTATTAACACTGGAATGTTAGATGTGCAAGAGATGATGTGCAAATAGAGATACTGGGGTGCAAATGAGCAAAATAAATAACAATATGGGGATGAGGTAGTTGGGTGGGCTAATTACAGATGGGCTGTATACAGGTGCAGTGATCGGTAAGCTGCTCTGACAACTGATGCTTAAAGTTAGTGAGGGAGATAAGACTCTCCAGCTTCAGAGATTTTTGCAGTTGGTTCCAGTCATTGGCAGCAGAGAACTGGAAGGAATGGCGGCCAAAGGAGGTGTTGGCTTTGGGGATGACCAGTGAGATATACCTGCTGGAGCGCATACTACGGGTGGGTGTTGCTATGGTGCCCAATGAGCTAAGATAAGGCGGGGATTTGCCTAGCAGTGATTTATAGATGACCTGGAGCCAGTGGGTTTGGCGACGAATATGTAGTGAGGACCAGCCAACAAGAGCGTACAGGTCACAGTGGTGGGTAGTATATGGGGCTTTGGTGACAAAACGGATGGCGCTGTGATAGACTACATCCAATTTGCTGAGCAGAGTGTTGGAGGCTATTTTGTAAATGACATCGCTGAAGTCAAGGATCGGTAGGATAGTCAGTTTTACGAGGGCATGTTTGGCAGCATGAGTGAAGGAGGCTTTGTTGCGAAATAGGAAGCCGATTCTAGATTTAACTTTGGATTGGAGATGCTTAATGTGATTCTGGAAGGAGAGTTTACAGTCTAACCAGACACCCAGGTATTTGTAGTTGTCCACATACTATAGGTCAGACCCGTCGAGAGTAGTGATTCTAGTCGGGTGGGCGGGTGCCAGCAGCGTTCGATTGAAGAGCATGCATTTAGTTTTACTAGTGTTTAAGAGCAGTTGGAGGCTACGGAAGGAGTGTTGTATGGCATTGAAGCTCGTTTGGAGGTTTGTTAACACAGTGTCCAATGAAGGGCCAGATGTATACAAAATGGTGTCGTCTGCGTAGAGGTGGATCTGGGAGTCACCAGCAGCAAGAGCGACATCATTGATATACACAGAGAAAAGAGTCGGCCCGAGAACTGAACCCTGTGGCACCCCCATAGAGACTGCCATAGGTCCAGACAACAGGCCCTCCGATTTGACACATTGAACTCTATCTGAGAAGTAGTTGGTGAACCAGGCGAGGCAGTCATTTGAGAAACCAAGGCTATTTAGTCTGCCAATAAGAATGCGGTGGTTGACAGAGTCGAAAGCCTTGGACAGGTCGATGAAGACGGCTGCACAGTACTGTCTATTATCGATCGCTGCTATAATATCGTTAAGGACCTTGAGCGTGGCTGAGGGGCACCCATGACCAGCTCGGAAACCGGATTGCATAGCGGAGAAGGTACGGAGGGATTCGAAATGGTCGGTGATCTGTTTGTTAACTTGGCTTTCAAAAACGTTCGAAAGGCAGGGCAGGATGGATATAGGTCTGTAACAGTTTGGATCTAGAGTGTCATCCCATTTGAAGAGGGGGATGTCCGCGGCAGCTTTCCAATCTCTGGGGATCTCAGACGTTAGGAAAGAGAGGTTGAACAGGCTAGTAATAGGGGTTGCGACACTTTCGGTGGCTAATTTTAGAAAGAAAGGGTCCAGATTGTCTAGCCCAGATGATTTGTAGGGGTCCATATTTTGCTGTCAGCTGTCTGAATTTGTGTGAAGGAGAAGCGGAGGGGGCATGGGTAAGTTGCAGCGGAGGGTGCAGAGCTCGTGGCCGGGGTAGTGG
This sequence comes from Coregonus sp. 'balchen', assembly GCA_902810595.1. Classification (NCBI taxonomy): domain Eukaryota; kingdom Metazoa; phylum Chordata; class Actinopteri; order Salmoniformes; family Salmonidae; genus Coregonus; species Coregonus sp. 'balchen'. The sequence goes on from LR778270.1 coordinate 46,517,549, forward strand.
TAGCCAGGTGGAAAGCATTGCCAGCCGTAGCAAAATGCTTGTTGAAATTCTCGATTATTGTAGATTTGTCGGTGGTGATAGTGTTTCCTAGCCTCAGTGCAGTGGGCAGCTGGGAGGAGGTGCTCTTATTCTCCATGGACTTTACAGTGTCCCAAAACTTTTTGGAGTTAGTGCTACAGGATGCAAATTTCTGTTTGAAAAAGCTAGCCTTTGCTTTCCTAAATGCTTGTGTATATTGGTTCCTAACTAACCTGAAAAGTTGCATATGGGGGCGGGGGCATTCGATGCTATGCATTTACGCCACAGGGTTTTTTTTGCTGGTCAAGGGCAGTCAAGTCTGAGGAGAACCAGGGGTTTATCTGTTCTTATTTTCTGCTTTTTGAATGGGGCATGCTTATTACATTTTTTTTCCAACTGTTTACACCGTTTCAAAACTATGTCTCCTTTTTTCAAAACTCTACACACAATTCCCAAAACTGCACACACAAAATGCAAAATTGCCTCACATCTCCTTCAAAATGTAACACTGCATTTAAAATGCCGTAAACACATGTCAGAATGAAGCATTTGCATCAAATGGCAAACACTTCTTTCATAATAGTACCCTTTTTGGATATACCATTTTTAAACACTGTTGTTCTAAATCTAAAGCTCTTTGGTCTTTCATGGCTTATATCTACATTTCAATCCCAAAGTTCTACAGTGAAGTAATCTGCTGAGAGGGGGGTAACAAGTACAAATGTAAACACCAATGCAATGTAGAAACAGAAAATATTTATTAGGCCAAACATTACTGTTGTATACAGTAGCACACAACAAAACCATAAACATATGTAAACCAAAAGTATATTCTTTAGAATACAGTAAAGAACACAATTGTGTGTGTGGGGTCCCGGGGGGCAGTCCAGGAATTGGTAGGGGGGTGGGCAGTCACCAGTGCTAAGCTACGCTTCATCTCTTCTCCGGGCTGGGTCTGGCCACAATACTTTGTCCACATCACAAGATACGTTTTCTCTTGCCAAACATCGAGGGAAGTATCTCCTAGCATGGCGTATCCAACCTTGGACAGAGGCAACCTCTATGTCCCCACATGCGTCCTCCATTGCCTGGAGAAGCGGCATGCGGGCATAGGGTTGGCAATCATACACTTTCCAGCGCCAGGCTGAGAAGAATTCCTCTATGGGATTTAGAAAAGGTGAATATGAGGGTAGGTACAAAACTACAAATTGTGGATGGGTGGCAAACCAGTTTTGGACCAGAACAGCCCGGTGAAAACTAACATTGTCCCATATAACCACAAATCCAGCAGGCTCCTGATCTGGATCAGGGACAAGCATTGTGTAAATTGCATCCAGAAAAGTGAGCCTATGGCCGGTCTTGTACGGACCCAGTGTGGCATTGTGATGGAGGACCCCGTTTTGAGTGATGGCAGCACACATAGTTATATTACCCCCACGCTGTCCAGGGACATTGGTAATTGCCCTCTGTCCTTTTACATTTCTTCAGCGGCGCCTGGTTTTGGTGAGGTTGAAGCCAACCTCATCCACATAAATAAATCTCCTTCCTTCTCTTCTTTGCCCTCGTCCTCTTCTTCCTCTTCCTCTTCCTCTTCCTCTTCATTTTCCTCTTCCTCCTCCTCCTCCTCTTCCAACACTTCGTCTTTGAATTTGTCCTCGTTGTTGTCCCCTGCCTCTCCCTCCTACTCCTCTTGCTCTCTGTCCATTGTTGGCATCCATTGTTCAAAACAGGTAATCTGACCTTTGACCTATTTATAGGCCTATACTACAGTAAAGCAGTGATTGGTTAGTGATCAGTTAAGCAATTAGTGTTTGCACATGTGAAGAGTGTGTGTGTGACCTGGTGAATAAGTGTAGCATTTTGAATGGTTGTGTTTGGAAAAGGAAAGCAAGTCACTTCCTGTTAGATTTTGTGTTTTAGGTAGAGAATTGTGTGTAGTGTTTGAAAAAAGTGTTTTATGCAATTGACAACTGAGTCAAAGGCTGAGAAATAGCTTATGGTTTTGGAGATTTGGTGTGTAGTTTTGCACTTTGAGTGAGAGGTTTCAAAAATCGTGTGACATGAAAAGATTTTGTGTGTAAGCAGTCGGAAAAAACTGTAAGATTGAGAGGAAAGCACTTTTAAAGAACAACCAGGCATCCTCTACTGACAGAATGAGATCGATATCCATCCAGGATACCTGGGCCAGGTCAATTAGGAAGGCCTGCTCGCTAAAGTGTTTTAGGGAGCGTTTGACAGTGATGAGGGGTGGTCGTTTGACCGCGGACCCGTTACGGACGCAGGCAATAAGGCAGTGATCGCTGAGATCCTGGTTGAAGACAGCGGAGGTGTATTTAGAGGGTAAGTTAGTCAGGATGATATCTATGAGGGTGCCCACGTTTACGGATTTAGGGTTGTACCTGGTAGGTTCGTTGATAATTTGTGTGAGATTGAGGGCATCTAGTTTGGATGGTAGGATGGCCGGGATGTTAAGCATATCCCAGTTTAGGTCACCAAGCAGTACGAATTCTGAGGATAGATGGGGGGCAATCAATTCACATATGGTGTCCAGGGCACAGCTGGGGGCTGAGGGGGGTCTGTAGCAAGCGGCAACAGTGAGAGACTTATTTCTGGAAAGGTGGATTTTTAGAAGTAGGAGCTCAAACTGTTTGGGCACAGACCTGGATAGTATGATAGAGCTCTGCAGGCTATCTCTACAGTAGATTGCAACTCCACCCCCTTTGGCAGTTCTATCTAGATGGAAAATGTTGTAGTTGGGGATGGACATTTCTGGGCCACATCCTGACTGATGGCAGCCCATTCTTGCATAATCAGTGCTTGGAGTTTGTCAGAATTTGTGGGGTTTTGTTTGTCCACCCGCCTCTTGAGGATCGACCACGTTCTCAATGGGATTGAGGTCTGGGGAGTTTCCTGGCCTGTCGATGTTTTGTTCCCCGAGCCACTTAGTCATCACTTTTGCCTTATGGCAAGGTGTGCCATCATGCTGGAAAAGGCATTGGTCGTCACCAAACTGTTCTTGGATGGTTGGGAGAAGTTGCTCTCAGAGGATGTGTTTGTACCATTATTTATTCATGGCTGTGTTCTTAGGCAAAATTGTGAGTGAGCCCACTCCCTTGGCTGAGAAGCAACCCCACACATGTGGTCTGTCCCTGATGTTTTTCCTGGAGAGAAGTGGCTTCTTTGCTGCCCTTCTTGACACCAGGCCATCCTCCAGATGCACACACACCTGCCTGCTGCCATTCCTGAGCAAGCTCTGCACTGGTGGTTTCCCGATCCCGCAGCTGAATCAACTTTAGGAGACGGTCCTGGCGCTTGCTGGACCTTCTTGGGCGCCCTGATGCCTTCTTCACAACAATTGAACCTCTCTCCTTGAAGTTCTTGATGATCCGATAAATGGTTGATTTAGGTGCAATCTTACTAGCAGCAATATCCTTGCCTGTGAAGCCCTTTTTGTGCAAAGCAATGATGACGGCACGTGTTTCCTTGCAGGTAACCATGGTTAACAGAGGAAGAACAATGATTTCAAGCACCACACTCCTTTTAAAGCTTCCAGTCTGTTATTCTAACTCAATCAGCATGACAGAGTGATCTCCAGCCTTGTCCTCGTCAACACGCTCACCTGTGTTAACGAGAGAATCACTGACATGATGGCAGCTGGTCCTTTTGTGGCAGGGCTGAAATGCAGTGGAAATGTTTTTGGGGATTAAGTTCATTTTCATGGCAAATAGGGAATTTGCAATGAATTGCAATTCATCTGATCACTCTTCATAACATTCTGGAGTATATGCAAATTGCCATCATAAAAACTGAGGCAGCAGACTTTGTGAAAATTAGTATTTGTGTCATTCTCAAAACCTTTGACCAGGACTGTACATGCCCTGTGATAACGTGTTACCTCATTTCACCTCTAGGGGTCAGAGTTTTCTTGTTCTGAAATTCCATCCTATTGAGAAGTTTCCTAAAACAGCAGGGACATGATCAGGTCAGAATGAAAGGGAAAAAAGGGTGCGTCACAAATGGCACCCTATTCCCTATACAAGCCCTGTTGCTAACATGCACCCTATTCCCTACACAAGCCCTGTTGCTAACATGCACCCTATTCCCTATACAAGCCCTGTTGCTAACATGCACCCTATTCCCTATACAAGCCCTGTTGCTAACATGCACCCTATTCCCTACACAAGCCCTGTTGCTAACATGCACCCTATTCCCTACACAAGCCCTGTTGCTAACATGCACCCTATTCCCTATATAAGCCCTGTTGCTAACATGCACCCTATTCCCTATACAAGCCCTGTTGCTAACATGCACCCTATTCCCTATACAAGCCCTGTTGCTAACATGCACCCTATTCCCTATATAAGCCCTGTTGCTAACATGCACCCTATTCCCTATATAAGCCCTGTTGCTAACATGCACCCTATTCCCTATATAAGCCCTGTTGCTAACATGCACCCTATTCCCTATATAAGCCCTGTTGCTAACATGCACCCTATTCCCTATATAAGCCCTGTTGCTAACATGCACCCTATTCCCTATACAAGCCCTGTTGCTAACATGCACCCTATTCCCTATATAAGCCCTGTTGCTAACATGCACCCTATTCCCTACACAAGCCCTGTTGCTAACATGCACCCTATTCCCTATATAAGCCCTGTTGCTAACATGCACCCTATTCCCTATATAAACCCTGTTGCTAACATGCACCCTATTCCCTATACAAGCCCTGTTGCTAACATGCACCCTATTCCCTATACAAGCCCTGTTGCTAACATGCACCCTATTCCCTATATAAGCCCTGTTGCTAACATGCACCCTATTCCCTATATAAGCCCTGTTGCTAACATGCACCCTATTCCCTATATAAGCCCTGTTGCTAACATGCACCCTATTCCCTATATAAGCCCTGTTGCTAACATGCACCCTATTCCCTATATAAGCCCTGTTGCTAACATGCACCCTATTCCCTATATAAGCCCTGTTGCTAACATGCACCCTATTCCCTATACAAGCCCTGTTGCTAACATGGACCCCATTCCCTATACAAGCCCTGTTGCTAACATGCACCCTATTCCCTATATAAGCCCTGTTGCCAACATGGACCCTATTCCCTATACAAGCCCTGTTGCTAACATGGACCCTATTCCCTACACAAGCCCTGTTGCTAACATGCACCCTATTCCATACACAAGCCCTGTTGCTAACATGCACCCTATTCCCTATACAAGCCCTGTTGCTAACATGGACCCTATTCCCTACACAAGCCCTGTTGCTAACATGCACCCTATTCCCTACACAAGCCCTGTTGCTAACATGCACCCTATTCCATACACAAGCCCTGTTGCTAACATGCACCCTATTCCCTATACAAGCCCTGTTGCTAACATGCACCCTATTCCCTACACAAGCCCTGTTGCTAACATGCACCCTTTGTCCTAAATGTGTCCTCATCCTGATTGTGCCCACATTTGTAGGCAGATGTAGACGATCAAAAGACACATTGTGATCAGATCGTGATCAGATCTTCCTGACCACCTCCGGAGGTAGTCAGGCACGCATTGTGTCTGGATATCATTCAAGTGTAAACAGATCTGGATGGTCAAACTATTTAAATCATATCGGCCTCTAAAGTCATTGACAGGTAGCCTCAAAGACTTGGCATCAGTAATTGTCTTAAAATGAATAAATCCATATTATTTTGAAAGAATATCTGTCAAATAATTTGCATAAGGTGAATTCGGAAAGAGTGGGACATCATATCAACTGGGACAGCTTAACGCTGACGAGTTTATTACTTGGTCTGACATAGAAAATCGAAACTATCGTTAGTTTGCTCTTGCAGAGAAACACATGATCAAAATCACATGACTCCATTGGTGTGACGTGATAGAGGGGGCAGCTTTTTTTCTGTTTTGATGTTAACATTTACATTTTAGTCATTTAGCAGACGCTCTTATCCAGAGCGACTTACAGTTAGTGAGTGCATACATTATTTGTATTTTTTTTTCATACCCCCCCGTGGGAAACGAACCCACAACCATGGCGTTGCAAACGCCATGCTCTACCAACTGAGCTACATCCCTGCCGGCCATTCCCTACCCTACCCTAGACGACGCTGGGCCAATTGTGCGCCTTTAAGGTTATAAAACTGTCATAAATAATTTTTTAAGTCTAATTTTTTGTTGTTGTAACACCATAGCTAGCTAAAGTGGGACAGTTACAGCTTTTTCCAATGAAGGAAAGAAATCCAGTTTACATTGGGGACCCCCTTGTACTTAGGTTAGGCAGGGATCTGGTTCTTCTAGTACTATCTCCTGTTCATTTAGTCTTGTAGTACTTTTATTCAGAAAAAGTGGGTCACTTTTTATCATTTCCATATTTTGTAACCTCTTCAGACATCTATGCAACATATTATCCCAACACATGACACATTTCTGAAATCCTCAGATGTTTTCTAATCACACAACATTGTATTGAATTGTCATTGGGGTACCATTAGGACTATCATGAGGATGTCTCAGTTTATCTAACCTACTGTCCCAGTCTACCAGATGCAAACTGAAAATATGGTTTTGACTCAGTGTACACAAACGGGTGTGTCACATTGTTTTTTGTGTGTGTGTGTGTGTGTGTGTGTGTGTGTGTGTGTGTGTGTGTGTGATTAGGAAACATCTTGAGGATTTCAGAAATGTATCATGTGTTGGGATAATATGTTGGTTAGATGTCGAAAGAGGTTACAGAAGACAGAAATGCAAAAAGTGTCCCACTTATTCCGAATTCACCCTACAGGGATGCACCAGCTAATCTGATCACAATGCAGACAGATAAGAGATACATTTTAATACAGTGTTTAGACACTACAAAACCTAGATCCGATAAACTTAGTGATTGGGTCATATTGATCACATCATGTGTTAGACAAGGTGTAAACGAGGCTATGTTTGGCCAGGGCCTAGTCTAGAGCCCAGGTCAAAAGTAGCGTACTATATTGGAAAAAGGGTGCCATTTGGGATTCCTCCAAAGTCATCAAAGATTTGGGGGCAAGTTGGATGTTAAACGGTATAGAGATTTCAATCAAAAGAGTTTAAGCCTATGACGTCGTTTTCACCAAAAGTAACAATAAAGAATCTAGGCTATTGTATTTTATTTATTCAGTTCTAACTCCTGTTTCCCAGAACAACCCTGGTCATCAACATACCACAATAAACCGGGATTGACAGTTCTTTATATTAATCATGAACCGTTGAATGGCGGGTTTGGCGTTAATAGCGTTTGATCTAGTTTCGTTCCCCCTTCACCCTGAATGATGCGGAGGCCTAGAGGCTTATGGTTAATAAAACCTTTTATAGAGGTCTATGAATAAAAGAACCTTGCCTACCCATTATGGCTGGCCACACCCCGTATTAAACCAAACCTGCTTCTTTACAGTTTCTCGCCGTCAGGAAGCAGAGGCCTAAAATGTTTTTGCTCGTCTGGTCTTGAGCTGTAAAACCAGATAAACGTATTGGTAATGCATCTATTTGACAGGTCTATTTGACAGGTCGGAAATACCTGTAACCTGCATAGGGTTTCCTACATGACGCACTTAAAAGCGGTCGACCCTCCCCACTCTCTGTCTCTGTCTCTGTCTCTGTCTACCTCTCTATTTCTGTCCACTAAAGAGGGGTGAGGAACCCACAATCGCCCATCCTGCTCTCATTTCTCGGTGAGTTGTTGGCTTTAGTTGTTAATTTAAATGTGGAATTTATTCTCAGATGAATGGACAAGTAGCTAATCAGCTGCGTAAAAGTGGAATGTATTTTGGGGAGGCGCGAGATTTAGCCATTATGCGCAACAGAAAACAAAAAGCCTCAGCCTATAGGATTACATGTCCACGGAAAGTATTCAGACCCCTTAACTTTTTCCACATTTTGTTACCTTACAGCCTTATTCTAAAATGGATTCAATTAATTTTTACCCTCATCAATCTACACACAATACCCCATAATGACAAAGCAAAAACAGTTTTTTATATTGTTTTGCAAATTTATAAAAATAAATAAATAAATACCTTATTTACATAAGTATTCAGAACCTTTGCTAAGAGACTCGAAATTGAGCTCAGGTGCATTCTGTTTCCATTGATCATCCTTGAGATGTTTCTACAACTTGATTGGGGTCCACCTGTGGTAAATTCAATTGATTGGACATGATTTGAGCCCGGACTTGAGCCCGGACTTGAACCCGATCGAACATCTCTGGAGAGACCTGAAAATAGCTGTGCAACAACGCTCCCCATCCAACCTGACAGAGCTTGAGAGGATCTGCAGAGAAGAATGGGAGAAACTCAATCTTAAATAAACATGCCCCATTCAAAAAATACAGAACTAAGAACAGATATAGCCCCTGGTTCTCCTCAGACTTGACTGCCCTTGACCAGCACAAAAACATCCTGTGGCGTACTGCATTAGCATCGAATAGCCCCCGCGATATGCAACTTTTCAGGGAAGTTAGGAACCAATATACACAAGCAGTTAGGAAAGCAAAGGCTAGCTTTTTCAAACAGAAATGTGCATCCTGTAGCACTAACTCCAAAATGTTTTGGGACACTGTAAAGTCCATGGAGAATAAGAGCACTTCCTCCCAGCTGCCCACTGCACTGAGGCTAGGAAACACTATCACCACCGATAAATCTACAATAATCGAGAATTTCAACAAGCATTTTGCTACGGCTGGCCATGCTTTCCACCTGGCTACCACTACCCCGGCCACCAGCTCTGCACCCTCCGCTGCAACTTGCCCATGCCCCCCTCCCCGCTTCTCCTTCACATAAATTCAGACAGCTGATGTTCTAAAAGAGCTGCAAAATCTGGACCCCTACAAATCATCTGGGCTAGACAATCTGGACCCTTTCTTTCTAAAATTAGCCGCCAAAATTGTTGCAACCTCTATTACTAGCCTGTTCAACCTCTCTTTCGTAACGTCTGAGATCCCCAGAGATTGGAAAGCTGCCGCGGTCATCCCCCTCTTCAAAGGGGGTGACATGCTAGATCCAAACTGTTACAGACGTATATCCATCCTGCCCTGCCTTTCAAAAGTTTTTGAAAGCCAAGTTAACAAACAGATCACCGACCATTTCGAATCCCAACGTACCTTCTCCGCTATGCAATCCGGTTTCCGAGCTGGTCATGGGTGCACCTCAGCCACGCTCAAGGTCCTAAACGATATTATAACCGCGATCGATAATAGACCAGTACTGTGCAGCCGTCTTCATCGACCTGTCCAAGGCTTTCGACTCTGTCAACCACCGCATTCTTATTGGCAGACTAAATAGCCTTGGTTTCTCAAATGACTGCCTCGCCTTGTTCACCAACTACTTCTCAGATAGAGTTCAATGTGTCAAATCGGAGGGCCTGTTGTCTGGACCTATGACAGTCTCTATGGGGGTACCACAGGGTTCAATTCTTGGGCCGACTCTTTTCTCCGTGTATATCAATGATGTCGCTCTTGCTGCTGGTGACTCTCAGATCCACTTCTACGCAGATGACACCGTTTTGTATACATCTGGCCCTTCATTGGACACTGTATTAAGAAACCTCCAAACGAGCTTCAAAGCCATACAACACTCCTTCCATGGCCTACAACTGCTCTTAAACACTAGTAAAACTAAATGCATGCTCTTCAATCGAACGCTGCTGGCACCCGCCCACCCGACTAGAATCACTACTCTCGACGGGTCTGACCTAGAGTATGTGGACAACTACAAATACCTAGGTGTCTGGTTAGACTGTAAACTCTCCTTCCAGAATCACATTAAGCATCTTCAATCCAAAGTTAAATCTAGAATCGGCTTCCTATTTCGCAACAAAGCCTCCTTCACTCATGCTGCCAAACATGCCCTCGTAAAACTGACTATCCTACCGATCCTTGACTTCAGCGATGTCATTTACAAAATAGCCTCCAACACTCTACTCAGCAAATTGGATGTAGTCTATCACAGTGCCATCCGTTTTGTCACCAAAGCCCCATATACTACCCACCACTGTGACCTGTACGCTCTTGTTGGCTGGTCCTCACTACATATTCGTCGCCAAACCCACTGGCTCCAGGCCATCTATAAATCACTGCTAGGCAAATCCCCACCTTATCTTAGTTCATTGGTCACAATGGCAACACCCACCCGTAGTATGCGCTCCAGTAGGTATATCTCACTGGTCATCCCCAAAGCAAACACCTCCTTTGGCCGCCATTCCTTCCAGTTCTCTGCTGCCAATGACTGGAACGAATTGCAAAAATCTCTGAAGCTGGAGACTCTTATCTCCCTCACTAACTTTAAGCATCAGTTGTCAGAGCACCTTACCGATCACTGCACCTGTACACAGCCCATCTGAAATTAGCCCACCCAACTACCTCATCCCCATATTGTTATTTATTTTGCTAATTTGCACCCCAGTATCTCTATTTGCACATCATCTCTTGCACATCTATCATTCTAGTGTTAATACTAATTGTAATTATTTTGCACTATGGCCTATTTATTGCCTTACCTCCATAACTTGCTACATTTGCACACACTGTATATATATTTTCTGTTGTATTTTTGACTTTATGTTTTGTTTACCCCATATGTAACTTTTTATCGCACTGCTTTGCTTTATCTTGGCCAGGTTGCAGTTGTAAATGAGAACTTGTTCTCAACTGGCTTACCTGGTTAAATAAAGGTGAAATAATTTAATTGACAGCATGCCAGGGCGGATTGCAGAGGTCTTGAAAAATAAGGGTCAACACTGCAAATATTGACTCTTTGCATAAACTTAATGTAATTGTCAATAAAATAAAGGTGAAAAAATGTAAAAAATAAATAATATTTAAACTCCCCAAATACAGGTGTGCCAAGCTTGTAGCGTCATACCCAAGAAGACTCAATGCTGTAATCGCTGCCAAAGGTGCTTTAACAAAGTACTGAATAAAGGGTCTGAATACTTATGTAAATGTGATATTTCAGTTTTATTTTATTTTATACATTTGCACAAAAAAACTGTTTTTGCTTTGTCATTATGGGGTATTGTGTGTAGATTAATGAGGTATTAAAAGCAACTTAATCCATTTTAGAATTTGGCTGTAACGTAACAAAATGTGGAAAAAGTCAAGGGGTCTGAATACTTTCTGAATGCACTGTATATAGAGAGCACAGAGTCTAAACTCAGGTATATTTCAAGGTGTGAAAAGTAAAATAGCCCAATGCCCTAATCCTATTTTAATCCTATATCCTATATGAATGCACTGAAGTACATGGGTGTGTAGACTCATAGACACCATAGGAGATTATACATCCACGTCATGGCAAAGTTGTTGTATGCTGCTATGCTTCCTCTGGGCCAGGGCTTCCTGTAAGACATTCCTATATCCGTGGAACTATGGGTTAAACGGGTTAAATAAAGGACATTTATAAGGAGGCTATTTGTGTAGCCACCCTGTTACATTAAACATGCTCATTCCACTGAACCCAATGTGACTTCCAAAGATTCCTTCTACCTGATGTTATTTCTAACCTCATAACAACATACCTATCGTTAAAACATCTCTGTTTCTATTGCATCATCAACTGTGTGGAAAATAGTGTGGCTGCCATGACAACAGACACAGGGAGAGGGAGAACAGGGTAACATTTACCTGTTGATTGGTTCCGCTTGTTTCGGCTACTATGGTACAATATTTAGTTACCTGGTTACTATACTGTCTGTCTGTCTGTCCGTCCGTCCGTCCGTCGAATGAAGCCCTATTCTATTTTATTATATTCTTGGTGCCTTCGAGATGTAAATATGCCACTGATCACATGACCCCACAGCATTAAGCCTGTCTCTGAAATGTGGTGGTGACAAAGCAGAGCCACGTCCTGCCCCATCTGTTTGGCATGGAGCTTGGCATGCTGAGCAGTGCCAGCCTGACTGCCAAGCACGTTCACAACATCAACTACTCTCCTCACATGGATGGAATAACATGATGTCAACTCAATCCGTTTGACATCATATCAATCTGAGTGCCGACACCAAAAAGCTAGGAGAGAAAGCATTGCCAGAGACAACATATAATATATAAAATAGCCATGCAGTCTGGAAACTGACTCCAAACAGAGAGTTACCCCGTCCTAGTCTCACCCTATCCCAGACCATGTTCTCTTCCTAGGACATTTGTTGGGGGAGTTTAGGGTTAACTAAACTGTTCTTCTGCTGGTCTGTCCTGATATACATACTATAGGTGTGCCCTCCTCCACACACCCAAACCCAACCAGCCCCCACTTGCTCTATGTATTTATATAGGTTTCTATATTTCCACGATCTAATTACAGACTGATGGACTGACTGGCTCACTGGCTGGCTGGCTGGCTGGCTGACTGGCTGGCTGACTGACTAACTGACTGACTGGC
>LR778270.1:46534972-46602472 GCA_902810595.1 Coregonus sp. 'balchen'
CTTCCAGAGTCACTGCGTGAGCGCATCGCATGCATACTGAATCCTCTGGCAGCCAACTTCGATCCAACCTCTGCAGCTTGCCTTAAATCTGGTTTCTGCCCCTGCATCCCAAGTGTTCGGGGAGAGAATATTATCCCTGTGGACAACTGTCATCAGGCTTGAGAAACCGAACGACCACCTCTCTGGAACAGAGTCTTCTTGAAGATAAACCAGAAAACCTTGTTTGGTGGAACAGAAACACACACACACACACACACACACACACACACACACACACTTGTACACACACTTGCATAATGTCAAGCACATTCGTACATAAAAAGACAGGTAAACTTAGATTTGAATACACATTGTTATATCCCGTATGCAAACATTTTCCTGAAAGACATATTTTCCTTCCTCCTAGTCTGACGGTTGGATTAGCATTTTACTGGAGAATTCTGGATCGCTGCAGCCCGGGTCTAGATATGACACATCTATGTGTGGGTGTGTTGGGTTTAAGTCTCACATACAATACAGGAAATGTGTCATAACTGATATTTGTAAATATGGGTCACAATGTCGCAATAATAACATGATTTATCTAATGCACTGAGCCCAGGACTCCCTGGAAAACGGGCAAGTTACTGAGTGGACTAACCTGGTTAAGTAAATAAATAAAAATGATAATTATAACCAATGTTATTTCTTGTCCAGTATTGTGCTACTGTCAATGGTAGTTACCTCCAGTGTTATGGTAAAGGCCCAGTGCAGACAAAAAAACTTGATTTTCCTGTGTTTTATATATATTTTCCACACTATCAGGTTGGAATAATAATGTGACATTGTGAAAATGATGATAATGCTCTTTTAGTGTAAGCGCTGTTTGAAAAGACAGTTTTTTGGTGGGTTGGAGTTTTGGCCCGCTTGGTGACATCACCAGGCGGTAAATTAGTTAATAGACCAATAAGAAAGAGAGTTCCAAACGTCTCTGCCAATAACAGCTAGTTTTTCAGTTCTCCCCTCCCCACTCAGACCACTCCCAGACAGTCCTACCAAAATTCTCGCTTGAGAAGTTGCTCTTTGTTTAGAAGCTATTTTTGTTTCTTTTTGACCATTTTTAATTGAAAACAATCACAGTATGGTACTTAATTGTTACCCAGAACTGATTTGATATTGAGATAAAAATGGCTGCGTTGTACCTTCAGTATAAAAGTAGGATGTTTAGATATCTAGGTCTCTGTTACAGGGTGTTTTACAGGGTGTTACTCTAGCTAGTAGCTACCGCCAGTATGATGTTATGCTGTTATAGTTTGTATTCTCCAGACTCCTGTCATAGTTTCCACTAAAGCCGCGTCTCTGACCTCTCCCAAATGACATGCCAGGTATTCCTAACATTCCTTGTAGAAGGTTGGTGAATAATTCTTGTCAGTGCTCCACTGTAAACAAGCGACTATCCATGTCACCGTGAAACACTGCGGAACGCAGCCCACATTGCAAACATTCCCGAGGTTCTACAGTATACACCAGGATTCCACCAAGGAATTAATGGTGGAAAACAGATGAGACAGACGCAGCAAGGTAAAAAGCATTCACACCCGCTCCAGTCCCTGCATGTCGCCATTTATCCGGGAAATCAAAACCCAGCAGTACTTCCCTACCTCACCCTGCCCTAAAGGTCCTAACATTACCATCTCATATTGTTACGCGAACGCTCCAATGACATGTTGGGACCGCTTTGGAAATGTATAACAATGTGATCAACAGATTACGAAGAAACAACAAGGTAATGTATCCACACCCTCCCTGCAGGTCACGTGAAAGAAAACTTCATCATGTACTTTTGCACATTAGCCCAGCTAGCGCATAACATTCTGAGAACCATATGTTTCTTAGAACGTAGTGAGGGAACGGTGCAGGATAGTTGCTTGGCTTTGGAACATTCTCAGCACAATTAAGGAACATGACAATTGTCTTGGTATTTCATTACTTTAACAGAGTGTTTCCTTAAAGTTCAAACACGGTTACATTTAATAAAACATTTTGGTAATGTTCTAGGAATGTTCTCCAACTGGTTTGACATTGGGAATTATCTCAAATAGTTCAGAGAACGCTAAGAAATAACGTTATTCTATGGGAATTTCAGTACTCCTGTCACGTTCGTATACAGACGGGACGGACCAAGGCGCAGCGTGATAAGCATACATGTTTATTTAAACGAATAAACACACGACAAAAACAACAAACGAACCGTGAAGTGAAGTCCAAGGTAACACACAAACATACCTCACACGGAACAAGATCCCACAACTAACAGGTGCCAAAAGGCTGCCTAAGTATGGTCCCCAATCAGAGACAACGAGCAACGGCTGCCTCTGATTGGGAACCACACAGGCCAACATAGATCTACACATTCTAGATCTTAAACATAGAACATCGCATAGCAAACACAACACAGAAAATACACACCCTGACTCAACAAATACAAGTCCTCAGAGTCAGGGCGTGACAACTCCAGCATAACGTTTCCTACAGGTTTCCTCATGGATCTATTTAAAGTAATTTTTTCAAATTGTTCCAAAAACGTTAAGAAACAACATTCTTCTGTGGGAATTTCAGTACTTCAACATAATGTTTCCTACAGGTTTCCTCAAGGTTTTATTTTTTGTCATGTTCTGAAATTGTTCAGAGAACGTTAAGAAAACGTTCCATAAGAAACACAAGACAACTTTAGCAACGCTCAGAGAACATGACTAAAAGCTACATCGGCAGGATAGAACGGCTGACTCCGGTAAGACAAGGGGTGGCGGTCTGTGTATATTTGTAAATAACAGCTGGTGCACAAAATCAAATACTAAGGAAGTCTCGAGGTTTTGCTCGCCTGAGCTAGAGTATCTTATGATAAGCTGTAGACCACACTATTTACCAAGAGAGTTTTCATCTATATTTTTCATAGCTGTCTATTTACCACCACAAACCAATGCTGGCATTAAGATTGCACTGAATGAGTTGTACAAAGCCATAAATCAACAGGAAAACGCTCATCCAGATGCAGCGCTCCTAGTGGCCGGGGACTTTAATGCAGGGAAACTTAAATCCGTTCTACCTAATTTCTACCAGCATGTTAAATGTGCAACCAGAGGAAAAAAAACTCTAGACCACCTTTACTCCACACACAGAGACGCATACAAAGCTCTCCCTCGCCCTCCATTTGGCAAATCTGACCATAACTCTATCCTCCTGATTCCTGCTTATAAGCAAAAACTAAAGCAGGAAGCACCAGTGACTCGGTTAATAAAAAAGTGGTCAGATGACGCAGATGCTAAGCTACAGGACTGTTTTGCTAGCACAGACTGGAACATGTTCCGGGATTCTTCAGACAGCATTGAGGAGTACACCACATCAGTCACTGGCTTCATCAATAAGTGCATCGATGATGTCGTCCCCACAGTGACCGTACGTACATACCCCAACCAGAAGCCATGGATTACAGGAAACATCCGCACTGAGCTAAAGGGTAGAGCTGCCGCTTTCAAGGAACGGGACTCTAACCCGGACGCTTATAAGAAATCCCGCTATGCCCTCTGACGAACCATCAAACAGGCAAAGAGTCAATACAGGGCTAAGATTGAATCGTACTACACTGGCTCTGACGCTCGTCGGATGTGGCAGGGCTTGAAAACTATTACAGACTACAAAGGGATGCACAGCCGCGAGCTGCCCAGTGACACAAGCCTACCAGACGAGCTAAACCACTTCTATGCTCGCTTCGAGGCAAGCAACACTGAAGCATGCATGAGAGCACCAGCTGTACCGGATGACTATGTGATCACGCTCTCCGTAGCCGATGTGAGTAAGACTTTTAAGCAGGTCAGCATTCACAAGGCCGCAGGGCCAGACGGATTACCAGGACGTGTACTCCGAGCATGTGCTGACCAACTGGCAAGTGTCTTCAATGACATTTTCAACATGTCCCTGACTGAGTCTGTAATACCAACATTTTTCAAGCAGACCACCATAGTCCCCGTGCCCAAGGACTTTAAGATAACCTGCCTAAATGACTGCCGACCCGTAGCACTGACGTCTGTAGCCATGAAGTGCTTTGAAAGGCTGGTCATGGCTCACATCAACAGCATTATCCCAGAAACCCTAGACCCACTCCAATTTGCATACCGCCCCAACAGATCCACAGATGATGCAATCTCTATTGCACTCCACACTGCCCTTTCCCACCTGGACAAGAGGAACACCTACATGAGAATGCTATTCATTGACTACAGCTCAGCATTCAACACCATAGTGCCCTCTAAGCTCATCACTAAGCTAAGGATCCTGGGACTAAACACCTCCCTCTGCAACTGGATCCTGGACTTCCTGACGGGCCGCCCCCAGGTGGTAAGGGTAGGTAACAACACATCTGCCACACTGATCCTCAACACGGGGGCCCCTCAGGGGTGCATGCTCAGTCCCCTCCTGTACTCTCTGTTCACCCATGACTGCATGGCCAGGCACGACTCCAACACCATCATTAAGTTTGCCGACGACACAACAGTGGTAGGCCTGATCACCGACAACGATGAGACAGCCTATAGGGAGGAGGTCAGAGACCTGGCCGTGTGGTGCCAGGACAACAACCTCTCCCTCAACGTGACCAAGACAAAGGAAATTATTGTGGACTACAGGAAAAAAAAGAGGACTGAGCACGCCCCCATTCTCATCGACAGGGCTGTAGTGGAACAGGTTGAGAGCTTCAAGTTCCTTGGTGTCCACATCACCAACGAACTATCATGGTCCAAACACACCAAGACAGTCGTGAAGAGGGCACGACAAAGCCTTTTCCCCCTCAGGAGACTTGGCATGGGTCCTCAGATCCTCAAAAAATTCTACAGCTGCACCATCGAGAGCATCCTGACTGGTTGCATCACCGCCTGGTATGGCAACAGCTTGGCCTCCGACCGCAAGGCACTACAGAGGGTAGTGCGTACGGCCCAGTACATCACTGGGGCCAAGATTCCTGCCATCCAGGACCTCTATACCAGGCGGTGTCAGAGGAAGGCCCTCAAAATTTCAAAGACTCCACCACCCTAGTCATAGACTGTTCTCTCTGCTACCGCACGGGAAAGCGGTACCGGAGTGCCAAGTCTAGGTCCAAAAGACTTCTCAACAGCTTTCTACCCCCCAAGCCATAAGACTCCTGAACAGCTAATCATGGCTACCCGGACTATTTGCACTGGCCCCCCCCACCCCATCCTTTTTACGCTGCTGCTACTCTGTTAATTATTAATGCATAGTCACTTTAACTCTACCCACATGTACATATTACTTCAACTATCTCAACTAGCCGGTGCCCCCGCACATTGACTCTGCACCGGTACCCCCCTGTATATATAGCCTCCCTAACTCCCGAGTGGCGCAGTGGTCTAAGGCACTGCATCGCAGTGCTAACTGTGCCACTAGAGATCCTGGTTTGAATCCAGGCTCTGTCGCAGCCGGCCGCGACCGGGAGACTCATGGGCAGCGCACAATTGGCCCAGCATCGTCCAGGGTAGGGGAGGGAATGGCCGGCATGGATGTAGCTCAGTTGATAGAGCATGGCGTTTGCAACGCCAGGGTTGTGGGTTCGATTCCCACGGGGGGCCAGTATAAAAAAATAAATATGTATTCACTAACTGTAAGTCGCTCTGGATAAGAGCGTCTGCTAAATGACTAAAATGTAAATGTACTGTTATTTTATTTTACTTCTGCTCTTTTTTTCTCAACACTTTTTTTGTTGTTGTTTTATTTTTACTTTTTATTGTTAAAAATAAATGCACTGTTGGTTAAGGGCTGTAAGTAAGCATTTCACTGTAATATCTGCACCTGTTGTATTCGGCGCATGTGACCAATACAATTTGATTTGATTTGATTTGATTTGATTTGAGAACGATCTAAGAATGTTATTTAAAAACATATACATTCCATTCTCAGCATTAACAAAACTCTCTCTATCCTCTGTCGTGTTAAGTGTGTTTAGGTGTGTTGGTCGCAGCCGCTAACTGGCTACATCTGATCTTAATGAGTGCTTGTTTCATTTGAAATTGGGTCTGTTTGAATAGACTGAAATGAACAGCTTTGAATGTGTTAAAACACGGCATGCTAGCTTCATCCTGGTGGTGTAGAGGACTAATTCCATGGATAGAGAACAGAAGATTATAGGTCCCAATCTCACTGATGCCGTGTCACAATAAAAAAGAAATGTGTTTGCATGATTAATACCTAAGGAAATTCATTTCCATGTGTGCTATTTGCACTTAGAGTAATAAAAAAAAAGCTTACTCAAAATAAGCTAGCAGTGTTAAGCTTTCACTGAATGTTATCTAAACATTCAGTGAAAGTTTTAAGGAAGTTATTCAAAAACCTCAAAAAAACTTATAATTTCCGTTAAAAAAAACCTCCCAGGAAAACTTTAAGGGAACGATAGTAAAAGGTTCTCAGAACCTCCCTGCAACCTAAACATTTACATTCCCAGAACAGGTGAAATTTACACTTGCGTTCTCAAAACTTTTAAACTTTCAGTTTTTACCGGTCAGGAAACTTATGGCTTCGTTCCCAGAACCAATGGGAAACCAAAAACATACATCCCCACAACTTCCATGGAACCAAATGTGCTAAATGGGAATGTTTCTGAAAAAGATCAGCACCAAATAAGGTGGAATATTGGGATAAAATACATTCCTATTGAGTCATCAAACAACTTTCAATAGTCCTAACAATACTACAATACTACAATACTACAATACTACAATACTACAATACTACAATACTACAATACTACGACTCTTCTCTGACCTCGACAACCGCAACTTCACCCTGGCAACCATGCTAGAGGTGTGTGTTGGGATCTGTGTGTCACAGCAGGGTGTGTGTGTTGTGTGTATGTTGTGTGTGTGTTGTATGTGTGTATGTTGTGTGTGTGTTGTATGTGTGTGTGTGTTTGTGTGTTGGTGTGTGGGGGGGTGTGTGTTGTATATGGGGTTGTGTGTTGTGTGTGGTAATGTGTGTGTTTGTGTATGTGTTGTGTGTTTGTTGGTTGTGTGTGTGTGTTGTGTGGTTTATTGTGTGTGGTGTGTGTGGTGTTGCCGTGTGTGTGGTGTTGCGTGTGTTGTGTTGCGTGTTTGTGGGTTTGTGTGTGTTTTTGTGTTGTGTTTGGTAGGTATGTGTGTGTGTGTGTGTGTGTGTTTGTGGTGTGTGTTGTGTGTGTGTTGTATTTGTGGTGTTGGTGGGTGTGTGTGTGTGTTGTTGGCGGGTGGTGTGTGTGTGTGTGTTGCGTGTGTGTGTGTTTGTGTGTTGGTGTGTGTGATTGTGTGTTGTTAACTGTGTGTGTGTGTGTAGTGTGTGTTGTGTGTGTGATGGGTGTGTGTGGTGTTGTGTGTGTGTGTGTGTTTGTGTGCAATTTTGTAAGCCCCGTTGTTTTTTTGGTTTTTTGCCCCGTTTGGGGGGGTTTTGGGGGCCTGGTTCCCCGGGCTTGGCCCCCTTGGGGCCCTTTCCCCCTTTGGAAACCCTTGTTGTGGGGTTTGCCGGGGTGGGGGCCCGTTTTTTGGGGGGGGTGGGGGGTTTGATGTGGGGGGTTTTCGTGTGGGTGTGGGGGTGTGTGTTTGGGGTTCCCCCCTCCCTTTGTCCCCCTTTTTTCTTTGTTTCTCCCCGGGCCCTTTCGGTTTGTTTTTCCCCCTTCCCCCCCGTAGGCCTTCCCCCCAAACCCCTGTTGGGGTTTTTTTGTATGGCATTAACTCCAAACATGTTAAATTTGGGTTTTTGTTTTAAACCATTAACCCAAGGTAAAAGGGGTTTAGGTTTTTGGGGTAAGGTTTTAAAACAACATCGAAAAAAAACTTTCTATTGCTGGGTTTGAAAATTCCAACCTTTTTGAATCAGAGGCAGACGCCCTATCAAAATCGAAACCCACCTGAAGGTAACAGCGCTCACTGTTGCCCCCTAGTGGTCGGTTTCCGCGTCATCTCCAGACGTCCTCAGGACTACTGACTTGTATCAAGGGTGACCTGGCTGGTGTTGACTGTACTGAACCAAGTGTGAGGATCTCACTCTCACTCATTATTATCAACAGTAGTGTCAAAGAACATAAGAACATGACATGCATAAATACATCCCCTAAGGCTGAGCAAGTTAATCATTACATTACTGACTGACTGACACACACACACACACACACACAGTCTTGCGCAGCTAACCTTGTGGGGACATACAATTCAGTCCCATTCAAAATCCTATTTTCCCTAACACCTAACCCTAAACCTAACCCGTACCCTTACCCTAACCTTAACCCAAAAACCTAACCTTAACCCTAACCCTAAACCTAACCGTAGCTCTTAACCCTAACCCTAAAACTAACCCTATCTCCTAACCGTAACCCTTAACCTAATTCTAACCCTAACACTAATTCTAACCTTAACCCTAAACCCGCTAGAAATAATATTTGACCTTGTGGGGACCAACAAAATGTCCCCAGTTGGTCAAATTTTTCTTGGTTTATTATTCTAGAATTCCCCATGAGTATAGTTAAACACGTCAACACCACACACACACACACACACACACACACACACACACACACACACACACACACACACCCCTCTACTGAGGCGTTGTCTATAAAAGCCGCCACCCAATTTCTGAGGAGGAAGAGGAAGCAGAGACAGAACAGGACTAGTCTCACTCAGCGCAGAACACACGCACTCACACAAATTATCTCCACAGTTACACACACTCCTAGGACATGAACACTCTCATCCTCTCCTCTCTGCTGTGTTTGGGTAA
Source organism: Coregonus sp. 'balchen' (assembly GCA_902810595.1). NCBI lineage: Eukaryota > Metazoa > Chordata > Actinopteri > Salmoniformes > Salmonidae > Coregonus > Coregonus sp. 'balchen'. The sequence continues at coordinate 46,543,763 of LR778270.1, forward strand.
GTAGTCTGGGCTTTGTACAATCATTTGGTTATTGTCTATTGTGTTTAGTTTGGACCAGGACTGGATAAACGGGTGAGCTGGGTTGGAGAGAAGAGTACAGATGTTTGTTGAGGGAAGAAGCCTACAGGGACGGACAGGCAGAGAGATGGAGTGGAGAGATCTCCATTAGCCGACGCCAATGGCGACAGCTAGTCTTACCGGGGTCTGACACGTAACGAAAAATACATTACAGACTACTTTACACTTTACATACATTTTAAAAACAAGAACATGTCATGTGCCTGGAAGCGTGTGTTTATCTATCAGTCACACATACATGTCAGTACATACACACAACAAGTAGGTCACGTGGGGGGGGGAGGCGTTGTGCCTTGTTGCTTTGTGTTTGTGCCTTGTTTTTTTTTAACCAGGTTTGCTGTTCACGATATGAGATGAGATGAGAGAGAGACTATGAACTATTTGCACATCATTATAACACTGTACCTACCTAGCCATAATATGACATTTGAAATGTGTCTATTCCTTTGAACTTGTGTTACTGTTTAATTTTTGATTGAATTAGAGAGAGAGAGAGAGAGAGAGGGAGAGAGGGTAGGAGAGAGAGATAAGAGAAATAGATTAGCCCCAGAAATAATTTCCCCTGATTCCCTTTTCTTCTCTCTCCTAAACCTCGCTCTCTTCTCTCTCCTCCCTTCCCCCTCTACTTCTCTCTCTCTCTCTCTCTCCTCTCTCTCTCCCCTCTCTCTTCTCTCTCGCTCTCCCTCTCTCCTCTCGTCTCTCTCTCTCGGTCTGCTCTCTCTCTCTCTTTCTCCCCCTCCTCTCTCGCCTCTCCTCCTCTTTCCCTCTCTCCTCTCGCTCTCTCTCCCCCCCTTTTCTCTCTCTCTCTCTCTCGTTCCCCCCCTCCCTCTCTCTCTCTCCTCTCCCTCTCTCTCGCTCCGCTCTCTCTCTCTCTCTCTCTCTCCTCTCTCTCCCCTTCTCTCTCCCTCCGTCTCCCCTCTCTCTCTCCCTCTCGCTCTCTCTCCTCTGCTCTCCCCTCTCTCTCTCTCTCTCTCTTCTCTCCTCTCGCTCTCTTCTCTCTCTCCCGTCTCTCTCTTCTCTCTCTCTCTCGCTCTCTCTCTCTCTCTCTCTCTCTCTCTCTCTCCTCTCTCTCTCTCTCTCTCTCTCCTCTCTCTCTCTCTCCTCTCTCTCTCTCTCGCTCTCTCTCTCTCTCTCTCTTCTCTCTCTCTCTCTCTCTCTCTCTCTCTCTCTCTCTCTCTGCTCTCTCTCTCTCCTCTCTCGTCTCTCTCTCTCTCTGCTCTCTCTCTCTCTCTCTCTCTCCTCTCTCTCTCTCTCTCTCTCTCTCTCGCTCTCTCGCTCTCTCTCTCTCTCTCTCTCTCTCTCGCTCTCTCTCTCTCTCTCTCTCGCCTCTGCTCCTCTCTCTCTCTCTCTCTCTCTCTCTCTCTCTCTGCTCTCCTCTTCTCTCTCCTCTCTCCTCTCTCTCTCTCTCTCTCTGCCTCTGCTTCTCTCTAGCTCCTCTCTCTCTCTCCTCTGTTAGACCCGAGAAGCTGTTCACACCTGTTAAGACTTGGTCAGCATGGCCCATCTGTGTGATGTCCCATAATGCTAATATTAAATTGAAGTATTGGGTGCCTTAGATCCTTCCTGGTGTGTGGTCAAGGGTGTTTGTGTCTGCAACTGCTCTGTGTGTGACCGGTTTGGTCTGCTTGCAGTCTTGATTGATATGTATGATTGGAGTTTCCTGGTCTGTAACTTTGTAGTCACTCTGGGTCTGTGCAGATTTAAAAGGACGTGGTGTTTCTTAGTTTGTAGTTTTCAATGCTCTGTGTTTGACTGGTGTGGTCTGTTTGTAGGTTTTTCAGTGCTCTGTGTTTGACTGGTGTGATCTGGTTGTAGTTTCAGTGCTCTGTGTTTAGACTGGTGTGGTCTGGTTGTAGTTTTCAGTGCTCTGTGTTTGACTGGTGTGGTCTGGTTGTAGTCTTTAGCGCATTAGGTGTCCTGGGATCCGCGGTGACGTTATCGGCAGGGCTGAGCCATGTGACGGGGGCGTTGGCCTCTGGGGAAGGGGAGGGGCTACAGAGCTCTCTGGGCGAAGAGGATGAGGAGGAACTGGAGCTGGATGAAGATCTGTCGGGAGGTTCACCTACAGATGGCTCACCCCAAGGTAGGACTGTCAGACAACCCCTCACCCCTAACCCCTCACCCCTACCCCCTCTCTCCAATCTGTCTCCATCTGTCTCCATCTGGCCCCATCTGTATCCATATCTCTCCCATCTTTCTCCATCTGTCTCCCATCTGTCTTCATCTGTCTCCATCTCTCTCCATCTGTTTCCATCTCTCTCCCATCTGTCTCCATCTGTCTCCATCTGTCTTCATCTGTCTCCATATGTCTCCATCTATCTCCATATGTCTCCATCTATCTCCATATGTCTCCATCTATCTCCATCTATCTCCATATATCTCCATCTATCTCCATATGTCTCCATCTCTCTCCATATGTCTCCATCTATCTCCATATGTCTCCATCTATCTCCATATGTCTCCATCTATCTCCATCTATCTCCATATGTCTCCATCTATCTCCATATGTCTCCATCTATCTCCATCTATCTCCATATGTCTCCATCTATCTCCATCTATCTCCATATGTCTCCATCTATCTCCATCTATCTCCATAGTACTCCATCTATCTCCTATGTCTCCATCTATTCCATTGTCTCCATCTATCTCCATCTATCTCCATATGTCTCCATCTGTCTTCATCTGTCTCCATATGTCCATCTATTCCATATTTCTCATCTATCTCCATATGTCTCCATCTATCTCCATCTATCTCCATAGTATCTCCATCTATCTCCATTTCTCACTGTCTCCATATGTCTCCATTATCTCCATTGTCTCCATATGTCTCCATCTATCTCCATATGTCTCATCTATCTCCATATGTCTCCATCATCTCATCTTCTCCATGATCTCCATCTATCTCATATGTCTCCATCTTCTCCATAGGTCTTCCATCTATCTCCATATGTCTCCATCTATCTCCATATGTCCATCTATCTCATATGTATCTCATCTATCTCCATCTATCTCCATATGTCTCCATCTATTCCTATGTCTCCATCTATGCTCATCTATCTCCATATGTCTCATCTATCTCCATCAATCTCCATACTCTCCATCTATCTCCTCTATACTCCATATGTCTCCTTATCTCCATATGTCTCCATATCTCCATATCTCATCTATCTCCATCTATCTCCATATGTTTCCATCTATCTCCATATGTCTCCATCTATCTCCATATGTCTCCATCTGTCTCCATCTATCTCCATATGTCTCCATCTATCTCCATATGTCTCCATCTATCTCCTATCTCCATATGTCTCCATCTATCTCCATCCCCATATGTCTCCATCTATCTCCATATGTCTCCATCTATCTCCATATGTCTCCATCTATCTCCATCTATCTCCATATGTCTCCATCTATCTCCATATGTCTCCATCTGTCTCCATATGTCTCCATCTATCTCCATATGTCTCCATCTATCTCCATAGTCTCCATATCTCCATATGCTCCTCCATCTAATCTCCATATGTCTCCATCTATCTCTCCATATGTCTCCATCTATCTCCATGTCTCCATCTATCTCCATATGTCTCCATCTATCTCCATATGTCTCCATCTATCTCCATATGTCTCCATCTGTCTCCATATGTCTCCATCTATCTCCATCTGTCTCCATCTATCTCCATATGTCTCCATCTATCTCCATATGTCTCCATCTATCTCCATATGTCTCCATCTATCTCCATATGTCTCCATCTGTCTCCATATGTCTCCATCTATCTCCATCTGTCTCCATCTATCTCCATATGTCTCCATCTATCTCCATATGTCTCCATCTGTCTCCATATGTCTCCATCTATCTCCATATGTCTCCATCTATCTCCATATGTCTCCATCTGTCTCCATATGTCTCCATCTGTCTCCATATGTCTCCACCTGTCTGTAATATTAAAGGATAGTAAACCTGTGGTTTCCCAGCAGTGCTGCGTCCCAGTAAAGACCAAAAAAGAAAGAGGAAGAGTCAGAAAGGAAAGAGGAAGAACAGGAACGATAGTAACAATAGCACCACAACCTTCAATCCTGAACACACATCAGGACACACGCCGGAGTTCACGACACACCAGACGTCAGGGCGTGTTACAGAGGACCCTTGTAGCTCCTCCCACCAGGCATACTGTATCCACGGAAACTGCAAGTACATGGCGGACCTGAGAGAGCCAGTGTGTGTGTGAGTACAACACAAATCTACTTTTAGTACAATGTGTGTGTGTGTGTGTGTGTGTGTGTGTGTGTGTGTGTGTGTGTGTGTGTGTGTGTGTGTGTGTGTGTGTGTGTGTGTGCGGATGGATGGATGATGGATGGATTTAAGGAAGGAAGGGTTGATGGATTGATGGATGGGAATGATGGATTGGATAGATAGACTGATTCATTGATTCATTGATTGACTGACCAATTGTTTGATTGACTAACTGACTGACTGACTTATGTTTTGATTTATTGATTGATAGATGAGTTGATTTATTAATTGATTGATCCTCTCCCCTGCAGGTGTGAGAGGGGTTATGACGGCGAGCGCTGTGGTATCCTGCTCCTGCCTACGAGGAACGACGAAGAGGAGGAGAGCAGCAGAGCTGAGGTGGTTCAGACTGTTCTGGTCATCATAGCTGTGGTCCTCTCCAGCATCAGCTGCCTCGCCATACTACTCTTGACCTGCGCACAGTGAGTATAGACCTAATACAACCATAACACAACATTAACACAACCATAACACAACATTAATACAACCATAACACAACATTAACACAACCATAACACAACATTAACACAACCATAACACAACATTAACACAACCATAACACAACATTAATAAAAACCATAACACAACCGTAACACAACCCAACCATACTACTCATGACCTGCGCACAGTGAGTATAGACCTAATACAACCATAACACAACATTAATACAACCATAACACAACACTAAAAGCTACTACAAGCTTCACTCCGTTGATCTATGTGCGTGCGGATGGAGTGGGATTTTTGGAGCAGCGGACACCTTTTGGTAGCATGATATCCGCACCGGTCCCACTCCCATTCACAAAGTGGAAAGCAAGGAAGCCTTCCCTTTGATCATCTACAGATCTCTGATAGAGCCGGTGGAATGAACTGAGAGGGCAAGAACAAGATGTATGTCAGGAGAAGTGGAGTATTATCACAAGGAGACGTATACTTGGAATACGGAGGAGGAGGAATGGAGGGAAAAAGAGAGGAAGTGAGGAAGAAGGTGAGTTGGGTAAAAATGGAGGAACAAAGGGAGATGGTTTTTTGAAAAATAATGGTAGAAGGTGTAAGCAGAGTGAGTCGTACGCCGGATCGAGGTCTGGAGGAGAAATGGAAGTGAATGAGGGCGAAGTATCAGAGGTGGCAGGTGTGGTGAAGTTCTCTGAGCCCGAGGCTAGCACCGAGGGTCAGGAGAAAGATGAGTCTGTGACGGTAGGAGTGAAGTTTTTGGAGAAGGCGGACCCTTGTCTTTTGGCTGATCCCGTTGTGGTGTCAGGGTGGGTGAAAACAGAGTTGGGTGCTGTGGAATCGGTGAGGGTAACCAGAAGTGGTCTGGTGATAATTGTTTGTGTTTCTGCTGGTCAGAGGGAGCAGGCGCTCCATGTTAAATTAATGTTGACAAGAGATGTGAATTGTTTTGCGCTCAAGAAAAGGGCGCCATTGAAAGGAGTGATTACTGGGGTAGCGGTAAATGTGAAAGTTGACCAACTGAAGGGGAAGATTCCCGGTGTTTGTGATGCTCGTCGTTTGGTGCGATGCAGACAGAAACAGAAGAGTCGTTGTCTGTTGAGTCTCTGCCCGACAAAGTGATGTTAAGATGTTTCAGTTATCCCGTACGAGCTTATGTGCAGAATACTTTACGTTGTTACAGGTGTCAAGCTTATGGGCATGTGACAGCAGTGTGTAGGAGGGAGGTTCCTAGGTGTGAGAAGTGTGCAGAAGGGCATGAGACAAAGGAATGTGTAGCATTGGGGAAAGTAGTGGTATGTGCTAATTGTAGGGGTGCCCATGGGGCTGGGGATCAGAAGGGTCCGGTGCGAGAGAGGCAGGTTGAGGTTACCAGGGTTAGAGTAGAGCAGAGGGTGTCATATGCTGAGGCAGTGAAGAAAGTTGAGGAAGATGGGTCAAGGGGGAGGGATCCAGAGAGGAGTGGTGTGAGTAGTAGATCTGTACCAGTACAGAGGGATAGGCCAACAAGTGATATACTGTATGCTTCAGTAAGATTGGCTTTTTGGCGTTCACAGCAATGGTGAGCAACTGTACTGCAGGGATGGAACGTAAGTCACAGAAAATAGACGTTGTGGTGGCCAGTTGCGGATAAGTATTTGGGTGTACGAGATTTGACGTCAGAAGAGTTACAGGATGTGTCGAGTGGTGGTGTCCCGTCCCGTCCTTTCATTCTGTTGGCCTGAGGTAGGACTAAATAGTGGAGTAGGGTGGTGGGTTTTTAATGAGTGTAGGGTTAGATGGTAGAGTATTTGTTGATTTATTTTCCTTTTTTTCAAGCAAAGTATAAGGGAGTTATACTCCAGTCTAGTTGATAATGCAACGTTTATTGGATGCCAACCGCCATTAAACCTCATCGAATAAGAAGAAGCCTTCCCTTGCTAGTAGTAGCTAGCTGCCTTTAGCCTGGCTAGCTGCCTTTAGCCTGGCTAGCTGCCTTTAGCCTGGCTAGCTGCCTTTAGCCTGGCTAGCTGCCTTTAGCCTGGCTAGCTGCCTTTAGCCTGGCTAGCTGCCTTTAGCCTGGCTAGCTGCCTTTAGCCTGGCTAGCTGCCTTTAGCCTGGCTAAAAACATAGCAAGCTAGCTAGCCTTTTTAGCTTCCCTCATCTCCATCTGAAATAATCAGATTTATATAATTTAAGAAATATGCCCCGGCAAATATTTGTATACTTATCGGTGTATCCTAAAACATTATCCCAGTTTGATATGCTGCTTGTGTATTAATTCCCATATTAGCTAAAAATAGAACATCCTCATGTTTTGGTCAAAGAGAAAAATAGCACATGGCTAGCTAGTTGGCTACAGCAGGTTCTACCGTTTCACAACAGCCTGGAATCAGTAGTTATTACTTCGAAACAAAATACCTTTTGGGTGGATAATTGTTGTTTGGTTTACTGTTTGAACAGTCGCTGAGATTATATTTTGCTATCAATGCAAAATAGGCTACTTTGATGAATAGCCTATAGATCAGATCAAGGAACCAAGCGACAACTCTGCCCCCACGGCTGCGGGAAGGAATCATACGGCGTGTCTCAATTTTCAGGTAGAACAAAAGTACGTTGAATGCCGGAGCGTATTACAAGGAGCCGGCCCTTTTGTGGCGTAAAAAACGACATTGCAACACTGCACTACGCTCCAAATCCTGCGTCTCCATAGAGCTTGTAGTGAGTTTCACACAACCTAACACAACACAACCGTACTGCTCATGACCTGCAGACAGTAAGTATAGACGTAATACAACCATAACACAACGTTAATACAACCATAACACAACCATAATGCAACCCAACCGTACTGCTCATGACCTGCAGACAGTAAGTATAGACGTAATACAACCATAACACAACGTTAATACAACCATAACACAACCATAATGCAACCCAACCGTACTGCTCATGACCTGCACACAGTGAGTATAGACCTAATACAACCATAACACAACGTTAATACAACCATAACACAATGTTAAGACAACCATAACACAACTTTAATACAACCATAACACAACGTTAATACAACCCAACCATACTGCTCATGACCTGCGCACAGTGAGTAACAATGACACAACGTTAATACAACCATATCACAACTTTAACACAATGTTAACACAACCCTAATTCAACCATAACACAACTTTAACATAATGGTAGTGACACGAACACTCCAAAACAGCCCTTACCTCAACATAATGCATCATTAAAACCCCTGAACACACCCCTACAAACCCTTATACACCCCCTCACCCACACTGACATACCTTGATATTGCTCAAGACGATATCAAGGCAATACCTTTATAACTATAAGAATTCATATATTTACTTGGACATAGCCTGATGCATACAAAGGTAGACTTAGCACACACACACTGGGATACACACAGACGCTCCATACCTTATCAATCAGTAACCCTATTATCTAATTTACTAGTATCGTCTGAATGAGGGACAAAGTCAACAGTCCAAGTCAGAGCAAATATAATAAATGGGCCTGGGATTCCTCATAAAGGCCTACAGTTTTTACTGTTCAGATAGGAGATAGCAGTGGTCTGGTTCAGACAGGAGAGAGCAGTGATCTGGTTCAGATAGGAGATAGCAGTGGTCTGGTTCAGACAGGAGAGAGCAGTGATCTGGTTCAGACAGGAGATAGCAGTGGTCTAGTTTAGATAGGAGATAGCAGTGGTCTAGTTTAGACAGGAGAAAGCAGTGATCTGGTTCAGACAGGAGAAAGCAGTGGTCTAGTTCAGATAGGAGATAGCAGTGGTCTGGTTCAGACAGGAGAGAGCAGTGGTCTAGTTTAGACAGGAGATAGCAGTGGTCTGGTTCAGATAGGAGATAGCAGTGGTCTGGTTCAGATAGGAAAGAGCAGTGGTCTGGTTCAGATAGGAGATAGCAGTGGTCTGGTTCAGATAGGAGATAGCAGTGGTCTGGTTCAGATAGGAGATAGCAGTGGTCTGGTTCAGATAGGAGATAGCAGTGGTCTGGTTCAGATAGGAGATAGCAGTGGTCTGGTTCAGATAGGAGATAGCAGTGGTCTAGTTTAGACAGGAGATAGCAGTGGTCTGGTTCAGACAGGATAGAGCAGTGGTCTGGTTCAGATAGGAGATAGCAGTGGTCTGGTTCAGATAGGAGATAGCAGTGGTCTGGTTCAGATATGAGATAGCAGTGGTCTGGTTCAGACAGGAGATAGCAGTGGTCTGGTTCAGACAGGAGATAGCAGTGGTCTGGTTCAGACAAGAGAGAGCAGTGGTCTGGTTCAGATAGGAGATAGCAGTGGTCTAGTTCAGACAAGAGAGAGCAGTGGTCTGGTTCAGATAGGAGATAGCAGTGGTCTAGTTCAGATAGGAGATAGCAGTGGTCTGGTTCAGACAGGATATAGCAGTGGTCTGGTTCAGATAGGAGATAGCAATGGTCTGGTTCAGATAGGAGATAGCAATGGTCTGGTTCAGATAGGAGATAGCAGTGGTCTAGTTCAGACAGGAGAAAGCAGTGGTCTGGTTCAGATAGGAGATAGCAGTGGTCTGGTTCAGACAAGAGAGAGCAGTGGTCTGGTTCAGATAGGAGATAGCAGTGGTCTAGTTCAGACAAGAGAGAGCAGTGGTCTGGTTCAGATAGGAGATAGCAGTGGTCTAGTTCAGATAGGAGATAGCAGTGGTCTGGTTCAGACAGGATAGAGCAGTGGTCTGGTTCAGATAGGAGATAGCAATGGTCTGGTTCAGATAGTAGAATAGCAATGGGTCTGGTTCAGATAGGAGATAGCAGTGGTCTAGTTCAGACAGGAGAAAGCAGTGTCTGGTTCAGACAGGAGATAGCAGTGGTCTGGGGTTCAGATAGGAGATAGCAGTGGTCTAGTTCAGACAGGAGATGCAGTGGTCTGGTTTCAGATAGGAAATAGCAGTGGTCTAGTTCAGACAGTAGAAAGCAGTGGTCTGGTTCAGACAGGAGATAGCAGTGTCTGGTTCAGATAGGATATAGCAGTGGTCTGGGTTCAGACAGAGAAAGCAGTGGGTCTGGTTCAGACAGGAGAAAGCAGTGGTCTGGTTCAGATAGGAGATATCAGTGGTCTGGTTCATATAGAGATAGCAGTGTCTGGGTTCAGATAGGAATAGCAGTGGTCTAGTTCAGACAGGAGAGAGCATGGGTCTGGTTCAATAGGAGATAGCAATGGTCCTGGGTTCAAAGGAGATAGTCAGTGGGGACTGGTTCAGACAGGAGATAGCAGTGGTCTAGGTTCAGACAGGAGATAGCAGTGGTCTAGTTCAGATATGAGATAGCAGTGGTCTGGTTCAGATAGGAGATAGCAGTGGTCTAGTTCAGACAGGAGAGAGCAGTGGTCTGGTTCAGATAGGAGATAGCAGTGGTCTGGTCACATACTGGGTAAACTTATACAGTACTGCTTGCTCTGATTACATGACTTGTGCCTGACAAATGTTCTGTTAATAGCTGATATTTGAAAGTATTTTTTTTATTGACTGGTATTCTGTTATCGACAGTGAAATTCAATCAAACTTAATACATTTGACACAGTGTGTTTATCAAAACTATGAATCAATTTGTGTGTTGCGTTTGCTCTGATTGTTGCTGTGGCAACGAGGAGCAAAGAACTATATCATCCACAGTGTTACCTAAGACTAATTAGTTTGACGATGCTGCTAACGACATGAGTGATAGTAGAGCCATATACAGTTCAATCGAGTACAGGCTTAACTGAATGACAACAGAGACAGAGTACAATCTGGAATTGTATTTAATAGTTTGGGGGTAGACCTCGTCTCCGAGGGAATGCTCCTCAGAGCCAGGTTGCCATATGGTGGGCAGGTGGCATCGAATCCCCCTCCCCCTTTTGCCATAAGGTTTGAGTTGACATGTGGACACCTGCTCGTCAAACATCTCATTCCAAAATCATGGGCATTAATATGGAGTTGTTCCCCCTCTTTGCTGCTATAACAGCCTCCACTCTTCCTGGGAAGGCTTTCTACTAGATGCTGGAACATTGCTGCGGGGACTTGCCTCCGTTCAGCCACAAGAGCATTAGTGAGGTCGGGCACTGATGTTGGGCGATTAGGTCTGGCTCTCAGTCGGTGTTCCAATTCATCCCAAAGGTGTTCGATGGGGTTGAGGTCAGGGCTCTGTGCAGGCCAGTCAAGTTCTTCCACACCGATCTCGACAAACCAGTTTGTGCACGGGGTCATTGTCATGCTGGAACAGGAAAGGGCCTTCCCCAAACTGTTGCCACAAAGTTGGAAGCACAGAATAGTCTAGAATATCGGAGTGCCAAGTCTAGGTCCAAAAGACTTCTCAACAGCTTCTACCCCCAAGTCATAAGACTCCTGAACAGCTAATCATGGCTACTCGAACTATTTGCACTGCAAACAAAATACAGCTAATGTAAGCTAACCATGGGTAATATTGAGTCCATGGCTCATCTGAATCGATTTTACATTCAACTGTGTCATGCTGGAATACTGAACTCCAATCTGTGTTAGAAGACTGATTTCTGAATCCTGGTAGGATTCTACGGTAGTGTAGTGGATGTTAAACTAGCCCATAGTATGTTGGCTGGAGTCCAATGGTGTGGTTCACATTCCCTGAGATCTAAAGCCAACAGAATGAAAGACTTGTCTCTCTTTGGCTTTGGATGCCTGCTGTTCGATTCAATTCGAGCCCCATTTGGCAGAACGGAATGCACCCTAAAGGAGTTAACTAACGTCCCTCCCTCTCTGTGTGTCTGTTTGCTACCAGTTACAGGACTCATAAGAACTTCCTGGCTGCCTACCTGGGTTCCGGCAGTGAGAAGGAACAGCTCCAGAAAACCACACCCTGTGACATCACAGTGTGACCATCAGCAGGTAAGACACACACCTCTCCTACACGTACCCACTAAGACTGCAACAAACCCCACACATACACACTCAGGCACGTGTGTGTGTTGTGTGTGATTGCGTCACATGAGGAAGTGTAAGAATGCAGTATTAGACTGTATTACTGATGGTGTCTCCAAACCACACACACACACACACACACACACACACCCACGTACGCTTGCCCACACACATGCTCTCTCTCTCTCTCTCTCTCTCTCTCTCTCTCTCTCTCTCTCTCTCTCTCTCTCTCTCTCTCTCTCTCTCTCTCTCTCTCTCTCTCTCTCTCTCTTCTCTCCTCTCTCTCTCTCTCTCTCTCTCTCTCTCTCACACACACACAAATGTCTAAGTCACTGTAACCTCACCCACCCACATAAATCCTGTCCCTACAGCTAAACAAACGGGCCTTTCAACATTCTCCACATATCTGTCTGTCAATCACATGAATTACAGGCTCCGCCTTGCTTTAGACTGGTCTCTGGTCTGGTCTCTGGTCTCTGGTCTCTGGTCTCTGTTCTATGATGTACCAAAGCCTTTTACATTCTTTACCCAGATTTTCCTGTCAGACTTGGATTCAAACCGGTGACCCTCAGGTTGCTGGTCCACCTCTCTAACCTCCTAGCTAACATACCTGTCCCACATCTCCTGGCTAACATACCTGTCCCACGTCTCCTGGCTAACATACCTGTCCCACGTCCCCTGGCTAACATACCTGTCCCACGTCCCCTGGCTAACATACCTGTCCCACGTCCCCTGGCTAACATACCTGTCCCACGTCCCCTGGCTAACATACCTGTCCCACGTCACCTTTCTTTTCCTGGTGGTCTTTATTACTGACAATTTGCTCTCTTCTCTTACTCTAGAGAACTTAAAGGTCTGGAACCATAATCTAGAACCATGAGAACCGGAACAACCAGAGGAGAACCGGTGCCGACTCCTGCCCAATGGAGTGATCTACTGAACAGACAGCAGAGCGCTCTGTAGAAGAACCAGCGTAGAACCGCCTTGAAGAACCACATAGAACCGCCTTGTTATTATTTATTTGATTTTACTTATTTATTGATGACAGAATTTTTGTTTTGACTGGGTTTGTGTTAGATGTGATTGGACCGTGATGTTGAGCATACCGTCCAATAATTTCACTACTAAGTTATTGCTTATTTATTGCCATGCCTCTCCTAGGGAACAACAGAGAGATGCAGGTATCGACGATACTGGACATAGATGGAATCTATCAGTTCACCAATAAAGTCCCTCAGTGTTAAGCAATGCCTTTGTGCGTGTGTGTGTGTGTGTGCGTGTGCCTGCATGCATGGGTGTATGTGGGTGCGTCCTCAGTCTTGGTTGTGTGTTTCCATTCCCTAGTCTGATCGTGTCCCATACCCCTGCCATTTGCTCACACAAACACAGCAGTCCTGTACCTAAACACAGACACACAGCAAAGGGCAGAGAGATAGAGCGAGAGTAAGAAGAGGAGAGGAAAGGAGAGAGAGCGAGAGAGAGAGAGAGAGAGAGAGAGAGAGAGATAGAGAGAGACTCTCGATCGCTCATCTCTCTCTCGCGCTCTCTCTCTCTCTCGCTCTCTCTCTCTCTCTCTCTCTCTCTCTCTCTCCTCTCTCTCGTCTCTCTTCTCTCTTCTCCGGCTAGTCTCCCTCTCTCATTCTCTCTTCTCGCCTTTCTTTCTTTCTTTCACTTTTATTTAACCAGGAAGGGCTCATTGAGATTTAAAATCTCTTTTTCAAGAGCGTCCTGGCCAAGATAGGCAGCACCAAGTCATTACAAAAAATTACAGACAGACAACATGAAAAACTACAAGTAATCTAGTAAAAACCATTCATGAATTCACAAGAGTATAACAATATCAAAAACAGCAAATTAAAAACATTGACAGGTCAGGGAATCAGCCTCAAAATCCTTCATCAGAGATTTAAAAACACCAATCGGGACAAGTTCTTCCAGTTTAAAATTATTTTGTAAGGTGTTCCAAGACGATGGCGCAGAGTACATAAAAGACCTTTTACCAAATTCAGTTCGGACATTTGGAACAGTTAGCAGGATAAAGTCCAGTGAACGAAGAGAGTACCCACCACATTTCTGAACAATAAAAATGCCCAAATAAAAAGGTAGTAAACCCAAAATGGCTTTGTAAATAAAAGTATACCAGTGACTGAGCCTACGAGTGACTAGAGAAGGCCAGCCAACCCTGGTATACAAAGTACAGTGGTGCGTAAGGGTTTTGCAGTTTAAAATAAATCTCAAAGTACCATGATAAAGAGTGTCAATTGATCTCAAACACTGAGCGGAAGCATTCATATATAAAATATCCCCATAGTCTAGTAAAGGCATAAATGTAGCTGATACTAGCCTCCTTCTGGCTTCAAAAGAAAAACAGGCCTTATTCCTAAAATAAAATCCCCATTTCAGCTTCAATTTTTTGTAAGTTGTTGAATATGCAATTTAAAAGAGAGGCCGTCATCAATTAGAATTCCAAGATATTTATATGAGGTTACAACCTCAATCTCCTTGCCCTGACAGGTAGTAACAGGTGAAAGGTTCAGAGGTCTATTTCTTGCATTAGAAAACACCATTAGTTTAGTTTTGTCAGTATTGAGGATAAGCTTCAATTGACACAAGGTATGTTGAACAGTATAAAAAGCAGTTTGCAAGTTCTGGAAAGCTTTTGTAAGAGATGAGGCACAACAGTAAATAACAGTATCATCAGCATAAAAATGAAGTTGTGCATTTTGGACATTTTTGTCTAAATCATTAATATAAATAGTGAATAAGAGAGGACCAAGTACAGAGCCCTGGGGCACACCATTCAGGACAGACAATTTAACAGACATAAGCCCATCAAATTGAGTGCACTGAGTTCTATCAGACAGATAGTTAGCAAACCATGCAACTGCATGCTCCGAAAGACCTACACTCAACAATCTCTGACAAAGGCCTTCAGCACATAGTTCCAATATTTAATTATATGCTCAGTACTATCTCTCGTTGTCTCTCTCTCTGTGATCACAAAAAAGGGATGGAATGCATTATTTATGACATCACCAAAATAGGACTTAAAAATGGAATGGAACACCACAAAGCATCCGATTCTGCAAACCCTAGAATGAGACAAAGAAGTAATATCATAGTTCTTCAAAATTATCCTGGGAGTGAATCTGGAACAAGGTGACATGAGTTGAATGAAAGGATTGGAACTATCATAAAGACACAAAGAAAATTAAAGTAGGTCACTTTCCGTGCTCTTTTATGGCATTGATCCTTATCCTTTATCTCGTTCTGGAGCCAACCTAATTATGGAAGGCGAAATAGAAGCGTCATAATCATCAAGATAGTTTGATCTCTATGGTTCATTTACTCAGTTCATGTGTGATGTCATCATCTGCGAGGAGGTCAAATACTAAGTTCATACATAAAGGTACAAAAGTCAGGAAAAACAGACAAGCTGTTTTGGGGTCAATCTCCTTGTCCCTCCCTCTTCCCACCCCTCCCGTCTCTGTCTTTCCAGTTCTCTCTCTTTCTCTCTCCCTCTCTCCGTTCTCTTTCTCTCTCCCTCCCTCCGTTCTCTTTCTCTCTCCCATCTGTCTTTCTCTCTCCCATCTGTCTTTCTCTCTCCCATCTGTCTTTCTCTCTCTGTTGTTCCCTCTGTTTTCCTGTTCACATACAGACCTCTCTGTTACCATGGTGCAGAGCTGTTTCGAATGGCAGAATGACATCCATTACAGATTGCATGAATGAGCACAAATAGCTACGGTATGTGTGTTTGTGTTAGGAGAGGGGGAGTGGCTGGGCTATTCTGAGCTACAACAATGACCAGGTGAGACGTGCTGGGGAGACACACACACACACACACACACACACACACACACACACACACACACACACACACACACACACACACACACACACACACACACAGTCTTGTACAACTAACCTTGTGTACAACTAACCTTGCGGGGACACACAATTCAGTCCCATTGAAAATCCTATTTTCCCTAACCCCTAACCCTAATCCGTACCCTAACCCTAACCCTAACCTTAACCTGAAAACCTAACCTTAACCCTAAACCTAACCGTAGCTCCTAACCTTAACCCTAAAACTAACCCAATCTCCAATCTCCTAACCCTAAACCTAATTCTAACACTAATTCTAACCTTAACCCTAAACCCCCTAGAAATAATATTTGACCTTGTGGGGACCAACAAAATGTCCCCAGTTGGTCAAATTTTTGTTTGTTTACTATTCTTGTGGGGACTTCCGGTCCAAGTACAGTATAGTTAAACACGTCCACACACACACACACACACACACACACACACACACACACACACACACACACACACACACACACACACACACACACACATACACACATACACACACACACACACACACACACACAAAGACTGAGGTATGTAACCAGAGAGGTGTCTCTAAGGCAAACACCAGAAGAGCTCAGTTGATGGTGAAATTAAAGTCATGAATGTTCACAGTCATCTCTTAAAGGCGTTATGAATTTGTTACTAAGTCAGTGATTCCCAAACTTGGGGTTGGGCCCCATGAGGTGTCCCCTGAAATGAAAATGGTGTCCCCTGAGAAAATCTATAAACTTAACAAACAAATGAAGAACATATTTTCTCTCCTCAGATGAGTATTGCATAAAACCTTTTAGTGTCAACTAAGCCTTTTACACTATTAGAATGTATTTTTTTAGTAATTATTATCTGTTGAGACAGACTGCTGGAGTGATTATGTTGAGTGAATATGTTGAGTGATTATGTAGAGTGAATATGTAGAGTGATTATGTAGAGTGATTATGTTGAGTGATCATGTTGAGTGAATATGTTGAGTGAATATGTTGAGTGATTCTGTCGCGTGCCTCTGTTGCCCTCTGTTGATGAGATCCTGGTTCGAATCCAGGCTCTGTCGCAGCCGGCCGCGACCGGGAGACTCATGGGCGCGCACAATTGGCCCAGCGTCGTCCAGGGTAGGGGAGGGAATGGCCGGCTGGGATGTAGCTCAGTTGATAGAGCATGGCGTTTGCAACGCCAGGGTTGTGGGTTCGATTCCCAAGGGGGGCCAGTATAAAAAAAAATATGTATTCACTAACTGTAAGTCGCTCTGGATAAGAGTGTCTGCTAAATGACTAAAATGTAAATGTAATTATGTAGAGTGAATATGTTGAGTGAATATGTTGAGTGAATATGTTGAGTGATTATGTTGAGTGAATACATTATGTTGAGTGAATATGTTGAGTGAATATGTTGAGTGATTATGTTGAGTGAATATGTTGAGTGAATATGTTATGTTGAGTGAATATGTTGAGTGAATATGTTGAGTGATTATGTTGAGTGAATATGTTGAGTGAACATGTTGAGTGAATATGTTGAGTGAATATGTTGAGTGAATATGTTGAGTGAATACATTATTTTGAGTGAATATGTTGAGTGAACATGTTGAGTGATTATGTTGAGTGAATACATTATTTTGAGTGAATATGTTGAGTGAACATGTTGAGTGATTATGTAGAGTGAATATGTTGAGTGAATACATTATTTTGAGTGAGCATTTTGAGTGAATACATTATTTTGAGTGAATATGTTGAGTGAATATGTTGAGTGAATATGTTGAGTGATTATGTTGAGTTAATATGTTGAGTGAATTTGTTGAGTAACTATGAACACAGTGTTAACCAGGAAATTAATGGGGTCCCCTGCATGTTCTAGTGTCAATTTGAGGTTGTGTGCAGTGTGCAGAACAGGTTTGGGAACCGCTGTACGAAGCCTAATAAGGTGTATTAAATGCTGCATCATCTCATGGCCATATTTGGACTGCTGTTTTATTGCGCTGTCTTTTACTGACCCATGTCACGCAGTGTGCAAAACGTGTGTGTGTGTCTGTGTGTGTGTGTGTGATCCATCAAGATAAGAGTGGGCAGTCTAACTGGGGGAAAGGGGACTGCAGGTGAGTGTGGCTACAAGGAATCACTCAGGTGATGCAGCCAGTCAGCCAGTTGGCCAGTCAGTCAGCCAGTCAACCAGTCAACCAGTCAACCAGCCAGTCAGCCAGTCAGTCAGCCAGTAAGTCAGTCAGTCAGCCAGTCAGTTAGCCAGTCAGCCAGTCAGTCAGTCAGCCAGTCAGTCAGCCAGTCAACCAGTCAGTCAGCCAGTCAGCCAGCCAGCCAGCCAGCCAGCCAGCCCATTCAGCCAGTAAATCAGCCAGCCAGCCAGTCAGCCAGTCAGTCAGTCAGTTAGCCAGTCAGTCAGTCACCCAGTCAGCCAGTCAGTTAGCCAGTCAGTCAGCCAGTAAGTCAGCAAGTCAGCCAATAAGTCAGCCAGTCAGCCATCCAGCCAGCCCATTCAGCCAGTAAATCAGCCAGCCAGCCAGTCAGCCAGTAAGTCAGGCAGTCAGCCAGTCAAAACGTCAGCCAGCCAGTCAGCCATCCAGCCAGCCCATTCAGCCAGTAAATCAGCCAGCCAGCCAGTCAGCCAGTAAGTCAGGCAGTCAGCCAGTCAAAACGTCAGCCAGTCAGTCAGCCAGTCAGTCAGCCAGTCAGCCAGTAAATCAGCCAGCCAGCCAGTCAGCCAGTAAGTCAGGCAGTCAGCCAGTCAGCCAGTCAAAACGTCAGCCAGCCAGTCAGCCAGCAAGTCAGCCATCCAGCCAGCCCATTCAGCCAGTAAATCAGTCAGCCAGCCAGTCAGCCAGTAAGTCAGGCAGTCAGCCAGTCAGCCAGTAAGTCAGGCAGTCAGCCAGTCAAAACGTCAGCCAGCCAGTCAGCCAGCAAGTCGGCCAGTCAGTTAGCCAGTTAGCAAGTCAGTCAGCCAGTCAGTTAGCCAGTTAGCAAGTCAGTCAGCCAGTCAGTTATTAGAGCGTTGCAGCAACATCTGTGAAGAGTGTGAAGGAATGTGAATGTGTGTGTGTTTGGCTTCAATATGTGTGTGTGTGTGTGTGTGTGTGTGTGTGTGTGTGTGTGTGTCATTAAAGGTGGTGCGTTCTGATGAAATGCTGTAGTATTGACCGTCACATGTGTTTACCTGGCTGATTTACTGTCTGACTGGCTGGATGACTGACTTACTGGCTGGCTGGTTGGCTGGCTGACTGGCTGGCTGACTGACTGACTGGCTGGCTGACTGGCTGGCTGGTTGGCTGGCTGACTGGCTGACTGGCTGGCTGGCTGACTGGCTGACTGGCTGGCTGGTTGGCTGGCTGACTGGCTGACTGGCTGATATACTGGCTAACTGGCTGGTTTGCTGGCTGACTGGCTGATTTACTACCTGACTGGCTGGCTGACTGGCTGACTGGCTGACTGCATAACTAACTGGATGACTGACTGGCTGAGTTACTGGCTGACTGACTATCTGACTGGCTACCTGACTGGCTGGCTGACTGGCTGGCTGACTGGTTAATTGACTGGCTGACTGACTGACTGACTGACTGATTGACTGACTGGCCGGCTAACTTACTGGCTGACTGGCTGGCTGGCTGACTACCTGACTTACTGAATGACTGGCTGGCTGGCTTGCTGACTGACTGACTGGCTGACTGGTTGACTTACTGGCTGACTGACTGACTGGCTGGCTTGCTTGCTGACTGACTGACTGACTGACTGATTGACTGACTGGCCGGCTAACTTACTGGCTGACTGGCTGGCTGGCTGACTACCTGACTTACTGAATGACTGGCTGGCTGGCTTGCTGACTGACTGACTGGCTGACTGGTTGACTTACTGGCTGACTGACTGACTGGCTGGCTTGCTTGCTGACTGGCTGGCTGACTAACTGACTGGCTGACTGGCTGACTGTCTGACAGCTGACTG
The DNA here is from genome assembly GCA_902810595.1 of Coregonus sp. 'balchen'. Taxonomy (NCBI): domain Eukaryota; kingdom Metazoa; phylum Chordata; class Actinopteri; order Salmoniformes; family Salmonidae; genus Coregonus; species Coregonus sp. 'balchen'. Next base: position 46,563,306 of record LR778270.1, read on the forward strand.
GCTGACTGCATAACTAACTGGCTGACTGACTGACTGGCTGACTTACTGGCTGACTGGCTGGCTGACTGGTTGGCCCTATTTGGACTGCTGTTTTATTGTGCTCTATTTTACTGACCCATATCACGCAGTGTGCAAAACGTGTGTGTGTGTGTGTGTGTGTGTGTCTGTCTGTGTGTGTGTGTCTGTGTGTGATCCATCAGTTAGACTGAGTGGGCAGTCTAACTGGGGGAAAGGGGACTGAAGGTGAGTGTGGCTACAAGGAATCACTCAGGTGATGCAGCCAGTCAGCCAGTCAGCCAGCCAGTCAGCCAGCCAGTCAGTCAGCCAGTCAGTCAGCCAGCCAGTCAGCCAGTCAGTCAGTCAGTCAGTCAGCCAGTCAGCCAGTCAGTCAGTCAGCCAGTCAGTCAGCTAGTCAGTCAGCCAGTCAGTCAGTCAGTCAGTCAGCCAGCCAGTCAGTCAGCCAGTCAGTCAGCTAGTCAGCCAGTCAGCCAGCCAGTCAGCCAGTGAGTCAGCCAGTCAGTTAGCCAGTCAGTCAGTGAGTCAGCCAGTCAGTTAGCCAGTCAGTCAGTCAGCCAGTCAGTCAGCCAGTCAGCCAGTAAATCAGCCAGCCAGCCAGTCAGCCAGTAAGTCAGGCAGTCAGCCAGTCAAAAAGTCAGCCAGCCAGTCAGCCAGCAAGTCAGCCAATCGGTTAGCCAGTAAGCAAGTCAGTCAGCCAGTCAGTTAACCAGTTATCCATCCAGTCAGTCAGCCAGTTATCCAGTCAGCCTTTCAGTCAGTCAGTCAGTCAACCATTAAGTCAGCCAGTCAGTAAGTCAGCCAGTCAGTCAGCCAGTAAATAAGCCAGTCAGTTAGCCAGTCAGTCAGCCAGTCAGTTATCCAGTCAGCCAGCCAGTCAGTCAGCCAGTTTTTCCAGTCAGCCAGTCAGTCAGTCAACCAGTAAGTCAGCCAGTCAGTTAGTCAGCCAGTCAGTTATCCAATCAGCCAACCAGTCAGTCAGCCAGTGATCCAGTGTGCCAGTCAGTCAGCCAGTCAGCCAGTCAGCCAGTCAATCAGTAAGTCAGACAGTCAGCCAGTCAGTCAGTGAGTCAGTTAGCCAGTCAGTATACCAATCAGCCAGCCATTCAGCCAGCCAGTCAGTCATCCAGCCATCCAGCCAGCTGGTCAGCCCGTAAGTCAGCCAGTCAGCCAGCTAGTCAGTCAGTCAGCCAGTCAATTATGAATTCAACCAGTTAGCCAGTCAGTCAGCCAGTCAGTCAGTTAGTAAATCAGCCAGTCAGCCAGCCAGTCATCCAGTCAGCCAGTAATTCTGTTAGTATATCAGCCAGTCAGTCAGTCAGTCAGCCAGTCAATTATGAATTCAACCAGTTAGCCAGTCAGTCAGCCAGTCAGTCAGTTAGTAAATCAGCCAGTCAGCCAGCCAGTCATCCAGTCAGCCAGTAATTATGTTAGTATATCAGCCAGTCAGTCAGTCAGTCAGCCAGTCAATTATGAATTCAACCAGTTAGCCAGTCAGTCAGCCAGTCAGTCAGTTAGTAAATCAGCCAGTCAGTCAGTCAGTCCGCCAGTCAGTTATTCAGCCAACCAGTCAGCCAGCCAGTCAGCCAGGAAGTCAGCCAGTCAGTCAGTCAGCCAGTTAGTTATGCAGTCAGCCAGTCATCCAGTCAGCCAGTCAGCCAGCCAGTCAGTCAGGAAGTCAGCCAGTCAGTCAGTCAGCCAGTTAGTTATGCAGTCAGCCAGTCAGCCAGTCAGCCAGCCAGCCAGCTAGCCAGCGAGCTAATGCCTACAGATGTAACTCGGAGGTGAAGCCTAATTTCTGAAGCAGTTTGGCTGCAAAATTAGCCCGGCCTCTATCACAGGCTGCATCTGGCTAAGCTAGCAGCTAACTACAGTCAAATAAGGAGCGTGTTGTCGTTGATGTCATGATGGAAGTCGAGGTAGCAATTGTTTGTGAAATGATATACATAATAGCTTAGCTAGCTATTAGACTTGTAATTTGTCGTAACCATTATCACAAAATGGTGTGCATATTTTTTATCAGCTCTGTTGGGTTTCCACTAGTTACCACAGCCATAAAGTCAAAATTAGTCTTTATGTGTAAAATCTGATTTTAAGAAGAGTGATTGTAGAAATAGACTGGATGTATGACTCTGTCAGCAGGAACATGGAGCACATTCAGTAAGTCATGATATAATGTTTTCCTTTACATTGCATTATACACTTTCCGCTATCTGCAGGAGAACTGCAGAACTGTGTTTTGTTGACAAAAAGTGTTTTACTAGCCTGAATTAAAATACTCTACCCTTCTACTCGGGGCCCCCCTTCCAGCATTGGAGGGGGGGGGACCCCCACGCCCCTCCTGCCGACCCCCCCCTATGGGGCGCGCCCCACAGTTTGGAAACCTCTGCTTTACACCTCCATTAATTTTTCACATTGTGAATTTTACAAAAATTCTAATGAATTGTGTGTTTGATGCAGGCTTATCTTGGCCTGACGTTTTTGATAGCCGTGTAATTCTCTCTCGGCCAAGTTGAGAATTCCCTGTCAAGAAGAGAGACACGGAAGCCCAGCTAGCTTAGCTAGCCTAGCTAGCCTGTAGCCTCAAATGGAGGATGCTAACAAACGTTTTCAACGCTGCAGGAGCTGTGTTTATTTTGCTTTATTCCGGGACAATGTGGACCGCCCGGACTTTCGCCTGTCGTTGCAGAGGACTACAGGGGCGAAGTGGCTACTCTTAACAAACAAGTAGCAGACTTACACAAGCTACTGGGGAATCCAGCCTGACTACTTTTTCTTTCTATTCTACCCCAGTAGCCGGACGCCGCTCTGGCCTGGTGGAAGTGTCGCCGCCGTGTCGGCTCTCCAAAGCCGACTGGTCGGTATTCTGCAGGGATCCCTCCCCAAAGGGGTTTTCCACTTCCCTGGAGAACGGAGTTAGTAGTCATCCTGGATGACTTGGTGGATGTTCCTGTTCTCGATCCTACCAACCAGCCATGGAGATATGTCACTTGACGTGAAAGTCGAAAACAGCGACCTCTGGCAACAGGGGCCTCCTTGGCTAAGTTAAGCCCAGACCGGACACAGACTAGAAACAGCTTCGCCGCCCTGGATCCAGAGGTTCCGGCGCCTTTTTCCCTGGGGGCTTCCGATTCGAGATCGGATCCGGAGGTATCTGCGCCCCCCCCCCCCCCCCCATCAGACCCTGAGGCTGTCTACGACTCCGGCCCATTCAACATCCAGACCGACCGCCCTTCAGTACACAAGGGGTTTACGAAACCACTCGAGGCGAAAGAACGGCCGGACCTCCTCAGTCATTGCACCAGCTGTTGTCATCAGCAGCTCTATTGGTAAGAAACATATTGGTTCCCAAGGCAAAAACCCTTTGCTATCCTGGAGTACGAGTACAGGACATTACAAGGCTGCTTCCGACCGTTCTACGACAGACGCCGGGGGCTGACGCTGTCGTAGTCCATGTGGGGTCAAATGAAATTAAGAGGGCTAGCTCGGAACTGCTGAAACTGGATTTTAAAGAAGATTCCAAAAAGCAGCCAATTATTTCAGGTCCGGTACCATCGTTGGGCAGCGCGTGTGAGAGATTCAGCAGGCTACTGGCATTACACACCTGGCTAAAAGATTACTGTAGCTCTGTTGGAATCACTTTTATAGATAACTTTGACACCTTCTGGAAACAGAAGATGCTCTACAGCAGGGTTCTTCAATTCCGGTCCTGGAGGGCCGAAACACTTCTGTTTTTTATTTCTACCTGGTAGTTAATTGCACTCACCTGGTGTCCCAGGACTGAATTAGCCCCTGATTAGAAGGAGAGGATGAAAAACAGAGGTGTTTCGGCCCTCCAGGACCGGAATTGAAGAACCCTGCTCTACAGGAATCCAAATCATCTTGGCTCTTAGGCTCTGTCCACGCATTTCAAGGCTGCATTGAGACAATGACTTATCAATGCCCAGTTCAGAAAATTCCTACCATTGTGTCGCTGAGTTGTTGTAATGCTGCAGCAAATGTACATTATCCCAGGGGCGATGGCAGTCACAATGTAAGTAACCTAATGTATGTCCCTCTAACTCCCCTGAATGCCTCTGTCAATCCTACAGCTATTGTATACATGTAATCATGTGCCTATGAACCAGAGTCATACTGTTAGCACTGGGGGCGGTGTGCCCCAGTAGGAAGTCCACTGTGTGCAGCTCACCCTGCACTATCAGCTCAAAGAGAAATAACATTGTCATGTTGTGGTCCTCTGTAGCTCAATTGGTAGAGCATGGCGCGTGTAACGCCAGGGTAGTGGGTTCGATCCCCGGGACCACCCATACCTAAAAATGTATGCACGCCTGACTGTAAGTCGCTTTGGATAAAAGCGTCTGCTAAATGGCATATTAATTATTTAATATTATATTAATGTCTACTACTGATAAGCTTCCCAGTAAAACAATAAAAACAATCAAGCACAGATATTAGATCATAAACAGCGATTAGCAGCAGTGGAAAAAATGCAAATACAGTGAGGGAAAAAAGTATTTGATCCCCTGCTGATTTTGTACGTTTGCCCACTGACAAAGAAATGATCAGTCTATAATTTTAATGGTAGGTTTATTTGAACAGTGAGAGACAGAATAACATCAACAAAATCCAGAAAAATGCATGTCAAAAATGTTATAAATTGATTTGCATTTTAATGAGGGAAATAAGTATTTGACCCCCTCTCAATCAGAAAGATTTCTGGCTCCCAGGTGTCTTTTATACAGGTAACGAGCTGAGATTAGGAGCACACTCTTAAAGGGAGTGCTTCTAATCTCAGCTTGTTACCTGTATAAAAGACACCTGTCCACATAAGCAATCAATCAATCAGATTCCAAACTCTCCACCATGCCCAAGACCAAAGAGCTCCCCAAGGATGTCAGGGACAAGATTGTAGACCTACACAAGGCTGGAATGGGCTACAAGACCATCGCCAAGCAGCTTGGTGAGAAGGTGACAACAGTTGGTGTGATTATTCTCAAATGGAAGAAACACAAAATAACTGTCAATCTCCCTCAGCCTGGGGCTCCATGCAAGATCTCACCTTGTGGAGTTGCAATGATCATGAGAACGGTGAGGAATCAGCCCAGAACTACACAGTAGGATCTTGTCAATGATCTCAAGGCAGCTGGGATCATAGTCACCAAGAAAACAATTGGTAACACATTACGCCGTGAATTACTGAAATCCTGCAGCGCCTTCAAGGTACCCCTGCTCAAGAAAGCACATATACATACCCATCTGAAGTTTGCCAATGAACATCTGAATGATTTAGAGGAGAACTGGTTAAAAGTGTTGTGGTCAGATGAGACCAAAATGGAGCTCTTTGGCATCAACTCAACTCGCCGTGTTTGGAGGAGGAGGAATGCTGCCTATGACCCCAAGAACACCATCCCCACCGTCAAACATGGAGGTGGAAACATTATGCTTTGGGGGTGTTTTTCTGCTAAGGGGACAGGACAACTTCACCGTATCAAAGCGACGATGGACGGGGCCAAGTACCGTCAAATCTTGGGTGAGAACCTCCTTCCTTCAGCCAGGGCATTGAAAATGGGTTGTGGATGGGTATTCCAGCATGACAATGACCCAAAACACACGGCCAAGGCAACAAAGGAGTGGCTCAAGAAGAAGCACATTAAGGTCCTGAAGTGGCCTAGCCAGTCTCCAGACCTTAATCCCATAGAAAATCTGTGGAGGGAGCTGAAGGTTCGAGTTGCCAAACGTCAGCCTCGAAACCTTAATGACTTGGAGAAGATCTGCAAAGAGGAGTGGGACAAAAGCCCTCCTGAGATGTGTGCAAACCTGGTGGCCAACTACAAGAAACGTCTGACCTCTGTGATTGCCAACAAGGGTTTTGCCACCAAGTACTAAGTCATGTTTTGCAAAGGGGTCAAATACTTATTTCCCTCATTAAAATGCAAATCAATTCATAACGTTTAACATATGCGTTTTTCTGGATGTTTTTGTTGTTATTCTGTCTCTCACTGTTCAAATAAACCTACCATTAAAATTATAGACTGATCATTTCTTTGTCAGTGGGCAAACGTACAAAACCAGCAGGGGATCAAATACTTTTTTCCCTCACTGTAGTCTGGGTAGCCATCTGATTAGCTGTTCAGCAGTCTTATGGCTTTGGGGTAGAAGCTGTTAAGAAGCGTTTTGGACCTAGACTTGGCGCTCCGGTACCGCTTGCCGTGCGGTAGCAGAGAGAACAGTCTATGACTAGGGTGGCTGGAGTCTTTGGCAATTTTTAGGGCCTTCCTCTGACACCGCCTGGTATAGAGGTCCTGGATGGCAGGGAGCCACTACCCTCTGTAGCACCTTGTGGTCGGAGGCCGAGCAGTTGCCATACCAGGCGGTGATTCAACCAGTCAGGATGCTCTCGATGGTGCAGCTGTATAACTTTTTGAGGATCTGAGGACCCATGCCAAATCTTTTCAGTCTTTTGTTAGTGTCACTGATATGGAAATTCACATACAAATACTCAGTTCATAAGCATTGACTGTAATACCTCTAAGGTCCTGTGGTGAAGGACTGCTGTGCAAGGTATTGGGCAACAGCTTTCTTCCCGGCTCGTATTCACAAAGCTCTTCAGAGTAGGACTAATGATCTAGGACCAGCTGTAATCATTCACTGTGATATTAAAAGGCAAAACTGATCCTAAATCAGTACTCCTTCTCTGAGATGCTTAGTTAATACGGGTCCCTGGTCTGTCTGCATGCTGCTTTTCTAGTGATCTAACTCCCTCATCATCTGAAATGATACGACACCAAAATCATGATTAAGAATTAGCCTAGTCGGTCAACTTTTATCGCTGTCCGATAAAAGTCACTTTGGTCCTTGAGAGATTTACACGGTTATCAAAACATCACGCCAGGGTAAGCCTACACGAAACACAGCCCTTATTTGAAGTGTTTCTAAAATCCCCTATGGGGAAAATTGAATGGTGGAAAAACGATTGGAACCATTTCCCTGTTTTGACCGCTAGGTTTTATGGGTATTATGACTCATTCTGTGGTACTCTATAGGCGAGCGTTTTTTAAGGACACACCTCCCACCTCAGCAGCTGGTGTTAGACAGGTACATTGTTGAACCTGGCGTAAGGAAAATGCCAGCGCGTCGGTTTTTACATGACGAAATGGAAAACTAACGTGCGACATTTGACACTTGCGCCTCCTTATCACCAACTGAAAAATAGAGCCCAGAGACATAGTCACGTATGTAGGATGTGGTGATGATGGTAGTAGGGGCATAGGTAGTGTTGGTGGGGGTGAGGTGAGTGTCTCCGTGCTGACCGAGTAAACAAATTGATGGCATTGGGTCAGCCTGTTAGCCTTGATGATGTCTTGGTCAGGTAAGTGACTGTGTTCTAGGTATTTCCTGTGTCAACAGCTTCCAGGTATGTGTTGTTGTCAGTGTGCATCAAACATCACACTATCTATTTAGTCTGAGGCAATAGACATGAAAGTATACTAATAGCGCCACCTAGTGGAACACTCACTAGAGGAACTCATGGAGAATTTACTGCAGTTCAGAGATTCAGATTGAGTGTTTAATAGTCACATGTACGGGGTTGCAGGTTTGATTGCAGGGTACAGTGAAAATCTTAGGCTCCGAGCTCCAACATGCAGGACTAAATGAAATAAAATAATTAAAATGGTAATAAAAAAATAAATAGCTAAAAAAATATATATATATATATATATATATATAGGGGGAACAGCATGACCGTTGAGGGGGGGGGTGACCATAGGGGAACAGCATGACCGTTGAGGGGGTGGGGGGGTGACCATAGGTGGAACAGCAGGACCGTTGAGGGGGTGGGGGGGGGTGACCATAGGTGGAACAGCATGACCGTTGAGGGGGGGGGGGGTGACCATAGGTGGAACAGCATGACCGTTGGGGGGGGGGGGGGGTGACCATAGGGGGAACAGCATGACCGTTGAGGGGGGTGGGGGGTGACCATAGGTGGAACAGCATGACCGTTGAGGGGGTGGGGGGGTGACCATAGGAGGAACAGCATGACCATTGAGGGGGTGGGGGGGTGACCATAGGAGGAACAGCATGACCGTGATGGGGGTGGGGGGGGTGACCATAGGGGAACAGCATGACCGTTGAGGGGGTGGGGGGGTGACCATAGGTGGAACAGCATGACCGTTGAGGGGGTGGGGGGGGTGACCATAGGGGAACAGCATGACCGTTGAGGGGGTGGGGGGTGACCATAGGTGGAACAGCATGACCGTTGAGGGGGGTGGGGGGGTGACCATAGGAGGAACAGCATGACCGTTGAGGGGGTGGGGGGGTGACCATAGGTGGAACAGCATGACCGTTGAGGGGGTGGGGGGGGTGACCATAGGTGGAACAGCAATGACCGTTGAGGGGGTGGGAGGTGACCATAGGAGGAACACATGACCGTTGAGGGGTGGTGGGGGTGACCATAAGGTGAACGCATGACCGTTGAGGGGGTGGGGGGTGACATGGAGGAACAGCATGACCGTTGAGGGGGTGGGGGGGGGTGACCATAGGTGGAACAGCATGACCGTTGAGGGGGTTGGGACCAAGTGAAATAAAAAACAATAACAATAACAATGATAATAAAAATAGAATATAAGTATTTACCTGATCAACGAATCTGTTCATACATTACAATCCATCCATGTAGTTTCTGAGAAATGTGACGGTTTAGTTTTATCTCAGATCTGATCAAAGTGAGAATCATGGTTTCTCACGAACCCTGTGGTCTCACCGTCTGGGGGTCTGTGACAAGAGTCTGCCGTCAAAGCATTTCATCATATCAGCAATTTCTCTGAACCCTAGCCCTGCAACCAGGTGCCAGAAAGGCTAGCTAGCGGAACGTTTGAGCCACACTACTTCAGGCCGTCATTGTAAATAAGAATCTGTTTTTAATTGACCTACCTGGTAAAATAAAGGTAAAATAAAAAATGTAATAAACGCTGGAGATAATTAAACCGCCCTTGTAAGACACAGAAGCTGCTTTTTTATGGATGTGTTGTGTGACTTGATAGATACGACCGTCTTTTAAATTTCATCTGTGAAGCTGGAAGCTGATCGATAAGCTGATTTGATAGCTGCATTTGCTTAAGTAATGAAGAGAACTCGTATCGACAAGCAGCAGCATTTGTATTAAAGCATCCTGGGAAACAGGAAGTTCAAAGGAAGCTACATACGGAGGTTATAGGTTTGACCACTGAATGATATAGAACATTGTCTAAGACCCTGACCGCGTACCAAACGGCACCCTATTCCCTATGTAGTGCACTACTTTTGACCAGGGCCCATAGGGAATAGGGTGCAGTTTGGGACGTACACCTTTTTAGCGTGAGATACGTCTGAAGAAAACCAATTGTCTTTGCAGATGCAGACAGAGCCAGAAGGAAACGTTGACTGTGTCTGTGGGTTAATTTACCGGCAGCCTGTGGGCTACAGGGGGGGATGTCAGAGAGCTGCACAATCCAGGCAGGCAGTTATGCTGACTCAGTGTTTCAGGGTAGTTAGTGAGTTAGTGAACCACTGTGTGAGAGGAAACTAGTGAGATAGGGGTTGGGACGGGGGGATGGTGGTCTTCAGTTTCACAATCACTGATAGGTTTGTTTTTTTCAACTGAATGCCTCACCTCAATATGCCCAGTGTTATTGGAATTGGTCATGATCACGCAGTGTGTACGTGCGTGTAGTCATTCTATTTATTTGATTTATATAGATTTATACCATGGCATTGCTGAATACTCGTTTCTGATTGGCTTGAAGGGCATTCTATAACGTGCACTATTTCCTTATAATGCATGGTAATATTCAATGGCTATGAAGTTTATTCTTTCATGTTCTACGTTTCAGCTGCTTTTGAAAGCAAAAGTCGAATTGAAAATGTTATTGGCGTTGTCGAATTCGATTTTCATAATAGCAAGCCAGCAGCGTTGATAGTTTGGTTAGCTAAGCGAGCAAGTCTGTTTGTTTGGTTACCAAGGCAACCACCGTAGCTATCTAGTAAAACTTGCTAGCTACTCTACATCAGTGGATGTTGAACACATTTCTACTGGGGTAATCAACTCCGGGCTCTATGCATTCTCTGGAAAATAATGCAACTCCGTGGAAGGCTGGTGCCACTTGCTACAGTATCGTGGTATACCTTCCATGCATTATTTCCCCTAGGTGACTGACAGGGCGCACTGTTTTCAAGCCACCGCAAAGCCGTTTTGGTACACTATTGTACAAAAAAAATCATATTTTGGAGGCTATAGCAATGGATGTATCGCAGGTGTTTACCCAAAGGATTCATTTTTATATTTACATTGTGATTTCTGAAAATGTCCATAATACAGTGGGGGGAAAAAAGTATTTAGTCAGCCACCAATTGTGCAAGTTCTCCCACTTAAAAAGATGAGAGAGGCCTGTAATTTTCGTCATAGGTACACGTCAACTATGACAGACAAATTGAGATTTTTTTTCTCCAGAAAATCACATTGTAGGATTTTGAATGAATTTATTTGCAAATTATGGTGGAAAATAAGTATTTGGTCACCTACAAACAAGCAAGATTTCTGGCTCTCACAGACCTGTAACTTCTTCTTTAAGAGGCTCCTCTGTCCTCCACTCGTTACCTGTATTAATGGCACCTGTTTGAACTTGTTATCAGTATAAAAGACACCTGTCCACAACCTCAAACAGTCACACTCCAAACTCCACTATGGCCAAGACCAAAGAGCTGTCAAAGGACACCAGAAACAAAATTGTAGACCTGCACCAGGCTGGGAAGACTGAATCTGCAATAGGTAAGCAGCTTGGTTTGAAGAAATCAACTGTGGGAGCAATTATTAGGAAATGGACCACTGATAATCTGCCTCGATCAGGGGCTCCACGCAAGATCTCACCCCGTGGGGTCAAAATGATCACAAGAACGGTGAGCAAAAATCCCAGAACCACACGGGGGGACCTAGTGAATGACCTGCAGAGAACTGGGACCAAAGTAACAAAGCCTACCATCAGTAACACACTACGCCGCCAGTGACTCAAATCCTGCAGTGCCAGACGTGTCCCCCTGCTTAAGCCAGTACATGTCCAGGCCCGTCTGAAGTTTGCTAGAGTGCATTTGGATGATCCAGAAGAGGATTGGGAGAATGTCATATGGTCAGATGAAACCAAAATATAACTTTTTGGTAAAAACTCAACTTGTCGTGTTTGGAGGACAAAGAATGCTGAGTTGCATCCAAAGAACACCATACCTACTGTGAAGCATTGGGGTGGAAACATCATGCTTTGGGGCTGTTTTTCTGCAAAGGGACCAGGACGACTGATCCGTGTAAAGGAAAGAATGAATGGGGCCATGTAGCGTGAGATTTTGAGTGAAAACCTCCTTCCATCAGCAAGGGCATTGAAGATGAAACGTGGCTGGGTCTTTCAGCATGACAATGATCCCAAACACACCGCCCGGGCAACGAAGGAGTGGCTTCGTAAGAAGCATTTCAAGGTCCTGGAGTGGCCTAGCCAGTCTCCAGATCTCAACCCCATAGAAAATATTTGGAGGGAGTTGAAAGTCCGTGTTGCCCAGCGACAGCCCCAAAACATCACTGCTCTAGAGGAGATCTGCATGGAGGAATGGGCCAAAATACCAGCAACAGTGTGTGAAAACCTTGTGAAGACTTACAGAAAACGTTTGACCTGTGTCATTGCCAACAAAGGGTATATAACAAAGTATTGAGAAACTTTTGTTATTGACCAAATACTTATTTTCCACCATAATTTGCAAATAAATTCATTAAAAATGTGATTATCTGGAGAAAAAAAATCTCATTTTGTCTGTCATAGTTGACGTGTACCTATGATGAAAATTACAGGCCTCTCTCATCTTTTTAAGTGGGAGAACTTGCACAATTGGTGGCTGACTAAATACTTTTTTCCCCCACTGTATATCTGCAGTGATAGTGGAATGATAGTGTTTCACAGTATTACTTACCCACCAGTGTTGTGATTAGCTGTGATATTCGCCTATTGATTTCTCCTGCCAGAGTGGCACCTGTTGTCAAAATGGGAAAGCTGTTTTGACTTTGTGGCTGGGTTATCTACTGGAAATTGGGTCAAGCGGGCCAATGTAGAAATCGCTTCCAGATTGCAAAAATTCTACACTGTTCGCTCAATTTCAGTTTGTGAGAAAACCAGCACTGAATAGAGTAAGGAATCATTGTACCATCAACAGCTGATTGAGAGAATGCCAAGAGTGTGCAAAGCTGTCATCAAGGCAAAGGGTGGCTATTTGAAGAATCTCAAATATAACATATATTTTGATTTGTTTAAAACTTTTTGGGTTACTACATGATTCCATATGTGTTATTTCATAGTTTTGATATTTTCACTATTATTTTATATGTAAAAAGAATAGTAAAAATAAAGAAAAACCCTTGAATGAGGGGTGTCCAAACTTTGGACTGGTAGTGTAAATCGCTGTGGAAATCTTTTCAATAACAAAAAATATTGTTTTTACAGATGTTTGATGCTGGTGGACCAACATCGACAATAAAAGGCTCAAGCATGACTCTCCGCCATGTTACGGGGAACCGGGGGAGGGCGGAAATATGTTTAGAATTCAGCCTAGTGCTGTTGCAATTCACCTGGCTTCCACATAGGTTCCACTTAGGTTCCACATGGGGGAGGAATTCTGAGAAGTTCTAGGTGTAGCACCTTTAATGTCGACATTTATTGTATATTCTATTACAGACACCTTATGCATACTTTAAAATTATATTATGTGACCTGAACATTTAAATAAAAGTATTTTTTCTAGGTGCTAATTTTACTGTCCCCACTACAAGCAATACTTAAACACTAAAATAATATAATAATTAATTAATAATTAATAATAATAAAGTAATTCTGTCCTTGAAACATTAAATTGAAATACTGTAGAATTCCTTTCATTCCTATGGAGGACGGCTCCTTATGGGGAGTGCCAATATGGCCGCCGGTGTCTTCAAAGCCTGGCCTGTCATTGGCCATTACATAGTATCAGTAATCCAGGGTTTATACACATGATTGGATTGGACCTCATGTTAAACGATTATGCTGATATGTAGCAGGATCTGACAGTTTGTTCTATGACTATGACAGTTTTTTAGATGACTGCATTGGGGCCCTGAGGTTGTGTATGTTTCTGCAGCCTACTAAGGTTGAGTGGTTAAGGTTGAGATAGTGACAGTGACAGGAGGAGTGTGGTTTTTTCAGATAAAAAGACGTTACTTTCATGTTTAAAAAGACAACGCTTCCATGTCAACTCACACGTGTCAGAGTTGAACTATCACAGGTCATTTATTTTCAACTAGTACAGGACTTGACATCTCAGGTCGACTACACAACTACAAGGATAGTAAAACAGCTGACATTTCTGTTTTTTTTTAAACATTTTAATATTAGTGAGCGATTTCTTTATCCATATATCACACTAAGCTTGGCAAGAGTTCAAACATACTTCACAGCTTCAAATAAGTATTATATAAATTTCACAATTATCGAGAAAAAGCCTGAGAATGCAGGTATCAATCAGTCAATCAGTGACTTCCGCATGGTTTTGTTGATCCAGTCAAGGTATTTTGTTGACATGAGTGTGTACACTCCAGGTTTGTTCTTGATGCCACATTGTTTACCACCGAACGACACGACTCCCCTTAGCTCACTTCCACACACCAACGGGCCTCCAGAGTCTCCCTAAAAACGCACAACACATAAATTCATACATGATTACTTTCAGTCATTTACAAACAATATATATAAGGTTTAACGCATGCATCAATGGTTGATCATTGGCTCCCTGCAAAATATATAAAAAAACTTTATCAGCGAGTACACTGACACAAAACCACAGGAGGCTGGTGAGAGGAACTATAGGAGGACGGGCTCGTTGTAATGGCTGGAATGGAATCGATGGAACGGAGTCAAACATGGTTTCCATATGTTTTATGTGTTTGAAACCGTTCCAATAATTCCATTCCAGATATTACAATGAGCCCGTCCTCCTATAGCTCCTCTCACCAGCCTCCTCTGACACACACACACACACCTGACACGAGTCCACCCTGGTCTTGTCCACAGAGCCGGCACACAGCATGCTGTAGGTGATGATCGGGGTCATGTTGTAGTAGTCTTCAGAGTTACACGTCCTCCTGTCGATCACGGTGACGTTGGTAGATCGCAGGACATCAGACATGGTTTTAGCGTTGTTCTGGGTGGCTCCCCATCCAGACACTGAGCATTGGGTCCCTGCTGGGACATCTGCCACAGGTACAGGTAACGCTAGAGCTTTCACCTCCTTAGTCGGCTTTACTTTCTTATCCAACTAGGAGGAGGAGGAGGAAGAAGAAGGTTTTGTGTCAATTCTCCTTCAACTGTCCCTTGAATTGAAGAATGACTGATACCAGTAGTGACTGACCTTCAGCAGCATGATGTCGTTGACTCTGATGTTGCGGTCATAACAGGGATGAGGGATGCGACCTTTAACCTTACGGACCTGCCTAGTCTCCTTCCTGTTTGATGGAGTGGACCCCTAGAAACACCTTGGTGATGCTTCAGACAGAAACAGAAACCTTCTGTTAGATCAGCTGAAGGAAGCAACCCAACAACTACAATGACGCAATCTCAGAAGCACAACGCAAAAAAAAAATCAAACATTTGTGACCGAGTTGCTACGCGAACCATTACAGCAACAGCATCTGTACAAGAACAACAGCAACATTTGATATTGGACCTACTCAGAACAGTGAGCTGCAGTCAGGACCCATTGCTGGTGGATCAGGATTCCTCCACACACTTTATGTCCTTGTTTGTTCTCCAATAGAGCCATGTAAGGTAAGGAGTGAGGCTTCACCTCCTTTCCATCAATGATCTCTGCACAATCACCTAGGTAAGGGACAAAACACCAACAATAACTCATTAGAGAAATAATCATATATATTTGTCAGATAACACACACACACACACACACATCTGTACACACACACACACACACACACACAAACCCACACCTACCTGAGTGCAGATACAGAAGGATAATGGTAGAGGTCCAGAAACTGGCTGCTGCGGGGAGGATCATGGTCATTTAACTCTGATGTAATGTGTTACCTCAGTAGTTCAGAGTCTGCTGTGCTGTGATGTTCTCTTTCTCTCTGATCTCTCTCTTTATGCTTATTATAGAGGATGTGGTCGGTGCGTCTGATGTCACCACAAAGTGGAAACACACAAGCATGCACACGCACACACACACACACACACACACACATGGATATAAATGCACTGTTGGTTAAGGGCTGTAAGTAAGCATTTCACTGTAATGTCTGCACCTGTTGTATTCGGCGCATGTGACCAATAAAATTTGATTTGATTTGATTTGATGATCACACCCTCTTCCATTTTACTTAAATGTCACCATTCACCACCTTAAATTACAATTTCTTTAAAACAAGATGACTGAATGTGTAAAACTAGATGACAATGACAAAACAAATTATACGCTAGTTACGAGAAACAAGAGTTTATTATTTACTCCTGTAGTATTAGCGCTTTACAAATGACCCTCAGTCCACAAAAAGTAGCTTACTGTCAAGCTAAGTTTCTAATATAGATACATCCTCACACTGTCAGCCCACTCAGTCTGTTGAAGAAGATCACCATTTCACCAATAGCAGAGACAGAATGGCAACAACGAAGTCATTCCATTCATGTGAAAACCTGATGACTCAGTTTTACGCTAAAGTTACATCATTAACAGAGGTTTCACCTTTAACTCCTTGTGTTCCTGTGCTTGAGTCCCAAATGGCACCCTATTCCCTACATAGTGCACTACTTTTGACCAGATCCCTATGGACCCAGATCAAAAGTAGTGCACTATGTAGGGAATAGGGTGCCATTTGGGGATGCAGGCTATGTTTAGTACTTTATTAGATAAAAAATAATGTAAATGTATTGTCCTTAGACATATAGGTAGGAGCAATGTTTCCATGCCAAGCTTGAATATCATGCCTACTGACAATGTGTGGTCTATAATATTTACGTTCTTCATAAATAAAAAGTACATTTTCTTACTTTTTTAAAAGTAAAAGATAAGGTCAGCATACCTATTTTTTCAATGGAGACGTCAAAAGGAGCAGCTTAAATATTTAATCATTCTTAATCCCATCAATACTTTCTAAAAACCTGTATTTATATTTTTACAGGTTTGTCTTGTTGAGATAAATCTATTTTGCACTTATAAGTGTGTATTAAGACTTATCAATACTAATAACACACTGTCAGCAGCTTGAATTCATGTGCCACATGAAACTTTTTACTATCAAGAAAAGCTGATAGAGCTGCTGATTTAAAAAAAATCTAGGACCAAGTTCTAGTCAGCTGGCAGCTCAACAATGTGTTATTCTGTAGGGAACTCAAACTAAACCAGATCTATTCAGGCTGCCATAGCAACACTGCATTCTTCTGTAGGGAACTCAAACTAAACCAGATCTATTCAGGCTGCCATAGCAACGCTGCATTATTCAGTAGGGAACTCAAACTCAACCAGATCTATTCAGGCTGCCATAGCAACACTGCATTCTTCTGTAGGGAACTCAAACTAAACCAGATCTAGTCAGGCTGCCATAGCAACACTGCATTCTTCTGTAGGGAACTCAAACTAAACCAGATCTAGTCAGGCTGCCATAGCAACACTGCATTCTTCTGTAGGGAACTCAAACTAAACCAGATCTAGTCAGGCTGCCATAGCAACACTGCATTCTTCAGTAGGGAGCTACACTGATCTAGGACCAGTTCTTATCAGGTCTACAATATACTATTCAGTATGGAGTTCTACTGATTTCAGATCAGGTTCAGGAGCCTGAGCAGCATTTAGAGACAGGGACATGAAGTGTGAGCATGGCCTGAGGCCTCACTTATCAAATGTTTGTTTATTAACTTTTGATTGATTGATTGATTGATTGGCCAATTGGCCCGCTGGCCAATTAGACCGATTGATTGCTTTGATGGATTGATTGATCCGTGGTCAGACTCAGGTAAAATAGCCAGAGTAAGACAGCCAGACAGATGAACTTGACAGCACTCAGCACCATGGTAACCACCTGCGGCCCACCACTGCCCCCTAGTGGAGAGGAGAGACATGTAACACAAAACACAGAGTACATATTACACACAAACAAGGAGAGAGGTGAGGAGGAGGGAGGTGGGGAGGAGGGACATGGAGCGGAGGGTAACGGAGGTGAGGAGGAGGGAGGTGGGGTGTGTGTAGGGGGGAGGAGGGGGGAATGAGGTCTAGGAGGGTGAGGGGGTGGAGGAGGTCTAAGAAGGTGATGAGGGTGAGGAGGTATAGAAGGGTGAGGATTTCTAGGAGGGTGGGGAGAAGGTCTAGGACGGTGAAGAGGTCTAGGAGGGTGAGGAGGTCGAGGAGTGTGAGGAGGTCGAGGAGGGTGAGGTTGTCTACAAGGAGAGAGGTGGGGAGGAGGGAGGTGAGGAGGAGGGTGGAAGGAGGTCTAGGAGGGTGAGTTGGTCTAAGAAGAAGATGAGGGCGAGGAGGTATAGGAGGGTGAGGATTTATAGGAGGGTGAGGAGAAGGTCTAGGATGGTGAAGAGGTCTAGGAGGGTGAAGAGGTCTAGGAGGGTGAGGAGGGTGAAGTCTAACATGGTGATGGGTCTAGAAGGGTGATGAGGTCGAGGAGGGTGAGGAGGTCGAAGAGGTCTATGAGGGCAAGGAGGTCTAGGAGGGTGAGGAGGTCTAGGAGGGTGAGGAGGTCTAGGAGGTAAGGAGGTTTAGGAGCGTGAGGAGGTCGAGGAGGGTGAGGAGGTCGAGGAGGTCTAGGACGGTGAGGTTGTCTACGAGGGTGAGGTCTACGAGGGTGAGGAGACTTAGGAAGTTTAGGAGGTCGAGGAGGGTGGTCGGGGTTGAAGAGGGTGATGAGGGCAAGGAGGTACAGGAGGGTGAGGAGGTCCAGGAGGGTGAGGAGAAGGAGGTCTAGGACTGTGAAGAGGTCTAGGAGGACAAGGAGCGTGAGGTCTAAGAGGGTGAGGGGGTCTAGGAGGGTGACGGGGGTCGATGAGGGCGAGGATGTATAGGAAGGTGAGGAGGTTTAGGAGGGTGAGGAGGTCTAGGAAATTAGGGAGGTCTAGGATGGTAAGGAGGTTGAGGAGGTATAGGAGGGTGAGGAGGTCTAGGAAGGTGAGGAGGTTGAGGAGGGTGAGGAGGTCTAGGAAATTAGGGAGGTCTAGGATGGTAAGGAGGTTGAGGAGGTATAGGAGGGTGAGGAGGTCTAGGAAGGTGAGGAGGTTGAGGAGGTCTAGGATGGTGAAGAAGTCAAGGAGGGTGAGGATGTCTAGGAGGGTGAAGTCTAAGAGGGTGAGGGGTTCTATGAGGCTGAGGGGGTCGAACAGGTCTAAGAGTGTGAGGGGGTCGAGGAGGTCTAGCAATGTAGGGGGTCTAGGAGGGTGAGGGGGTCTAGAAGGGTTAGGAGGTCTAGGACAGAGTTACATATGGAATAAACAAAACGTACAGTCAATAACACAATAGAAAATCTATATACAGTATGTGCAAATGTAGTACGTTATGGAGGTAAGGCAATAAATAGGCCATAGTGCAAAATAAATTAAAATTTAGTATTAACACTGGAGTGATAGATGTGCAAGAGATGATGTGCAAATAGAGATACTGGGGTGCAAATTAGCAAAATAAATAACAATGTAAATAACAATATGGGGATGAGGTAGTTGGGTGGGCTAATTTCAGATGGGCTGTGTACAGGTGCAGTGATCGGTAAGCTGCTCTGACAACTGATGCTTGAAGTTAGTGAGGGAGATAAGAGTCTCCAGCTTCAGAGATTTTTGCAGTTCGTTCCAGTCATTGGCAGCAGAGAACTGGACGGAATGGCGGCCAAAGGAGTTGTTGGCTTTGGGGATGACCAGTGAGATATACCTGCTGGAACGCATACTACGGGTGGGTACCAATGAGCGAAGATAAGGCGGGGATTTGCCTAGAAGTGATTTATAGATGACCTGGAGCCAGTGAGTTTGGCGACGAATATGTAGTGAGGGCCAGCCAACGAGAACGTACAGGTCACAATGGTGGGTAGTATATGGGGCTTTGGTGACAAAACGGATTGCACTGTGATAGACTACATCCAATTTGCTGAGTAGAGTGTTGGAAGCTATTTTGTAAATGACATCGCCGAAGTCAAGGATTGGTAGGATAGTCAGTTTTACGAGGGCATGTTTAGCAGCATGAGTGAAGGAGGCTTTGTTGCGAAATAGGAAGCCGATTCTAGATGTAACTTTGGATTGGAGATGCTTAATGTGAGTCTGGAAGGAGAGTTTACGGTCTAACCAGACACCTAGGTATTTGTAGTTGTCCACATATTCTAAGTCAGACCCGCCGAGAGTAGTGATTCTAGTCGGGCGGGCAGGTGCCAGCAGCGTTCGATTGAAGAGCATGCATTTAGTTTTACTAAATGATTGTGGAGGGTGAGGAGGTCTAAGAGGGTAAGGAGGGTGAGGATGTCTAGGAGGGTGAGGAGGTACAGGGCGGTGAGGAGGTCAAGGAGGGTGGGGTAAATGAAGAGATCTAGGAGGACTATGGGGGTAAGGAGGACTAGGAGGGTGAGGAGGTCTAGGAGTAGGTCTAGGAGGGTAAGGAGGTCTAGGAGGGTGAGGAGGTCTAGGAGGGTAATGTCTGGTAGGGTGAAGAGGTATAGGAAGGTGAGGAGGGTGAGCAGGTCTAAGAGTTTGATGAGGTCTACGTGAGTGAAGAGGGTGAGGAGGTATTGGAGGGTGAGGAGGTGTAGAAGGTCTAGGAGGGTGAGGAGATCTAGGAGGGTGAGGAGGTCTAGGAGGGTTGAGGAGGTGTAGAAGGTCTAGGAGGGTGAGGAGATCTAGGAGGGTGAGGAGGTCTAGGAGGGTGAGGAGGTCTAGGAGGGTGAGGAGGTCTAGAAGAAGGTTGAGGAGGGTGAGGGGGTCTAGGGGGATGAGGAGGTCTAGGAGGGCAAAGAGGTCAAGGAGGGTGACGCAGTCGAGGAGGGTGATGAGGTCTAATAAGTGTAAAAGTTCTAGGAGGGTGTCGAGGTTTAGGAGGGTGAGGAGTTCTATGAGCTCTAGGAGGGTGAGGAGGTCTAAGAGGACTAGGATGGTGAGGAGGTCTAAGAGGACTAGGATGGTGAGGAGGTCTAGGAGGGTGAGGAGGTCTAGGAGGTCTAGGATGGTGAGGAGGTCTAGGATGGTGAGGAGGTCTAGGAGGGTGAGGCTGGAAGCTACATGCAGCGATTCTGTAGCTGTGATAGACTGGCTGCATCACATGGGGCACGTCCCAATGCACAGTCACATGACCAGTCCCCACAGACTCCGCCTCTAAATGCTCAGGAGGTACAGCGCATGTCAATCAAATAGATAGACAGTGCCTTCGGAAAGTATTCAGACCCCTTGACATTTTCGAGGATGGTGAAGAGGTCGAGAGGGTGAGGAGGACTACATTTACATTTAAGTCATTTAGCAGACGCTCTTATCCAGAGCGACTTACAGGAGCAATTAGGGTTAAGTGCCTTGCTCAAGGGCACATTTACGTCATTTAGCAGACGCTCTAGTCCAGAGCGACTCACAAATTGATGCATTCACCCTATAGCCAGTGGGATAAACCACTTTACAACTTTTTTTTTTTTTGGGGGGGGGGGGGGGTAGAAGGATTACTTTATCCTATCCCAGGTATTCCTTAAAGAGGTGGGGTTTCAAATGTCTCCGGAAGGTGGGTGAGCGACTCCGCTGTGTGTGTGTGGGGGGGGGGGGGGGGGGGGTAGAAGGATTGCTTTATCCTATCCCAGGTATTCCTTAAAGAGGTGGGGTTTCAAATGTCTCCGGAAGGTGGTGAGTGACTCCGCTGTCCTGGCGTCGTGAGGGAGCTTGTTCCACCATTGGGGTGCCAGAGCAGCGAACAGTTTTGACTGGGCTGAGCGGGAACTATGCTTCCACAGAGGAAGGGGAGCCAGCAGGCCAGAGGTGGATGAACGCAATGCCCTCGTTTGGGTGTAGGGACTGATCAGAGCCCGAAGGTACAGAGGTGCCGTTCCCCTCGCTGCTCCAAAGGCAAGCACCATGGTCTTGTAACGGATGCGAGCTTCAACTGGAAGCCAGTGGAGTGTGCGGAGGAGGGGGGGTGACGTGAGAGAACTTGGGAAGGTTGAACACCAGACGGGCTGTGGCATTCTGGATGAGTTGTAGGGGTTTAATGGCACATGCAGGGAGGCCAGCCAACAGCGAGTTGCAGTAATCCAGACGGGAGATGACAAGTGCCTGGATTAGGACCTGTGCCGCTTCCTGTGTGAGGCAGGGTCGTACTCTCCGAATGTTGTAGAGCATGAACCTGCAGGAGCGGGTCACCGCCTTGATGTTAGCGGAGAACGACAGGGTGTTGTCCAGGGTCACGCCAAGGCTCTTCGCACTCTGGGAGGAGGACACAACGGAGTTGTCAACCGTGATGGCGAGATCATGGAACGGGCAGTCCTTCCCCGGGAGGAAGAGCAGCTCCGTCTTGCCAGGGTTCAGCTTGAGGTGGTGATCCGTCATCCATACTGATATGTCTGCCAGACATGCAGAGATGCGATTCGCCACCTGGTTATCAGAAGGGGGAAAGGAGAAGATTAGTTGTGTATCGTCAGCGTAGCAATGATAGGAGAGGCCGTGTGAGGATATGACAGAGCCAAGTGACTTGGTGTATAGGGAGAAAAGGAGAGGGCCTAGAACTGAGCCCTGGGGGACACCAGTGGTGAGAGCACGTGGTGCGGAGACAGCTTCTCGCCACGCCACTTGGTAGGAGCGACCGGTCAGGTAGGACGCAATCCAGGAGTGAGCCGCGCCGGAGATGCCCAGCTCGGAGAGGGTGGAGAGGAGGATCTGATGGTTCACAGTATCAAAGGCAGCAGACAGGTCTAGAAGGACAAGAACAGAGGAGAGAGAGTTAGCTTTAGCAGTGCGGAGAGCCTCCGTGACACAGAGAAGAGCAGTAGGAGGGTGAGGAGGACTAGGAGGGTGAGGAGGACTAGGAGGTTGACGAGATCTAGGAGGGTGAGGAGGTCTAGGAGGGTCAGGAGGTTGACGAGATCTAGGAGGGTGAGGAGGTCTAGGAGGGTCAGGAGGTCTAGGAGGACAGGGAGCTATAAGGAGGATGAATAGGTCTAGAAGGGTGAAGAGGTCTTGGAGGGTGAGGAGGATTAGGAAGGTGAGGAGGTGTAAGAGGGTGAGGAGGTCTAGGAGCGTGAGGAAGGTAAGGATGTCTAGGAGGGTGAGGATTTCTAGGAGGGTGAGGAGTTCTAGAAGAAGGTTGAGGAGGGTGAGGAGGTCTAGGGGGATGAGGAAGTCTAGGAGGGCAAAGAGGTCAAGGAGGGTGAAGTGGTCGAGGAGGGTGATGAGGTCTAATAAGTGTAAGAGTTCTAGGAGGGTAAGTAGATCTAGGAGGGTGTCGAGGTGTAGGAGGGTGAGGAGGTCTAGGAGGGTGAGGATGTGTAGGGGGGGTAAGGTCGGCTAGATTAGTGAGGATGTCAAAGAGGGTGAAGAGGTCGAGGACGGTGAAGAGGTTTAAGAGGACTAGGATGGTCAGACGGTCTAGGAGGGTGAGGAGGTCTATGAGGACTAGGAGGGTGAGGAGGTCGATGACGGTGAGGAGGTCTAGGAAGTTGTGGAAGATGAGGTCAAGGACGGTGAGGAGGTTTAAGAGGACTAGGATGGTCAGACGGTCTAGGAGGGTGAGGAGGTCTATGAGGACTAGGAGGGTGAGGAGGTCGATGACGGTGAGGAGGTCTAGGAAGTTGTGGAAGATGAGGTCAAGGAGGGTGAGGAGGTGTAATAGAGTGAGGAGGACTAGGAGGGTAAGGTGGTTTAGGAGGGTAGGGAGGTCCAGGAGGGTGAGGAGGTCTAGGAGGGTGAGGAGGTCTAGGAGGGTGAGGAGGTCTAGGAGAGTGAGGAGGTCCAGGAGGGTGAGGAGGTCCAGGAGGGTGAGGAGGTCTAGGAGGGTGAGGAGGTCTAGGAGGGTGAGGTTGTCTACGAGGGTGAGGCCGTCTAGGAGGGTGAGGCCGTCTAGGGTGGTAATGAGGGCGAGGAGGTCTAGGAGGGTGAGGAGGTCTAAGAGGGTGAGGAGGTCTAGGAGGATGAGAAAGTCTAGGAAGGTGAGGAGGTCTAGGAGGGTGAGGGAGGTCTAGGAGGGTGAGGGAGGTCTAGGAGGGTGAGGGGGTCTAGGAGGGTGAGGCCGTCTAGGGTGGTAATGAGGGCGAGGAGGTCTAGGAGGGTGAGGAGGTCTAGGAGGGTCTCATCTCCTCCTTACCCCCTGTGATGCATGCAGCGTTCAAGACAACTGGGAACTCAGAAAAATACGAGGCCTGACCTGTAGCAGCATGATGTCGTGGCGGTGGTTCTCATTGTCCGAAGCATTGTAAACTCAGCAAAAAAAGAAACGTCCTCGCACTGTCAACTGCGTTTATTTTCAGCAAACTTAACATGTGTAAATATTTGTATGAACATAACAAGATTCAACAACTGAGACATAAACTGAACAAGTTCCACAGACATGTGACTAACATAAATTGAATAATGTGTCCCTGAACAAAGGGGGGATCAAAATCCAGAATCCGATTCGTTAGACAATACATTCCTTAGAAACATGTACATGGAGATGTGTTGGATACACTAGCAGCTCTGAATATGCAGTATAGGATCACAGATCGATGTTACACCACAAAATGGGGCGGCGCGCAATTGGCCCAGCGTCGTCCAGGGTAGGGGAGGGAATGGCCGGCAGGGATGTAGCTCAGTTGATAGAGCATGGCGTTTGCAACGCCAGGGTTGTGGGTTCGCTTCCCACAGGGGGTATGAAAAAAATAAAATAAAATAATGTAAGTCGCTCTGGATAAGAGCGTCTGCTAAATGACTAAAATGTAAATGTAAATGTAAAATGAAGCATTGATATTCAGCACAATACAGTTTGACTTGATTCATTTAAGCTTGCATAGTTTTTTGTTAATCCATGTATTAATATATATTTTCTCAACAATTAAACAAAAACAATATTACAAAGATGCACAAAAACATGTGGTATTGTGACAACCTACATATGTGAGGACAAGCCCTTTTTTATTTTACAGTGGGCTGCAGTCAGGACCCATACAGTGAGGGAAAAAACTGATTTCATCCCTTGCTGATTTTGTACGTTTGCCCACTGACAAAGAAATGATCAGTCTATAATTTTAATGGTAGGTTTAATTGAACAGTGAGACATAAAAAAAAACATTAAAATAAATAAATAAACGCATGTCAAAAATGTTATAAATTGATTTGCATTTTAATGAGGGAAATAAGTAACTAACTAGTTGATGAGAATCCCTCCACAGACTAGACAACCTGTGCCGTTCTCCAGTCGGACCATATAGGGTAAGGAGTGAGGCACCACCTCCTTTCCACCAATGATCTCCGCACAATCACCTTGGAGGAGATATGAAAGGATACATTGAAGTGGATCAGTGAAGACAGGGGACATGGTACATACACACTGACAGATAATGAACATATACAGACACTGAGTACCAAGACAATAGAGAAGATCAGATATGACGGCATGCATGTACCCACACATACACAGGCACACAGGAGACTCTTACCCGTGTGCAGATACAACGGGAGAATGGTGATGACCCAGAGACAGATGACGAGGCTCTCTGAGGTAGAGATGAAGGCTCTCTGAGGTAGAGATGCTGTCTAATGTTGTCCGGAAGAAAGCTGTGAGGAGCTCAGGGCTCTCTCTGACCTTGAACCTATGTTTATGCTCAACTCAAAGGAATGTCGTCTGAGTTCACCACAACTTGGGTAAAAGTCAGGAATTCACAAATACAGACACCCAACCCCCTCAGTTTTCCAGACACTGGTCAACTTCACAGTCACAATACTTTCCCACACTTCAGTTCTGTTGGTAACAGTCACCTTCAGAGACTAGAATCATCGACTACACTCCAGAACACAGGGAATATTCCGGCACTTGTCCATTTTTAAGAGTCTTTCCAAGACGTAGTTATCCAGTTTCGCAGAGTTTTTCTAAGTATTTTTAGTTCCTTGTATAAAAGCGTCCTGGTCTTGTCACAGGGGGAGCAGGGGGGAGCAGGTGCCACGGCTCTGGGACTCCAAACCATCGGTGACACTATATATTGTATCCCTTTGAAGAATGTGTCATGCAAAAACCAAGCCATGAGGTAAAAGGAATTGGCCGTAGAGCTCCGAGACAGGATTGTGTCGAGGCACAGACCTGGGGAACGGTACCAAAAAATGTCTGCAGCATTGAAGGTCCCCAAGAACACAGTGGCCTCCATCATTCTTAAATGGAAGAAGTTTGGAACCACCAAGACTCTTCCTAGAGCTGGCCGCCCAACCAAACTGAGCAATCTGGGGAGAAGGGCCTTGGTCATGGACCCGATGGTCACTCTGACAGAGCTCCAGAGTTCCTCTGTGGAGATGGGAGAACCTTCCAGAAGGACAACCATCTCTGCAGCACTCCACCAATAAGGCCTTTATGGTAGAGTGGCCAGACGGAAGCCACTCCTCAGTAAAAGGCACATGATAGCCCGCTTGGAGTTTGCCAAAAGGCACGTAAAGGACTCTCAGACCATGAGAAACAAGATTCTCTGGTCTGATTGAACTCTTTGGCCTGAATGCCAAGCATCACGTCTGGAGGAAACCTGGCAGCATCCCTACGGTGAAGCATGGTGGTGGCAGAATCATGCTGTCTGGATGTTTTTCAGGGGAAGGGACTGGGAGACTAGTCCGGATAATAATAATAATATGCCATTTAGCAGACGCTTTTATCCAAAGCGACTTACAGTCATGCGTGCATACATTTTTACGTATGGGTGGTCCCGGGGATCGAACCCACCACCCTGGCATTACAACCACAATGCTCTACCAATTGAGCTACAGAGGACCGGAACAAGGGAAAGATGAACTCAGATTGGGGGGGAAGGTTCACCTTTCAATAGGACAATGACCCTATGCTCACAGCCACGACAACCCAGGAGTGGCTTCGGGACACGTCTCTGAATGTCCTTGAGTGGCCCAGCCAGAGCCCGGACTTGAACCCGATCAAACAAGGTCCAATCATGATGTCAGTTTCCGACAAGAAAGATGCCAGTTTCCGACTTGGATGACTGTTAAAAATTATTTTTCACAGTCAAACCTATTTTTCGGAGTTCCCAGTTGTCTTACACACTCAAGGCGGATATTTCCGAGTTCCCAGTTTTGAACGCGGCAACTTTGCTTCTTAAATCCTATATCTTAACTGAATTGCTGACATGCAAAACATATTGGGACTATCAAGTGGACTAATGGAAAAAATACCAAGAGTTGAGTGGATTATTGCTATAAAACGCACTCGACTCCTGAGATTATCAAAGAAACATTAAGTTCCAAAGTCATAACAAAATTTACTTAATGATATCAAAACATTCAACTGATAAAGTACAATACTCTCACAAGATCTGACCATACATTTCTCAG
This sequence comes from Coregonus sp. 'balchen', assembly GCA_902810595.1. Taxonomy (NCBI): domain Eukaryota; kingdom Metazoa; phylum Chordata; class Actinopteri; order Salmoniformes; family Salmonidae; genus Coregonus; species Coregonus sp. 'balchen'. The sequence continues at coordinate 46,589,882 of LR778270.1, forward strand.
AAAGGCTCTAGTTTCCATTTCTCTGCCTCTGAGGGTCTGTTGTGGTGGAAGTCAAACCGCAAACACATCCTCTCTCACTTCACACCAACAAACAACAAATTAGCCCACCCAACTACCTCATCCCTATATTGTTATTTATTTTGCTCTTTTGCACCCCAGTATCTCTATTTGCACATCTAGCATTCCAGTGTTAATACTATTGTAATTATTTTGCACTATAGCCTATTTATTGCCTTACCTCCATAACTTGCTACATTTGCACACACTGTATATATATTTTCTGTTGTATTTTTGACTTTGTTTTTTTACCCCATATGTAACTCTGTGTTGTTTTTATCGCACTGCTTTGCTTTATCTTGGCCAGGTCGCAGTTGTAAATGAGAACCTGTTCTCAACTGGTTTACCTGGTTAAATAAAGGTGAAATAAAAAATACAAATACAAAACTAGCAGACGGCTGTGGTTGTGCTTTATGGGGCCCATTCCGACATAGGAAAGGCCTACATTTCCTACAGTATTTGGTATTCAGACTTACCTTAGCCGCGTAACACGCTCTGCAGGTGTGGCTGCCTTGAGCGCTCGGAATACATGTCATTCTACTGCTGAAAACCCTCCCACTTGCAAGCCAAAGATTTTCTAGTGGGGTTTTCATTCGATAGGGTTTTCAGTACATTTATCTAAAGCCATCCCTTGAAGGCTGTGGTGGAGCCTGGGGAGAGGCTAAGATGGTCTCAGGGAACAGAGGCTCAATGAGGCAGAGGAAACGCTTCAACTCAGGCTTTATTACATCAGTTACCAACAGAAACACTTTACGACGAACTTCAAGTATAACTTCAGAACAAAGATTATCTTAAAAATGAGAGTCTTTTCAGCACCAACCTGTCTGCTGCTGTCTCCAGTCCTCTCTGTCCAATGGGAGCAGCAGCAGCCTAATCAACTGTTGGGGCTGATTGTCCAGCCAATCACACACTTGATTGACTAATTACCCTCAGCTGGACTCCATTAGCCTTCCAACTGGGAAGGTGCCGTAAGGAGCCGGGAAGGCACTGGAAGGTCGCGGCAATAGGCTTGCCCTCCCCACACAGCACCACACTTCTTTCCCACATGAAGGAGGCCATCGGCCGACTGAGGATTGGCTATTCTACGGCCTCCCCTACCGCCCCTACCCAAAATTGGCCATTCCAGGCCCCTGCCGGGTCAAAGGTGTGGTTGGCCAACAAGGGCAAGCCACCTAGCAGGGGGCCCGGTAGAGACAGCAGCAAGAGGTGCTGTGGCTTCAGCACTGGAGGTGCTGGGGTTGACTGCAGCAGCAACGGTGGCGCCACCTGGTGGCACGGTGAGGGACTGCAGCGATGGCGGAGCGTTCATTCAATAGGGTTTTCAGTGCATTTATCTTAAGCCACCCCTTTAAGGCTATACCAACTGAAGGGAACTAACAGTAAATCGGTAGTGTAATATGTGTTGTTATTAGGCCTACTGACGGTCTATACTTAGAGTGGCTCCTCTGGTCATAAGATCTAATATTGATTAGATGTATTATTACATTACACTGCTGTTCATTGATTATTGATTGCCATTAGTATCTATCTATTTATCCTGCTACTGGTCGCTATTACTCCTGATTTCATGTATACACTGAGTGTACAAAAAATGTAGGACACCTTCCTGATATTGAGTTGCACCCCCCCTTTTGCCCTCAGAACAGCCTCAATTCGTCGGGGCATGGACTCTACAAGGTGTCGGAAAGCGTTCCACAGTGATGCTGGCCCATGTTGACTCCAATGCTTTCCACAGTTGTGTCAAGTGGGCTGGATGTCCTTTTGGGTGGTGGACCATTCTTGATACACACGGGAAACTGTTGAGCATTAAAAAAATCCAGCAGCGTTGCAGTTCTTGACACAAACCGGTGCACCTGGCACCTACTACCATACCCCGTTCAAAGGCACATAATATTTTGTCTTGCCCATTCACCCTCTGAATGGCACACATACACAATCCATGCCTGAATTGTCTCAAGGTTGAAAAAATCCTTATTTAACCACCTGTCTCCTCCCCTTCAGCTACACTGATTGAAGTGGATTTAACAGGTGACATCAATAAGGGATCATAGCTTTCACCTGGATTCACCTGGTCAGTCTGTGTCATGGAAAGAGCAGGTGTTCATAATGTTTTGTACACTCAGTGTATATTACCATTAGTATATTACCACTAGTATATTACAATAAGTATTTATATATTCCTGCTACCAGTCACTTTTCAGCCCTGTTTTCATGTATATATTAACATAAGTATTCAGCCCTGTTTACATGTATATCTGCCTACAGTGACACTCTTGCACCCACACGTATGCTGCTTATTACTGCCATACGGTTTACTATTACTATTATTTATCCTGCTACCAGTCACTTTCGCCTAATCCCTGCCTACATGTACATATTTACCTCAATACTCCAGTATCCCTGTATATAGCTGACCCTGTATATAGCTGACCCTGTATATAGCTGACCCTGTACATAGCTGACCCTGTATATAGCTGACCCTATATATAGCTGACCCTGTATATAGCTGACCCTGTATTTACATTTTAGTCATTTAGCAGACGCTCTTTTCCAGAGCGACTTACAGTTAATTGAGTGCATACATTTTCATACTGGCCCCCCGTGGGAATCGAACCCACAACCCTGGCGTTGCAAACGCCATGCTCTACCAACTGAGCTACATCCCTGCCGGCCATTCTCTCCCCTACCCTGGACGACGCTGGGCCAATTGTGTGCCGCCCCGTGGGTCTCCGGTCGCGGCCGGCTACGACAGAGCCTGGATTCGAACCAGGATCTCTAGTGACACAGCTAGCACTGTGATGCAGTGCCTTAGACCACTGCGCCACTCGGGAGACTCGAGTGCCACTAGAGCTTCCTCTCTTATTTATTTAGTTTTTCTTATTAGTTTTACCTTTTGATATTGATTATTGATTATATTGATTGTAGGGTTGCAAGTTAAGCATTTCACTGTACTTGTGCATGTGACAAATTGAAACTTGAATACGACATGCACACGGCCCCTAAGCTAACTATAGCCTCTCTGTGAGACGGAAGCAGGAAATCACCCCACTGTGTTTGCTGATGTGATATTGTCTAACTTTCACATGAAAATACCGGTTCATGCACAATTCAACACAAATATAACATTCATTGTATAATGAGAAGACAGCATTAAGAGCAGAGTATATATGTCTCTCACCTTTAAGGGTCCCGATGCCCAGCGTATATTAACCTCTGCTCCTGGACACAGAGGAGACAGTGAACCTTTACGGGTCCCGATGCCCAGCGTATATTAACCTCTGCTCCTGGACACAGAGGAGACAGTGAACCTTTACGGGTCCCGATGCCCAGCGTATCTTAACCTCTGCTCCTGGACACAGAGGAGACAGTGAACCTTTACGGGTCCCGATGCCCAGTGTATCTTAACCTCTGCTCCTGGACACAGAGGAGACAGTGAGACAGGCTCAGAGGGAGAGTGAGTATAGGTGCTGCTCTGGGGAGGGAAGGGAGTTTTAGTACTTTATGTTTTTTTAAGGATGTGGGCCACAAACTGTTCCCAAAGCAGACCATACCCAGTCCTACAACAACAACAAACAACAACAACAACAACAACAACAACAACAACAACAACACCAACAACACAAATAATTATTGAGACTTACAGTACAACGAGTGCATATATTTTCAGGACGACAATTTTAGAACTTTTAAAGCCAATCAGTAGTTTTGGTGTGGTGTGTGGTGTGTGTGGTGTGGTGGTGTGATGTGGTGTGGTGGTGTGGGTGGTGGATGTGGTGTGTGTTGTTGGGTGAGTGGTGGTGTTGTGGTGTGGTGTGATGCTGGTGTGGTGTGGTGTGGTGTGGTGTGTGGTGTGGTGTGGTGTGGTGGTGATGTGTGATGCGTGTGGTGTGATGTGAGTGATGTGATGGTGTGGGTGTGTGATGTGGTGGGTGTGTGATGGGGATGTGATGTGTGGGTGTGGTGGTGGTGTGGTGTGTGTGATGTGAGTGCGTGTGGTGTGTGGGTGTGGTGTGTGTGTGGTGTGGTGTTTTGGTGTTGGATGTGGTGGTGTGTTGTGTGCGTGTGGTGTGGTGTGATGTGATGTGGTGTGTGGTGTGGTGTGATGTGGTGTGGTGTGTGTGGTGTGGTGTGGTGTGATGTTGATGTGTGTGATGGTGTGGATGTGTGTGGTGTGGTGTGGTGTGGGTGTGTGATGGTGTGGTGGTGGGGTGGTTGTGGTGTGGTGTGGTGATGGTGGGTGGTGATGGTGGTGTGTGGTTGTGTGTGTGGGTGGGTGTGTGATTGGTGTGGTGTGGATGTGGTTGGTGGTGTGGTGATGCGTGATGTATGTGATGTGGATGTGATGTGTGTGTGTTGTGTGATGTGGTGTGGTGTGGTTGTGTGTGGTGTATGTGATGCGTGTGGTGTGGTGGGGTGTGTGATGGTGTGGTGTGTGGGGTGTGGTGTGTGTGATGAGGTGTGGTGTGGTGTGTGTGTTGGTGTGTGTGTGTGGTGTGGTGTGGGTGTGATGTGATGTGATGGTTGGTTGGTGTTGTGGTGTGTTGTGGTGTGTTTGTGGTGTGGTTGTGGTTGTGGGTGGATGTGTTCGGACAGACCTGTTCAGGCACATTCCTCATGTAGGTGGTTGATGTTATGACAGGTGTGACATCACTGTGTAACAGTCCGGCCTCCACCACTGTGTCAGACAGAGAAAGGTCACACCATCAGCTTGCATCATGGGTGTTTGTGTACCTTTACAGTCTTTGGTGTGTACCATAAGACCATAGATTTGGCCGTTTTGCACCTGACCAACAGTGTGTGAATTTGAGGGTGTGTAAGTAGACTTATTTGCCTTAGCAGTATTTACATTGCAAAGCAATTTTCCCTATTGGGAAATTAAAGTATTTATTGATTCGTTCATTCAAACCTTGAAGACTTGTCTCTGTGCTCTCTTCTTGCGGTGAATCCAGAGACAGTCTCTGGCAGACCGTGGAACTCCAGGCAGGGACAATGGCACCCCCTGGCGGCTACAGGGATATTGGCTAAAGGCTGCTCACCATCCGATTTAAAGCACTTGTAGGGATGATCAAGACGCCTCAATGCTTGTCTACAAAAGAGACTCTCCATGTAATTTTTTTAAATGTTATTTTTAATAATGATTACAGGTCTTTCACACTAAACCTATCTGGACTGGCTGTAAAATCTCAAATAAATTAGATTATGAGATTAGTTTAGCTAAATCGCCCAAAAAGCTCTGAATTCCTTTAGTGAAATCTGATCCCTAACACGGAAGAGACATCCTCCAAAGCCCGTTACCTCCTCAATCGAGAACTCCACTATGCGCCCGCCGCCCAGCCAGACTCAACCCAACCCCCTTCCCAAACTCATTCTTCCCCCTCCAAGATGGAGGCTTTGGGGTGCTACCCGACCAAGCCATCAAACCCGAGAGCCCGAATGGTCAGGGTTCTACTGAGTATGACGGTGTGCATGGGATGTTTATTAATGCTACATAGTTTTCTCAAAATCTCCAAGTCCAGGAAGCCGCAAGATTTCTATTCTTTTGAGGTGAAGGACGCCAAAGGGAGAAGCGTTTCTTTGGAGAAATACCGAGGCAAAGTAAGTCCACATCAGCAAAACTCAACGAGTAGACCAACTCTGTGTACTGCTGAAGTCAGTCAGTTTATCTAAAAGGTTGATAACTTGTTTCTGCTAACTCTGTGTACTGCTGAAGTCAGTCAGTTTATCTAAAAGGTTGATAACTTGTTTCTGACATTTACAATTCCCCGATATTTTTTTTTTTCTCCTGGTGCAGGCGTCTCTGGTTGTCAACGTGGCGAGCCACAGCGAACACACTGAGAAGAACTATCGCTCTCTGCAGGAGCTGCACCGGGAATTGGGTCCTTCCCATTTCAACGTCCTGGCTTTCCCCTGCGGCCAGTTCGGGGACACGGAGATGGGGGCCAGCCGGGACATCGAGGCCTACGCCAAGAACACCTACGGCGTCACCTTCACCATCTTCAGTAAGGTCAAAATCATGGGGTCGGAGGCAGAGCCAGCCTTCAAATTCATAACAGGTAAGCACAGTAGGCTTATTATAAGTCTGCATCGCAGTGCTAGCTGTGCCACTAGAGATCCTGGTTCGAATCCAGGCTCTGTCGTAGCCGGCCGCGACCGGGAGACCCATGGTGCGGCGCACAATTGGTCCAGGGTAGGGGAGGGAATGGCCGGCAGGGACGTAGCTCAGTTGATAGAGCATGGCGTTTGCAACGCCAGGGTTGTGGGTTCGATTCCCACGGGGGGCCAGTATGAAAAATAAAATAAATAAAAATAATAATAACTCACTAACTGTAAGTCGCTCTGGATAAGAGCGTCTGCTAAATGACTAAAATGTAAATGTAATAATAGTTTTCATGGGCACTGTGTGTGTGGGAGGAATTGCAGTTATTATGGCACATTGGCACACAACACAACGAAGACATTGGGCCTAATGACCGTTTGTTTCCATTCACCATACAGATTCTGTGAAGAAGGTTCCGAAGTGGAACTTCTGGAAGTTCCTGGTGAACCCTGAAGGCCAGGTGGTGAGATACTGGAAGGCAGAGGAGCCCGCCGAGAGCGTGCGTAAGGAGGCCATGACCATGGTGCGCCAGATTATTCTCAAGAAAAGGACAGAGCTCTGATGGGATGGTGGGCTCAGAGATGGTGAGGAGTGGAGTAAGGACACCCTCTGAAGTTTCCAGAGTTTGAATGAAACGTTATGAGGTATTAATTAAGATACAAACTCAACTCTGTTGTTAGGTGCTGAGTGGGACTTTAGGCCATTCTTTTCTGAAGATGGTGAAGACTGAAGATGATGACAAAGATTATGAACTATTGCAATAAGAGATGAAAGGGTGTGTTGTGTGTTTTAATGGCCCTACTGCCATGAATATAATAGTGTTATTCCACTAAGAGGGGCACAATTACATTCCCTGACAACCACCAGGTTCATAGTGAATTCCCTGACAACCACCAGGTCCATAGTGAATTCCCTGACAACCACCAGGTCCATAGTGAATTCCCTGACAACCACCAGGTCCATAGTGAATTCCCTGACAACCACCAGGTCCATAGTGAATTCCCTGACAACCACCAGGTCCATAGTGAATTCCCTGACAACCACCAGGTCCATAGTGATTGGGATATTCAAGAGGAAACCATTGGAAGGATTTCTTAAGAACATCATTTCCCATATTATGGCTTACTAAACCAGTACAATAACCTCAAAGAACCACTATTATGTGTAACTTAGATTTGTCTGATTTAAAGCAAGTTGTTACTCGTTTTGTCATAGCCGTTGTCAGATTAAAAAACTGTCCTTTAAACATGTAAATCCACGTTTACAGTAATGTAGAACAATCATTCTGTCCTTAAACATGTTAATCCACATTTACAGTAATGTAGAACAATCATTTAATGTAAAACATCTCTACCGGTACTGGATTTATTGATAAATGTTCACAAATGTTGGATTTCAAATAATCAGATGACACTTTGATTAATTGATTTATAGAAGCAATAGTCTCTCAAATGTTTATGCAATGTAAATGTATTTATTTATCCTATTCCATAGTGGTCAGGTAGTTGGTCACATGTGGTGATATGGAAGTATGTAACAGCTGAAGTGAGAACAGTCAGCTAACACAACACTGCCTCATCATGAGTCCACACAGACCATCTGAGAAAAGTGAACGAAAATCGGACAACCTCTGTTTTGTGGTTCCGAAAGAGTTTTAAAATCTGAATTCAACTGACAAAATGTTGAACCCGTTGCGATGAGTCTAGATTTTCTCAGATGGTCTGTGTGGACTAAACACTTGGTAGCAGTACTTTATTGATCCTAATGAGGGAAATTGATGACTGGAACATTTCACTTCAACACCAGTGATGGTTGGCATGGACAGCTAGAGGGCAGCAGCAGGTAAACTGATAAAACAGACCAATCAGCTAACAAGACACTGCCTCCCAGCCGCCCAATCAGAACAGAGGAGAGGGCAGGGGCAGCCTAGCTTAACGTAGCAGGCTCCTGAGCAGCATTTCCTTCTTTCAGCCCTGCTCTAACACCTAATTCAGCTAATCCAGGGATGACAACTCCAGTCCTCGGGGGGCTGAAGTGATGTCACACTTTTTTTCCCCATCCCCTAGCAAACACAGCTGATTAAACGTAACTGAACATCATGATGAGTTGATTATTAGAGTCAGGTGTGTGGGGCAAAAGTGTGACACCAATCAGGCCTCCGAGAACCTGAGCTAATCAATGTCACGAGAAACAGCTGATTAATAGGATCAGGTGTGCTAGTGCAGGGTTGGAGAAAAAGCCTGCATGCAGAGTTCACACCCAGGTAGAGGCGGAGTTTCAGGTGAGGGCTTAGAGAGCAGCTGTAGCGTGAGCTGACCAATCAGATGTTACGTTACACTGCCTACTAACCAATCAGATAACATTACACTGCCTACTAACCAATCAGATGTTACGTTACACTGCCTACTAACCAATCACATGTTACATTACACTGCCTACTAACCAATCACATGTTACATTACACTGCCTACTAACCAATCAGATGTTACGTTACACTGCCTACTAACCAATCAGATAACATTACACTGCCTACTAACCAATCAGATAACATTACACTGCCTACTAACCAATCAGATAACATTACACTGCCTACTAACCAATCAGATAACATTACACTGCCTACTAACCAATCAGATAACATTACACTGCCTACTAACCAATCAGATAACATTACACTGCCTACTAACCAATCAGATAACATTACACTGCCTACTAACCAATCAGATAACATTACACTGCCTACTAACCAATCAGATAACATTACACTGCCTACTGACCAATCAGATAACAGTCAGTTAACATTACACTGCCTACTGACCAATCAGATAACATTACACTGCCTACTGACCAATCAGATAACAGTACACTGCCTACTGACCAATCAGATAACATTACACTGCCTACTAACCAATCAGATAACATTACACTGCCTACTGACCAATCAGATAACATTACACTGCCTACTGACCAATCAGATAACATTACACTGCCTACTAACCAATCAGATAACATTACACTGCCTACTAACCAATCAGATAACATTACACTGCCTACTGACCAATCAGATAACATTACACTGCCTACTGACCAATCAGATAACATTACACTGCCTACTGACCAATCAGATAACATTACACTGCCTACTGACCAATCAGATAACATTACACTGCCTACTGACCAATCAGATAACATTACACTGCCTGCTGACCAATCAGATAACATTACACTGCCTACTGACCAATCAGATGTTACGTTACACTGCCTACTAACCAATCAGATAACATTACACTGCCTACTGACCAATCACATGTTACGTTACACTGCCTACTAACCAATCAGATAACAGTCAGTTAACATTACACTGCCTACTAACCAATCACATGTTACATTACACTGCCTACTAACCAATCACATGTTACGTTACACTGCCTACTAACCAATCACATGTTACGTTACACTGCCTACTAACCAATCACATGTTACGTTACACTGCCTACTGACCAATCAGATAACAGTCAGTTAACATTACACTGCCTACTGACCAATCAGTTAACAGTCAGTTAACAGTACACTGCCTACTAACCAATCAGATAACAGTCAGTTAACATTACACTGCCTACTAACCAATCACATGTTACGTTACACTGCCTACTAACCAATCACATGTTACGTTACACTGCCTACTAACCAATCAGATAACAGTCAGTTAACATTACACTGCCTACTAACCAATCAGATAACAGTCAGTTAACATTACACTGCCTACTAACCAATCAGATGTTACGTTACACTGCCTACTAACCAATCAGATAACATTACACTGCCTACTAACCAATCAGATAACATTACACTGCCTACTAACCAATCAGATAACATTACACTGCCTACTAACCAATCAGATAACAGTCAGTTAACATTACACTGCCTACTAACCAATCACATGTTACGTTACACTGCCTACTAACCAATCACATGTTACGTTACACTGCCTACTAACCAATCACATGTTACGTTACACTGCCTACTAACTAATCACTTGCTACATTACACTGCCTACTAACCAATCACATGTTACGTTACACTGCCTACTAACCAATCACATGTTACGTTACACTGCCTACTAACCAATCACATGCTACATTACACTGCCTACTAACCAATCATGTTTCACAACTGTTTCTTAACCAATCACATCATACTGCCTATTCATGGCCCCCTTTATTGACCAATTTTATTAATGAGATACATTACATCAGAACCATGTAACTTAGACTAACACCTACTTGATTCAGCTCATTAAATAATAATAATATGCCATTTAGCAGACGCTTTTATCCAAAGCGACTTACAGTCATGTGCGCATAAATGTTTACGTATGGGTGGTCCCGGGGATCGAACCCACTACCCTGGCATTACAAGCGCCATGCTCTACCAATTGAGCTACACCTATTTGATTCAGCTCATCAGACTAACACCTATTTGATTCAGCTCATCAGACTAACACCTATTTGATTCAGCTCATCAGACTAACACCTATTTGATTCAGCTCATTAGATTAACACCTATTTGATTCAGCTCATCAGACTAACACCTATTTGATTCAGCTCATCAGACTAACACCTATTTGATTCAGCTCATCAGACTAACACCAGATGTCAAAGAAGCAGCTGGCAGAGACAGAACTACAAGTAGCGAAGGGGTTGATAGTCAAATACACCCTATATTTCTGGGTTGCAGGGTCAATGTCATAATTAGACATTAGAATCTTGCTTGTCAGACTCATGCTGCTCAGAACTAGACAGAGTAACACCAGAGGAGGCTGGTGGAAGGAGCTATAGAAGGACCGGGCTCATTGTAATGGCTGGAATGGAATGGATGGGACTGTATCGAACGCATCAAACATATGGAAACCACAAGTTTGGTTTACAATGAGCCCGTCCTCCTCTGAGTAACACATTGATCAGATAGAGCTGTCTGTCTGTCTGTCTGTCTGTCTGTCTGTCTGTCTGTCTGTCTGCCATTAGAGGTCAGATAGAGCTGTCTGTCTGTCTGCTGTTAGAGGTCAGATAGAGCTGTCTGTCTGTCTGTCTGTTGTAGGGCGGAGCTCGAGACCAAAAGCAGTGAGGAGTGTAGCTGACAGCTGTCGATCACAGGAGCATAGCCAGCAGAGGTGCACTGCTGCACTCTCCTCTCCTCTCCTCTCCTCTCCTCTCCTCTCCTCTCCTCTCCTCTCCTCTCCTCTCCTCTCCTCTCCTCTCCTCTCCTCTCCTCTCCTCTCCTCTTTTTTTATTCCCTATCTCCATCTGTCTGAGAAGGTTCTGACTGCTATTGATGTCACTCGTTCCTCTATCTCTCTCTCTCCTCCCATCCTTCCATCCATTACTTACTTTCATGTTCTCTTCCTGGACATTTTCTTCCAAAGATGCATTTAACAAACTGGTTGAACCATTCTTTATTTAATGTATTTATATATAAGCATTGCACTATGACACTCAAACTTAATATAATAATTATTACAATGTCGATAACACCTCCTTACCTTCTGGCTGGTTTTGAAGGAGCAATGTCTCCTCTTCGTCCTGAAATCCCCCAGCAATCTCCTCATGATGTTGTCCTGCCAGTTAGAAAGACAGTAGTTCACAAGACTATAGCTCGACGGTATTAGACAACAGCACAGTACAACGACAGCTGCAGGTGAACTCGACGACGGTATTAGACCACAACAACACACTACTGTCCTCGGTATTAACTTTCAAATTAGAATATCTCTCTTTAACCTCAAGTCCATATTGCTGAAATAATTCAGGTGAAAATGTTACTGTCTGGCAGTAGTAACTTGTTACCCTATAATTCACTGTGGCTGAATGTTCACCTGTGTCTGCGCTCTGTGCCTCCTACAAATACGCGCAGGGGGCGGTTGATGGAGCGGGAAGCCTGTTCCCCGGCTGGCCATTGGTGGATAGGGACCTGGACCCCGTCACTAGCAGGGATCCCCTCAGTTGACGCGTCCTGGTTTCCCTGGAGACCGACATGAACTGCCACAGTGACCTGGTTTCTCTGGAGACCGACATGAACTGCCACAGTGACCTGGTTTCTCTGGAGACCGACATGAACTGCCACAGTGATCTAAAGAGTCAACAGAGCGCAACGCAACACAGTTTTAATGGTCTTATTCGATTCCCACGGGGGGCCAGTATGAAAAATGTATGCACTCACTAACTGTAAGTCGCTCTGGATAAGAGCGTCTGCTAAATGACTAAAATGTAAATATTAAATTGTAAAAGTCTAATTGATTCAAACTGTCGGTATCCGCCATAAACTGTAATTAACTGCATCAGCAGGGGATATTTAGAGACAATCGAAAATGCTCTGCAATAATAATTCGATTTTGCATGTTTTATTGTAGGCCTATAGCACAAAAATAATCTCACTCTGCT